>JANHGO010000027.1:23336741-23381242 GCA_024606505.1 Aquila spilogaster
TCCCCCATCCCACTGGGTGGGGGGGGGAGTGAGTGAGCGGCTGCGTGGTGCTTAGCTGCTGGCTGGGGTTAAACCACGACAACCTGATACTGTACAAACACTAATACTGCAAATAGAAGACACAAGATGTTGACTAAATTTGAACTATATTTCTGTAGTTATCTTTAAAATAAGAGCAGATATGCCTGAGGATCCAAGATGGAAGACAGCAAGGAAACACAGACATAGAAGCATGTCAAGAATGAGTAAAACAAAGATAGGTTTTGAAACAAATACAGGCAGAAACTTAGACCAGTAAAAAGAAAAGAAAATATAGCTTGCACCCTCATCCATTTGGGGAAATGAATAGATCCTCTGAAAATTACCCTGAGCACAAAGACATTTCTTTGCCCCAACAATATCTTGTGAAGGAAAGAACCTGCAGGGTCCCAAAGTTAAACTAAACCCATTGGAGAAAAGTACAATTATAAAATATAACAGAATTCACAGTCCAGAATTTAATAAAATAGGAAACTGCATTATCAGACAGAATGATTATTTCTAACTGATCTTCTGCAATCAGTTAATTTAAAAGTCTGTTCTGCTTGCATATTCATAAGCAATGACCAACTTTCTCTACAGAAAAATGAATTATCATGGCTCAACAACTTGAATTCAATGGGCATACCACACTGAATTTAAATGTATTCTCAATTCAGGAAGACAGTGCTAGATTTTATCTTTTCTCTTAAAAAAAAAAAAACAACCAAAAAAACCCCCCAAACCAACCAAAAAACAAAACCTTGTAAATTTGTTTCTAGAAAGCTAACAAGCTGTTGCCTTCAAGCCAAGCCACTTCTTACTGTTCTAGAGCTCTTGTGAGGAAGCGGAGTGTATTGTGCCAGTACCATTACGCATCAGGGCCAGAATCCTTTAATTTTCTGCCAGTTTCTCTAATAATAGGATTTTTCCAAATTTTAATAAAACGTTGCTCAAGTAAAGTATGATTATATTTTAATTAACTGAAGCAAAAAACAGTCATAACTACAGTCTCAGTTTGCTGGTTCATATTAAAGAATTATCAATACCAACATTATTATTGCACTCCCAGACTTCCAAAGAAAAGACATTCTGCTTTCATATGTCCAACGTGGGATATCCAACTTTGTATTTTTGGTTTAAACTAATGATGATTTGAAAAGTCAATGAGATGCTTAAATTCATTATACCACCCTTACCACTAGCAAGGTCTTTGTTTTGTGCAAAGCAAGTATATTACATATACGTGTCAATACGTGAACACATTTAGGCATTAGTGTCTGGTAAATTGGTTATCTCAAGTTATACTGCAGCATGTATTTTCCCTCCAATACATCATCCACCTGAGAAGTCTTTTGTTTGCTCAATCCTGTTGCTTCCTCAGGCAACCATTAGTGATAACAGAGAAAGTTGTGCTTCTTAGAGGAAAAACTGATGCCTATCAAATATACCAGGAAGAGACAGTGAAGGGGACTAGGGCATTCCTAGATCAACCTGACTGGCCACAAAAAAGCACTGCTGACAGAGAGAGGCATTCACAGCGTTAATAGCAGTGTAATATACTGAGAAAATCTGACCAACTTCCATGGCTTCCTCCAAGTGCTTTCTAAAACTATCCTTCTCACAAAGACTAGAAATCCGTTTAAGAGTTTCTACAGAAAAGGAATAACAGTAGTACACCTGATCATAGAGGGGATAGCCCTAGATACAGACAGGTAGTAGAAGAGTTGCCAAGTACAGCTCCTTAAATGAGAAGTGGTGAAAAGTCTCTGAAAGTAGTCAAAGTATCTGAAAACTGATAAAAAAGACAAGGCAAAGGAGCACCTTTTGTTTTGTCTTCATGTACTGCGAGATGCCCTTGTGAAAATATCCAGCAACATGAACAATTGATGTTGGGAGGGAGCAAGTCACAGACGCAACAGAGTCATTGCCTACAAGAATAACTGCAGATTCAGTGACTCCAACTATCCCGTAAAGAATATTCAGAGGCCTGCCCTCCTCTCACCACCCTCTGCCCCCAGTTTATTATCTAACATAGCCACACAGTTCACAACTTAGATTTTTCCCTTGTTCATGTTGACTTATCCTTAAGGCAAGACATATTAGTACAGGGTACTAATATAAACTGACTGTATCTCTGATGGGATATTCTCATGGCCTAGAGAGTAAGTGGACCGGAGGACCATCAGATGTTGAAATGGGCTTCCAAAGGAAATCTTGAAACATTTGGGGTAAGTGCCATAATGAGATCAATTGCCTGGCACTATTAAAGTTAAGGAGTTTGCACATAAACTCAGGCAAACATCCTGGAGAACTGGAAGGAACACCAGGAAGATGGAAATAGAGTATCTAACTGGACCAGTAAATTAAATAAAGCACAAAATTAAATAAAGGGGCTTAAGAAACAAAACAACTAGGTTTGAAATGCATTCAGATTTCAGTCATGCAAGGGTCCTTTGCTGAACAGCATTAAAAAAAAAAAAAAAAGTATATTGGCAAAGCTACCTAACAGAGCTTTGACTATATATAGAGTGTAGGTTTAGGCACAGCCTAAGTTTTGGGTTGTGTACCAGCTCACTGACAGCCCGCGCACCTATTTCTCATGCCCAGGATTGGATGCAAGCTTGTCCTACCTCTAGCCTTTCCAATCTCCAGGGACCGCAGGGTCAGAGGAGAGGCTGCAAAGGTGAGCACACAATCCCTCCTGCCATGCAAGAACTCTGGTAATTAAGAGATGATTTTGATAGTGCTCATACTACACTTCTCAGCTAAGACTAATACCTAGCTATGTAAGTGTTCATTCTCCACTTACCAGAACTTAAGATACGCTACTCAGTTTTACACTAGAGGAGCAAAAGAAAGAATACTGATTCAGACATGCAGTTTGGTTCTAGTAGAGAGACAGCACTCTTTCTCAAGCCCAGTAGCAACTGTTGCCTACCTAAGAAATGAGTGAATTCATTGAGAAATCAAGATTAATTCAACATGAATTCAAGAGAAGATCCAGAAATTCAGGAGGCCAGTGCTCTGGGCTCAGGTATAAGCTAAACAGACATAGCTTGAAGGAAACATAAGCCTAAACATCTTTTTCAGCCTTTACACTAAGATTTAAGCACCCTGTTATTCTGGTCCAACCTTCTGGCCCATCTCACTGTATGACCATGAAAAAGATGGTCAAACTCATGTGACAAATGAAAATTATCTTTTCTCCCCCCCCCCCCCCCAATACAACACTATGAATGGAAAGCCATTAAATGTTTTTCCCTCTATTTTGCTAGTGCACAATGATTAAGTTTCTCATCACATGCACATCAGTTAGTATGGCACAAAAACATTTTCTCCCACTTTGTCATCCTTCAGTCAAACGATCCATGCACATTCCTAATGTTCTCACAAAACCAGTATTTCCTGGAATGAAGTACTATATTTTAAGAGCTAATATTCTGGATTTTTCATATTCTAGGGAGAAATTGCATTATCAGAGACGCTTGTGCCAAAAAATGAAAGGAAATGTTTCCCCACCGACCCTTTCAGAGAACTAATGGAATTAATTTTGCATTCCACACTAGGAAGATTGAAGCAAGAAAGGCAAAACTACCTGGCTTACCAGATATTTTCTCCATTTAAAATTAAATAAATAGTATCACACTGTAGAATTTTTTTCACTTTATGGATTCGCTAGGCAGAAAGTCCAGCCAGAATGTTATGATCAACTAAAGCAGAACTTCTGACGTCAGCATATTCTCTTCTGCTTACACTTTAAGATAGAAAGCCAAGTGTTGTAAACTGTGCTAGGAAATGCTGAAATTTGAAAAAAGAAAGCGAGGTGAATATATACAATGATTTTACATGAATACAAAATGACAGCATAATACAAGGTAGATAACTCCCTCTCAGCTCTATAAATATTAACAATTCTGGACAAAGAGGAAAAATAAAAGGGAAAGGCTAGAAGAGAAAGTCAGAAAAATAAAAGAAGGAGAAAAAGGAGTAATTTCCCAATGTGAAAAAGCCTTGAAGGAAGAAGAGATGGAAAGATGATAGGAAAAACTTGTTTTCTGTCATCTCTCGAATTTTTTCTGCTGAACTGTTTGTATAGCCTCCATCTTTACCACACAGCTACACAGACAATCCTAACACTAGCTCCCGACACCATATGACTTCTCAGAAGGACCTCCTGAATGCTGGCCTCACACGGGCTGTAGTGAAGCTGGCCAGGCTACCCCAGGAGAGAATTCCCAGCCAGAATCCTCTTTCCGGGATTTCTCATTTTAAGCCCAGTACAAGCTCAGCAAAAATAAAAGGCAGAAAACCTGTGCCCGGTTTATCACAACCCTTACTAGCTACGTCAAAGAAACAAGTGAGGATTCCCTGAGGGAACTGTGTGTTGCTCAGACACTAAAACCAGACAAAAATACATTCAAAATTAGATTCTTTCAGGTCTGGCCTAACGAGGAATGTTCTACTGGCATAGCTCTACCATTTGAAAACATGGACAAAAACATATACCATAAATGCCAACAATACCAGCCAAAAGGTCCTTCCGCCGGGGAAGCTCCTGAATGAAATTACTCTTCTGATGGTATAAAATGTGACTTTTCCACCACTGCCTATCCATACCAGACTAACCTCAGCAAGGCCTCAGTGACCATGTGCATATAAAGAACCTAACCTTATATATAGGTTATCACATATATGTGCACACATACATACATCCCCCCTATATACAAATGTGTAGGATCAATATAGAAGGACAGGAATAAACAGTTTTCAGAATTCACATTTGTTTTGGAGAATTAAACAGTAAATAGCACTGGTTTATTAAAAAAAAAAAACAAACACATTTTGACATACAATGTCAAGACATGACTGAAAAGTGAACACAAAAAATGTGAATATAAAGAAGTTCAAAATAAGGAAAAAAACTTCTAATAAAATGCAGGATCCAATCCTGCATTCTGTTTCACTTAAATTCTCCAAGTTCAACTGAAACCAAAGTAATTTAAGGCTTTCAGTACAAGAGTGGTAGGTTAGGGGTCGAAGAATGAAATCTGCTGCTGCCATCCCAAATTGAGCAAGCAGAAGAGATAGTAATGCTAAAAATAGTTCGAGCTTACCCACACATTTCCCAGACAAAGAGAACCCACCATTGCAACTTTAAAGTCATAGTCTGAAAGCCATAATTCTCATTGCCCTTATGTAGGGGCTTTCATACTATGTAACACATAACACCTGCATCTTTACCAACAATACAACAGCCAGACTTTTTAGAACAAAATAGTTAAATGGCATTAGCTAATATAAGGGGTGTTTGGGCTTTTTTGTAGCTACTGTGAGCATAGGAACAATTGATGCTGGTAAACATCTCTCATGCACCTGACTGTAAATGAAGAACAATTATGGAAGAAGGAGATATTTAAAAGATCTCTGCACTACCCATTAACTAACTCAGCACATCAACAGTAATAATGATTAAGATTTTGAACACAGCCACAGAAAACAACATGGCCTTCATGACAGTCATCATATAGCCAAATGATAAATATGGAGTCTAATAATTAATAACTACAAATACAAGAATTTAAAACGAACATTGCTCTACACAAGATAATAGAGCATAACAGCCAATACACTTGAGTAGCACAATTAGCTGAATCAACTCCACAATGACTGAAATCTGTACTTCGTATTAACAATTAGACTAGGGGAAACAATCTTCCCAACGTTACATACTGGCATGAGAACTGCAGCAGCCCACACTCTGAAGTTCTGTGATGGCAAAGGTCTCCTCCCACACAAATGCAGCTCTAAGTATTCCCATATATACTAGCCCACAGGGACTCATTCAACACTTACTGGGTTTTAAGAAATGCTAATGTCCTCTTGCCTCCATCCCCACTAAGGCTAACGGAGCCTTTTTGATAGCAAGGGATGGGCAGAATAATTCTGGGGAGACTAGCTGGAAACCTGAAGTAGGATGCTAAAAAGCCCAAATCCTTAAACTGACAGTTAGCTTGCATATACTCCTGTTGTTTCCTCTTTGCCAAACAGAATATACTTCAAAATCATTGGAAAAATGGGGTTAACATTTTGCATAGGCCCTTCAGTTACCTGGCTCACATTAACAATCAACTAGGCTAACATAACAAACAATTCTTGCTACTCAAACTGGCATCATTGTAATGAGCTTCAAATTAATCTCATCCGTACACAATCACTAATCTTGTTTTGTGCCAACTGAATTTTTAATCAGAATGGAGTGAATCATAGGTTGTTTTTAAAATACATTTCTAATACTTGTCATCCAAAATGAATACACACTAGAGCAGGGAAGAACTTTCCTATTTAGATTCTGAGAAGGTGATTTTATTTATGCATACTATACACACAAGTATCAAATGCATACGATAGGTGAGGACATTTTTAATGAAAATAAAAAAATAAATAAGTTTATTTCTGATAATGCTTTGAGCACGAATAGCATCACCAACCTAAAGAATTTAGCCCTGTGACTAATTAAAACTGTATCACAAAAAGGAACAGTTGCACCTCTGTTGAGTTGCTCCTCAATCTCTACATCCTTCTAGAAGATCAAAATACACAATCAGACACTGCAACCAGCAGAGTAACTACTTCTGGTAAGGCACGTACTGAAGCATATATTTTGCAGTGCTGAACTTGAGACTCAACCTGAGTTTCAAACTGAAGTGACTTTAATATTTGTGCAAGACATAGAAGCAAAGCTGAGTTTCAGTGAGCATCTTCAACTTGATTCTGCAACTGCAATACCAATTTAACAAAGCAGCTGATTAGCTATGTTTATAACAAGAGTGCCCAACCATTTAGGAATTCTTTGGAAAAAAAAAAGACAGTATGAAGACTTCAGCTACAGCATCTACTTTTTAAAATGCAGTATTTCTGCATCTTGTTTTAGCTATCTGGCTAACAGCTGCTTAACTGTACACCTGTTACCACGCTTAGATGAAAATCTAACTTGAAGGTCTACCCACAGCCATGAAAACTGAAGGAGTGACTGAAGCTATCTGCAGGACAGCCATTCAAATGTCTTCAGGGAGGTCTGCTGACAGCCTCTATTACAGCCACATGAGCTTGAGGAATCTGGAGTACCTGGTTCTCATTTCAAGCTAAGCATAATGCCTGACTCAAGCTATGTAACAGCATGTGATGACTTCTTCTTGGAAAACAAGACAGGCAGATGAGAGCAGCACAGGAAGGCTCAGTGTCAGAATTCCCACAGATCTGGCGGCTTAGTACTTAGAGACTACACTCCTCATTTAATACCATCTACATGCTTTTGTGAATGGTAGATTGTTTTGATTGCCAGGAACTGTTGCATCAAAAGTATTTGAAGATTGCTCAAGATTAAGAGCATTAAATTACACTCAATGTGCTAACCTATTTTTAGTCAGTAGAAAGATATGTTAACACATTAAAAAATTCTGCTAATATCTCAGAATTCAATAAAAATTATCTTCTTTAAACAGCTCTAAGATCCGTGGAAAAGAGGGAGTTATTCAAATACTTAGCATAATAAGCAAGTTATTGTTAACTTAACATTCTGAAGAAAGACTTCACAAACCATGTTGAACATTAAAAGGCGAATGCAAAATACACCAGATAGACTATAGCTGCAAGGCAGAGATAACATGCTCTGATAACATCAGGATGGACTGCAGGAGAATGACCAAGGACCTTATCAAAAAAGGTTACATTTACATAGTGAATACTATAGCAAGGCATAATGACCAAAGGAAAGCTGTTGGCTTGCAAATTTCTTCTTTGGTTTGTTTTTAATTAATTTTAAAATAGACTATTTAATATCTCATTATGTGTCAAGGAGCAAATGGCTCTTCAAGCTGCTTTCCAAAGAAGACACTCCCAAAAGAAGTATCATTAATGAACAATGTAAGAAAGAAAGAAAACTAAGGATGTTTTTACCCTTGCAGGTTGCCCTGTGGATCACTAGTGCTGGTGACTTCTTTTCACATGAGAAATATGGCACCTTATCAAACTCCATCTGAACAGCATTTCTGCAAGATGCCCCAAATTATCTTTATTTAATATCTCATTTGTTATTTGTTATTAATTTCAGCTTTCCAGCATATTAAAAAGTGCTCCTCTTCCTTTAATATCAATTGCCAAAAACAGTTACTAGTGTGAATACTTCTCAGGAGGTTGTAAGATTGCAAAACTACAAAACAGAAAAAGGGGAGAATAGCAGAACTGGTAAATAAAAGAGTGTGAAAACAATTCTAGAATTGTCATATAAAGTAAAACCTTTTATATAAATGAGCCTAACAAAATAGCTATTCAGCAGCACCATGCATCCTTCCAAAAGGATTTTGTGAGTTTAACAGGAAAGTGATTGGGGGAAACAAAGAAATAAGACATTCAACTTTTAAAAATTCTGTTAGGTATGCTAAAAATAGTTATTAAAACCAATTCTTTTAAGATTGTGTAGTTTTTCAATATAACTTAATGTGAAGTGAATACAGCTAAAACCAAAAAACAACACATCTGTCATGTCACATATGAAGGACATGTTCACTTCTGTGGCCGCTGCCTCACATTCTTCCCCCATGACACCTGTACCCCAAAACTGAACGTAGAGCATGACAGCCTCTGACTTACTTTGGGGAGCTCCCATACCTCATCAATCAACCACCTGCACTGGAGCCATGCTAATAAAGCACCAGAGAGGCTGCAGGAGAGGACTATGTAAAAAGCCTCTCCTCTAGCAAGGCCCTCGGCCATGAGAAGTTCAATTAAAAGACATTTCCCAGGTGCCTGTTTGTGCCAGTGATTCCCATATACCCTTACCAGTAGCCTATATAATAAAATATACTTAAAAGTGTCAATTGCTTTTTGGGTCAGCTTTCTAATAAAAGCTGAAAATTTTGAGAAAAAAAAGAAATGAGATCATAACCTACTGTGTGGGTGACTGAGCAGGAACTGCAGCAGAGTTCTATGGAAAAGGCATAGTTTTCTGACACAGCCACTAAGTTCTGCACCATAACCACAGGCACTGGACACGTATTGGAAAAAATATGCCCAAACCCTATTGAAAAATGAGACTGTTGACTCAGAAACAAAGCTGCAGGTCTGCAAAGGCAGCAGAATGAAGTCCAAAGATAGGGGGAAAGTAAAAGAGAAAAACACTCTGGGTTTCAAAATACCTTAATATGGCTTTAGTAACTACTAGTAACATCTGAGAGAGAAGCATTTTAAAAGTATAACCATTGTTAGCTTCTTCAAACAAGGCTTTACTACTTGAGGCTGATTTTGAATAGTGAACAAAACGCTTGGTTTCAGGTTGTGGTGTTCCTTTTTCTATAGTAATAAGACTGTGTAAAAATATTTTCTCATTAAGTTAATTTTTGACCCTCCCACCTTTTAAAATGGCATTTCTTTGTCTTTATGGTAATGCTACCACATGTGAGCAGATACCTTCTTTGACACAGTGGTTTCAACAACATACAACCTGGTTTTATCCCTCCTCATTGGAAAACAAAAATCAACATCACTACACAACATTGTGCTACTTTTTCTGGAACGAAATGCTTTTCAAAGACACAATAGAGCAATCCTTTGTGCTGAAACAGATCATCTTTTAGGATGGACAGATATTAAAAAGACATTTTTTTAAAGATACTCTGAACAGTTATTGTAAATTTTATCTTGTCTTGATTAAAATATTTTTAAAAACCCTTACGTTTCTGGATTATTAGAAGACAAAGTGTTTATACTTACATAACAGTGAGATGAAAGTTGGAGTTTTTTTTCTTTATTCTGCATTGTTAGCAAATTCCTATTGCTGAAGCTATTCTAAAAAAGCCAAGTCTCTTTGCATGGTATAAGGTTCTCAAACAGTGAAGTACTTACATGCAAGGCAGAAGGATCTGGCAAAAATTCAGCATCCTCTCCAAAGATAAAATCTGGTGGCAGGTCAGGATAGTGAGCATTGAAAATTATATCCCCTGAAAAGTAATAAATGAAAACACTGTTTGCACTTTTATGTATGTGCTTATAAATAAAATATTGTACATATGATACACATTTTTAATGTAAAATTTGATCGCTACATTAAATATACTTCATGTATATAGCCATATAATTTTTACAAAAATTCACATGCAAGATAAGCATCAGATGTTTGGGGGGATGAAGTCAAATTCCTGAGGCACAGCTTCTTCCGCCAAGCAATGAAACATGAAATACATTATTGCTTCATATCTCAAATGGCAATTCAAACACTATTGAGGGTTGCCTCTAAACACCAAGTTAGAAAAGTGATCTTGTTTTAAAAAAGTACTACATTTAGATTGCTGTGTTTTGCATATTAAGTCAAAGTCAAACGCAAACTACTAAGATCAGGATTTTCAAAATACTGGAGCTTTTAAAACTTAGTAGCACTTACTCCCTCTTCTTGCCACTCACAACTCTTAGAAGTTCAATAGGAATCATTTCAGTTATCCAAATTCTGGCCAAGAGAAATGCAGTATTACACATTTAAATGGAGAGACTAAAATTAACTAAAAATATAAAACTTCATCACAGCTCGGCACTGAGTTCTCCTCTTGCCAGTGTCACAAGATATACAATTAATTACTGGTGTGACAGTTCAAAGAAATTTGGGTTATATTACTTCACTAGTAAACATACTTCAGAATTCATATAGGTCAAGAAGCAGTCATCCACATGTGAGCTCTTAAAAAACACCCACAATTCAAGGAAAAAAAAAAAAAAAGATATCTAGCATTACTTGTCTACCTCCCAATCACTCTTTCCTCTTTATAAAGGTATGAAAGAACAACTCCGAGCTTTTGCATAAAGCAGATTTGTGAGGTAGCAGGCATTAGAAGAAAGAAGTCAGTACCTACTATTTGTTACCACTTGTTTAAAATCTACACAGCAAAGTAAAACCAGTGTGGTATGCCTTATAAACAATTCTGTTCAGAGAAAGTTAAACCACTTTTTATTTTTTCCAAAAATTATGAATGCAGAACTAGAGAAAAGCATTAGCTGGACAAATCTTAAAGCATCACATCGCTGGCTCAGTGATGTCACCATCTCAAGACATTCAACATGACAGTTTTAATATCTAATATTCTGTAAACTTATCTTGGCTCTAGCTGGAAGCAAGGATGCCATAAAGATTAATTTGCAGAGAATGAGGGCTCATGACCAAGAAGCCAACGGCCAGTCTGGGATAGGTATGCTCTACAGTATCGCTCCAAATCATGAACTCACTAATCATGCGACTCAGTAGAGCAGTGTGGGCTTCTCCTGTCTGCATCCTACCTTCCTTTCTCTTTCTCAAATGTCAGGAACACGTGTTAAGTATGGGGTGCAGGAAAGAGCAGAGGTCTGCCACTTAAAATATCCAACACAGTCAACATAAAATCAATTTTTTATTTCATTTAAAAGAAGGACAAAACAGGCACCAATTCTTGACGAAACCACATAAAATTACAACAGGAAATGCAGCTATATTATGTAAGAGAAAATAATTACTAGGCTGCCTAAACTGTAATACAGCAACGAAGAATTCAGAAAAGTTGATGTTTACTAGACTGGATAGTTCCTATGCCACCATAACTCAACCCTTTTCTTCATATTTACTACAATTAAAAAGTCATGTATGGCTCTTTACAACAACCTCACCAATTTCTATGTACAGAGCAGGCAACTCTTGAGGTTACGTGTTGAAGGAGATAGCACCTTAATACATTCTTTGACTGAGCTTTGCTTCATAGATAAAGAGGCGTTATGAATAACTTAGAACACAGCACAATGAAAAAGCCTGGCCTGTGACTTAGGTAGCCCAATGCTACTCTGAAGGAAAGAATTCTATCTGTGTTTTTGCCACGTTCTTAGGTGATGCTAAGTAGCTCATTTAACACACATTTTTCACATCCCAGTTGCTAGTTGCATGCTTTTCGTTCTCTGCATTCCAGCTTTAAAAGAGCTGACAAAACAGAGGACTCATAGCTACAGCTCAGCTCACTACAAGCTGCACTCCAACTACATAAATGCTACAAAGAGCCGCTTAGAATAAAAGAAGGATCAAAGTAACTGCATATTTTTTATGTTACACCTCCATGTTTGATTTAGTGAAAAACTATTACAGAACCTTACATCATGAGGTGGCTCCAAGACTCTGCTTAGAGTGACACTGGCAATAAACTATTCACCTCTGCAAGCTACACAGTAACAGATGAACCTCAGGAGAGCTGTGACAGTAGGTGCAATGTGAAGATTCAAGCAGGTGCAAACTTCCCCCCCCCCCCCGCAGTGTTTTCAGTTCTACAGCAACATGAAGTGAAAGGAACTCACAGCACCTTCCAGAACATAATCATATACAGTGCTCAAGTATGACAGTAAATTAAAATTGGCATTATTAGTTTAACATGCTAGGTGGTAAACTTTTACAATTCAGGGTTCAGGTCAGCTGCATATCCCATGCAGTGATTCCTGCTCTGGGACCAGGGCCAACAGCTGGGGACGGTACCCTCTTTGACCACTCAGCTGTAATGTGTGGCCACACTGAGGTCAGCCACCTCATGGTTGCAGCTGGCCAAACCGATCTATTACCTCTCTCACATGCTCATAGTTCTTCTTTACTACCTTCCGTCACACCCCTTCTTCCACTGAATATTATTGTCTTATCACTCCTTATCTACAGCGAGTGACCAACTGTGCAGAAATTTTGGTTTAAAAATTTTTCATGACCTACTGATATAAAAGAACTATTCAGTACAAGGTACAGAATCCAGAGTCAAAATTAATATTGTGATATTAATATTTTCTGTTACTACTACTTATAATTGCTATAACTGCTTCTAGTTAGTTGCCCAGGGTAAACATGCCACAAATCCAAATTCCCAAGTCCCTTTAGTAAAAGTCATTTTGAGACCAAATATATCAGCATTAAAGCCAATGTGTATCACAAGATTATTTTTCTCTATAGTATAGTCATTTTCCAAAAGGCTACATAGTACATGGCTGAAGGGTTCTCCAGGCTTCAAAATAAACAAAACTATTATTTCAGTGCCTGGTAATCAATCAGTCACAAAACACCAGTGCTGAGACAATACTCAAAACATTTTACAACCCTGCGGAACCTAAAAAATCATGCTGTTGTCCTGATTTTCTCACTAAACCAGAAACACATCATTTAATGAATCATTAACACTCTCCTTCCTACAGTACCATAGGTTTTTTAACAAATGTAAACCTTAATTTATTCTGCTACAATGAAACCTCACACAGGCTGGGTGACAATAAAGACAAAAAAGTTCACAACAAAATGGTGTTTCACTTCCATGTAAACAGTTAGAAAAGAGCAGTGCTTCTCTATCATCAGTGGTCTTCAGTTCATCAGTTAAATACAGCCTCTTACTAGCAAAGATGATAAGGTCTGACCTTAGAACAATTTTTTCATGTGTTCAAAAAGGAAAAAAAAAAAAGCATCCCTCAGTTAAATATTCTATTAACTCTCACTTCTGCCATGAATCCAAAGACATTCATCTAGTTGCTAAAAGGAAAAAAAAAAGAACCTTTTTTTGAACCATATTAGACATTCACCCGGGTGACCCCTGGCCTCTGTAACTTTTCTGCTCCATCCTCTCCCCTTCCATTCTCTTATGGCTTGCTTAATTTACAATACTAGGGCAGAAAAAGTAACACCTTTGACTCTAGAGAGCTTAGGTACCAAGGAATGACTTTGCCCTATTTGCAACTATGAGCATGAGCTATATTTTCATAAATTATATAATTTCAACAAAAATACACCGTTACAAGTCTGACTAAAGACTAAGGGAATCAATCCTAAATCCAAGTTTTGTTCTTGTTACATGCCACAAACCAGAGAAATTAAAACTGCAGTTAAACAGTTTGCTTGGCAGGGCTATGACGCATAAATAAAAATCACTTCTATACACTCAAATAAAAGGTATTTAAAGAATCACAATGGTCAACACAATAGCCAATCTGGTTTTACTTCACATAAATATTAATACTAGTCTCTGCAGTGAGCTTACAAAATACAAGGTGTTAAATATTTTGAATTACCAGCTACCAGTTTGTGCTGACCTAGACCTAGTAGATATATCCATTTATTTAATACTGACATGATACTACCTGTGGCTTACCCTCTGCAAATATAATTGTGCTGGGGCGAAAACATAAGATTTTTAACCAATAAAGCCATTTGGAAAATTATTGTGCTTAGAGTCTGAGAATGGTTACCATTTTAATTTTGAAAGCAAAACCACCAAAAAACCAATATAATCCTGCATTTTCTCCCCTTCTCGCCTAAATGAAACAAATAACCTTTTCCTTGCATCTCCAGCAAGAGAGTAAGTAATTTCTCATGTTCCAACTCTGTTTGCCCTTATTCCCTTGACAGAAGGCAAACCGTGTGGCATTCCGCAGCGCTACTGACCATGACCATTCCAGTGTAAGAACAATGCAAGCAAAACCTTCAGACACAACCATATTTATCTCATTTCTATAGATGTACTAGCCAATAATTCAGTGGAATTACATTTCCAATTAAATACTACTACAGAATTTAAAATTATTTCAATAAAGTTAAAGCCATGGAATCAACGATAAATTTAGAAGAAAAAGGATATTATACATCTTTTGCTTTTCATTATCCAAAAATATTACTTTCTCTTCCTCTTCTCTCCTAGGGCAAACAGAATTAAATTTTGAAATATTTTGCTTTACAGGATTTCAAAGGAAAAGTTAATATGCTCCCAATAGACAAAAAGATAGAAATATTAATACTTAAATCTATCATTTCTTTTAACACACACACACACACACACATATACTGTTCTTTTCTCATCTATCAAAATGCATAAGGAAGTCTAACAAAGCGGTAAGGATTGACTACAAGCAAGATAAGTGTAACTCTGAAACTGAGTATTTCTTAAATCCTTACAGTTGCTTTCCACTGGCCTATGCTACATACAGTTTTTCCTCTCCTGGTAACTTCATTTTTGGGGTATTTTTCCTTCTTTTTTTAACCATACTGTAAATTTGGTAGTACTGAAAGATGTTGTACTGAGAGTGTCACAGCATTAACATTCCCGATTACCTAAGGGCGGCAACATATCAGTTAGCTTCCTAAACTCTACTTTTGAAAGGATATCTATATTCTTCAGCTTTTTCTGACCCCAAGAATTTCTAAGTCAGCACTAAGTACATAGAATAAACATGTGTGTCCACTGCAGCCTGGAATTAGACCAGTCTGAATGGAATTCATCACATGAAGGAGATCAAGACATTCGGCTTTTAAGAAACAAATAAAAAATCCAAATGCAACTTGATCATGAAATGCATTCACAGCTAATAGAGAACAGTATTGATGCAAGTGACCAATCCTCTGTGCAGAATCATTTTTGGGAAATGAAGAAACTGCTGTTGTTGAATATTAAAAAGAAAAAGATAGTAAGGAGAATTATATTATCCATCTATTCAAAACGCTAACCTATCTCTTCTAGTAACCACACAAATTGTAGACTCAAAACACTGAGCAGTCCCCTCTATAAACAAATTCTTACCTGAACCAGCCATTGTTAATTGTCTTTACAGGTACAAAAAGAACCAGTTATTCGCTACGATCTGCAACCAAGATACTAAGTCAGGGTAGTCAGCAGTATGAAAGGATTTAAGTGAACTAAATGCAGACCTGCTGACTTGTTACTGGATTCCACCCTAAAGATTTTTGCTCTACAGGCTTTAAGTCAAATATAGTAATACACTACCTATAGAGCCTCTTATTAATTGGTTGGCAAGAAAGATACAGCTCCTGAAATGACAGTACAACTTTAGTAAATACAAAACTACTACTGGAAGAAGACACGGGTAATTCTATTTTTCCCGTGGTGCTGCTGCCGCCAGGCTATTCTTCTCTCAAGTAGAGAAGGATAATTAAACCTCAGAAGCTCCTCTTAAAATGATCTGTTGAAGCAGGACTTTTGCCCACAGGGGAGGACAGCTACCCTCAAATGGTGTGTGGGAATACTGTGGGACCTTTGCTCACCTGCCCATTATACTAAACCAAGTGTAGCTTCAACTTTTTACAGGTTGTTTAGTGGAAGTCAGAAATATTTCTGAAGCTTTGAGACATCTGGTAGCAAAAAGCCAGGATGCTTTTCAGCTTCATTTCTAACTTCACACGCGAATCAAGGTATCAGAGAAGGAAAGGCAGAAAGTTTAGTGAGATGCGTCAGGGCACATTTATGGCAGCTATGACACAAGGTTCTTCAGAGAGATCAGTGCCCTTTGGATCAGCAGCTGAAAAGGCCAAGCGAGATACCCTAGGGAACCTCAGAGTTAGACACCTATAGTTAGGCAAGTGAATCAAGTCCCACTTTTCCAATAAAAGAAAAAAGATATAGGAAGGATTTGCAGGATGGTAATTTGGTTCTTGGGCAAAGAGTTGCAGGTGTGTTTTGGTTTTTTTCCTTTAACTTCAACTGACAAATGCTGCTGTAGGAGAAGAAAAAAAAAAAAAGAGATGTGTAAGACTCTGTACAGAAAGAGAAATTATGTTCTGTTGTAAAGTGGGCAAATCTGCAAAATGGAGTAAAAGTAAATGGGCTGCAGCCCAAGCTGAACAAGAAGGCAGAGGGACAACTTAGTTACTTGCACTTCTGTAGCCAGGCAACTGCTTTCTCAGAAATTTTAGTACTAGAATTGAAGAGGACAAAGATGAGAACACCACGTAGTACAAGAGAGGACAAGATATTGGTAGAAATTAAAGACAGGCAACACTGGAGAAGTTATAACAGAGACACTCAGTAGGTGAGGAAAGGAAAGGTAAAAGTTGAGGACAAATACATTCAAGCAAATGGACTGTAAACCATCACCAGTAACTGCAGCCCAAACAGGAGAAGAAAGGAAGAAAGAGCAAAGTAGGAAGGCACTATGGTAATACCAATGTGCAGGCCTAACCTAAAATCTTTTAAACCTCTAAGACCACAGTTGTACATAGATACTTGTAAGGTCAATTCTCTTGATGCAGAAATCCACTATTTAAGACTTATACCTGCAAAAACTTCTGTAATTAACTTGCTCAAAGGAAGTCCAGAACATGAGGAAAAGCATAAAAAAAAATCCCCAAACCACTCACATGAAAGTGATTATTTAAAAGGGGAAAATATTGTTGTAAACTTTGTATTCTAAGAAGAAATAAATATAATAAAAAGATTAGACTGATTCTCTCAACATTTCCCATTAGGCACGTTCATTAGATAACAAACAGGTTACCAAAGAAAGAAGATTCATTACTCCTGCCACATAAAGCAAGACTCAGCAAAACTTCAGAAAACATATTGCCCAGAAAAATCTTTGGTACTTTGCATGACCCAGCAAAAAGATACTTACCATATAGGTAATGATATCACCTAAGTATAATCTGAATTACAGCAACCAAAAAGTCCTTCCCATAAGAGCCTCAACTAAACCACAACAGATGCAAAATAACGTAAAGGTGCAGAGAAGACTGGCACACACATTGCAGGAACCTAGTTATGAGAATCTTGAATCTTACAATAACTTGTAAAAACACTTTTACAATTGTTGACTGGCACAATAAACAACTGTTTAGCAAACAAATTTGCAAAGCAGCCTTTAAAAAAGGGCAACAAGGAGGTCAGACTCTTCTCCATATTTATCATTTTGTTTCTAATTACTTCCTTGAAGTAGAAAGCCACAGGAAAACTACATGAACTTACTGAAAGAGTTCCATCACAGGAATAAAAGCAAATGAAATTCTGCACAGTATATTATGGGCAATATTCTTAGACTAATTAGGCAGCAAAACTGTAATTTCCTGCCTCTAAGGTCTGTAACTAAAATGAGTAAGAAACTAAGAAACAAAAATCAGAAGCAAAAAAAGAATAACTAAGCTTCAAACGAGACAAAAGAAATGTTCTTCGGGATCAAGGAAACCAAAGTGGTGGCAGTAGAACCCATAACTGTAATCCTCTCACATAAAAACAGTGAAAATCAGACAGAAGATGAAAATAGTAGAGTTCAAGAGGCCACAGAGAACAGTAGCATCGCAAGGGCAACACATTGTTTAATCACTGTGAAATTCCAGATGACAGCACTCAAGGACGGAGAGGGAGGGAGGCATCAGTGCCTGAAAAAGAAAATGTGAAGAGCACAGGCATAAAAACATAAGAGTCAGGCTCTCTTAGTAGCAAGCAGCAGTGAAAGCTTGAGTGAAAATAGAAAGTCAAACCCAAGATAATCCAGGGTTTGCTGAAACAAAATTGCAGTGACCAAGGAACTGATTCTTAATGGTGTATTTTAATTAATATTATTCAATAAAGACTATTACAGCTTATAACTCTGCTTATCCTGACAATTTCTACTGTGACATCTGCCTTGATGTTTTAGCAAGGAAGACCAATACGTCTGCAAGAGTTACAAAACGCTTCACCTCAAAATACACAAATACCTCTCCCAGAAAGGATAACAAACTTTGCCCAGCAGATACAGCTGTCCAGTTAGCAATAAAGGACAGCTCTGCATACCAGAGTGCTTAGAATAAATTTTGTACTTGGAACACAGATTCAACCTCTTACAGGGTATTACAGACAGTCTTCTTGGAGTTAAAAGTCCTATTAAGAGCTTTGAAAAATTCAAACATAAAGCAAAGCACTGAGTTTAATATACCAGCACTGAGTGCTAGATGAACTAATAAAAACAATACAGCTGTCTCAGATTTTAATTGATAGTCTAGTAAGAGTAAGCTCAAGTTCTCCAACCATTTCTGGCCATGAAAACACAGAATTTATGGTTTCCCTTACAGAAGAAAATAAAGTAAAAGTGTCTCTCTGAAAGCACCATTTAAAAATTTCTGAAGTGTGATGGAAGAAAATTAGTATGACAAACAAATTTATCTCCAACACTGACACAATATTTTCTCCAACATAAAATTGTGGGTATCTCCAATGTTCCCAGCTGGAGCTGAGTAAATGTTCAGTGTAACATTCCAGCAGCTCAGAATACATGCAAGAATTAAAGGTGAACGTGACATCTGAAAAAAAAAATTATTAAATAGCTAACTGGATCTCAAGAAAATGTATTAAAATTACCAACAAGCCATTCTTAACTCACAGGATGTTTGATCTTACTGAAGCTAACAAAACAATTATTTTACACTACAGGTAATCAGCCACTGCATTGCCTGCAAGTACACTTTCCCGTTTTTCAAAATACAGTGAAACTTCCTGGTCTTTTGGAAAACAGGACTGTGACTATGCAGTTATACTTCTCTAAACTAGCATACCAACAGTTTTCAACACAGTAGGATTCATACTAGGGTATTTGTGCAGTGGCAGCGGTTATGATTGATGATATGCAAAGATCTGATCTGTTGCAAAGAGGATGTAACACAAACCACAAAGGAACTACACACTTCAGCCTGTATTTGGGCACCACATAATGAAGACCTACACTGGAGATCCTGAACATTTTCAGCCATCTTTTTATTCTGGCAGATTTCGCAACTTTCCTTTGCAGAAATATTCTGCCCTTGAAAGATAAGATATCTAGCAACAGCCTACAACAAAGTATCTACAAATCTCTGGTTGCACACCATGGCCGTCTTGCCCTGCCATCATTATAGATCTAAACACAAAATTATTAAAGCTTTCTTGAATCTGCTCACATTACTATCTATTCTACATGCTGTGAGACTACATGTAATGCTGAAATGTGGAGGATTATTATTACTTGAATTCACTGCTATTATTAGGTACCTCTGGAAAAGATACACTTGTTTAAACCACTTTCAGTTGGTCATATTAAAATATACAGCATGGTTAAATTGTGTGGTTTGGGTTTTGCAAAGGTGGAAAACAGCACTAGCATTATAGTTTGGGTTTTTTTAATTGCTTACGTGATACTCAAAAATCTATGAACGGGGCGAGGGGGGCTGATTTCTCAATATTGAAGTTTAACGCATAGTCCATAATCATATTTCTAGATACTTTAACTGGACTACAGTAATTTAGTGTATTAGTGTAGTCTGTATGCCTATGTCCTTGCACATGGGCATTTTAATCTACTAATTTTCCTTTATGAATCAGGAGCAATTCTAGCCTCTACTTAAAAACAAGACTTAAAGCTCTCAGAATGTAATAACAGGGCCCTATATGGTGACAAATGAGAGAGTTACTACAGTCCCATAGAAAATATGATTCCATTCTCTAGAGCAACATCATCCAATTAAGCTTCTTTTTGCTGCATCTTGATCGTAGCCATCAAACAAGTCTCAGATAGAATCTAGTACACATTGCAGGACACATCAAGACTCAATAGATTGAGTCTGCTACACAATATTACAATTTTAAAAAAAAAGTTTAAATAAGTGCAAAAAAAAAATCTACTTGGTAGGGCAGCTGGCTTCATGTAATAGAACCATTACTTACTGAAAATTCTGAATAAATGCATAGCCACATCTTTTTTTCTTTTTTTTCTTAAAATAATTGCCAGCTAGGACTTACTCCATTTTTATCTTTTGGAAAAGAATTTAGTAAGGCTCTTGAGCCATGATTTCATACTTTCAGAATAGTTAAAATAGGCTCATGTATCAGTCTACTATGACCACCTCCTCTCTCGAACACATGAGCAAACTTCCAAACCAATTTCTGGGAATGACAACTTTCCTTATAGGTGCCAAATGGAAGCTTTAAAATACTTCTAATGGTAAGAAGTTTAATTGTGTTGACTTCTGTTCATAAAGGAGAAGGCCTTCCAGTGCACTACATTATGACAAGAAAAACTACTACAGAAGGAATACAACTAAATGGATACTATCAAAGCAGTGTGTGTTTTAAATGTTTAACATTTCTGCTCACACTAAGTAATTGCTCCTCCAGACAGCATATTTTCACAGACTCACAGTATAGTTGAGGTTGGACAGCACCTCTGGAGACTGCCTAGTCCAATCCCTCAGCTCAGAGCAGAGTCAACAAGAGCAGATTACCAACGGTCATGTCCATTTGGGTTTTGAGTATCTCCAAGGATAAAGATATACAAGCTACAGAAGCTCTGAGCGCAACCTGGTCCACTGTTAGACCATACTTGCAAAAAAGTTTTTTATTACATGTAAATGGAATTTTCTGTATTTCAGTTTGTGACCATTTCCCTTCAGTGACCACCACTGAGAAGAGCCTGGCTCTATCTTCTTCATTCCCCTCCATCAGGTATTTATACACATTGGTAAGATTTCCCCTGAGCCTTCTCTTCTTGAGAAGCCCCAGCCCTCTTGGCCTCTCCTTGTACAACAGATGCTCCAGTCTCTCAATCATCTTTGTGGTCTTTTGCTGCACTCATTCCAATAAGTCCATGCCTTTCTGGTACTAGGTAGACCAGAACTGGACACAGTACTCCAGATGTGGTTTCACCAGGGCTGCCCAAAATCTAAAACTGCCAAGCTTTAAATTTTACTTTATCTGAAATTCTTCATCCTCTCTTGTATTTCAGTTGTTAGAGATACAAAAAAACAATACAACTTTACCATTTTTCAGCAACTCAAGTGTTTAGGAAACTGTTTTTTACCTTCTAAAAACATACAAAAGCAGATTTTATTTTAACCCTTTGAAACAAAACACAAAATAATTGATGAGTGGGAAAATGAGCCAGCTATCTACAGATTCTCCAAGGGTAAGAAGTATTTAACCACACCAAAAAATCAGAAAAACCAAAGTCACATTTCTCTAATCTGGTCAATTATACCAGTTAATTGTTTAGAGATACCTAGTAAAATAACAGACTGACTTCTTTTATTGGAGCTTAATAAAGAATTCTTCCTAAAAGAGAAAGAAACAACACAAAGCATATACAAATCATAAGTGAGTCTAAAAATGGTTATGAGATTGTCTTAGACATAACATTTTATTAGAAATACTGAGGCGGGGGGAGGACGTGGCAGTGGGGGTTACTTTTGGCTTTTAGGACTCATTTTCAAATCTGTAACGTCAAGGAAGGCTGTAAACTTATCTTAAAAATTAGATATTCTTAAAGCTGCATGTTCTTAGAGCTGAAGCTTTAAGAAAAAACAACATACAGAAGTATCTCGATACTCATTAAATTAGTTAGACACACTGGAAAACAGTGCGATACAGAACACTGAAAGAAAGGCCAAGATGCAATAGCAATAGTTTTTAACTTACATTTGAGTGTTTCTCCAGCATACGGGATATGTAGCTTAAACCGGTCACAGCTAGGTCCAGGGGTCAAGGATGTACAGCTAAAAATGAAGGTAAGAGAAGAATGTGCTAAGCAGTTACAGATGGTAGCAGACGCTAACATTATTCTACAGGGTACAAATGACTGACATAGTAAAGATGATGTGAATACTAGAAATACTCATCCTTATGATTCTGGGAAAGGAGAAAAGGTGGGAAAGATGCAGGAGGCCCATTCTCTTTTGATTAGCAGTTCTCACAACAGCGTAAGAAACTTTAGGATCTGTGCCAACTACCTTCTTTACCATTTTAACACAGAAAATATACACACAAAATGCCATGGTTTGAGTGTGTTATTAGAATAATATCAATTAGTCAGTCGAAGCCATCAAATTCTCTACTTTGTATAGAATTTTGCAGGTCACAACCCTTTACCTGTGCCACAGTAACACGGCTACATGCTCCCTATCCCTGGCATCCAGATACCTGGGATGAATCTTAGTTTTAACACACCAATATTTAGTCATTTTTACCTATTTTAACTTTTAATTTTTCCCTTGTGGAAAAGTCTCACAGTAAGCCTCCAGGTGAGCAAGTTTCAGAACCAGGTATTTGAGGTTATGACAACTGAGCATGTATGTTCATGATCTGTGACTATTTCCTGTCTCCTGTTTATCTGGAACATCAATTACAACAGCAGTTGGGTCTCATGGTGATGAACTAGCATTTTATGAACACAAAAGTCACTGAAAAACTGTTTAGTGTCTAGGCCAGAGATGACCAACTTTTTCACACTTTTTAAGTCATGTACTAAAATCTTTGCATAACTACCAAAAATCTCAGTTGCAAAAGGCGAAACAGCAACACAAATTGTTTCACTGGCAGGAATGGTCCCTGGAGCTCTCACCACTGTGGGCTGGTGGGCATATGACAGGTCCCAATAGCAAAAATACTGGAAACCCTTAGCAGTTCATTGCTTTCTGTATTTAGGGAACCTGATAGCCAAGAAGACTTCTTGCCAGCCTAATATCATTGAGAATTGTTTATAGCCCCAGCACAAGAGCTATGTTTGGTGCAAGCCACTTAAAGCTCAAAGCTAACTGGCCAACTCTACACAAAACAGTGAAAAGAAGGTAGACAAAGGTAGAATAATTTGCCTCATATATCAGATCACTGGTAGAGCTCTAATACAAACCACTGACAATATAATGAAACAAAAGACATGTTTACTGGGCCATACACAGCCAAAATCCAAAAGATGGGTAGGCCAGGAAGTACAAAAATTCTGATCCTAACTTATCAGAAACAACACGGTAACTTCTGCAACTCGAGCTGTCTTACCACAGAAGAGGCATCAGGGCAAATGGGGCGATGTTAATTCTCACTAACATACTCAAAATGCTTCAGAGAGCCATTTCTCAGATGCTGGCTCTACTGCCTCTTTTCTCTTTACACTTGCAAGTTAAGGAGATCACGTGCACTAACTTCAGATTGTTTTTATTCAGTGAGCTACATTTACTATTTAATCAAGTATGTGCCCACACGTAGCTTCATCAAAAAGAAGCAACCACAGAACTACAGATCAATTAACTGAAATGAAGTTTCCACACAAATACTAGAAAACATAAGCAAACCACTTGTGTGCACCTAGAATCTAACACAGATGCAATTAACAGCCTACATCGATTCAACAAGAATACACGACATTTTTTCACTATCATTACAGAAATTAGATAACTGTCCTTGCAAATAAAAGGGAAGCAACAGATGTCCTATCTTCACTTTGGAAAGGTTTTTGCAGTGTTTTGTGAGAGCACCATGCAAAACAATCTACAGAAACATAATTTAGATACAACTGCTATCAGATGTGTGCAGAGCTAACTGGAAAGCAAGTTTCAAAAAAGATTAGTTCACATCTTGCTTCATCCAGGAAGAATGCACTGACTGTGTTTTCTTCTGGTAGAATACGACTTTGCATTTCATTGAAAGACTTACGATGGAAAGGAGATGATGTTTATTAAATCTGATGATGAAGCCAACATGAAAGGGAATGCAGCATGCTCGACAACAGGACCAGAGCTGAAAAATACTTTGATTTAATGATCTGTACTACTTCTTTTTGAACTACATCTAGATAGGGCTTAGCAAGAACAGTAAGCATCATCACCCTCACTGGGAGTAAAATCAGTTTGAGAATATGAAAGATTGGAGCTCCAGTGCAACAGAAACAAGAGAATATATTTTTTTCAAAGATGTGTTGTTTTAGTAGGTGAGAACAGCAAAATAGGAGTGCCCATTCTTAGGGTGTTTTAATGGCTGTGGATGAATTTAACAGCTTTAGATATGAAAGTATTATCATCTACTTTCAAGTCATTTCTAAGGCTTACATCACATCTAAGGCCAATTCTAGGAAGCATACAAAAAAAGAAGGCAACACAAAAAAAATCCTTTGCAAGTTACAAAATATCTCTGCAACATCAGTTAATATCTAATGGAACTTTCTTTCAAAGTATCACAGGTCACAGTCTGAGGCACATTTCTCAAATACCATCCAAATAACATTGTTGTTAGCTTTCCAACAGCCACAAAAATTTCTGATCCTGCAAATACCCTACAATCTTTTCTTTTAGCACAATGGTTCATTTTGAAATACTTAAGGAACGTATAATATTCTTTAACATTAAAATGAAAGCCTGATTTAATGGTAAATGTCCCTAAAAACAACACCAAGTACTTTCTCTAGATTATTATACTCCACTAGAGATGTTTTTAATTTTACTGGTCTAGAAGTGATGGAAAGTGACAATATACACAGTGGTTTGGGGTGGGGGTGTGGTCCAAATTACTCCGGCTAGGCAGTGCAAGAGACTTCAATAACTGCAATAGGCTGAGCAACCAAGCAAAAATCTTACATACATCCATTTGAAAGGAGGCAGTTAGTTTTTAGTGTAAACAGTAAAAGAACAAAATTCCTAAGGCAAATCAAAACTTTAGTACATCTAGCAGTCTATGTCTGACCTTATTTCAACAGAAAGCCACAGGTAATGGCCTGCCTATGGACACCTCCTGCTTGAATTTCCTTAACACACAGAACCTCTCATAATTACAAACATGCCCCACCGAGAAGCTTGGCTTCTATCATCTCCAAAATGTAAGATTTTACATTTACCGGTCCTTTTACTTAACGTGGCCCACACGAAAGTCACACTAAAAAGGAAAGACTTGCAACAAGGTCTTTTAAAGATTATTTGTTGTCCTGTCTTCACAAGGAATTGACAGAACAGTAATACCTGGTGTTGAAAATTAATTTCAGAAGCTGACTCCATCTCATGATGACTTGTTGTGCTATCTCCCTTTTTATTCACAGAAAAACATTACACTGGTTTGCATATCTTGACCTAAATAGTCAATATTTTACATAGGAAAGCCATGGAAGCAAGAATTAATGCTTTGATGCTCAGAGCAGTGCTATGAATTAGTCTTAATAAGATGATTAATGCTATACCACAAGATCTCCCACAATGGTTTCCCTACTAAAATATCAAAGAATCATCAACTTCATAAGTTTCCAGGACAAAGGAATATCCTTGAATGTATCGCTTAAAGCCATGCTGCCCTATTCAAAGGACCTGTGCTGTGACCTACAGCTGGAATCTGGTAGATGGAATCAAGTAGGCAAGAAACCACAGCTGAATACAAACCTTTCTCTCTCTCAGATTTTAGCTAAGTTCCTTGAGCAAATACAGCAGGTTAAATTTGAGTTGAGGTACTTTACATCCTTATGAAATACGTATTCCAAGGAGGAGACAAGTAGAACATTCTTTTGTTGAGTGTTTGATGCATCTTACAGGTGGGATAGTCTGTGACCTGTTTGGAAAAGCTTTCTTTCACAGTAAATAAAACACAGATAAATGAAACCAGTTCTTATTCAAAGAAAAAGTCACTGTCAGCACCAGATGCTCAGTTAGAAGTGTTCAGAATCCTTTACCAGTCACAAAAGGAAACAAGAAAGATTATCCAAGAGAAAAAAGAGCAACGAAAAAAAAAATCTGGAAAGTCACTCAGATTTGCTGCTTGGAATAAGGTATCAGCCTATAATGATAGGTGTAGTAGAAGGTATTTTTCTGCAAAATTAATCCTTCTTCCAGGAGTATTCTAAAAACCTCTAGAAAGGCAGTTCTAGTTGAGCTTAACATCAAGGTTTGCTCTTATACCAATGTATTTCTAATTGACTATTCTGTTGAATTAACTCTTGTTCTGTTTTAAGCTAAAAAAAAAAAAAAACAACCAAACCAAAAAACAAAAAACTTCCTTTTCTTCTGAGCCACTTTGATATTTTACAGGATTGGAGCCATGATGATAAGCAAGACTGTGATAACCGTAGATTTAAACATGGTCTTCTCATCAACTAGTCTTCTACAACCATCACTTGAACGTATTCTCAAGACAAGCAGTTTTAAATTATTTGGTCTCTTGTAAGATCTTATCCAAAAATAAGTTCTGTGCCAGCTGAAAGGGTCACAACAAAACAAGAGCCCAAGCATTTACCACCTTAAACCTTCAAGTCTGGAGATGAGTGGTTATTTTATCCAAAGAATTTTAAAAAAAAACCAAAACCACCAACATCCCCCAAACCCACCTGTTTATATCCCAAAATTCTAGTCTAAGACTCATTTTTTATACCACTCCTAAAAATCTACTGCTTAGAACCATATAAATCCATAGCAAACATCCAGAAATGCCAACAGAAGTACAATAGCTCTACTGAAAAATATACAATCTCCTTTTTATTTCTTCTTTTTTAATTTGTGGTAAAAGTGAATGCCCCAATATTCATGTCAGATTTATTTGACGACTATCAAATTTCTTGATTAAAAAAAGTATGCAATGTGTTTAGTCATTCTTCCTCCTTAGTCATACAGAAGCTTTACCACCTTTACTACCTGAAGACAAATCATCAGTGAATTTCACTGTAGAATAGCAAAGAAAAATTAGACTAAGAATTTTAGCCTCTTGTCATGGTTTAACACCAGCCAGCAACTACAGCACCACACAGCTGCTCATTCACTTCCCCCCCACCCAGGGGGATGGGGGAGAGAATTGGCGAAAAAAAAGGTAAAACTCGTGGGTTGAGATAAGAACAGTTTAATAGAACAGAAATGAAGAAAATAATAATGATAATGACAGCAATAATAAAATGACAAGAATAACAATAAAAGAATATACAAAACAAGTGATGCACAATGCAATTGGTCACCACTTGCCGACCAATGCCCAGTTATTTCCTGAGCAGCGATACCCACCCCACCACCAGCTCCCCCCAGTTTAGATATTGGGCATGACATCACATGGTATGGAATATCCCTTTGGCCAGTCTGGGTCAGCTTTCCTGGCTGTGTCCCCTCCCAACTTCTTGTGCCCCTCCAGCCTTCTTGACGGCTGGGCATGAAAAGCTTAAAAATCCTTGACTTAGTCTAAACACTACTTAGCAACAACTGAAAACATCAGTGTGTTATCAACATTCTTCTCATACTGAATCCAAATCATAACACTATACCAGCTACTAGAAAGAAAATTAACTCTATCCCAGCCGAAAGCAGGACACCTCCATAATCTCAGGAAGTTAATATTGAGACTGCCTAACCTGAATAGTCAAAGATGCAAAAGCTTCTTTAATCTCATGATGCTTAAGCTGCTACACTTGTGGTTCTTGAGGTTCAGTACTTTCCAGATAACAGATAACTTTTTTTGTTCACCAGGCTGTAAAAGCCAAGAAAGCTTCACAGAGCATTAGGGATACCCTGATAGAGAACACTGCTAAAAAACAACACATACACAAATAAAAAGAGCAACACCACAAAGTTCTGACCGCTGGCTGTATTCCCAACCCTTCCCAGCTCTAATATATCCAGTATATGTTTCTAATTACTCCTATATATGTCTCATAAAGATACTGTTAATGAAAAAGGAGGTCAAGTTCCCTTCATAATGCAAGAGGCTAAAGAAGAAAATTAGTATTATTTTAGTAATGATGAGACACAATTTAGTCAGGGGTTTAGAGGCTGAAGGTTTTGTCAGCAAAAGTCAAATATAATTCAGAGGCAAAGACAGGTAAATCCCTTTTTAGTAATAAGGGGCAGCAAACTCAAAACTCCACCCAAAACTCTTATTGTGGCATTTGCTAAAAAAAAAACACCTTAATGTTAAATTCAAGTAGAACAGCTTTTGTCCATGCCTTTAGATTCTTCTTTCGTCCCATTTCTGTAGATAGAAATCTGCTCCAGTGTTCCTTGAAGACACAATATTTCATCCCATTTAAGAATTAATTGCAGAATTCACAACAGATGGGTAAGTCATCTACAGAGGCATAAAGAATAATTAAAGTGTATGGAGGGGGGAGGAGAGTGGAAGGCAGGCCAGCAGGTGACAGGTTTTTTGCAAGGATCAGGAAACAGAAAAATGGTGAAAAAATCACATTTTAGACAGCTGACTGATGGTGAAAACTTGTATCATACTGCAGCTCCCAGCAACAGTGCACAAAGCTTTACAGGCTCCCATAGGCCTGCAAATACACAAGAAGAGTATTGAGCAGCTGCTACTGAAAACCAACAGAACCAAACAAAATTCTGTCAATCAGACAAAATTTGAACTGGGAGGGACAGTCTAGTCAACCAATTTTCATCTTCAGTTCCCCTTTTTTATACAAACATATGTATTATACATATGAGAGAGAGAGACTTGCACTTAAAAGATAAAGACACACACCACTGCTTTGGGGAAATAAAAATCCAGTTACATTTAGAGTGATCACTAATTACATACATATTTTAATTAAAATTTTAAAATCTGAAAGCCAATTGATAATTATTCCAAAGAACTTCGCAACAGATAAAACCACTGTTTTCATAAAACTCATTTGTACCCTATCTGGCTTCTTCAAACTTAGTCTAAAATTAAGCTATACACAAAGACTACTTTTGGTATTGCAATACGGATAACGATGATGTTTTTGAATCCTGTTGGTATGGATGATATTCCATAATTGCAACAGCATTTCAATCCATAGTTATCAACTGGGAAATTCCAAAGTGTCTCCAGATATGTCAACTAGATTCCCAACAAAACCTTCATCTACTCTAAGTGTTGTTCTTCCTTTACGTACATATTTATGTTCTCTTGTATGAAGTTCATCATACTAATCTATACTTTTAGAAAGAAGTGGGATGCTAGGCAGAACACATACCCTAGGAAAACAACCCCTTGCTTCTCTTCTGCACCAATAGGCAGATTTGCTTCTTTTAATAAGTGAAGTTCAAATAATTATTTAAAATTAATTCAGCTGCCAGCAACCTGCTTTCACTAGAAACACTATACAAAAGCATCTAATGACTACTGTCATTAGTAAAACAAATACAGCAGCTGTATGTTAAAAGAAAATGTAGATTTACTTAATATGAGTGAGAGTTTGCCAAAGCAGATGTTGCAGGTGGGAAGAGCTCTGGGCCTGCTTCTAGAACTACAAATCTTCACATCTGTCCCGATCTTGTGGCAGGTGTCCTGCAATCTCCCAACGTACAGCTGCCTCTGCTGGAGGCAGACATCCAGCCCAGCCTCTATGAGGGAAACTGAGGAAGCACACTTATATGTATTCTGAAATCATCTCAGAGAACTTCTACACTAAATGAAAGCCCATACAAACCCCACATGATTGTGAGGGGGTTTTTTAGCATCACTAACTCCCTGTTCATTTAGCCTAGGAAGGCTGATTTTAGAACTGCTCTTTTCCAGTCACAATAGTAGAATGGGTTGGAAAGGGCCACCACAAAAAGGAATAGAAAGACAGAGCTGATAATCAGGACCACATCTAACACACCTGCAAGTGTACTTGAAAAAACAGCTCTGAAGAACATATTATCTCAAACGTTTCCATTCGTAAAATCCCTACGGTTTAGGGTGGGAGCTCATTATTGGGTCTCGAGAGCTAATTATGATACAAATTAAGAAAAATAATTAACAACTGACAAAGGAAAGTTTTCAGCAAAACATGCTTTACAAACATGCTTTAGATGCTTCAGAAACATCTTTTATAATCAAACTGATTACCTTTGTAAGCAAGTTTTTACACATAGAGGTAATTGCCTTTAACTCCCTTTAAAAACTACACATGGTGCAAATACTCCTCAAAAGAATAAAATAGAAACAGAAAATGGAAATTTTAATGAAGGAGTGATTGAAAAATGAACAGAAACAAGAAAATTGCAATGGGATAACACTCATAATGCACACTCCAGTAGACTATGTTTTGGTAAATAAACTAGTGAATTCACAGTATCATAAACTACCTTTCTGTCACATGTTCAGGCAAGGAAAAGGCACTACTTCATTACACTGTAAGACCAGCTGTACCCCAAATCCCTGGAACTCATAAGCAAAGTTTTAGAGAAGAGTATGAGGGAGTGGCAGATGCATGCTTTGGATTTACTTCATCTCCTTTCCCTCCTGTCAGATTCAAGGCCCTGTTTCATATTTTCACAACTGCCATTTCATTATGTATTACTTCGTAATGAGTTAGAACCTAATAATGTCTCAATCACAAAGATTGAATTCTAATGTGAATTCAATTTCTGAAGAAAGAAGAAAAAAAAAAATCAGACAAGGCACATTTTTGCTTTTACATTACGCTAACAGAGAACCATTCTTCACCAAGTATGAAATTACAGTCTACCACCTGGAGTTTCAGATCCTTTCAGTGTTCACAGAAAGAGCATGTTCATACAGAAAGCCACAAAAGCTAAGCTACTATAACTGTAAGTTTAATAAGCCATTTCCACAAAAGCTAAGCTACTATAACCGTAAGTTTAATAAGCCATTTCGCATTGCTCCCAATACTGCCTGTAGTAGCCATAAGGACTCCCAACCTATTTTCTAAGTAATTTATTTCACACCATAGATCTGTTTAGTTTATTGGAAAATGCAATGAATTGTTATCAGGAACAAAACATAAGGACTAAAAGCATAGTCCATGTTTATATTTTTCCTTTTTAACAAACTAACTAAACAATATTAGGAGGGGTCCAGTGATGCTATGTCTTTTCACATCTTCTTTTAAAGTTTTCTTCTAATTGCAGATTTTTAGAGCTTTCTGCTTATGGAACTCTAATTATTTTATTTCCTCTCAGAAGAAATTTATGTTAATACAACCGCCATGAATTCAGTTCTTTGGATATGAAAATTAGACCAAGCAAGGATCACCACATTTTAAACATAACTCCATAGCTTTCAGTTGCACGTCCATTCAAAAGGGTAACTTCAAATTGTGTATATCATATAAAATACTACAGAACGGGAGACACAGCAGAAAGCCTATAAAAAGATGACACCCAAATAAAAATATCAGTAGTTCTCCTATTTCTAGCATTATTTTAGATTAATTACAATATTAAAGATATGCAATAGACTAAAAAGACAGGAAAATCCTAATTATATACAAAATTACAACAGATCACCCCGTAGAACTGCACCTGCAGAAAGCAAGCCCCACATAGCTGCACATCACATTTTCTCCAGCAAGTCTGGCTCAAGAACCTCTCACCTCTCTTTGTCTTTAACTTCTCATTCTCACATTAATTCCCACAGTTGTGCTAATACTATTTTCAATGCTACACCATAAAGCATAAAATTAGTCATCACTTTCCCCATGGTCACATCTAACTATACCTAAAGAAAGCACTTCCATGCACCCTCTTCTTGGAGACAGTCAAAAAATCCTCTTCTCCCCTGCAAATACTTGTTCTTGCCTTCACAATCCAGTTTACTGTTTTCTCCCAGCATTGCAGTAGGAGCTAGACCTGGCTCATCCCCTAGTAGCCTCACAGGCACAGAAGAACAAATAGGACCTCCTGCAAGGACAAGATTACTTACAAGCAGTCAACTTTTGATCCCAGTGAAAAGAGAGCCCAGTCTACCCAAAGGTCCTATTAACTTTGAGTCCCCAACCCACTACAAATGCCTTGACCTGTCTTTATACCACTTCCAACACCTCACCTACACCCTCAAGTTCTCCCTCCTGCATCTATCTAATAAAACTGAATTTTGCCTATGTGCAACAGGTTAAAACTAAACCATAAAAAGTCACGTGGAAGATATTATACCACTTGAAGTCTCCAAGGACTTTTGGAGTCTCCAAGACTCCATTCCTTTTAAGTGTCTTCATTGCCTGTAAATGGCTTGCAGTTGGCCTGAAATCATATCACTTTTATAGGGTTTAAGTTAAGGCTTAAGACTAAGATTCATGGCAGCCTGAAAAACAGGACAGACAGTCAACTATCTATTAGTTCAAAAATTCTAATTACAAAAGAATTCTTAACAAAGCACACGAAACATTGTATTATCCCCCCCCAACAACAACAAAATATCCATGGCTGAAGAGCACAACAAATCATAAACCAACTTTTACTCAAGAGATTGAAACAAACATTCTAGAGGAAGAAAAGGTAGAACAGAGAGAAAGAAATAATGTAAAGTGGGAGACATTTTGAAAGGTCACTGGTAACCCTACCTATAAACAATAATCCAAACGTTTTTCTATTGAACAGAGAACTGACCATCCAAAACAGAGCAACAGATACCCCATCACATTTTTGGTTTAAAAATATTATTTCAGTGATGCACAGGAATCTGAGGGGGGGGTTAGGAAAATATAGTTTTACAGGTTTTTATATTTGGCTTTTTTTGCCTCTTCTCCATAATGGAATTCTGCAGTTTCCTTGCATTGGGATTGTTTTATCTTACAATAAAAATACCCAGTCCTAGTGGTCTAATTTTGCTCTTTCAGCCATATACCACACATTACAAAGAAAAGAACCTGGGGCCCACACTGCAGAGTGGTTTGCCTCAGACATATCATATCAATTCCCTTCTCTCAGGAAAGACAAAATAATTATGTTCCCTTTTATCAATTTCTACTTTTCTATGGATTACTTAGGAGGTTTACCTTTACCTCAAGGACTGAATTCAGTATCTTGAATAAAAATACCGATTTCAAGAGCAAATAAAACTCTGTTCACTTATACATACAGCTCTAAGTATTCTTTTCAGATGCTCACTTCCAGTTAGATAATAGTGGCTTCAAGGTATGCCTACACTGTGCAGTGCAGTGCCAAGTAAATGCCTAAGCTAAGTATCTCAAGAAACAGATTTAAATAGCTCAGGCATAGCATTGCATTCGTGTGGTTATTCTGTTTCCAGCTGAAATTGAGATATTAAACCTACACTGCAAATTCAGTGCTGGACAGAGTTATCTGAACGGTCAGAAAAATTCATTTCTCCATCAGTCAGAAGATAGAGCACCATGACTGATGGTTCAAGAGATCCCAAAGCATTTATAAGGGTGCATTTAAAAGGGCATCAATAAAGAGATGTCAATCTAAGTGCCAACAAAATAGACTCTCATGACAATGAAACTTCCCTCTGAAATTTTTTACACAGGCTTACATAGTGATCAATACATTGTAAGAAAAGGCCTATGCAGTTTTTGATTTTCCACATTTAGGGAATGACTGTGTAGTTAGAAAATAGTGTACATATTCTGTTTCCAAAAATTAATGGTTTGTTTCTTTTATTATCACTGACTCACAGAAGTAGTTTACACTAGTATTCCCACTGACTTCTTTCGGCTGTAATATAATCATGGCAGAATCAGATCTTAACACTGTTGCATACCGGTCTGTCAAGGTCAAGCCTCTGATCATCTCCTATGCTTTTAAAGCCCCTAAACTCATCAGACAATGACTGCAACAAACAGGCTAAAACAAAAAATCATAATCTTTTGCTTCAGCTTCATTATAAGCGTACATTAGCTATTTAATGTTATGCTATGTATGTGTATATGCATATGGGAGAGTCAGGCATACATGAAGTATAATTGCATATGTAAGGCTGGAAGAATTTATCAACCGGCTATCCAGGAATATATTCTCTACTCAGCAGAAGAATAAAAAATTAAAAGCCAATTCTCAGCTTCTAGTGAAATGCAACATGCATGCAAGATCCATGGTATGCTAGAGATCTGTCCAGCTCACATTAAACAAATGCTGCATCTGTGTGATGCAAGGGTTTGGAAAGGGGGAGAAATTGGACCACGTACACATTTATTAGATTTTTAGCTATCTTTACCAAAAAAAAAAAGTCTTAAGATTTTTTTTATCCTGCAGCGATGCACAACGCAAAGACATTTGTTACAATAGTAGAAAGTTATGGACAGAGACCTACAGTATATTAACATAAGCCCTGGCTTTCAAGAAGTGTTCAATGAGTTACCAAGGTAGAGATAGCCAAAATGTACATTTAAATACCTTGCTAAATTACATCTTTCCAACTGTATTTGGCACATATATTAGTACTACATCATGTGAAGCTCTCTTTAAACAAATTAGAAAAGAAACAGTTGGCACCTGTATCAAATAGTTTCTTCTCATTTTTAATTAAAGCATAAAACTGGTAGACATTACATTCAGTTTTTTCAAGGTCAGACAAGAGGAAGTCACTCACTGTCCCAGTCTAAAAATAACCAGCAAAGACATACTGAGCAGTATTTAAATTGAACAAATCTTAGGAGAACGTATGTAGTCTTTCAAACTACAGCCCACGTTACAGCAATTATTTAATACTACCTTTACTTTTTAAAATCCTTTCTTTACTCATAGCCCTTGAAACTGACAAACTTTTTTTGAACAACTTCAAGCACCTTGTTTAAAATTGGTGTAAAAAAATGCCAAACTTTGTGGAGAATATTTACAAAACCATTACCAAATGTATGCACTACACTTAGATCTTTACTAGGCAGACATTTTGCCTTTGTTTTTTCAGCATTCGGAAACAAATGCAGGAGAGAGCAATATTGGAGACAGTCGGTCTTTTTGGACTAGCACAGAAAAATTGCTGTTTGAAGTTCCAAGTGCTGCTCCACAGTGACAACTCTCTCACATTGTCCCATCAGAGTTTCAGCCCGTTAAATTTTGCTTGAGTGACAACAAGCTACTAGTACTAGGATTCTTTGTAGTGAAGAAATACATTTGTTATCAGAGACTGGAATGAAAGGACCTACTCTGTGCAAAAGTAATAGTTTATGACTTATTCAATACAGCAGTAACGAGTCATAAGATCATGCCCCTCCCAGAAACTGCCACATCCTTTCAAGTATACATTTTACTCAGAACATAATTATTTTTTAAAACAGCTTTTCATAGTAATTGTGTTCAGAAGAGTCAGACTCAAATTTCATACGTAAACAAAATGCATGTTAAAAAAAAAACTACCTATAGGTATCAATGTGAGTGATGGAATGCGAACTCTCCTCAAGTAACTGAAGTAGAATCTTTCAATTTAAATTAATCAAAAGCAAAAGATCAAGTAAAAACTTTAAATAACCACTACAGTATTGTAATAGTATTTCACAGTTAAAAACCAACATTATTTCATTGAATACTCACATAAAATGCATATTTACTTTAAAACGGGAAATGCCCAAAAGAACGGGAAATACCAAAGTATATTGCAGTCTACTTGATAACACAAAAAAGTAAATCATCACTGCTCACGAGGAAGCAGGGCAATAAAGTTATAAATATCTTATTACAGCTTGATAGTAAATTTGTATGGTAAAATCTACTCCAGATAGTACTACAGTCTTCTGACCACTCTTCATATTGGTTTCTTTCAGGAACATAATTAATTGTAAACATAGCTCAGTATCAAGCAAAGAGGCAGAAATCAGAAGCGAATCAGAGAGGTGCAAAGAACCAAATACCAACAAGGCTTACTACGAACCATTTACATAAAAATTCCACAATTAATCTCCTCATAAATATGGAGTAAGTATAACCAAACAAGTATGAAATTTAAAATTTTGTTATGAGTGGATATCTAAAAAGGAAAATAGAATCTTAATGTATGCAGCTTTAAATCACTGTATTCATTTTGAAATCCTGTCTGGTGCAACACATCAAAGTGATTTAAAAAACAACATGAAGTTTGTTGAGTAAGAATAGGCTTGCAGCATAATTTGAGGCTTGAGCATGGGCCCTGATGAACAGATGTAGAAAAAAAAAAATTCTCAAAGGCAATGACCACCACAAATATGTTTTTCACTATTGTAACACACCATAGGAAAAGCAGCAGCCTCTTAAATAATTGGATTCTACGTTATACAATAATTAAACACCCTTCACATCAGAAAATGTTCTGTATTTCTAAATCTACCTAATACTCGCTTTTCCCTATTCAGCACCTTTCCCATGATTATATGTATAAATGCTAAGAAAAATGCCTTAGCCACAATTCAGTTGGTTATGAGTAGACTGTAGTATCTAATTAAGATGGGTCATTATTGCAAAGAGACAACACTGAAGATTAACTGGATGATACAATATATGGCATTAACTCAATTGACAGCAATATTTTCTTTGGGTCTAGAACAAGGTAATATCCTATGCAAGAGTTAAAATGCTTTGATCCACTCTGTCATCTCAAAGAATGTCTTTTATTAACAGAGATGCCTGCCAGGGTTTTCTTATCACCAGAATCAATGCTGCTAAAGGTGCTATATTTCAGATGTGACCTAACACTCAGGTTCTATTTTTGTTCACTGTGGAGCCCTTTTTACAAGAAAGAAGGTAATAGCTCTGCAGACTTGGCCACCTAACTTTTTATTACAATTTCTATTGAATAGCTTCCTTCTTTCCTGTCATGCCATATTGCTGAGCTCAGTTCGGGGATACTCACATATTTTGACTCACTCTGCAATGGCCATATAATTCCTATAAATAGGACTTGATCCTGAAGGTCCTACTCATAGATGTAAATGTATGTAAGTGTCTGATGAGACTGGTACTGTCTAATAAGTTTGTAAAACACACAGACATTATAGAACTGTAACATATTATTATAAAATATTTACATACTCAAAGACTCCAAAACAATAGGATTTCCTTACTATATTTCCCTCCCACAGTTGCAAGCAAAGCAAATTAACATATCATCATACTTCATACTTTTAATCTAACATCAGCTCTTTAATACAGTTTATAAAACACACCAAAACCAAGCAATCTTAGCAATAAGTTAGAATAAGTGCAAAATAAGCTCGTTACTAAATCCATGTGACATATGGAATTGACTTTTCCAATAATTAAAGGCTTAATATGTTTGCCATTTAAAAATCAAAATCAACTGACATGATAGGCTATAAACCTGGAACTTGATATTGCACTGGTGAAATAAAAGGGAAATTCCTTCCACTTTTGAGAATCTGAAAACCAAGGCTCTGAATGGGCAAGGCCTTGGAGATATTACTGTATTCAGCATGTTACCATTACTCCCTGTTAACGACAGGTCCAGTTTCTAAAACCTAAGAAATGAGAACAGATGGATCTTCAGTTTGTAATTTTGTTTTGTTATACATTGTAAAGCACTGGCTCTTCAGGGAAGTGGAGGAACTACAGTAACCCCTAATTTTCTATCAGAGTAACAGTGTGGCATATGACAGTGGAGCAGCCATGCAGCTACTCCCCTTGACCCAGAAGCTTCCAGATGCTTCTGTTTTCAAAGTTAATAGCTATTAAGATGATTACTTTAAGTATTTCAACATCTTAAATGTTATAGTAAAACTGTATTTATTTTATTCTTAAAAATCTTCCACAGAACATACCAGTTAAAGCATAAAATATTCGCATGCTCTGCAATAAACTCAAGCTAGGCTGTGGAAGTAATGTGTTTACAGTCCCTTTCATGTGTCAATAAATGTACAATCACTATTCAAAAGCAAAGATTCTGAACTCATAGTACTTATAACAGTCTGTTCATCTGAGATCAAGAACTGCTTTTTATTTAACTTCAAACATTTAATCTAGTACCTCTTCCCTCGCCTTCCTGTTCTACTTTTTAAGTTTAAAGCCTGATTCAGCCCCATTGAAACTGAAGGGAGTTTTACAATTAGTGTCCTGAACCTCATGCCCATTTCTCTAACAACTGTTCTCTTCATTTACCTCCTGTTAATGTCCAGCCTCTATGTCCTTATACTTCTGTTTCTTCACATAGGTATCACCTACATTTGCCTCTGCCTATTTCCTCTGCACTGTCATTTCTCTCTTTAAAAAAAAGCTTAATGAAAGTGAATGTATACAAGGGTTTGAATAATCTCATGATGTGAGGATAGGGGAGGAGAGTCGACAAATGGTTCTGAATCCTTTTTTGGATTCTCTGAGCCCTACAAATTTTTCCTTTAGAGGCAGTATCCAGCAACAAATATAAATCTACTGATAATACGGTGGGTTGAGGATTTTGTTATTAATCAACTGACATGGGCCTCTCAAGAACAGTCTGTGGAGTCCCAAATGCTCCTATATCAAAGGTTAAAGACAACTCAAGATCTAGTTCAGTCATGGAAGGGACTTCTCTATAATTCTGTGATGCATCCATCTTCTGTGAAGTAATGTTACACTGTTTAGCTGTTCAACGACATCATACAGCACTAAATCACAAGGAACTTTGTATTTCCACACTGATGCATAAATTCAAAATTTTCTATTATAAATAAACTAACAATGATTTATTTGTAACAAACAAGAAAAATCTTTCCTAAAAACCCATATGCATGAAATTTACATTTCAAAGAAATTTCAAGCAATTGCTAATAAATCCTGTTTAGACTAATGCTTTTAAGAAACTTATTTGTACAAAAAAACCCACCTTAAAAAATAATTCTCAACTAAACGCAGAATCTCGATTATCCCAGCTCCAGCCCCTAATAACCTCAAGCCATAAAAAAGCCTCAGCATAAAGAATGAGGTTCATTTCCATGTTCCAGAACAAGAAAAAAAAAATATTGCTAGCACTTGCATATAGCTGAGCCTATGCCTTTAAACAAGATATGGGACAACCTCTGTCAGGTGCTGTACTTGTGTTACAGACTCCATGTTCAACACTTACTATACAATTTGAATCACTGGGTTTGGGTGACAGGTGCAGTTGGGGGCAGTTTTTAGTTTTTTAAAGAATAAACTCTTGGAAAACATTCAGGATTTATCAAAGTTAATTCAAGATCTTATCAGCAATATCACTGGCCAAAAACTTTAGACACTTATTAAAAATACCTCTGCAAGAGTGAGCTAGAAAACACCACTTTATATTATTTTAATCTATTATTTTAAATGAAGGCAGCATAAGCATTCAGTGAGCAGACAGCAAAACCCTTATCTACGTCCCAACAAGCTGATACCTTTACCACCAGGCTACAGCTGTGTTTTCTCTCTACCTTTTTTTGTATTCCCTTCTCTCAGGCTCAACAGGAGAAATGTAAGATAGCTCCCATCTCAGCTTTCCTAGAAGACTAAATCAAAAGAAAGGTCTAGCGTGAAATGACAGCAGCAGATGCATAACTGCTCAGCCTGTCTCGCATAATTTGCAAGCATAAATGCCAAGCCAAACAACACTAACAAAGTTATAGCTTCTTATACCTCCAAGTAAATCTGTACTCTGTCACAGCACCTTATAGGGAGGGAATGGTTCCTTTCAAACTAACCCTAGAATTCACACCACCTTCCTGAAAAGGCATTGTAACTACCAGAAAAGGACCTCCCAAACTCTCCATGAAACCACAATAAAGCAGCCTACAGAAGCATACTAAACAAAGTTTTCAGCAGAACTAAATTTTAAACAACAGTGATTTGTGGTGGTTCTCAAGATCTACCAGGTTATGCTATCATTCACAATGATATACAAAGCAGCAGTTTGTACAAAAGTGGTGATTTAGACACCTTAAGCTAAAGTAATTTCAGGCTCTGGACTCCAGTATCAAATAAATACCTGAATCGGGGATGCCATTAGATGCCCAGCTCTAAAAGAATAAAGCAATTTCTGATGTGTCTCATCTTAAAGTATTCTTTTATCAGCCCCCTTGGGAGTCTTCCTTCTCTGCAGAATGACTAAAGTAAACTCTACTTTAAGCATTTCACTTCCCCCATGTATTATTCACAGAGGTTACGCACCAAAGTCCCTTTGTACATGTGGATCCCAAACTTTATTACTATCTGAAAACCATCATGAACCCTTCTGGAATTTAAAATAAAAGGAGTAGCTTGGCCTATTTCAAACACTTGGCCCTACAGCCACTTGATGTACTGATCCTGAGGAGGGTCAGATAAAGTTAATTTTTTTCTTACTTAGCATATTCATGACTACAGGCAAGGTCACACAAATTTATCTTCAAGTTTTTAATTTACAGAAAAGATTGAGTAAGCAAGTGATAAACAACAGGAAAAAGTGTTTATAAGTATCTCACTGCTGAAAACCAACACTATCAAGTGGCAGCAATGAAAGTGTTTTAACAAGATTCTTATTGCCAACAATATGACAAATTAAGTCTCCCAGACTACAAAATAGTAGTAAGACAAAAAATAATGTAGCCAGTATGTCAGCTTCAGAGATATTGGAAATGCTTAAATACGCATGAACCTAGTAAAATTCTGTCCTGAAAAGACATCTTAACTGTGAGGGGTTGGGTAATCTTTTTGGATTAGGAACTCACTTACCCAGATTTCAAGTCTGTAATCCGTAAACAATTAGTAGCATCCAGTCCTACTTTTCCATTTCTGACCACACTGGAAATGAAGGGCGAGAGCGCTGGAGAAATTCTGTTCAAGGCAACTTCAGGTGACATTTTAGTACGTTCCTCTTTCCTTTGGTCTTGAGCTGCACAGGGATGGTAAGGGGGGAAAATAAAATAAAAAAATATCCTACTTGTTTGATGTAAATTCACATGCACTCTGCAAACATCAAAAGAAAAAAGCTAAGCACGCAAAGGATCAGGAATGTAGAGTAAATGAAGTGTGCACGGGTTTATAAAGAAAAAATAAATACAGGTAATTTTTTGTCTCCTACCTCTGCAACATTCAATGAAGCCCATTTATTCAATGTCAACATAAAAACAGACTTATATCCTAGGCTCCTTTAGTTAAGATCCTATCCCTACAAGAAAGGGAAGTAAAATTGAGGGCCATTCTAACACTTCACAGCCTAGCCCTTCTTGTGAGCATTTCCGTTAGGAGTGTATAATTGACAAGACACATTTGTTCTGCTTCCACTGAAATCAATGGCACTTACCTTACTGATTGCAATGGGACCGAAGGTTTGATTATTGCTCCATATTCTCTTTTGTAATTTCTAATACCGCTAGTGTAACCATTATCAGCATTACTTTTACATTACTTCATTAGGTAGCTATTTACAGCATTTCACAATGCCTTTTAAAGGCTAACACTGCTTTTCTTTCAATGGTATCACCATACTCTTTGAAAGGTACCTTCATTCACAAAAAAAATCAGGAAGCTGATGTATACACGTTTTAAGCTTTTTCAGAAGTGCTTGCAATTGGGTGACCCTATGCTAAATCAGTTAGGCCACTAAGTTAACACACTTTAAGAACCTGCTGCTTTTTAGCTGAAATGCAGAAACTGATCATGCACACATTTTAACTCATTGCACCACAAAAAGGCTAGAGTGGACAACAGACTCTGGTAGGAGAAGTGGAAGAAAAGAAAGGTAAGTAACCTATTAAAATGCTAACTTAACATATTTGATCATATTTTTAGGCACAGAGTTTCATCTGAAAATTAACTGAAGCTGACAGTTTTAGAAAACAAAGCCATAAATTACTTAAGGTAACATAAACATGCATCTGACAAGTGGGGCAGAAGAGCTCATACTTAAACTTGCTTACTTCCTTACAAAATGCCACATGTGGACTGCTGTATTTATGTGTTCTACAAAGAGGGTGTGAACAACTCATGGCAGTAGTTGCAATTTTCTGTTGTTTCTAACACTCACTTCCCAAGCATTAGTTGTAACTAATAGATATGCTACAAGCTGATTAATTCCCTGTATGGTAGCAACATTGAAGTTATACATTTTGTTCTCATGAAAGTCATTCACCCTGAAGTAGTATGAAGCAATGGTCAAGAAAGAGTATTTATCCTAGCTATTCGGAATGTATCTGAATAAAGCAAAGGCCAGGCACTTTAAGGCAAACAAAAAAAAACTAATAAAGACTTCCTAAAAAATAGTACTTATCTTTAATACACTGGTTCTTATATTTTATGACAGCAAGGAAGCTGAAGACTAAATACCCATGTCCTAACATACAACATGTTCTCTTCACATACATGATTTGCCGTAATTGACAATGGGCAATAACTTCAGTTTGCTTAGCAAACACCTGCAGCAATTTAAGATGCTACCTCCTCTGTTACTTTTCTACCAAAAATTACTGCCTACTCACCTTTATTCTTCCCCAGAGGCACTGAAAGAACACAAGCCCATACTTGACCTATTTCAACGCAGAGTCCAATGGCTTAGATTGAACCGCTAATAAAAGTGAGTTTAAACTAAACTGGTACTTTGCACAAGAGTGGCTAAAACAGGGCACATATTTCAGTCATGCCAGCTCTACTGTAGGGAAAAGTAATTTCAAGCAGAGGGGCAGCTGGACTGATGAAGGTAAGAACTTTGTAAACCATGAAAAACATGCTGAAAAACAAGCTATCCTTCTAGTAATCTTAAGGGTATACACAAAGATCTTAGAGTTGGTTCTGATAATGGCACATTTTAAGGGGACTGTAAGTGTTGTGAGGGTAGAATTGCGAGACTTAAGAGATGTCTCACAAGAGATACACTTGGTGATCAAAGTTGAACAGATGTACCTTCCAAAATGAACTGCAAGATGAGAACCCTTACCTTTTTGTTAATAAAATATGTAGATATTGTCAAAACAAGATGTAAATCACTGCTAGCCACTTTTCCTGGTTTTACTGCATCATTTCTTTAAGATCCACAATATCTTCTACATAACAAGCCACATACACAATACTTAAAGGGTGACTATCAATTAAACTCACTGATTTATTTTGTAAACAAAGGTCTTTACAAACTATAACACAATAAGTAACATTTTCATAAGTTTCAGTTGTCATATACATATTTTTCCCCAGCTTAATTTTCCCGCAATACCGGAAGCAACACAAACTCAAGGGAATTAACAAAACCAAAATTCACTAGACTGTTTCCCTTCCAAAACAAAACATTTGAAAGAAGTAAACAAACTAATAGTTGAATCCTTTTAGATTCAGCTGCCTATCATTACAACTTCAGGCAAACATAACATACGCTTCACAGCAACCATAAAAGCCCAGACACTGCTTTGGGCACCAGAGAACGTCCGGACGCAAGATACTCTGTTCCTCCACCACCAGTAATAACATTATGGGTGTTAAGTGAAGCTGCAAGAAGGCAGAGGCAAATACTGCGATGGAGGCCTTGAAGCATGAGGGACATGTCTAACCCTCTGGGCTTGGCTGTCGGCAGTCTGGTTTTGTGATTTTCACTTTGAGGGTGGCGGTCACAGGTGTCTGGGCGTGGGGAAACGACGGGACCCCACGACCACCTCCACCTCCTGCCACCACGCCGGAACGCATCCCCGCCAGCCCACAACGCGACCTGGGACGTGGATCTGCGGAGCTCCGAATAAACCCCCAAGTTCCCTCAGCCTCGGCACGGCAGAATGCACACCGGACTGACCCCTGCCCAGTCCCGCTCCCTCCCCCGCCGCCCCCCGCCTCGGCGAGGCTCCCCAGGCCACGTGCCGACACTACGAGCAGCAGCCGCCTCGTGCGAAGGCGGCGGGCCCCGCCACCCCAGGCGCTGCGTGCCGCGCCGCCCCGCCCCGCCCCGGCGGCGGCGCCCGGGAGCGGGCCAGGCCACCGCCGGGAGGTGCTTAGGCCAGTCGTCGCCCTGGGCCGCACCGGCCCCCATGCCGCCTCCCGGCCAGCTCTGCCGAGCCGGGCCGGGCCTGCAGCCTCCGGCGCCGGGTCCCCGCTCGCCCCGAGCGCCCCGGGGCTGGTGGAGGAGGCGGAGGCGGGGGCCGGGGCCGGGGCAGAAGCCAGGAAGCCAGCCAGCCAGCCAGCCAGCCAGCCAGCCAGCCCGCCGTGCCGCTCCCCCGGGGCCGGCAGGGGCACTGACTCCCTCCCGCCCGTGCCCGGCCCAGGCCCCGCCATACCTACGGCGGCCGGAACACAGCCGCTTAGCAACGGCCGCGGCCACGCGCACGTCCCGCCGTGCGACCGAAGAGGTTATCTTTCAGCTCACGGGCGGGAGCACGGCTCTGATGGCCCGAGCCACGTGAATCTCCGC
>JANHGO010000027.1:23381342-23394928 GCA_024606505.1 Aquila spilogaster
GGTGCTGATCCAGGCCGGCGGCTCGCCCCGCGGCGTGCGCGCCTCCGCCCCCCGCCGCCGCCGCTCCTCGGGCCGGAGGGGTCTTCGCTGGCCTCCATATTGGCGGCCGCCGCAGTGCCTGGCGGGCCGTCTCGCCGCGCAGGCGTGGGGCTGCGGTTCCGTCGCGGCCGAAGCGGGGCGGGGGAGAGGGCGAGGGGGGGGCGGCCCTGCCAGCAGGCGTTCGCCAGGGGCACCCCTCCCGGCCGAAGGCCCCTGCGGGCCAGCCGCCGCCGCCGCCTCCTCCCCCGCCCGTCGCCCGTGGCAACAGGGGAAGCCGCCGCGAAGGCCGGGTCCAGGGTCCAAGGCCTGGGCAGCGCCTTGGCTAGGCTGCGGGGCCTGGGGCTGCCCCGTGCCCTGGCGCCATGGCCGCTGAGGTTGTGGTTGTGGGATCCTGTATGACCGATCTGGTCAGGTTAGTACCCGGGGGGTTCCCGCAGGCCGGTAGGCCCCGGCGCGGAGCCGACTTCCTGCCCTCGCCGGACGGAGGGGCCCCGAGGTCGAGGGAGCGCGGGGCGTCTCGGTGCCCGGAGCGGAGCGGAGGCTGCCTGCGCCTCCCAAGGGCAGGCTGGGCCGGGATGCACCCCGACTCCTGGGCCAGGGAAAGCGGGTGTCAGGTCTCTCTCCAGGCCTGGAGAGGAGAAGCGGGGTCGGCTCCGGGTGCGGCGGCGAGGAGCTCTCGGCCCTGGGCGGAGGGAACCGAGGCGAGGAGTTGGCTGCGGCAGGGGCAGGGGGAAGGAGCAGAGCCGCCCGTGGGGGCGGCTGGGCCCGGGTGATGTCAGCCCTGCAAATAATACTTTGAAAGAAGACTGTGGGAGCGGGGAGAAGTTTGAACGTGTTGTCTGCTGGAGCTTTGATCAGCTGTCTTTAACTTTAGGGAGAAGAGAGGCTTGGGTTTGTGTTTTCATCTGTGCTAGGTGGCTCGGCATTAGCCTTGCTAGAAAAGCAGCATTTCATAGTAACCCACATGGGAAATCGTGAACTCTGATACTCTTTATCAGCAGAGGAGTCTGAAACGATTTCATGAAGGTGAATAAAGCTGGTCAACTGTAACATGTTTTCAGTTCAAAGCACTTGTCTCCACTAGAAAAGCAAGAAAGCAAGCTTAATATTGCAAAGAAAATGAAGTTAGCTCCATGAAAAAAGTAGGTTCTAAGTTGACTACTTGCAGACAACATTTTATGTGACACTTTGAAAGAACAGAGAGAAGGCCTTCCTTCATATCCAAATAGGTCAAGAAGTGGAAATAGGAAACCCTCAAAAATTTAGCACCTCTGAACCCCAAAGCTGGTTTTTAAGTTATTAAATCCTTTTTTTAAAGGAATGTCTTGATTCCTTTTTATTCATTTTGCTTTTAGAACTAGGTACTCGGGTCTCATTGCCCTTTTTTTTTTCTTTTTAATACATTGGTAAGGTTTGGAAACTTCTTCTAAAAATTAAACTACAGAAGTTCATGAAAACTCTTGGTTCCAGCAGCCTGGGTTTTATAGTGAATACTAAATATCAGAAGAATTCAAGCAAAATTGCGAGAGTTGGCAACGATGCAAATACTAACCTAAACTGGCTGACCTTGTCAGCCCCAGTAAACTTGCAAATCAGTCTTTGATTTGCACTATTTTGAACACATCTGTTTTTAAACTATATATGCAGTCTTGGTTAAAATAGGATTTAAAAGTATATGTATCTGGACTGCATCAGCTTGTCCTGCTGGGAATTCTGCAGTAAAAAAAACAATTCCTCAATCAGCAGAGAATTATATCAAAGCCTGTGGGTCAAGAAAGTGTAGCATACATGATTAGAAGAATATGCTGAGGAGTAAGTACAGTTTAGGCATAGGCACGTGTTGTAGAAATGATGAAAACCCTTAAATAATCCTAGAACCTGTGTCAGAAAGATTTAATGCTTTATGTAATCTGCAGAACACACTGGCAGCTTTCCAAGAATAGTTTTCTTGTAAGTCAGAGTAAGATCTTGTAGAACTGATCTTGACATTATGTGTGAATGAGCTATCAGATGCTTACGATGTTACATTGAAATATAAAACATGGTGCTCTAACCTGAAGACGTTCCTTTTCCTGACTTTCTAAAACATGGGGAAAAAAATAATCCAAAAATCATCTACCAGTTTAAGCACTGCTGACAGCCACAGCTTTGGGCTTTTTCTTGACACTTAAACAAGCAAACAAAAAAAGAAAACTCCAATTTTTTTGTTTGCATTTGATATGATAGAAATACAGTCATTTATCTGAAGCCATATTAACTGGCCATACTGTAACCAGAGATTAAACCATGGGTTGTAGCCATAGATGCTGTTACACTGAGATTAAGTGAATTGTTGAAGAAAAGCCATTTCACTTTTAATTTAACTGAGAGGGTTTCTTAAATTGTACAAATGCTATCACAAGAATGTATCTGACTCATCATTACTAGCCTCTACTTTAAGGAGAAGTGAAGGGCTTTTTATTAGTGATAAGCTAATTTGCTTCAACTGAAAAAGAAGGGACAGCCTCATTGTTTCTGTTACTAGCACAGGACTTCAGGCACTTAATAAGAAAAAGAGTCTGTTTAAATTTAGCTGGCAACAGCTTAATCTGACTGAAATCTCCATGTAGTACCCATGTGGACATAGTTTAAATATATATCCTGTGTTACAAAAATCCTAGTAAAATTACTGTAAAGTACTAAACTGTAGGCTGGGATGTGCCTAGGTGGAGAGCAAAGCTATGAAATAAGGAACGATAAGCAAGCTTTATTAAATGTGGTAAAAACTGCCAAGTTAGGATTAGGATTGATGCCAGGAGGATATCTCTTGACTGTCTTTATATCCGGCATGTAGAGGGGGCTGTATATTCTAGGTTTAAAGCTAGGGTTCATTTCAGCTGGGATGAAAGAGCATCAGGTTTCTGTGAGTTTGTCTGTCATTTATACTGATGTTTCAGTTTGTAAAAGGCATGGACAGCAGTGATCATGTTAAATGCCTGTCTGTCACCCATTTGGGGTAGACTGAATAAACTAAATTAGGAGTGAGAGTCACGCAAAGGAGGTCAGACGCATTTTTGGACACATTGTGTTTGATAGGCATATTCACCACTCAACACTAAAGCCTATCTTTCCTAGAAGATAATCATATTGATTGAGACTCAGCCAGAGCTAGACAATGCTATGTTATAACTCAAACTGATAAAATACTATGTTGGCCCTTTAAAATACGTCTGGAAAGCTAGAAGATCAGTGGCAGACATTAAATGGTAAACATTCCCAGGTCCGTAGAGGCAAGGTACCAAAAATCAGAAAGATAAGCTTCAAGCTACTATTAGATATACGGTAGCCAGATTCACCGCTAAAAAAAAGTTAGCACATAATGTTTTTACTCAATACAGTAAATTAATGATTTAAAGAAGCGTAACTTCTGTGTGAAATGGAAATGTACAGTTTGAAATTTGCTATGTCTTACATAATGACTGAGATGGAAAAGGATGGGGACCTTCTGTTGAAGACAGTATTCAGATGTAATTTGGGGAAATAATCAAATTCAGAAGAAAGGGTAGTGTGCCTTAAAATTCTTCTAAAGGGAAGGGGCCCAGTGGTTTGCTTTTAAAACACTTGTTCTCATTGGAAATTCTTTTCTCATTGTCCTGTAGCACTGCAGTGGCAGAATGTCGGTTTTCTGAAGTGAATTTAGTATAATCAAAACAACCTCACGTACATACATGCAGTAAACCACACTCTTTTGGCTTAATTGGACCAGTAACAAAACATATTTGTGGTCATAGTCACAATCAACATTTCATTGGCAATAGCAGGCAATAGTAGTAGAAAACAAAACCAGCATTATTCTATATGATCTAGATATCAAACCAGATGGGAACCATCCATAGTATTATTTAAATAGTTTCTGTTCTGACTCATATTTGCAGACTGGTCGTGGCATTGGCATTTTAATTCATATTAAATCAGGACAAGACTAAACATATAAACCAATGAGAGTCAGACACACTAAAACAATTAGAATAAACAGGAGAAACTTTGGCATGGCAACTGAAAACAGCAGAAGCAAAGAACAAAATGTAAGATGGAAAACAGTCTTTGGATAGTCACAGCAGCAACAGTTTTTCACTTTAACTCAAGAGAATGAGACCACAGTCCAAATACTGGAAAACTGTTTGTTAGGATGTTCAAAATTTGAAGTCTTGGTTTTCTGTGGACCTGTTTTCTTCCTTCAGGTTGCTTCATTCCCTGTAGGCAGTAGAACTAAAAGTTCTGCTTCCAGTCCCTTGTTTTAACAACCGTCATTAATAATTATTACAAATACTAAACTGATTGATTGAAAGCATTCAGCAAGAGAAGAAAGACACGGCAGAGAAAGCATTGAGCTACAAAGTATATGTTGCTAGACTGGAGTGGACAGTGGTGACAAATGCACATCCGAAATAAACATCTCAGAGTAGCCTGATGGACGCATCGAATCATCTTTGCTAACAGAGCACAATCTCTGCTTGTGCAAAATGGCAAAGGCATCTATCTCCATTAGTGACATTCTGCATCTTCCTCTTGAGTCTCTAGTGGTGGTAATTGTGCGCTGAAGTGCTGAAGTAAATGGTTCATTGGCTCATTGGAAATGTCCATGATCCAAAGCTATGTCTGTACTTTCTTTGTTAAAGTGCAATATTTGGGACAATAATTTCAGGCTTTTTTTGTGGGAATAGGGAAAGTAATTTTCTTACGTTTCTTTTGAGCGAGCAGAGAAAGTCTCACATATGACTTCATTTTTTCTTTGCTTTGTTTCCAGGTCTTTCACGTGTGTATTTCCACCATTTCTCATGCATGCACAGTCACCAAGTTTTAATGTTTTTTCTTGCTTTAATGTTTTTTTCTGCTCTTCAGCTTCTCCTAGCAGCAAAGTGTTCTAGAATCCTTCAAATCCATTTCATTTATGTTTTTGTTTTTATCTGTAATGCTTCCCCTGCAGCAGCCACTCCTCATTCTAGTCAATCTGCCATTGCCAGCAGCATGGGAAAGCACAACTGTGAAGGAATACAAGCTTAGTCCAGTTGAGGAAATTAATCTTTTGGATCCAGAGAAAGGCATCAAGGCATGAGAAAATGTGTCATCTGTGAATTGTTTAGTTTATGTAATAGTGAAAAATCTGGGCTTGATTTCAGAGCCTATACTATTCCCTTGTCTTCTTTGACCTGAAAAGTTTGGGTGTATAGTAAATGCAAGATGCGCAGGCTCAGTGTTTTGTTGCTCTACCCTGATTTTAGAGGACCTAGATGTGGTTTAGAGAAACACCCCTTTGCCTTCTCTCGCCTGGCAGAAAGCAAGCTGTGTCTTGGAGGCCCAAAAAGAAAAACTGGATAAAAATCCAGTTAATGAAATCCTCAGTAATGGAATTCAGTAAGAAAATTGTGTTCTGTTCATATACAGCTTTTGACTATCTGTAGTGACCCAGACACTGCTCATCTGATGTGGGGCCTGATCCAAGCTCATTCATGTCAGGAGAAGCTTTTCACTGCTGTAAACTGTCATTAAACTGTCATCCTCCCGCAAAATCTGAGTGATCCGTTTATTTTAGGGTGAGACACAGTTTGATGTTTTAGTGTGTTAAAAGTATTTGGTGTTATACTCCAGACCTGAAAAGCTTTCAACAAAGTCCCTCTAACAAAAAATGACAAAATAGTGAAGGGGGGAAAAGGAGGGAAAATGTCTGGTTGGGTGTTTCTTAAATTAACACAAAATAACTAGGGCAAGGCCACCAATGACTTTTTTTAACCCATTACAAGAGCTGCATTTGCAACGGAGGTTATGAATCCCAAGCGAGAGACAGTGCATCATTGATCCCAGCTGGCACTTTCTGAAAGAAACTTGTTTGTGCAACAGAGGATGCTGTGGGTCCTCTCTGAGAAGGGCTGGTGGTGCTAGAACACCTGCTCAACACTTGTCTTTGGCTCTTACCCATGAAAACTTTTTTTTGCCCTTCCCAAATGGAAATGTGGACATTTTAAAAGTCTTAGGAAATACAAATGTGAAACTGGTCACACAATGTCTTTTAACTTAAGTACAACAAAAGTGCTGCTTTCTGGATTCTATTTCATTGAAACCTCCCTGCCCTTTCACTTGGTGTCTTCATTTTGTGTCCTAAGCTACTGTACTGTAATTAGGCGCTGTCTTTCCTTCCAGAAGCAATTCCATTTCAGCAATAACTAATATGACTCTTGTTTTTTAGACTTCTTTATCTAGTTCAGTTTTAGTAGTATGTATTCAGTAGTGCTTTTGACCTAAAGAATAGCCCTTGTGGTACTACAGTCAGGCCTGTACTACATGAGTGCCATAGCTGAAGTAATTTCTTTGGCTTTCCAGTAACCAAGAGGTAGCACTACTTGTCCTACTATGCATTTGGAAAACATTTCGGAGTTGAAGGAGGTGAAGAGGGGCAGTTTGCTTTGTAAAAAGATAGGAAAAAGGTAAAGAGAAGTTGGAGGAAGGTCTTAAAAAGGGCAAAAATAATAGGAAAGATGTAAGGTTTTACTGCAGAAAGTGTGAAGAGTCTATGGAGTTGAGTTTGAGATAAAAAGCAGGGAAGCTACTATCCTAACAGTGACAGCTATCCAGCGGCCCCCTGTTTTTCTGCTTCTCTTTCTGCCAGCTCTGGTTGCCTGTTTGCTTTTTGCACTTTTCTACCATGGCTGCATGGCAAGGTTCAGGCAAAAGCTCTGGTTTAGCCTGCTGTCTTCTCCCAGCACCAGCATTTTGGAAGATACGGCACCCAGTAAGTCCTCTGTTACCTCCTCCTTCCCATGAATGAGTTCCCAGCTGTCTGCTTCTGTTCTTACCAGCTGCAGTGTCTGGTCTGTTTAAGTTTGTAAATTGCTTTGTGATCCTTCAAGATGAAAGGTTCTACTTAAGTGAGATCATTATCGCCTTCTACATTTCTCCACTCCCAGTTCGTGGCTCAAGCTTCTTGTCTCATCTCAATTTGGGGTCCTGCACAGTACTCAACATTCCCAGCTCACAGCAACACAAAGCTTACACACAAATTTCAACTTCCAGTCCTTGAGTTGTTTGACGCCTCTCAGAGTACTTCAGAGCTGAAGGTTAAATATATGTATTTTCCTGAGCCGATGCCAAAATACTTAGCACTTGCTGCACTGAGATGGTACTTCTGCATTTGCATCTGACTTCATGTTATTTTGTGTGCTTCAAGAGGCTGTACAGTTCTCTTCCTCCCACTTCTGAAGTACTTACTCATTCTAGGAAGCATTCCAGCTACAATGTTTTCTGTGATCCTACACTATATTCTTATAGCTATACTTTGTTCATGTTCTTGTGGTTAAACTGTAAGCCTGTCAGGGCAGGGATTTCACTCGTGTCTGGTGTAGTGAACTTACAGAGTGGAACCCAGACAGGAGTTCAGAGGGCTGTCTCTGTTCAAAGACTCATAGGCAGTAATACAGTGTTTGGACAGGAGAACCCCTTTTCTGTTCAGCTGCATGTCTAGCTGTTGTCTTCATCTTCCGTATTTTAACTGATAGTAAGAGAGTTTTTCACTGTATAGTATCTCTGTGTCTTTCTTCCCAATGTCATTCACATTCCAGTGAAATTTCCCTCTTTCATACAAAAGTGAGGTCACCTTAAACCTATGTTTATGATATTGCAGTCATTTCCATGGCAGTAGACTATGATATCATCAGTGGAGGATTATGCCTTTCCTATGTGTGTTAGCAATTAAAAATTATGGTTTGTGAGATAAAACTAGTGTTTACCAAGCTTTTAGGTTTAGTCCATGTGAGGCAGGGAAACTATTGCTTAATTCTCTGGAGAGTTCACTTGGGTAATGGAGTAAATGAATCCAGAAACATTGTGATCCTAGCAGGTGATAAGTTTTTGGGGGTATATTTCCTAATGGGAGAGAAAATCAGCTACTCCATCTTGTGTTCACTCGCCTGGCAAAGAACACTTGTCTGAAACACCATGGTACTCATTGTTTTGTTATTCAGAGGTACTTAAATGCCTGACTTAAAGTATCACAATTTTCTAGGCTCATTAGACTGGCATTTTTCCCCTTTAGAGGTCAGTAAGCTATTATACACTACCCACAAAAGTAAAACAACCTGGTTATCAGTCTTTTCATCTTTTTAATGGGTGCCCTATTTGCCAGCTACCAGTAGCTGAATCTCTTTGTTGAACCTTCCTAAGTATGTACATGCTTTCTCCTGGGTTGGTGACAGCAGAGGCCAGTTTCAACACTGTGACAGCAAAAGAAAATTCATTCATTTAAAATGTAGTGTCCAGTGTTAAAACGTTTGCTAATGCTCCAAGAAGAAAATGGTGGATTCACAACATAATTTATTTCATCCCTTCAAATACTTAAGAATTTTTAAGCCAAGGAAGAAGAGTTTTCTAAATAAGAGTGAAGAGAAAGGGAAAAGAGATTAGATAAAAGTTTACAGAGAAAGAACATCGTCAGTCTAGGTATTGCAACACAAGACAATATTTGTAGCCATTTTTTGGTAATGTAGTTTTAATTACAGAAATACACTACACCTGTGCACATTTCAGCCTGTCTGTTTTCCCACATAACAGAAATGAACTCTCATAAAATATCTGTTTAAATAATGTGGGTCAGAACATTAGAAAAAAATCTCAAAATGGTGTGCCCTAATTACATACAAGACTTGCATGTGTCCAGTTTCACAGAAAGTCTAGGATGTGAAAAGGTTCTCCCTGAAATTATTACCATGTTAGTAACTATAGTAGAAAGAAATTGCTTTTCCCATTGACATTCATGGAAATGGAACTAGGCTGGAATGGAACAAAAGCCAGACAGAATTATTGTATGTAGTTTTTGGAGACTGAGATTACTAATGCCATAATAGACCTGACCCATATTTACTGAGCGTAAAGTCAGGTGATGTTACAGCAACCTCCCGAGTGTGCAGCTTCCCTATCATTTTGCATTCCTGCTGAGCCTTCATCTGTCTCTGGTAAACGCAGAGTGACACGTCTATTTGAAGAAAATGAAGGGTCAGGAAATAACAACATTATGATCAGGGAAGAAGCTGTTGGGATAAAAGCTTGTTTACCAATTGTCCAATATCAACATCAGGAGTAAGGGGTTTGTGTTCATTTCCGCTACAGAAAGATGTTTTATCTCAGCAATTCACAATAGCATATGACCATGGCTTCACGTTATAACATCCCTCCTTATAGATAGCACAACTGTTGCCTTTTGCTTTCTGTAGGGTTCTTAGACATCTGTGCAGTTCCAAGTAAATAGCATGCAAAACAGTGATACACTGGGCATTTAATTGTCAGTACTTAGGGTAGTCCTTGGGCTTCTGCTGTATCCCAGTGATACAGACTGAATATTATGTTGTGTTATGAATGTACCTATAATTTCTTGCTCCGATGAATACTCTTTTACTATGTAACTCCCACAGTTTTTTATTGTTTTGGTTATTGTCCCTGCTATTATTGGAAATTCTTTTTGACTTTAAAATAAAACATATCTTGCCTTTTCAGTCTGGAGGTGTTTTCCAGACAAGATTCACTACAGTCAAAAGGGGAAATTGTCTAAAGGAACTCCTTTGAAAATATTTGTCACAGTGAACAGTTGTTAGGCACTATATTTTAACACCCAACACTGAGACTATTGTATTTTCTCACCCTTTATGAGCCACAGAATGATATGATTAATAGTTCTGTTCTGTTGTTAATGAATGACTTGCTATCTGTACTGTTAATGGAAATAAACATTTTCCTAGATGCATTTCTAGACATAAATTATCTTTGGGTGAATTTTAGTACTCCTGACAGTAAAGAGCTGCTGGCACAAATCAAAAGCTGCAGTAAAAATCATACAGAGTCGATGGTAACAAATTTGTGTAAAAATACTCTGGGCAAGTGTATATATGATGTTGCCTCTAGGAGCTGTCTGAGCTGTTCTTTCCATAGGACTTTACCAGTAAGGGTTTTTTTGCTTGTTTTATATGGCTCCAGTTGTTAGCCTCTGTATCAAGTTGCAGTAAGTTATTTGATGCTGATATCCCTGCTTTCTTCCAAGCCTAGTATCATATACTTTGAGCCTGAAGAAAATATAAAATTATTTTTCACTAGTATGTTGCCTAAGTAGGTGCAGCTTTATAGAACACGTTGATCTTTGTGACAACTAATTATAAAATAAGAAGCTGGTAATGTTCCCGAGTATATCAGTTGTGTGCTCTCTTTTGGGTTTTATTATTTCTTCTTTCCATTTCTGACTTTAGTCTATTTTTTCTCCTTTTTTCCTGTACTAGATCAATAGCATGTCATCCCTGAGCCATCTATGATTTCCCCTTTTTTGCCTCCAGCTCTTCTTGTTGTCTTTCGACATCACGTTCTTACAGTGTACTTCTTTTCTGTATTGCTCTTTTCCTGCCTCTCATCTTTCAAAAAATAACTTTTGCTTCCAAAGAATCATAATTCCCTTTCACTAATTTATTCCATCCATCACTTGCTATACTTCCTATCCTCTCTCAGATCCCTGTTTATACAAAATGCATAAACCTTGATAGTATAAGCAGCAGCAAGAAAAAAACCGTGTTGGTCAGAGCTGAAAATAAAGGATGGGAAGGAATAGGACAGACAGATCCAAGTTCAGTACTTGTGTGGAAAGACAGGCATTTTCCATGTTCTCAGCTGTAATGAGAGTGAATATACCTTCCTTCTTCTAATTGTCTGATCCTATTATTCATTGGGAATATCCTCAATTATATTAATATTGCTCAATCTTTTTTTTTATTATTAATTTCCTTTTCTTTTTTGTTTTCCCCAGAAAGAACAAAGTAAAAAATGACCTGTTGGGAAAAAACAGTTGGTTTTGGTGGACTCCACATAGAGGCAGCAAAAATGAGCAGAATTTTCTTCAGTTTTCATTCCCTGTTACTCATTAAATTCTGGGCACTAATGGAGACACGGGAGCTGTCCATCGGCAGGCATCACAAGCCAGGGTTATACAGAATTAGGCCTTCCTGATTTTTAGAGATCTGAATTTCCCAAGAGAGCTTAAATGGTGAAAAAGGTAAAGGTACTTATCTAGAGGAAATTCCTACATGCCACGAGAGAGTTAACCTTGTCCAGCAAATCCCAGCCCCTCCCCCCCCACACACACATTCTCATCTTTGCCCCGCAAACCTTAAAGTTATTGTAACCCAGGATTTTAGCAGATGCCTTTATAATTAGATTGAACTTCAGATAAAGCTTTTTTTTAATAAGTGAATCAAGGGTAATACAGTTTCAAAGTAAAAACTTGTCTAGTGAAGGCACCGTGAATGTAGCCCTGATGTGGTCAGACAGTTGGACTGGATGGTGGTTGTAGGTCCCTTCCAACTGAGCTAGTCTAGTCTAGTCTTGTCTATTCTATTCTCATATTAAGTTTAAATATATTGATTACCTTTATTATCTACAATATATTGAGTAAGTATATGTAAACTAAGTATTGTTTTGGTTATACTTTTCATTTGTGACCCATATGGATTCTGTAGGAAGCACTGTACTTACAAACTTGATGAAAAATATCATACTTGCCAAAATTATTGTCCTGGGTATGTGTCCTGGTTTCAGCTGGGATAGAGTTAACTGTCTTCCTAGTCGCTGGTACAGTGCTATGTTTTGATTTCAGTATGAGAAGAATGTTGATAACACTGATGTTTTCAGTTGTTGCTAAGTAGTGTTTAGTCTAAAGTCAAGGATTTTTCAGCTTCTCGTGCAAAGCCAGCAAGAAGGCTGGAGGGGCACAACAAGTTGGGAGGGGACACAGCCAGGGCAGCTGACCCAAAGTGGCCGATGGGGTGTTCCATACCTTGTGACATCATGTCCAGTATATAAACTTTGGGGGAGTGGGGCTGGGGGGAAATCGCTGCTTGGGAATTAACTGGGCATCAGTCGGCAAGTGGCGAGCAATTGCATTGTGCATCACTTGTTCTGTATATTCCAATCCTTTTATTATTACTATTGTTATTTTATTAGTGTTATTATTATCATTATTAGTTTCTTCCTTTACTATCGTATTAAACTGTCTTTATCTCAACCCACGAGTTTTACTTTTTTTTCACCAATTCTCTCCCCCATCCCACCGGGTGGGGAGGAGTGAGTGAGCGGCTGCGTGGCGCTTAGTTGCCAGCTGGGATTAAACTATGACATCATCTCTGACTTTTCCAAATCCACAGCCAAGAGTAGCCAAATGCATAAGGCTCAGGTTTTGCAGGACAGCATGCAGGTGCAGAGAGAGGGGGGCACAGAGCAGGAGACATGGCTGTTTCAGCTGAAGGGCACTATCCTGAAAAAAACAGGACAGGCCACAGAATCTATTTTTCAGCACAGACCCAAACCTCTGATCTCTTCCTCTATTCTCACAGTCCCAAAATAGCCTTTTTTTTTTTTCTACCTCCCTACTCCTTGTGCTGTTTACTCCCGCTGTCTGGTTCCCTCCTTTTATGAATATTGTCTGTCCATTAAAGCAAGAGGCCCTGGGCTGAGAGTTATCATCCAAATAACAGCCATCCAGGCATCCTGGAGATGCATCCAGCACATTCCCAGTTGCACTGAGGGCCGGGGGCTGCTGAAGAGTTGGATGCTGGATGCTACGTTTGGATGCTGTTTGTTGCTAGCCCTTGATGGGGATCCATGTGCAGTGTCCCTCCTCCTACTCTATTCCCTTGCAGGGATCAGTGTGGGAAGAGCCAACGTGAGCTGCAGGCTTCAAAATCTGCCTTGGACTGTCAGAGTGCAGAGAAAAGTCTCTGTCTCATGCTGCTTCTCAGAGACAGCCTTGACAGGACAACCCTGAACTTGTTCTTTATCACCTGGGAACTTCCACCACCAAAAAACAAAGGGGATGGAAAAGGAAAATGGTTTGCTCAGCTCCTGCTGAGGAGTCACAGATGTCTATACTCTGACTTCCAATGCATGCAAAACTACCTGTGTAATAGGAGTGAACTTCAAGGAGATGGATGTGCAATAAAATGTGATAAAAAGCCAGCATCCTTTGCATGTGCAGTTGTTGCCATTGAAAATAAGCACCTTTATCGGTACAGATAGCTGTGTCAAAAGGTCCCCATGCTTACACAAATCTTATCTTCCTCCTGTGCAAATCTCTAAGTACGAGTTATTTGGGTTATCCCCAGCCCTTCCATGCCAGTCTCTGTCCAATCCAAACTGCCTCTCTCAGCCCAGGCTAAGTCCAGGTATAGTAAGCTGGCACAGACAGCTACTGGACCTTTTCAGAGGGAGGATCTCACTTTGCTATGTTGGTCCAATACATGAAGGCTCTGGTCCTGGTGGGCACCTCAACCCCACCAGGGATCAATTCTGACTGCAAAGCCTTCCTCACCAAACACCACTGAAGCAGCCCCAGAGCTCAAAACTACTTCGCTTTTTCTGCATGAAACAGGTCCCTCAGGCAAGGTGGGAGTTTCTGTATGATTTGGATAAGCACTTGTCGTGGTTTAACCCCAGCCAGCAACTAAGCACCATGCAGCCGCTCACTCACTCCCCCCCCACCCAGTGGGATG
>JANHGO010000027.1:23395028-23426720 GCA_024606505.1 Aquila spilogaster
CGATTTTCTCCCCCATCCCACTGGGTGGGGGGGGAGTGAGTGAGCGGCTGTGTGGTGCTTAGTTGCTGGCTGGGGTTGAACCACAACAGTATGAGCTTTTAGAGCAACATCACATTGAAGAAAACTATTAATATTTGGACTGCACTGTACTTCGTTGTGATGCCTATATAGTGAGAACACATCTATGATGTTGTTCTTAATATTGTAGTTTATAAAGCACAATATGCTTGTATGCAAAATGCCAATACTTAATGGGGGGGGTCCTTTTTTATTTTTTAAATAAAAATAAAAGACTGGAAAAGACTGACAACAAGATTTGTAGGGAGGTCAGTAGGTGCTTTATTTTCTGTATGATAGTAAAGCAGAAGCACAGATTACTTCGTTGATTTACCAGTGTATAAAAGATTATGATGACAAGAACAAGGACCCAGTGGCCTATCCACTCAACCGTATTATTTCCACTTTGTTCATTGTTGTCTGATAAATTCTTTCTTTTAGAGGTAGAGAAAAGATTAATGTTCACATATGTCTTGTTTATCTTAATCTGTCCTTGGGCATGTAAAGATCACTCTTTGCTTGGGTAGCAAAGGTTGTTTTGTTTTGTGATGGTTTTTCTCCTTTAGCCCTGGTACTTCATCATGATATAATGTTCTCTTTGGCATAGGAACGACAGGCAGCCTTCTTCAGCCCTGGGTAAGCACAGCATGTTTCAGAGACAGTCTATTCTAACATCACCATCAGATTGCCTTGAAAATAATTGTGTAACTGCAATTCCAAAAATAATGCAATTGAGAGACATCAGTGAAGAACAACGTGGGAGGCAAATAAAGTTAGAGAGTAGCAATTTTGAAAATTAATCTTTCTTAAATACAAAACAGATGTTTGGTAAGAATGATGGAATGTTTGCTGAGACTTAGATATCTGAAGATAGATTCATATTTGTTTGGGGTTTTTTAATCTCTTTAGAGCTTCAAGTTCAGAATTAAACATTCCACAGATTATGAATTCGTCAATGTTGTGCCCACCTTTTCCCAAAATTTAACTGCTAGCAGTGTGAGGAGAAGTTACAGGTTTGTTGTTCCATGAGAAAGCTTTTTACTTTTGGCAATTAGTCTAATAAATAATTTCTTAGTGTTGGAAGGTTTCATACTCCTAATGTAATTTAGGAATTTTGATCTTATGCAGATACCATCATTTCACTGAAGTGCAGTACAGTGCGCTACCATAAATGCTTCAAGACATTGATCTGGATGCCACCTTATTTGTTTCATCTTTTAATATCTAAGATGGTAAAATTTGCTTCTGCGCAAAGGGTCCACAGAAATGTTCATTGAAGTTATTGAAGAGCTGTGGACATGTTATGAATTTCAGTCTTTTTAAATTGAGGTTGTGATTGCACGTATAAGAAGATACCACTCTTGTGGCCCTCCTACCTGTAGTTGCAGCCATTAATTTAATTTTCTTGCTTGCTAGAGATTTTCACCAGTTGTTTCAGTTCAGCTGTTTACCCATTCAGTAATAAGTTCTACAAAACAGTTTGTCTTTAAAAAAAAGAAAAAAATATATATATGTATTTCATAAAATACATATTTTCTCTGATGGCAAAACTGATTGGAAAGATTCCTGCTGCTCTGCACCAATTCATCATTCACTTGTTTGTGTTGTGGTGACAAACTGTATATCGTGTAAAATCAAACAGGTTTAAAAAATACTCTGAATGGATGATGGGGTAAAGCTTTGACATCTATCTCTGCCACTGTGCTTCAGCACTGTCCTGCAAAGGGACTGCTCTTTAAGTATCGATTATTTTGCCTGGTACCAGTTTGGGTAATGTTTCTACACTGTTCATTACTGTGGGCTAGAGAGAGAACCCAGACCATCAAACATTCAAGTGATAACCAATTGTTTGAATTGTCTGAAAAGTTAAATTTTTTAAAGGAAAACTTGCCACTTTAAGGGACATAGGAGGAAGAAAAAAAAAGATTTTCTATGATTTCTAATTGTCTCTTAATAATTTTTTCAGTCATTAAAGATCTGAAATAAGACTAAGAACCTAGAACTGTATAGCCCCATATTTAAACCACACTGTAGTTAACTAAATTCCTGAGATAGTCTCTTTATAAAACCTGAACGTTTTCTGCCTTCCAAGAAGATGTTTTAGTGGATTATGAAAAGGGAAGAAAGCATAAATGACTCACGTACATCAGATTTTGAAAAGAATTGTGGTCTTTTTGTCTCCATGTTATGGATACTTTCCCATAGCACATGTTCAAATCTTTAAAAATTAAGCTAGACAAAAGAGACCAAGGCTAAACCAAAATGGCAAGCCAGATCTAAAAGAAGTCTGAGACTTTTTCACCACAATGTTGTACTAATATTCCTAGTTGGAGGCAAGAACTGTTCTCTCTTTTTTATTTGTTAAGTTCTGAGCATCATGAAAGCCCAGTAAATTGTATGTACTAGACAGTGGCTAGTTACACCTACTCTAATCTCACAGGGATTTTCCCTGTTCTAGGGAATTCCCAGCAGGGGAGAAAGCCAGTTTTGTTCAGTGACTCAAAGAGAGCAGACTCAAAGCTGAATTCTAGGCCTTTACATTATATTCCTTTTTATTAAGACACTTTTACATGCAGTATTTCTACTACTATTTTGATACCCCTGATGATCTTCACCTTCTCTTCAGGAGAAGAAATAATGTCTGATGTTTCTTTTGATACTATGTAAATGATGGTCATCTTAGATAATGTGGTATCTAATCTAATGTACGAATTCTCTTTCCCTCTGACTTGCCTGATACTTGCCTGATGAGAATATTGTTTTCTTTTTTCTTTCTTTAGAGAAAAATGTTTATATACTTTTCTGTTTTCCTTTCTCATGCACATGCCATTTCTCAGAAACATACTGATACTTTATGCTTTTCTTCAGTATGTCTAATGAACTAAGTATCCTGTACACTTACTTAAACTTTGGTTACATAGCATTCAGTGTTTTCAACATACAAAGTAGTATCAAGTCAAAGTTTCAACATTGGCTTAGGGCAGTCTGGCTGTACTGCTGCCAGCAAAGGCACTCCTGCTTGTCCCTTCACTCACCTTCTCCTCAGTCCTGCAAGTTCTGGCCCACCTTGGCTGCTCTGCTGTACAGTAAATTGGACCAATTTGCTGATCCAAATTAAGGTGACCCTTGGAACAAAAATATTTTGCATTAGGAAGCTCTGTGAGCAATAAAAGCAATGCAAGAGAAAGTGGGGAAAATGCTGCTGAGGGGAGGGCATGGTTTTACATCAGCTTAAGCTAACAGTAATAATACATCTTTATAGTATTTTCATGTGTTGAAAACAATGAGCAGACACTGGTTTGGTGTCAGAAATTGGAAGCAAACTATGATTAATTTCAGGATTAATTTATGCAGATGCTGCTCATATACATCTCTCCCTTTCCCCTCCTTCCTTCTTCAGACTTTCTATCTCTGAATATGATCTAGTCACTGCTTAGATGAGAACTTTTCAAGAAAACCCAGAATACCAGGGAAAGGGCCAGTAATGATTCAGTAAGTTGCGCTTTCACCTCCGATTCAGTGCTTCAACGCAGTAGTAAAGGGTTCTGTTCTGTTTCTAATGCCATCCTTCTGAAGGGATGTCTGTATAAAAATACAAATGCTAATCAGCTCTAGCCTTTAAGGGAACTTGTGGCACACACTTACTGGAAGAAAGGGTTGAAGGTACAGCAATGGTGAAATTCTTATGTGTGTACTTTTATTCATCCCAAACCTCTGAAACATAAGTGGATGTAAGATTCTTCATTTCCCATGAACAAATGTGGGCAGCATTGCTGTGTGCTTTCCATTTAAATATTGTTTTCTAAAAACTCAGCTGAAATTCTGAGTTATTATATTCCTTTATTTGTAACCTCCAAAGTATTTCAGGATGCTTCAGTCTGAACTTTCCTCTATTAATATGATTCAGTAGTACAGTGCACAAGTTGCGAAACATAGTATATAGCAATTTTATTTCCCATCTAATAACTGTTGCAGGTGTTCAAGTTTAGTTCCTGGTTGTTCATAAGACATGAGAGCTCAGTATCCTTTGTACCATTTATCCTCTCAGAGCTGAGCAGAATTTGTCACATAAGCAAAGAGTAGTCTGTTTGATAGCAACTTACATTAGGTTTTTCAGGTCAGTGTTTTCAAATTACGTCAAAGTTGGAAATGGCTTTACAAAACATTTTATGTAACAATTCTGAAAGCCCGTGTGACAGGTTTTCTAATTAACTTATTTAGCCTAGTTTTGGAGTAACATTAGCTGTTTCATCACTTTTAGGCTATTTTGAGTATTCTTTGTGGCACCATCAATAAGTCAAGAATTTATAGGCTTCCTTAATCATACAGATTACTCATCATTGCCTGCTCATAACAGAAGCCTGAAATGCTCATTAAAATTGTCAGATATGAATCAAAAGTTAGTCTAGTTGCAGAATTAAATGACAAGGGAATAGCATTATATTAGCAAAACCAAAAATTCTTGAACACCTGTTTCAGTGAAAGTGAAACCTCCGGGCTTATATATAGATCAGTACTCTGAATTTGTTTGATATGGAAAATAAAAATAGGCTTCTGGAGTGAAGAATTGGTCTGAAAGGATTGGCGATCATGCCTGAAATGTAATAAGGTGGGGGTTTTTGTTTATAGTGAGCTACAGGAACTTGCTGCATGTTCTTGCGTAGTCTGTTAGCCTATTTTAAAAACTGGCTAATTATAAATCATTGTTCCAACTTGATCCTTTGCCCTTTGCCTTGTACCTTTCCATCAAACCAATAAAAACGGTCATCTCCCCATCTTCAACAAGCTGTTTGATTCCCCCAGGCAATTGTTATGCCATGCTGCTTGAAACTTTGAGCCCCAGATTCTGATCTCACCAAGCCTGTTTTTTCACCAGTGCGATTATGATGCTTCCATTGGAGTTGCATGTTGATGCCAACATAACTGAGAGAAGAATCAAGTCATGATCTGGTCACTGTTAAAACAAGAATATGTATGGTTGAATGTACTTCTTGAAAATGTGTATGAACTCAGAGCAGTGCTATTAGCAGATGTCTGCTGGGATGTCACAATTGTTAATCTCTGTCTAAAAATATATTAGCTTTTTGTGGAAACATTCTATTTAGAATAAGCAATAATCTCTGAAAAACACCCTAAGGAAGGAAAATTATTTGAGACTTGATACCATTTTCATACTGCAGAATTTAAATGAGAAGATAGTGTCAGCTAGGGGATTGAGCTGATCTCTACTTTTGGTTTTGCCACTGGCTTCTTGGCTGACCTGAGGCACAAAAAGACAAAATTACTTGCCTAAGTTTCACACCCACAAAACAGGAATAATGATGTTGTTCTGCTTTTTAAAGTGTAGTGAGATCTATGGATGAAAGGAATTATACAAGAGCTGCTATTACTATTTCTTACCAAGGCTGGGTGGAACAATTATTCTTTGCTGAATGGCACATAATTTTAGAAGTGTGCATGCAGTACCCTGGCCCTGGCTGAATAGGAGCTTCCTCAGCTGAGTTTTGTGGCCTTCATCCTCTGGGCCACAACCATCACTAGTTTGGCTTCCAATGGTGAAAATAGCGATAAATTATAGATGTTACCATTAATAAACATTATTTATCTACACTCATTATACCTCGTTCCCTGAAGCCTTACAGTTACTCACTGTTGTAAACAACCTGCCAGATGCTGCTGTGGGCAAACAGTTTTAACTTAGCAACCCTTTCCATATATATATATAAGGTACCTATAAGTATACTTCTAAAAAGCTGTTGTATTTTTATTTAAAATGGTGTAAACATTTCCCAATGAAATATTCCTGGCTCTGCCTCTCTGGAAACAAAATGAGTGCCATTAGCTATATGTGTGAGCCTTCTGGGGTTTCTCTGTGGTCACCCACACAAAATAAACCTGCTGGCTGGGTACCATACTCTCACACTAAAATCTGGGGTGCTCCATTAGTGAGCATCCCTACTTAGAGTCTGTATCCCTACCTGTATCTCTCTGGAAACTAACTACTGATGAAGCACAGACCTGTAACAACTCCTTCAAAGCAAAAATCTTAATTTGTGGGAGTTCAGGACTTGTTTGGCTTTGCTAGTTTAACTGTAGGTTTTCTTGATTTCCTAATGATCCTAAAACTTTGGACTGATGGATGCTGGAATTGAAAATTAGAAGGGAAAAAATGTTTGCTTTTTCCTGAGAATTTTCAGTAAATCAGGCTGTGTTCTGTCATTAATTCCATAAGATTTTGCAAACACCAATATGCCCCAGAAGTTGCAGCATAAACTCAAAAAGTAACATACAGGTGTTCTTCATATCCTTTTCAGAAAGCACTCTGTAGTGATTTGCTAGTGCAGAAGCATGTCACGTTTTTTCTGAATTGGAGGGCTGGCAATTTTGAAGCTGTTGTAAGATTTATTGGTAAAATAATGTTATAAATTGACAAACAGAGCTGAAGTTAATGTCTTCCTCATTAGGGCAGATTCCTCTGCATTCTTTCAGACTCCCCTTCCTCATTCTCTGTTTCTTCCCTGCAGACTTTTGGAAACCTGTCTGACCTAACTGTCATTGTCTGAACAGGTTGGGTAGTACATTGTAGGAGGCCTTCCCTCCACACATGTGAACTTGTTTGTAGCTTAAGAGATAGAAGGAATTACATTTTTAAACCTTGTGCCTGGAATGTATGCCTTGAGGAGGCAGAAATTTTGGTAATCTGAGTGTTGTAAACACAGCTTCGAGCTATGTATTTTAATAGAAGTGGCGAAAGTAAGCTAACATTTTGCATTTGGAGAAATTCTTCCACATACATAGTCTCGGTGGTGTCTTTTCTTCCTTTGAACTTTTGCTGGAGATAGCAAAGCATCTGGTAGGGTTAACAAAATTACAGTTTTGTTTTGTTTTTTCCAAAATGGAAATTAAACCAGAATACACTCCTGATGGGTCTTCGCTTGTATTATTGTATCTGGTTCTGGGCACCCATCCCCAGAAGGATGTAAATGTAATTGGACTGCGTTCAAGAAACAACAAAATGCTGGGAAGTTGTAAAGCTTGATTTGTAAGACAAAAACTTAAAAAAGAAAAAAGTTAAATATGTACAGTGTGCCTGAGTGACAGCAGAGGAGAGGAAGGTTTTGATAACGATCTACAATTTTGAGGGGTGTGAACACCAACAAAGTGAAAAATTACATAGGGTGGTTCACGAAAGTATAATTAGATGTAATGAAATTAAATGAACAATATGTAAACTTGAGCTGAATGTTACATTAAAACAACATGAGCAGTGAGACCTATAGATTTATTATTTATCTGTATTGAGTTAGCTCTGGGGAATCCCAGTCAGGGTTCAAGGGCTTCTTTTCCTGTAGAAACATGAAACACGAACAAAAGAAATGCAATCCCTCTCTTGAGTAATAAATGAGAAGCTTGACTAGGTGGCATATAAAGAATAAACTTAAACTGGTGGGATGTGGAGTAAAGACCCTAAACGGTCTTTCGAGTCTTTTTTGGTCTTAGTGGGTGGCTGTTGGACCATTTAGGATTATAAGAATGTAATTCTTATTTTGCAGATGCTTGTTATTTTCAGTCACTAATGTATGTAAATATTGCTTTAAATTGAAATAGCCTTACTACGCAATTGCCAAGGGCTGGAGAAACTATCCTTGGACATAAGTTTTTCATTGGTTTTGGTGGGAAAGGAGCCAACCAGTGTGTCCAGTCTGCTCGACTTGGGGCCAAGACCTCACTGATCTGCAAGGTAAGCACTGACATGCTCTTGGATTACAGCTGAACTAAATGTTCATGCAAATTCCAGTAAACCTTTAGGTGACTTACAGAAAAGTTGTTGGTTGGGGTTTTTTTATCCCTCTGTAATTCCCTTTTCTTTTTGTTATTTCAGCTATAAATTTAAGCATGGAGGAGGCTGTTTTAAGAACACTGCCAGAACCAAAGACTAGTTGGCTGGAGACCTGGCAGAAATTGCCTATAAAGAAGGATTGCAAAACTTAGACTGTTGTACCATGGAAAAGAGAATTGGAGGGAATTTGAGATGTTCAAAATTCAAGTAATCTTGATTAGCCCCTCCTCTTTATGTTTCCCACTGTTAGAACAATCAGGGCTTCAATGATGACATTCAGGTGCGAGGCACTATAGTCAATATGAAATTTACTTTGTAGGTGATTAAAAATCAGACACTGATAAGCCAATAACAAATTTGAGAAGAAATATTAAACTTTGTACTTCAAGGGTTAAATCATTATCTCATTACTTGAGATTAGGATGAGATGTTCATGTCCAAATTCTACAACCCTTGCATGCTTTGGGATTTTTTTTCCCACTTTTCTGAAACATCTGATATACAGCAGTTCTAAAGACTGGCTCACAGACCATGGGGCTGATTCAGCTTGTCAGATGCTATATTCTTACAATGCTTTTCTTTGATTTTTGTCATTAAACATTATAAGTTTTGAGTGATCATTACTAAGGTTAAGATCAAATTTTCTCTCTCTCTAGCCTTATTGTCTATCCTGTGCTAACTATAGATGAAACTTCAACTTGACTGGACATATTTTATTACCATAGCTGGGGGAGGATGGATTTGTTGGATCATTGTCTGTCAGGGATTTTTTGAGAAGAACTGGAACTCGAGGAAGCCTTTCTCACTGGTTTTCCAATCCAATAATTAGGGTAAAGAATGGTAGCTATAAATCTAAATTACACCTGCAAGCATTTCTGTGGGTCATTATCACTAGTTATTCTTCAGTGTGGGTTTTTTTATATTGGCAGTGTTTGTGCTTCTGTAATATTGTGTATATTTGATTATCTTTGCATTCAAGGATGATCAGATTCAAGTACAAGATGAACTGGCAATGAATTCCCTGCTAACATTTCCTGCTAAATGTTAAAGGGTTTTTTTCCACCAAAAGTGTGAATTTTGTTTTATTTTTTAATGGTTTAGCCTTTGCTCAGTGCATACATGTTTCTGGAAACATTTATATTCCTAATAAAATTTAGCATTTACTATAATTTCTAATTACTTTCCAAAATCATATTCATGTTATTTCAGTAAAACCTAGTCTTCTTCCTTTCTTTCTGATGTGTATTCATGGGAAAAAAGAAACAGCAAAGAATGAATCTAATATCTATAAATGTTAGCATTTTGTATTATTTTAATTTTAAAAGTTAATATTCACTTTTTAAATTTAATATGCACTTTATAGCCTCACAAAATAGTCTCATCTCATAGTAGTACAGTCTTACATCTGCATAGGTCAATGGGATGTAGCATAAAGTTTCTTGCTGAATAAACTAAGAGTCAGGCAATAATGAACCATTAAAATTCAATTATTTTTACTTTAACAAGTCATCTTAAGTATTCAGTGGTTCTTAAAGCCAGATTGGTCCTCACACACACACTCTGCTCAGTAGACACTTACGTTTTGGTCATAATTCCCAACATTTTTTATCCAGTACAGGTTCAACAGTTGCTTCTAAAATCTGAAGTTCAGGGAATGGAATCAGTATTAATACTAGAGGGACATTCTGCTGAAGTGTGGCATCCTCTTACAAGGACTGTAATTTAGACAGAGGATGTCCTCAAGAAGAGTAGAGGTAGACATCTCAGATCAATTGACAAGGCATTCTTCATACCCTTAAAACACAAAAGAAAGCCAGTGACTATTTGGTGAAGGTTTGAGAGAAGGAGTTTTAGAATGACTTACAGTTATGACTAGAGATGCCACGGAATGCTGTGGATTATTAATGTAAAATCCAAATACTGAGTTTGAGTAGTGGAAATGCAAACAGCATTCTACTTTCTGCCTGGATGTCTCTGCAAGTGGCTGCTGTTACTCAGGGTTATCAATATGTATCACAGTATCAGTCTTAAACTCCGCTCCTCAATTTGCTCACTACAGTAAAACTATGTATTGATGGAATAGTCGCCACTTCAGAAAGACAAGACAGACAATTGTTCAGAGAAATGTAAAGTATTACTGTCAGGGAACTAAAGGATCTAAGCAAATAAATTACTTGCCTGTGTTCATATAAGAACTCTGTTGCAGTACTGAAAACTGCACAGTGGTCTTGAGAGATTCCAAACTCCCCAAGATTTTTTTTTTTTTTTTTTTTTTTTTTTTGAAGTAGTGGCCATTACCAGAAAAAATCTGTTAAACATCCTAGATTAAGATGGTGGAGGGATGTTGGTCTGAAAGACATGTATGTGCTGAAAAAAGTCCTGGTTTACTTCTGACGAACAATTTGTAATGATCCTCACTGGACATTGATGTCACTAGCCTGATACTGCATATGCTAAATTCTACTTAAGCCCCAGCTGCATTTGATTCCTATTTAGAAATAGGAAGTGCTGTATTACCATGCTATGTAGTCTTCTCTCTTTAGATGATCTGTATGCCAAATTTAAGTTAAAGTGCTGTAAGTCTGAATCCTCACTTCATTGTAAGAATATAGCTATATCTCAGATGCCGCCCACAATATGGTGGATATCTTCAATTGTTTTTTCCTTTTGTATTACTGTCTTGTCTTTAGTGCCTGTTTAATTCCCTAATGTTGAAAACGAGTAAACACACTCAAGAAGAAAGAACATATAGAATAGATTAAACAAAAAATTGTCAAGAGGTACCTGGTTTTGTTGTAATTAATTTTCAGGTACAAATGAGTTTGATTCTCTAAGGTGCTAGAATTTTAGCTGCTATAATGCCATCCAGCTCCTCTAGCTCCAAATGGAAAACATGATAATAAGCAGGGAAAACCCAGATTGAAAAATACTGTTGTAATTCCACTCATTCTAATATGCAAACTATATGACCATAATGCTTGTACAAACGGCTACTGTTGTTAAAAAGCTCAAGAAAGAAGTGCTATTTCAGCACATACGATGTTCTGTGTCTGTGGTCAGCAGACTAAGACATTTAGTTTTCTGTTTACCCAATAGTCCATCTAGCAGCGTCTGTGCAAAAGCAGAAAATATTTAAAACAATGTTATATAATTTGACATAGTCAGCAAATATGCCATTAATCTAAAATTAGTCTGATGCCCAATACTTTGCCTTCCTTGGGGATAAAGCCTGAATGGAAAGATAAGCCCTTCACACTAGGATTAACTAGGTTGGATGCTGATGAACTAACATGGAAAGAAGTTTCCAGAAGAAAAGGACCTCCATGGAGACCTCTCCAAGGGCTTCCCTCCAGCACTGAGATGTCTTGCTGTGAGCAAAAGTAGCATGGCTGATCTCAGTTGTTATGACAGTTGAACAATAAGGGATGTCTGTCAGTTATGTAGGGGACAGAGCTGAAGGAAGGAAGTTTCAGTTAAGCTTTTGGAAAATGGTTATGAAATATGTCATTGCTGAAATAACTAAGCAAATCCTGAGATTTGTTGTAGAAGCTTTGTAGCAGGGAGGGAGGGAGAAGGTGATAACGATCAGGTGGAGCGCATTCCAGTAGTACAACTATTAGGCTGCAGAGGTGAGCACGACTGGGACTGGCGTTTAAATTGCAGATGGCTGCAGTCATCCAGCCTAAAGCAGTCGGAAGTTGCAGCTTCTGACAACCCGCCCTGTCTGGCAAACTGGGAGTAGTCACAGGTACAGAAATGTTCTAATATGCAAACAATGAATAACACAGTGACCAAAGTAAATGTTGTTGGGTTTGGGGGCTTTTTTTCAATGTACTAGAGGAATGTTCTGTCTGGTTAGGCTGTTTTGACCTAGATTGCTGTCATCCTTTGGTAAAAGACTGGGACCATCCCTAATAATTCTTTAGAAAAATCCCTTATAGAGGTTGTAGGAAATGAAAATATGTTTCCAAACATGGTTGTGCAATAGAATATGTGGGGGGGAAGGATCATCCATCCATGACACTTCATAGGGTTTGATTGTTGTGATCACTAGCTACTACTCGGGCCTTCTCCAAGCTTTCTAAAGGACTGAGCTCATAAATAGGCAAATTTCTAACAGCAGGCAACAGAGGCAGCTGCTCTGTGCTTCCAGTAACTCAAATACACCGTTAGCTATTTAGTGCTGTTTTATGAGAAGATGGATCAGTACTTGGGGCTTCTTGTGTAATTCCTTCATTGTCTAGACTGTAACCAGGATCTTGATTTGGCTTCTAATCTGAAAGATACTTTTTTTCTCTTGCAAAAATATTTCCTGTAGCATTGGTCAGTCTTTGATACTGCTCAGATACACAACTTACTCTTGAAAGTGGGAGCACACACGATGCATGCTAAAGACATAGGCTAAAAGTGGTGAATTAAAAGCTATGTTGGCTTTATAAATATATTTTAAATGCTATTTTGACATTAAGCAAGTTATACCATTTTTTTCTCCATATACCTCATCTCCTTTGTTCAGCTTGTGTAATGTAACAAGAAGAAATGCTTATTAGTCTGAATAAACAGCAAGCAGAATTCTGTTCAGGTAAAAGGATTAGTGGAGCTGAAATTACAAGCTCTTTACCTTGCTGTTAGAAAAACAGTAGAGCGTAGCTTGACTCCCTAACTCAACTTCATCTGCTGTTGCTGGATAAAGCAAACAAAAAATGTTGAATTTGTAAACAGTACATTTAGTACTGAGAATTATGGAAATCAGCAATGCCACCTTTATCATCACTTTCTATCCCATAACCACAGTTTGATATTTTTCCACCAAAGAAACTTGAGGTAGAAAATTCAAAATATGGACTGCAATTAAGAAGGACACCAGAGCTGCTATAAATGCTTTCAATCTGAAGCTGAATAATTCAGTACACTTCCAAATTTTACAATCCCCAGAAAGCTTCAGTGTCAAGGGAACACTGTGGTTGTAAGAGAATGAAATTTGAATACAGCAACATGGGTGTAGGAGGGAGTTTTGTAATATAGGAGGAGAAAACTGCAGAATACTATTCCTATTGTTTATTAATACTATTAATACATTTTTACTATTATTTATTAGTTTATTATTTATTAATAAGGCAAAGTGCTGCAAAACAGAAGGTGTTGTATTCAAATTACATTAGATCATTCCAAATTACATTAGATCTGTTGTCTAAAGATGATCTATCTATCCTCTCACCTTTCTGTAGAGAAAACTGATCCTTTTATCTCTTGTATAGGTTGGGAAGGATTCCTTTGGCAATGATTATGTTGAAAATTTGAAGAAGAATGGTATTTCTACAGGTAAAATTTTACTTTAAAGAAACCTTTTGTATTATTTTTAAGCTTTAAAAATTGGTAGTGGAGGGTTTCTTATTTTATTGCCTTACTGGATATGTTTTACCATTCAGAACTATGAATAATTGTTTTGATGCTTGGCAGGAATGAATGAATGTGGGTGAAAATAGGGGACTTCCAAAATCAGCTGTACCACTAAAAATAAAATGTAATGTTATTACCTCTAAATCTCAGATGATTACATCAGTGCAAGTCATCTGAAGATAACTTGCTGTTATGCAGTTGGTTAGGCTGGTTTTAATGATGGTAATGCCTGGTGAGAAATTGAAAAATCCAGTCTGATTATTCATTCTCAATTTCAGGTTGGGAAGGGAGGGATAGAGTGGAAATGCGTTTGTCAACTCAGTACATTTCACCTCTATTTTGTGAAACGACACGTGCAGTCATTTTAGAGACTGCAGCCGCTGTTTGTTAACACACATACACACAAAAAGCAATGTGAAAAGGCTTTGGGGAAAAGGCAAAATTAAGTATTCACAATATTCTAGCATCTTGCACCTTTGTAACCTTAATTCTCTCTCTTGTGTAAATGTATTATTGTGTGCTGCTTAACTACATGATCACATTTTTGTCTACATGACTCTTGTCTCCTTCAGGGTAGGCAAGGATGGACAGATGCAATCACTAAGTGGCAATTCAATATTCCGTTTATCTTTTCTGTTTAATGTGCAGCCACAACTTCATTTACTGCATTATTCAAATCCTACTTTACAGACAGAACTGTCAGTATTTTGTGGGCTTTTTTATTACGCTTATCAGTATAGCATCTAAGTATGTCACAAATGTATATACAAGTTTATTCATTGCATACCTTCCAATTTACACAGGAAATCAAGCAAGGATACCATAAACACAGTGTCTGTTAGTGTACAGTTCTAGATCTCTCCAAAGCATGCCTCCCTCATGAATAAAGTCTTTGATCATGTAAATAAAGCTATTATAATGCATAGCACTTAATGAAAATGTATATTCCACAAGGAACCTTAAATCTCGTGTTTTCTGATGCTTAATGCTTATCCCAGTGCTAAATGTTTAAATGATTGATCTTGCAATCTTAACATAAATTTTTAAATAATCTTTGTAGCAGCAAAAGAAAAGTGTAGGAAAAAAAATTCAGAAATTCCACCATATTGCACTTCATTGATACCTAGATAGATCAATTGAAGGGTTAGAACGTTTAGGTCCAAGGTACCAATTTTTGCTGACTGAGTTAAAAATATCTCATAATGGTGTTAGATTGTCACCCCCTACATTGATCAGCCGTGGAGGAAGATAGGATGTACTGCTGGTGAGGCTGGTCCGGGATCCCGACTTGCATTCCAAGATTTGGAGGCAAGGGTGATTCAGTGTGCACAGACCTTTTTGCTTAGGACCATCTTATTTCAGTCCCTGGCTTTTCATCTCAGTTTAATCCTTGCCTAGCCTATCCCTGTTGTTATACATAAGGATACTGGGTACTGGATGAAAATCCTTGTTGTAATGCCGGTTCTGCCAACTTTCACAGCTTGGATCCTTGTTGTATGTCTTCTTTGTTTACGTTGCTCTTCTATTTCCTACCTAGCACCTTACCCCTTTTCTTTCCAATTCCAACCTGTTTGTAATTTTCCCCTTTCCCAATCTTCCTGTCTTCCACAACCTGTTGGCTACCAGTGCTGCTCAGACCATTTGGACCTTTACTGATGTGTTACTCCCTCTCTCACATTTGAACTGGTCAGCTTGCTGCTCATGCTGCTTATTTTCTGCAGAAAGAGCATTGAGAGCACCAAAGACACAAGTTCTCTGCTTTCAATTCCAGTGTGAAGACCTAGCTCATGGTGAAATAACTGCAAGGGAAGTTCTGCTCTGACCCTTGTAGCTCTGAGCTACATAAGGGTACCTCCAGGGTGGGTAACTGCAATACTTTAGCAAAACTGAATGAGCATGATCTTATGTGTTTTTTCAGCCTTGTTCAAATGTGAGCAGTTTTTTAAATTGGCCACAAAAGGCACATCTTGAGAAGGAAGCCATCTTTTGCCCAGCATCAAGTCCATGTTCTAAAATGTTAGAACACCAGAGCTTCTTAAACAAAAGGTCACCAGAATTTGTCTCAAATAAAACAGTAGATTTTTCTCAGATACAGTTCTTGGTAAAAAAAGCCCTCAACTTTTTTGACAGTTTTCTGCTACAGTTCTACCTAAAAAAAACCCACCTGTCATAGAAAGTTTCAGACCACTGGTTAATATTTGACAAATTTGCTGATAGCTGAGAACAGGTTCTTATAGTAGTAAATATGGAACAATCTTTATAATAGACAGTGCTGCCAGCCTCACTTCTAGTTAATTTATCTGAATAATAATCCAAAGAGGAAACACACAGCCTCACCGCTGCCTTCACAGCACATGTTAATATTACTGCTGAAATGCAAATCTACACAGAATTAAATGCTGTGTTGTTTTAGTATTTTCTTTTTCTCCAGCCTAACTCTATTGTTTCATTGGATAAAAGAAATATTTCCATGTAGGAGTGCCTGAGAAGGCTGTATAAATAACGTGCTTTCTCTAAAGCAGAGATGTAGCCAAATTAAAGGATGTTGGACTCGCATTTCTGTTTTGTGGGTGTAAATTAACACTTTTGTTGTTGTTAGCTTCTCTGGCATTGTTGCACATGAAAGAGTAATTAGCATTTTTAAATTGCTGGAGGTTATGGGTTCATTTTAGATTTAATTCAATTAAACTGCATCACATGCTATTGGTTGAAAGTGATGTTTTGAACTAATGCATGCTGTAACTTTTCCCTTTCTTAGCATTTATAGGTCAGACTACAGATGCTGCTACTGGAACTGCTTCAGTAATTGTCAACAGTGAAGGTACATATTTCTACTCCGAATTGTCCTGTTTGTTCTGCCTCTACAGCCATAAAAGAAAATTTTGCCTTATCACTGTTAATTGTGGAATTATTTTTTCTACATCTTTCATTTTTTTCATTATCTTATTCACACTTCGTTGCACTTCCTTTTATTGCAGGCAGTGTTGTAGGATGAGGTGCCTAAAAGCAGCAGAATCAGATGCTTAGATTAGCAGTGCAATAGTCATAATTCAATCAGCCAGCTGATCTATCTAGTTTTACATTGGCCAGAACACACAGTGTAGCAGAAGGTTAAAGCTCTCCTTTTCCACAACAACTTAACTAGCACTTTTACTATGAGGAAGGGGTTTGCCTCCTGAGCACACTGAGTCATTATGCCCTGAATCAGGAAAAGGAATTGTCCTTAGTATAAGTAGAAGTATTTATGTTCTCTTGTAATATTACCATGATTCTTGATCCCAAGTTGCATCTGTAGTGATGAATACACAGTGAAATGGCATACTTGTTTTTTCTGTGTTAATACTCCTTAGCCTCTGCCTTTGCGCTCATATTGCAGGGGAAGAAGAAAAGAAGATTTGGCTTGTTTTCATATTCTTCTTCAAGATTGCTAAATTATCCTCTGAAAACTTTCTGTTTATCTTTTCGTCAAGCAAGTTGTGCAGTTGAAAGCTCTTAGAAGTACATGTGTCTGGATCAAAATTTAAAGCTCAGGACTAATAATGTTTATGCAAACATAACAAATTAAGTGTGATTGGATTAGTTCACTTTTGGTGCAGCTGAGCCTTCATTTGAACAGTTACCACAGCTTAGCTGACACATCAATTTAACAAGCTCCTATGTAACCTGATGGTAGTACACTGGGCTACAGCTTAAAATGGGAAAGGAAACATGACTATTCACTCCAGGAGCAAACCTGGGAAGGAACTGTGACTAAAGGCAAGTCTACACAGAAATATTCAGGAAAATTAGGCAAATCAGTTGGAGATGTCAGTTTAATTTTCCCTAAGTAAGATTAATCAAAGCCTTGCATGACAGCTCTAATTCAGAAATAAGGTAGCTCTAATACATTGAATAAACTGGATACCTGCCTCTTACTTCCACCTCCTTCTCTTGGTTTGGACCAGCAGGTCAATTACTACAGCAACTCTTAAGAACTTCTTTCTTATGCCACATACAGTCACTACTCTGGCCATTGTAAATAGAAGAGATGGTGAGAATCCAGTAGCACACTCCCAGGCCTCACTATTTTGTACATGTAACCATGTTTTACACTAGGTTTGCTGTCCAGAATAGTTGAATAAGTAAGAAGCAGTCTTACCACTTGCCAATTCATATACATGGCCAACTAAGATAAACATGGTCTAAACTTGAATGAACAGAGGATGACCTGTTAAAATTGTAACACCGTGAATTTTTCTGCAGGTTAAGGAACAAAACCATCTTGTGGATCTAAAACCTTTGTAAGTACCAGGAAAGAGAAACTGGTTGTTCAGTGCCATGAGGTTCAGAATGGGCTCTTACATGTGAAGGGTCTTTGTAGTCTTGTGATTCACATAGTGAGATGAATAATGCATAATGTCATGTAGTTTGTTTCTTTCGGAAACTGAAAAATCCTAAATTAAGTTATTGCTGGCCTCAGATTTCATTTAAAGTCTAGTAGAAGAGCAAATCTGGTCAGAACTATGCTATAAAGCGAACAGATGCACAGAATTGGTAATGGTTCTGGTTGTTACTTCTCTCTAAAACCATCTGGCGCCTGAATTTAGTAAATTGCAATAAAATAGCAGTACTTATGTGCTTTGCTGTTGCACTATTTTTTTTTTCCTGTAGAAACCTAGCTGATTTGACCTAAACAGGTTTTACAGCACTTTTCAAAGGGGCTTGTCTACACATGCATGTTTCACCACAGTAGTTGTGCTGGCATAGCTGAAACACCACAGCATTCAATGCATGCATGTAAAGTAGTTTCTGCTAGTTCAAATTATACCTGAAAGGGAAGCATTTGAAGTTGGGGCTGGTGATGGTGTTTTGTGTTAAGACAACAAGGGACAAATAAAAACCATAGGTATTATCTCTTTAAATTTCCAAGTTTTAATTGCTGTATTTTCACATACCTAACCTGCACTTCATCTTACCAGTTCTTTACAAGTACTGATACTTGGGAAAAATACCAACTCTAATCAGCTTAGTAAAATCGCAGGCAGAAGTAGGAGAGATACTCAAGTAGAGGGAGCAGATTATGATGGATGAGTGAAGAGAGAGGAAAAGAAGGCTGTAGAGAGCAGAGTCAGAGGCGGCTCTGAAGTAAACTTTCCCTGATGTTACCTGTGTTTGTCTAGCTGGTGCTGCTGAATTTCTGGGAAGATTTTTACTGGTTAGTGGATTGCACAGCTGTAACTCACCCATTATTGTAACTAGCAAAGTACTAGAAATTTTTAAATTATCAGGTACATTAGATGTTCTCAAAGTTGCATTATATTCTGGGATAATACAGTATAGTTTCAATAAAGATAGAGAGGTTAATCCTTGCTTTAATGCAAAATGGTGGAGAGATATTTAACAAGTTTCTAGTGCTGCACTGGAAAACGTGCAGTCCAGAGACACTGCAAAAGTCCCCTCTGGGCTGGTCTCAGAAATCTGTGCAGAAATCTTTGAGGAACCTTGTGTTCCTTTCAGTTGTTCTCTTTTATGCTACTGCCTCTTCAGATAGGTTTTGACTAAACACAAGCTTCAGTTTACCACAACCCTGCACACTTCGAATCTGTACTTTGTCTCTTTAGGAGAAAGACTGGTACATCCAGCTACTTTTCTTAACACGTTTTCTTTGAGGTGCATTGCACCACTTTGAACCCCAGCTTTTGTTTCCCCTTTCAGCCTGCCTTCTTTCCACTAGCTCTGTCACTTAGCGTACCTTCTGCTAACTGTGCTATTGAATGGTGAGAACTCCATAAAGTGATGATGTGTGTTTTACTTTTACATACACATATAGGTAGGAAGAAAACCTCTTTATGGATAATTTTTCACATGATTAGCTGTGAAGTTTATTGCAGCTTTGCCCATATCTGGTACTGACTGTTGACGGCACCATGAAGCTGGCCTGGCTGGACCAGTAGTTTGAACCAGTCTGACAACTTCCATGTTCATAGCAAAAATTCAGTGGAGAGACAACAGAGGTAGGCAGGTCATGATTAAAGTGCTCTTGATTATTGCAAGTTAGGACTTAAAGTTCACCTACACAGAATACTGTGAGATAACCCTCACTTGAGATAGGCATTGAGCTGACTTTACGATAAAGTTATTAATCATTCATGAATAGTGAATAGGCATTATTTTGTGAGTGTACCTTCAATACCAAAGCACTACTAGTATAAAAGCATTCAAAATATGTATTTAGATAAGGCTAAATAAACAAGGCAAACTTAGAATACATATGCCAGCTTGTTTGAATTATACTTTCCAAAGAGAAAAATCTTTGTTTTGAACCTTCAGGGTTATGAAGAAATGTCACCTGAATTTTTATAGAATTTCTATGTATTGACATTCATCATGAACTTGAATGTTTTGTGTACAAGACTATTCAATGCTTCTACCAAGTAATTGCACAGAAATTATGATACCATGACACACCCACAACTTGCTCTCGTATTCATGAACTGTGTGTTTTGGGAGCAATGTTTTCCTTTCAACATTCTTTTCTGGTCACAAATATCATCTTTTTTCCCTATGAATTATTATGGAGAAGTTCTGCAGCTATTGTTATAATTGCATTTTTTGAGATTTTGGTGAGTTCTAAGCACAACTACTGATGGCTTTTAGGCTCGTCATCCCATTATAAATTGAAGGTTATTGCACTGTGGTGTTTACTGGTTTGCCTTCGATTTTTCCATTGGCGCTTCTCATCTGGTGGCATCTATCTTTCTAAGAAGTGACAGTAGCAGGTTTAGAAGCCCAGCTGAGGACAGTATTTACATATACCAGCATTCACACTGTTTCAAGTATTGATTGGACCCAGTCCTCATCTGGTGTAAGCTTGCACAAGCTTATCAGCTTCATTTAGCTGTTCTAGCTTATAGCAACTGTGAATGTGGCCCTTAATATGATAGCTGATGTCTACAAAACTTAAAATTATGTAGATGCTCCCATCAGAACTGAGAATTTTTAGTCTGAGTAAAGTTACGTTAGAATTAACTGTAATGCAGTAAGTATATTTTTCTCATTCTTTGTGTGGGTAACATTTTACCTCACTTGAGCTGTTTCAAAGTTAGGTGTACTGCTTAAGGCCTCACCTAGAGTTAACAGAGACAGACAGGCATTTCCAGACAATAGTTTATCTCCTCCTCAAACAGCTATCTAAGATATGTAAGATTAAAAAAACTCTGAAAATACTTGTCTCTCCTCCTTGTTGAAGGAACCTAGAAAACTAATTTTTAGAAATTAGTTTTCTTAGAATTTTCTAGAATGTAGGATTTTTTTGAAAACTTTAAAAAATAGTTAATGTTGGACAAGATGAATCCCACCCCTCTTTGCCATCTGTCTTTAACTCTGTTGTCCCTGGTGCTGATTTCCCATCTGATTTGCCTGGCAAGAAATAATTGCTTTCAACAAAATGGTTGCTGGTAATACAAAATTCTGGTATTAATTGTGAGTACATGGGTCCAGATTCTGCTTTCATGCATGCTGGTGTAAGTTTGTGGTGACTGCTGTCATTCACGGTTAGTGTGGTATATGTAGCTAAGAAGAGAATGTGGCTTTTTCCCTCCAGCTTGGGTTAAGCCTGTCCGGAGTGTTACACCACAGCAGGTACTGCATTTCCCTGGCAGGTTTGAAAGCAGACTTTAAGTCTCTGACCTCTTGTAGTTACAAAGAAAAGCTTCTGACTGTGATCCAGTGCAGCATGGTCTACCTTGAATTTGCACATATGGGTTTAAGCAAACAGCCTTACTTATCGCCTTGGGCCATTAGCTCTGAAGTCTAATAATAATATACATGTCAGTACAGCTAAATATTTCAGCAAGATAATGCAGCAAGACATGTGGATAGAGTCTGAGATTCTAGGTAGCACAGAGTCCAGGCAGAAATGAAATATATTTTTGTTCCACTGATTCCCTGCCTTTTACTGTTTGCACTGCTGTACCCTATAAGCTTTCAAAATATATGCTTGGCAAAATAGGCGCAATTTGCCTTTGAATGTTTTTCCTCAACTGGATTCAGATATCTTTAATAGCATTTACTTGTTGCAGAAGTTTTTTTCTTTTTTTTTTTATCCAAGATGCCCATCATTGTCTGTTGAAAAGCAGGGCGTTGGCTTTAAATGCTGAGGTTTTGCTTTTCATATGCAGCTGTTCTGTACCAAACCATTGACAGCAGAATTGCTTTGGAAAGCTCGGGCCCCTCCCTCTGAGATCACTATATTATTCTTTCCATTGTCCTGCTTTCTCTTCAGAACATACTTAGGGAGACAAGCTTTACACATTTCTTATTCAGAGGACTTTGAAGTCCCATTCAACAAAAATAATGTATTTAAAAACATAAATATTTATTTACAGAGTAATTCAGTTCATTACAGAATTGGTAGCCTTTAATGATTGGCAGTCCTTAAAGGAATCTTCAGCGGGGGCGGGCTGAGCCTGTAAATCAAGGAACAACTGACTTATTGAATTTAAGACCTGAGTGATTAATAATAAATTTTAATTTGAGGCACCCATGCCTGAGGTCTCTAGGTGTTGTAACAGGGATTAAAAAAAGAAAGAATGAAAGAAAGAAACTGCAATAAAAGAAGGCAACTTGCATGTCTGAAGAAAAACAAAGGAATATTTGGAACCTACATAAATGAACCTCCTCACCTAACTGTGAAACAAACTACGAGAATGAAAAGGATCTTAGATGTGCTTTGAGATACTGCCGTGTTTCCGCACATATAGGTTTGCTTAGACCATTCTACTGGCCAGCTTTCACAGCAGAATAATGTCACCCACCTTCTTTACTCACTTCCGATAAAACTCCCCTTAGACACAAACATTAACCTTTCTGGGTTTTGTTTATTCAGCTGATTCTGGTTTTCATGATGGTTAGGGACCCTAAATTGAAGTGTCACAGGTGAATGGAGCAAGCCTGCTTCTCTGAAATCTAAAGAACGTACATAATTTTCATAGCTGTGTGAAATAGTCTCTGTTTCCAGCTGATAGGAAAATTTAGATTTTTATGGCATTTTTGGAGTATGAACTCAGTAATCACATTGATGCTTTTCTCTTCCAAGTGCTACTGGCATATTTTAGGAAAATGCAAATACCAGCTTTAGCGTATGTCCCCCATTTCCACTGTGACTAGTACAGTGCTTCTTTAGAGTTCATAGAAAACACCGAAGTAAGACTGGGGAAAGCCCATACATGACTTTTCCCAAAGAAATATAGACTGCATTTGTTGTGCAGTGTAGCATTCATTAGTCCATCGATCTTCTTGATTACCTTCTGAAATCTTTGGATATTTGAAAATGTCAGCAATGCATACATTTTTAGTGGGGTTTTTTTAGAAAGGGAATTGAAATGCTAATCTGAAATGTATTGTAGAAAAGCAAGAAATTGTTTTATATACTTTATTGCAAAAGTTAATGTAAAAAACACAATATCTTCCCTTTAGGACAGAATGTTATTGTCATAGTCCCAGGAGCCAACCTGCTTTTAAATTTTGAAGACCTGAAGAGGGCTTCTGATGTCATCTGTAAAGCCAGAGTGGTTGTTTGCCAGCTAGAAATAACCCCTGCTGTTTCTCTTGAAGCTCTGAAAATGGCACGTGCCAGTGGAGGTAATTTAACATAAGCCATTCTGTCTCCCTCATTTGTGTTGCATGAAAAATATTCTTTATCATGCTTTCACAATAAAGATCCTGTGGTCTGTTCGGCTTTCTGTCATACTAGTTTTATTTAGAAATGAAACAATAGCCAACAAATTCATGCTACTCTAACGAAAACTGAATTCAGTTTTAAAATTTTGCAGTGTTTACCTTGAATGGTAAATGAACCCATACCCTTATAATCTCCCCGTATATGTCTGGTGCTGCCTTTCCTCCTATTTTCATGGTGTGACTGAATACAGTATAATGTTGTTAGGTCAGGAACTATAGGCCTGACTCTGGTATTATTCCAGAGCAGAGCAAGCATAATGAATGCAAGTCAGTAAAGTTCCACACAAAGTGAATGAAATGACCTCAAAAACAGACTTACGCCCTTGTTCTCCCAGCACAGCAGTAGGAATGGCTGTGGTTTTCTATATAGAACTTAACATCCTTAAAGTAAAAAAATGCTTTTTCTTCTTAACCAAAATTCTTAAGAGTGTGACTTGGCATACTGCCATTGAATAGACAGAGTCATGGTCTGTGAAATTATTAGTAAACTGTTACTGTGCTGTACTTTTAAATGTAGGCCATTATTCCTTCAGTGTAGCATATATGTAGATAAAAGCTGACATTTTGCTTGAACAGGATGGGGTTTCACTACCAACATAATGTTTTTAAGTGCCTGTAATGCTTTCAGTTACTCAAGCACAATTACCGTAGTATTTGAACACTAAGTAAATAATTATGCGAGGCAGCTATATGAGATTAAAAATATGTTGTTTGCGTCTATCCAGAAGGTAAGACTGGGAGGGTACAGCTCATAGTATGGTCAATCACACAGCAGGTCAGGGATGGAACTGGGATCAGAACTAACTGGTTCCTTGCAGCTGGGCCCAGGCTTGCTCCAGTAGATCATAGCATGTTGGGATTGTTGACTCTTCAGTCCTCCTTCCGCACGAATATCTGTTCTGCACCTGTTGTTATCACTGGTGTTCACGCACTAGTGAAGACACCAGATGTAGCGGAACTTTATGCATCATGTTCATGTATTTTGTGCTGATTTAAGCAGCTATGTTACATGCGAGCCTGGGAGAGTGTGGCTCTGAAACTATGATGGTAATAGTCATAAACTCTATAAACAGAACTGCATGGGGAAAAATTATTTTGACTTCTGTTTGAAATATCAAAACTGGGTTCATGCAAATCTAAATAAAAATTAAAAATTTTAGAAAACCCAGTAGCACCTGGAATGCGTAAAATATAGGGGGAGGAGGGGAGCGGAACAGAGCTTGCTATATTTTTCATTATGTTTTATGAAAATGAATAAAAGCATTCTTAATCTAGTGGTTAATGGACTATAGTTGAGTCATTAGTCAATATCCCCGACTTATTTTGTCTACTTCTAAGTCTATGCATAGTTTTGGTAAGATGCTTCACACTTTTGTCACCCTCATACGGCAAGATGCCAGCCTGTGACAGAAGAAAAGATAGGATTTTTTTACAGGCAATTAAAAAAAATCCAAACCTGATACATGGAACAGACATGCAAGCATTTAGCAACTGTAGACAGCACAATATATCGAGAAAAGATAGTGGTTATCTGTGGGCCAGCTATAGTTCTGCGCTGTCAGTCTGCTATCGTTGTGCAGCTCTCATATCAGGAAAGCTTTGGTTGCTTCTGCTTTAAAGCAATATGGTACACATGTTCAAATGTCATGTGCAGTCAAATCTAAGTAAACAGCTGAGTTTGTAGCACTGTAAAAATCTATCCTTAGCCAACTGTAAATTGCTAATGCAATTTTCCTTCTTTTTGCCTGCAATATCCTCATGTATAATGCAGTACTGCATGTTAGGATGTGCACTAGACTATTTTTGTTTAAAACAGATGCATACCCAGATGCCTCAAACCTCTGTTTCAAGGGGTTTTTTGCTTGGTTTTCTTCATTCTTACTGAAAGAAATAAACAATAAGATGGCGAAAGAATGTAGACATGCAGGCAAGAACCCTTTGCTTCTGTTCAGTGAACATCCCCTGTATCTGTAAGCTAGAGAGGGACATCTCATGTTCTGACATCCTCTCATTGTGGCGCTAATTATTAAAGATCTTGTGACAATCTTGGGCAGAAGGAAGGAAGGAAGAAAGGGAGGAAGGAGGGAGGGAGGGAAGGAAGGAAGGAAAGAAGGAAGGGAGGGAGGAAGAGAGGGAGGGAGGGAGGGGAGGAAGGGAGGAAGGCTTGTGAATAATTATATGAAGTGGGTATAAATTGTAGTGGAAATCTGACTGGAAAATTCTAGGTTTTTAATGGCTACGTTTTGTGAAGCTGCTGCTGCTTCCAAGAGGGGGACCACTTCATTGATGGGCAAAGCGTTATTGTGTATCAAAGTCTGTAAAGCAGTTTTGGGGCTTCTGTAATGACAGACTCCATAAAAAATGGCTGATAATGTCCAGCCTATTAATACCTGTAGTGAAGAATGGGCTGGAAGCAGCCTCCGTTATTAAGGTTCCATGTCACCTGCAAGTAAAGGATCTATTTTTCAGATACTTCAACTTTTTAATCTTGGGCTGCAATTTTTCCTATCAGCTGTTTGTCCGTGGTTAAACTCTGTAATTTCTGCCAAACCATAGTGGCTGTAGAAACCAGGCAATGGAAAATGCCTCCTACCCTACCCCTTTTAAATTATGAATACTGGCTACCTTAACATTCACTTAAGACTTGATAGCAAGGAGCTATCTTATAAAGATAAGCCTTTACAACAGTATGGAAATCTGCCTGATTTTTACTGTATTATCTGCCTTTGGAAAATAACTACCTTTCACATAGTCTTGAGAAAATTGTTAGAGCTTCACAGCTAGCTTCCCCTGAGAGTCTGTCCACACAGGCAGTTGTCCATTTGGGCAGCATGACTTCCAGCGTAATTCCTTTATCTGGTTTTAGGCAACTTCTTTTATACAGTTAAAGATCTCTTGTAGGCCCAGGAAGTGCAGAGCAGGAACTTGCTTGATTTGAATACAGAAGAGACAAAAGCTGGACGGGAATGCTGGGGAGGGAGAGTAGGTTTCAGACAAGGGAAGTATTGGAGACATTTGCTTGATTTTGGGGGTGGCAGAGGAAGAAGGAAGAGAGAAGCTGAAAGGGGAACAAAATTGCAACAGAGAATAGGATTTGTTGAATCAAGACTGGACTAGAGGTAGAGTCAGGGAGTAGGCTGTGGGTACTGGAAGTGGGAAAAAAGCATAGGAGGCAGGGCGTAAAGGAATACGATGTGATGAAAGTTGAGTGAAAAAGGTTACTATTGCATAGTGCCTATGCAAGGAGGCATAAAGAATGGAAATTAGGTGAGGAGAATGGATCTTGGCAAAGGGAGAGAAAGAATTTGCGCAGAAAATAATTTGGTGTTCCTCAGGGGGACCAAACAGATTACCCTGTTCACAAGCCATGCTCTTCTTCACAGCCTGAAAGAGAATCTTAGGGTTCCTCTATCTCCCCCCTGCTCAGCAGATATTAAATATGAGAGCAAACTAATAATAATGTATTACACCCTGTTCATGATGAGTCTGTATTACTTAAAACCCAAGTTGGAACACTTCCAGTGCTGCTCCTGACCCATGTATATGTTGGTATGATACCACATGACAGTTTGTTTTCCAATATGTGCTGTTTGTTTGTTTTACCTAGGAAAGTATACCTTAAAGATTTCTGTTTAAAAAAAACTTTATTAGGGTTGCAATTCAGAAAATAGGAAATGCAAGAGTTAAGGTTGCCTGTGAAACCTTAATTTGTCTCCTTTCTGCATATGTATTATGTTGCAGTCTTTAATTATGTGATCACATGCTGTTTTTCAGTGGTATTTGATCATATAATTAAAGAGTTTATTATAATACATACTGTATTGTAAAAATATAAAGGAGCCAAATTAAGATTTCATTGGAAATCCTAATCCTGGCATTTTCTGACTTCTGAGTAAATGTCTTTGTCGCTTTAATACTCTTTTTAACGAGGCAGGTAGAGAGGCATGATAAAGTTGTACAGTCAAAAGCTAAAGGTTTCAGAGTGTTAATCAAAAAGGTCATCTTCTAAACTTCTTGGTATTCAGATTTCAGAAGTCTCTGTCCATCTTTCTCTTTTAGGGCATTCAATGGGATTCAGAAGCATTCAGGGTGTCTGAATATTATGTGCTATAGCTTAGGGTTTAAGTATGTGTTTAGGACTGAAAATTTAGGCATCCAAATTGGAAGATTTGATCACTTACTATAAGGAATATTTCTAAAGTAAGAGAATGTGCTTTATATAAAAAAGATGGCCTTGTGGTTAAGACACAGAAGTATTAATCATAAAGTTGGCAAAGTGAGAAACCAAGTCTGCAGACTTCCTGTGTTAACAGTGAGTAAGTCACTTATACTGTCCTTATGACAGACCTTTTCTGCTGTTACACGGGGCCTTAGGCTACAGTTTAAAGTTAGGTTAACTAACATATTCTACCACGTGTTAAGTTTAGGCCTAGCTCTGCCAGAGAGCTTATTAAAAATATACAGTGCCTTGTCTACACTACAGTTTTATAATGTGGCAGTTTGAACAAGTTAGGTAACAACACATTCAGAGCACGTTTAACTCCTTGTCTGAACATGCCCTTCATTACTCCATACCCCTGTTTCTTCATGGACAGAATGCAGATAACAACACTGAAAAAATTCTAGAACTAAATCAGTTCTTGTAAAACTTACTAAAATCCTGGAGGAAGCATCATCAGTTAAACAAATTGCATTAGTGTCTAAGGCTTCCCCCCCCCCTTTTTTTTTTAATTTAAAAATTTCTTGGTTATTTTTTCTGTTACTCTTCTTTCATGTTCCCATCATGACAGGTGCCTGCACATGAATTAGAAGGGAACTTTAATATAATAAACAAAACTTTTAGCAGTTCTATAAAATGAGGACACAGAAACTGAGAGCCTTTTGTGTGTTAATAATAAACATTGAGGGCCATGAATTAACCACAGTGGTGTTTCAGGTGATGGTTTATGAATCTAAAACACTAGAGATTGAGACTTTTTTTTTTCTTCCAGTGAAGACTTTATTTAATGCAGCTCCAGCCCTTGCTGACCTAGATCCACAATTTTATACCCATTCTGATATCTTCTGCTGCAATGAAACTGAGGTAAGGTCATATGTCATGTTAAAGAAAGAGTCTTAAGCAGTAAAATTTCAGAGGGCTTCTGTTCTCAGAAATGCAGCATATGGAGCAGGAAAACCAAGGCATGCTCCTCATAGTCCTATGTAGGACTTTTGGAGGTGACAAGTTTGATCCCTGACCTAATGAGCAGAGAGGAGTATTCTAGAATACCATTAGATTGCACTCAAAATTAAATTGTTTGCAGCAGAAAAGTTGTGTCCAGCCTTCCTTACAAGTAGATGAGTAAAACAAATCTATAAAAGGACACTTTTAAAATGTTATCACTAGATCCTTCTTCTTGTTCTGTGGTCCCTTGATATGATTAGCAGGAATGTGCTAGCCATAGTGTTCTGACAGTTTTAAACTTGCTTGCCAGGAGGTGATGCACACATGCTGCACTTGATGGTAAATAGTAGCTTCATACGCCTCTTCCTGTCAGGTCTCTTTTCAGTGAATCTGTTTCTCTGGCCCTTCAACTGTATGTTTCTGCTTTTTTTTTCCTCCTTTCCCTCTCTTTTCTGATTCAGGTGTGTTATTTCTCCCAAAGGAAATTATTTTTGTCACAAGAGACAAGCTTGTCTCATAAGGCCTTTGTTTAAATTTCTTATTTATTAGCATTATGCATGCTGTGTTCCTTCCCCTCATCCCCTCATCCTCTCTTTATATAAACAGGAATGTGGGAGAAGTAACCTAGTGGATAGAAGCCATGCCTTGATCATAGTTAAAGTTATCTCCAACAAATATGATTTCTGCAATGAACCTTTGGGTGGAGAGGAGAGGGAAGAGCTAAGAGAAAAGCATGGCCCTGCTTACGTATAGGATTTTTTGTCTGATGACAATGTCTGTCAGAGTCCATCACAAACCATATCAGAAGTTCTCAGTTCACGAGTCTTCTAGCATTTAAAGGTCAGTCTAAGTAACCCAAATGGACATACAAGTTTTATTCTGGGATGTTTTGGTATGTGTCTGCTGAGTTCAGATACTCCAGAGCATTCAGGAATTAGCAAAGTAGGAAGGTGCGAGATGCCACGGCTCCTCAGGTCTCTGGAAGGCAAAGTTTCCAGTGTAACTGGCAGTGATAAAATTTGTGGCTCAGACATTGTCCAACAGCTACCAGAACTCAATTATATGTGATGAAAAGAATGCTAAGGCAAAGTATTCTTGTTCAGGGGACTTGGAGGACACCCATATGGTGTTTTCTTCATTCTTTCAGAAAGCACTTATGCCTGGACTATGCACCTGGATTGGCTAAACAGTGTAACGGTGCATATTTTGGGCTGAGAACACCAATACTGTCCCACCAATTTAGTAAATGTCATTCGTTGTTTGCTTTTTTCATAATGTCACTAGTTACTTTTTTTTTCCCCCTGTGAAAACTTATCCCCCATATATTAGAAACAAAACTTTGTTTTTCATTACTTGTCTATACCTGACTTTTCTCTCATTGCTCTTTGCAACACACATGTTAAAGTTTTCACTTTGTTATAGTTTATTGCTAGAGGACAGTCTTGAAAGAGACATTCTTCGAGAAGTTTAACTTGCTGGAGCCAGGGTGTATTATTATTACCACCACATGGAGAAAGGAAAATTACTTCTATTTGGAGAACAAGAAATACAGGTGTATAATTATAATAGATCCCTGCTCACTCATCTACCTTTCCTGCAGAGCTGGGGGTACAGTTTGCATTCTTTTCTGCTATTTTCTTTTAAAAAGTAATTACCATTTGAAGATAGCTGGGATCACTGTATGCAGTGTCAGACACAGAAATATGCTTTCTACTGTTCAGGAGGCTTATCTCTTCTGAATTTATGGAAATGGTAGACCTATGGAAGTTCCTGTCACCCATATCATGGGAGCACAGATCCAAGTGTGGGACTCCTACAGCATATTCTGAGAACAAGAATGGCACATAAATACCTTTGCTTTTAACAATAACTTTTCCATACTTGGCGATGAAATCAATTATGTTAGCACGACTGTAGTAATCAATTATGTTTGATTTCATCCTCTCTGTGTGTCTGATTTGTTATTGAATTGATTTTCAGGGATGAACTATTGCCATTGTTCCTTTCTTTTTGCTGAGAAAAGAAGAAATATGAAGCATTTGTTTTTCTTATGTCAGAAGTTTGAAAGTTGTTTTTTTAGTAATTGTTATATATTCATATGCCATCTGTTTTCTGTTTTCTTTCATGACTTTCTTTAATTTCAGATCCCTGTAATGTATGCACTTCAGAAGTTTGATATAGAGATAAATGTTTACATACTCAAATAAAGGTTACCAGTCACATCTCTGTATGACACTTAAAAGCATAAAGTTAATTCTACAAATCTCAAAGATAATTCTATTTTTTTAAACTTCGTCCATTCAACCAACTACATCTGCATTTCCTTCATCTTCTTAAATCAGGAAGTACCTAAGACTTTGATGATTCAGAATATATACTGAGAAAAGATCTTTTTATACATTTTTTTTAATTTCCCTCAGTATCCACTAGCAGTCACAGTCAGAAAAGAGCAATTGGATAAGATGGACCTTTGCTCTGAGCCACTATGGCCATTCTTATATTATGAATTTTTTTTAATATTATTCTCTATGGCCAAATTTATTGAATGTGCTGCTTACAGCTGCCTTCCTGAGAAATTTTGTTCCAGCTCCATTGCCCCTCCTACTTGGTATTTCTAAGTCTCAACTTCCTTCTAGCCAAAATCCTATTTGTGTTCCCGCCTTACCCCTTTTGGGATCTTTTATTTTTTATTTGGGATTTTTAGGTACTACCAGAAAAAAATAGTGTATTTCTGCTTTATCTTTACTTAGTCTTTTAAATAGTTAATGAATTGTCTTGGGTTTAAAGATGAACTCTATAGAGCTATCCAGTTCAACTGCTTCTAAAACATTCTTTTTAACACAGACGTATATGCTAAGACAAGATTAAATTTACACTGATTCTTTTTCATTGCTTGCTTTGCCTTTCTTAGTCATTTAAATTTACAAGTATTTAGCACACAATTTTACCGAAATGTCCTTATCTTTCTTGTTCACCAAGACATACTTTTAAATGATAAAATCCTGTGGTTTGTGGATATTATGTGAATGATATGTTTCTGACAGAAGATTATGTTAGCTGTAGAACAGAACTCTAGCCATTTACCTTAAGACATCTCATACACTATGTGGAGTGTTTGTATTGTTACGGATGAGAAAAAGGGGGTAGTCCTTGTGATTAGCTGAATTATTACTGAGTCAGAAGTTTCTGTTATTTATTTACTGCGATGAAGGTCAGGAGTTTTGATCTGCAATGCCTTTGTCACAGAATAAAAGTTTAAAAATGTCAGCTATAGTTTCAGACAGCCTTTGGATGTCAGGTCCCAAACATGCAAATATCAAATACATCACACCTTATACTCCATCCTTCATTAAATGCTTTAGGATTTAATGAAATCACATGCAGTATCTGGTATAACAGCACAGCTTGTTCTTATGGATTTATGTGCTAGAGAAAAGCAAACAAAATTATACTATCAGTGAATTATCTACCATTAGTTTGTCTAGAAGGCTCTTCACAAGCTGTTCTTTTC
>JANHGO010000027.1:23439367-23457160 GCA_024606505.1 Aquila spilogaster
CTATCTCTCAACAAAGTAAAAATGCAGCTGGTAGTAAATGAAGCATTTGGCAGACAATGTGTCTGATGTACAGTTCTGTAGCTTGCTAAGAAGAGAAAAATGTTGTTGGGTGTTTAACCTCTTCCTCGCCAAAGATACAGTGCAAAGGAGTGAAATGGCTACAAAGGGCAAGGTCTTTTTTTCTTCTTTTTCCTTTTTTATTTCTTTTTAAATTATTATTATTCTTTTTTTCCTTTTCTCTATTTTTCCTTTTCCTTTTTTCTCTTTTTCTCTTTTTTCTTCTTCTTCCTCTTTCTTTTTTCTTTGTCTTTTCTTTTTCTTTTTTACCCCTTTCCTCTTCATTCTCCTTTTCCTCTGTATTTTTCTTTCTTCCTCTCTCTCTTTTTTTTTCTGTATCTTCTCTTTCAAGGAAAGTGAAAAAGTTACTATCGGGCAGACAGCTCATGTATCAGTGGGGTTTATTCACACACCAACACAAAGTAATTATACCCATTAGCATCCCGCAAACCAACAACACAATAGCTTCCTTTCTTTAACGTGCAACCAAAATAGGTTAATAAATAAGTTTAGTTCCAGTCATAGCCCGCTTTCTACGTTCTCTTACAAATATGGAATCCATTGAATTTTGAAACAGAAAAACCATGAGGAATAAATTAATTTGCCAGACACTCCAATCAGCAATCTGCACTGTAAATCTATTTAAAGCTGCATCTATTATGTTGTGAAGTTCAGCTGAACTGTGAAAGGGCACATGACTGAAATCACTACATTTGAGTTGACTCATAGTTAAGTGTAGTTGGGAATTGCTTGGCTCATCACAGTTTTCTGCTCCCGATTCAGGCCTTCACAATACACTTAAGTTTTTGAGGACTTGGTCAGTGGTGTGTGTGTATGTAGGCTACCAGTGACGAGGAATTGCAAGGGATGCCTCCATTTGCACTGGCTGCCAAATAAGAGGTGGAGAGCTATTACTTTTGCAAGGTGGATGCTCCCTCTTTCCCTTTTGAGAGAAGAAGGCTCTATTATCTTCATTTTATAGACAGGAAGGATAGAACTGAAAATGTTACCAGTGTTAGCTTTGAAGCGCTGGCTAAAATTGTTCGGCTTCATGTTAGGTAGAGGGTTGGGGTTATATAGCCAAAAATGAAGCACAGGCATATACTGCTACTCTCTGAACTTCTACACAACATTGTCACGGGAGGAAACACTGTTTATCTGCTTAGTAACTGTTTATTTTAATCTGTAAGTACAAACATTGTAAACATAATGAGCAAACAGAAGCAGGCTTGTACCTAACAATTTGCAGCCTTGTTTTCCAGTGGAAGATTCCACAGACCACCCAGGCTTTGCTCTAGTCCTTTTCTCAACCACGGAGCATCTAATTAAATCCTCTCCATTCCCGACTCTAAGTGGATGAGAGCCTACAGTCCTGTACGGTTTCTTTCCAGATGGAAATGCATAATTTAACAGAGATACAGCTGACAGGGAGAAGTGGGCCCAAAGCAGTATTAGCATTTGCCACAAATTGCTTTGAATTACAAGGGGAGTACTTAATGAAGATGTAGACTAGAAGAGAAGATTAAAACCAATATTAAGTTTTCTGAGATTGCAGAGTGCCAGGCAGCAAAAACCTCATATTATAACTGAATTTCTGTCTCAGTTACTGTAGTGACACTAAAGATTAGTTGGTTTTGCTGCCAAGGAACACACCATCAGTATAATGTCATCGCATTTTGTCCCATTGCATCCTACAGATTTGTTCAGTATACGTGTCTACACATACATAAAGTTGCTAAGCACCTTACATTGCGTACTACTTCTGTACTCACAGCATCAGGTCAAGTACTATGCTTTCCTCTGTTTTGCAGACGAGGAACAAAAGTAGACAGGGACCACTTGTCTGTGGCAGGCAAATCTGCTTCCCTTGATAAAACCGTAACTTCTTGTCTGTGCTTCTCTTTAAAGGAAATTAGTACTGGAGGCAAAACATTGTCAGGGTGTCAGCTGCCTCACTTTTAGAACTGGGTATCATCACAGATATCGACATAATTGAGAAAGTATGCAATAGTTGCTTTGCATTAGATGCTTCTTGAAGGGGCTGCAAGCCTCTAGCAATGTGCTATGAAGACAGGTGCTTAGGCTCCACTACTGTTATACTGAGAAATACTCTAGTTGGGAGGTTAACCCAAGTCTGGACAGGAAAAAGCAGAGATACTGGCAGCTGCTATGCACCAAGCCAAGTGTTTTGTTGTGGGGTCAGAACACAAGAAACATGCAGCATCAGACCTTTGGGCCTGAGATTACATCCTGATGAGCTTTGGGGAAGCTGAGTTCAGAAATATCTTCAAGTTGTCTTTTAGCCATCTCACTTCTGGGCTGCTTTTGTAAATGAAACGATGGTATAATTTATACAGGTTGAGAACAAATTAGGAAATGACTCTTTTATTTCTTCTCCTGGGCTAACTATGGCTTGCAACACAAGTCAAAATCATTGCAGAAAAACGTGCCACATCCCTTTCTTGATTTGCTCCCCTCCCCTTTTCTTTATGGTGAAGCCAACGCAGAGTCTCCACCAAGAGGATGCCCTTAGGAAAATTCAGTCCTAGATACGTAATTCACCCTTGTGTTTAGAGCAGATTTTCTGTCATCAGCACCAACACACAAGATAGTGTTACTTGTAATGCACTTAACTGGGATATCTGATTTGCGTAAAGAACTGAGAGGAAGGAAGACCAACTGTGAGCAACTATCCTTTCTAATTAAATTCCTACAGTAAAAATAGCCACTGGAAGCTGGCGCTTCTGGCACATCCAGAGCGTCACCTTCCCAAGTATCTTTTTCTGGCCTGTGCTGTGGGAAGTTGAAAATGTGATCCACTGTGTAATAGTGTGGCATATTCTTAGCTAAAATACTTGTCATTTTTTACCTTTTGCATGTATGGTTAGCTTATATATGTCACATCTCCTTTTCTTCTCTAAAGCTAGTCTCTGCAGAACCAGGTGTCACCATGGCTATTGTAGAACATAACCTATTTGTCTTCTCAATTTGTTCAGACTGCTTCTGACTATGGTGAGAGGGAAGGCAAACCCAGCTCCAGAGCTCCTGGCCTACTTAATTACCAAGAAATGCCAATTGCAGTAATGGTGATACTGAACTAAGACCTGATTTCCCAAACAGAGTTTTCTCTGGTAATTTTGGTCACTACATAAACCAGAAAGGTTTGCGTTGGATTGGTGATATTGCATAATTAGGTTTTCAAAAGAACAAGAACAGAGAAATGAGAGTAATGGGGAAATCATGCTTCTTGCTTTTGCACATTCTAACCACAGAAAATGCCACGTTTATTTCTTATCAAGAGTAAAGGAATCAATCCTTTATAGCCTGTCCCACGGACAGAACTTTTTTATAGCTTCAATCGGGCAAATGGAAAGAAAATAAAAACATAAGTTTTGATGAGTGACGGCAGTAATCTGTGGCAATGTGTTTAATCAACAGTTTTCAGCTGAGCGTGTTTTTATCACTTTCCTCAAGGCTTTGCTTTGTATTTTTATGAGTATAGATAGACATTTAGATATAAAATTAGCTGTTCTAGAACAACTCAGCTGTAGGAAACCATATTCTCAAAGTCTAGCAACAATGTTTGCCAGCTGCCCAAATGGCTCTAAGGTCTATCATTTCTATTAATTTGAAAGAACAAATAGGTACAGAAGTACAGGGAAAAAGACGGGAAGGTCTCTGGAAGTTTGTGCCACATTACTGGTACCTAAGATCCCGTTGCCAAATTCGTTAAGCAGGCAATGTTTCTTGGAAAAAAAAAAACCAAAACATTTTACAGGGAACATACTGCTGAAGACCATGAGTGAGCAGGGAGCCCCTTTTTTCTATACACGTGCCCTATATGTGAAGGACAGCGGAGTGGGTCAGTAACAGTGAACAGAGTCCTGGAGCACGCAGCTCTGGCTTGTAGGTCACGTCTTGCTGAACTTCCAGAGAGGAGATGCAACTAGAGTGCTTTTCAAAAAGCTGAGGCAAACTCAGTCAGAAAAAAATGCAGGGAGCTGGCAAGGGGACAATGCTAGAGTGAGCTCAGACAAAAAAACTCCTCAAGTTTTGGGTTTGGTTTTTTTTCCAGGATATGTAGTTCAGAGGTAGGCGGGAGCAGTGGCCAGCCAACAAAGGCTAGATACTGTGGTTTTGAAAGAGGCATTCGAGCATATGGAGCTTTCGTGCAAAAAAAAGAATGTTTTTTTGATCAATTCCAGGCGAGATGGCAGTTTTGTCATTCTGAGTACATCTCGTCAGATTACATGGGATCACTAAGAGTATTTTGGCATTTTCTCACACTTTGAGAGAAGCAAAAGCTTATGTGGCTACTGAAATTGCCCTGCAAGGTTTACCCTTCTGACCTGGCTGTTAGATTGTGGGGTCCTGAAGCCAGGTCAGCCCCTGACATGACACTGGGTAACACGGCTGCTCACAATTTGGCCAATTCTCTCCTGGCTGGGGAGCTCAGTGGGGAAACCCACTGCCAGTGTTTGCAGCGTACTCGCAGAATGTATTCTGGGCAGGACTTGTGCCCTAGTTTAATTTGTTCATTGCATGAAATTTGTGAATTAGCACCCAAGTTTGAGCTTTGTTAAGGAGAAATTGCAAGTTGGCATGAGTGTGACGTGAATAATGAAGGGAGTGAAGTACTTCTCAAGGAAGTGATAGAAGTGGAGCTTTTGATTAGGGTAGGAGAGTAGCTGCGTGTTGTTGGGGCTTGATAAACCAGTCTGAGGAGTCCAAATCAGCCTTCATCCTGAGAAGCTGCTATATTTAGTGCTGAGCTTCAATCACAACTCTTTGATTCAGTCCAAGCTCAAACTCTGGGAAAAGTATCTGCAGCTCCTGTAGCATGTTCAGCTGAAAGAGTGGTTTATCTCTGTTAGCAGCAATGTCTGCATGTGTCCCTAGTGTTGACACATCTTGGTATATATGCTGTTCTCTGCAACAGCGCCGCTGGAGAGATTTGGATTGAGCTAAAGTGTAATGAGAGTTTTCCAGTGGTGTGTTTTATATATCATAAGTTTCCTATATGTACTTGAGAAAAAGAAAAATACACATTTATGAAATCTTTCCTCTGCTGTTTTTGAGTTTATCTGTTAAACTTTAAGTTCAAATGAAAGGAGGTCACAGATCCTAGCTCAAGTGTGAAAACAAGGAAGAGCCAGGTACCAAGACAAAACGCTAATGGAAGTTTAAACTGAAAATGTACACCAAAACGTATCCTGAATTGAAATGTTCCTTACTGAAATATCCGTATCACTTGGGGCGCAGGAATGATAGTAGTGGTGAAGCGTTTGGTTGATGGGAATTTCAGGGTCTGCAACACAGAGCTATTGCTGTCACGAGGGAGCATGGGTTCCTGCCTCACTGTGCTCACTCCATTAGGTAGTGCAGGAATTTGTCACCTCCCATTAATGCTATCCGGAGCTGAAAGGAGTTTATACGAGCACCATCACACTGAATTGTTTTGATGATTCAGAAAACAGAGTGCTCCCTGCGGGTGAATACTTTGTTGGGTTTCTGGAGTTAGCTTGTGACACAGAATAATTTTCTTCCCAGTGCTGAGTGACATGCTGGGATACTTTGCAGTACTTCTCTGGTAAACTGCGAGGCAGGAGCTCCTGTGTTCCAGTCTTGTTGAGTGCCTAGCAGAGCTTTGGACAACTAGAGCTGATCTGCTTAGTATTTCTGGGTTCATCAGTTTTGGGGTTCCCAAACTGTGCCTCATTTTCAAAGGATGGGTAGGTCGTGGGGCTCCCATTACAGTCCATACAAGATCTGCACCTCAGAGTTCAGCCCACAGGTGTGTCCAAGTGGGTGTCCCGAAAATCTTCAACTTAACTTCAGTCCATTTTCTGTCATGAGAAATGCAATCCATACTACCTACGTTCAGAACAGATGCTGAACATGTTGAGCAGGACTGCCTGATATTACGAGACCTCTAGATACTTTCAGCTCTGCTTTTTAGATGACAAATTAAAAACCGCAGAGTTGTGAATGTTGTGTTTTATTTTCAACATTCACCACAAACTAGATAGCTTTCCAGAGGAATTCATGCATCTCTAATGCTTGTCTCTGATCTTTTTAGCAACAGCGAGTAACTAAATGTAGGATGTATCAGAAAGGAAAGAAAATATATGCAGGAGGCCTTGCATCAAGATTAATCTCTCAGGAATGCAGGGGGTTAACGGTCAGGCTGATTAATCACTGTTAATGAACCATCAGGAAATCTGTCAGGAAGTGGGTAAAAATTCCTGACAGCTGATGTGGAGCACTGTGTGGTGTGCTTTGGTTTTGCTATTTCCCAACTGCTAGCCTCCAGCGGGTGCCGTTCAGTTACCTCGAAGGTCTCGAGGCATGTGAAGGACTAGATGGCCTGCTGCCCTTGTTCAGCTTGAGTAAGCGAGGGAGAAATTTTCCCTGTGCAATGGCTATGCAAGCACAACGCAACATAAACGCAAGAAAGGCAGAGATTGCTCCTTCCCACAGCTTCCCAGAACAGAGTCTGGAAAATATACAGAAAGGAAGCGGGGTCGTTCCTCACTGCTCAGTCTGAGCCCACAGGGTACAGCAGGGAGCAGGCCAGGCAGCTTTCTCTGCTTGGATGCGGACCCACAGCTCTGGGACTTGGATACACAACTGAGTTAATGAATTGCTTTGTGTTGACCGAGGGTGAGGTTTCACAGTTGGCTTGAGCTGATCCAAGATCAGGCGGCTGCTGAGAGTGTTTCTCACCTCTTTCTCCTTTGCATTGGCTGTAATGTGGTAGTGCAGTGGGCTGGGTGCAAACTAATGCTTCCCAGTCAGCGCTGGCTGTCCCAGTTCACAACAAAGTTGGGGGAATAGCCTGCCTCACTGCCTGGCTGCACCGAGGCTACGTCTGATGTAGGCAAGGATAAAAACATGAGTGAGGACGGAGCCCTTCAGCAACAGCGAAAATGTGGCTTGGCTTAGGCCTGCTCTGAAACTGCAGGCTGAATCACTGGAATTAAGAGCGCACTGTCAACCTACAGTGAATGCCAGTTAAAATGCGTTAGCTCACGCCTCTTGTGACTTCGAAGCAGCGGCTGACTGCAGCCGTTCTGCACACGGCTAACGGGAAGTGGGGTACCGTGGGGTGGTGGCACAGCCATTCCCCATGACATGATCTGGAGAGGGCACAGGCCACATCAGCTGGTGTTGGTGTGTGTTTGGGAGGGCAGGAAGGGAGGAAGGGCCCAGCAGTACTGCCAGGGATTGGCTCACTGTATTTTTCTTTGGCTCAGGGTAACATATTCAAGTTTGTCTTCCTGACGAGACTGCAGAAATGCTCAGCTACCAGCACACAGATTAAGCACAGTAACACGGTCGTGGATCCAGACCCTACAAGTCTGAGGCACAGTCTGCTTCTCCTCGTACTTCTCCTTTCACTTCAACACAAGCAGCTCTGCTGCGCTCAATCTGCACCACTATTGCAGAGGATCTAAAAAGGGGAGCCCTGCTGTTTGTTTCAAGCTCATTTGTTGTTGTTGTTTAATTGCAAAATGTACTAGTTGCATTTTAAGGACTTTTTATCTTTTCGATCCAGCTCGAAACTCCATGCACAGATACAGGAATAACTGTGCTAGTGGAAAAGCTCTTCGCAGTTTTCAAATTCTTCAAGTTTTAGAGATTTGTGGGCCTTCCCTGATGGTATCTTTGTGTTACATCTATCGTTCGGGTGCAGGACAGGCAGTGGTGCACCCCTTAAGGAGTGCTGAGCAGATGTGACACAGAAGGGTAACACCCACAGCATAATCCAGTGTTGCAGTGTTGTGGAGCAATATAAATAAAACAGGAATTCTCCAAGGCCTTCAACAGAGATGGGCATCTCTGTATGGCTGTGTAGTTAGGCTGCACTGCATCAGTGTAATCCTCGGGCTGCATTGGTTTGTGCACTGCTCCTAGGAAACCATAAGCTTTGTTACAAGCCAGATAGTTGATCCTATGTTAGAGTGCAGTGTTTGACAGCTTTTGCTGTTGATTTATTCACTGAATGAAGAGTTTTGAGTTACAGGCAAGCCTGATGGATCTGTTGGTTTGCTGTACAACACATCGCCCCTTTTAGGATTTGGCAGCATACTCTTACAATGTCTTAAATGGAATGAAGCCATGGCATACATATAGGGTGTACCTGACTGTGACTTCTTGAAAACCATCTGAGGAAGATTTTCTGAGACTCAAGAACAAGGTCAAGGCTTCAAGAGCCAACAGCCATGTCAATTCCTGCATTGCTGCCATTACTCTTGCTCAAGAGGACAGGGTAGGAGGGTGAGGGGCCATCACAGGGTCATCCAGCAAAAAGGCAGCGCAACCGTGGCAACACTGGGAACTGTAGCTATTGCACCTTGGCCTCCACGTATTTTTGGCAAACAAGTCGTCTTATTGTATAAATGAAATGCATCCTATTATTCTGGGCACCACTGACTGAAAAATGCTTTACTTTCTGGAAAGACTGTTGAACAATATAGTTTCCACTTACAAAGCGATTTCTATAAAAAGCCTCTCAGGGTAGCATCGTATAAAAATAGTTACACTGAAGTTGTGAACCAGCTTCTGACAAATCAGGGCTAACAAAAGCTAAGGTATAAATAGAAGTGTTTTCGTGGGTTTTCTCTTCTCTAGAGGCACAGAATCTCAGTCAGTGCTGGATTGTAATAAACAAAAATGCCCTTTTCCAGACACACAGGAAAACAAGGGCCTTCCAGACTCGTGGCTCAGAATATAAATAGGTTTTAAAAACTGCTGCAAAACCATAACACTGAGTCGAGACCGTAGCATTTGCATTTTAGAACTGGCCACACTGTATCAGACCGACTTTATGATCTCGTTATTTATTTTATTACATACAAACTGGCATCCCCTGCTTTACAAAAAGGTCAAGTAAGTTGTATTTTTATAATTCTGGAATGAATTGTCTCCGGGCACTCAAGGATATGAGGATTATCTCAAAGTCTGCAATGTATTAGGATTCCTGGAATACAAATACTGAGGAATGTAAAACATTACAGATCCCATGTTTGTATTCTGTCAGTGGGCAGAATAAATGCATCTTACTGCTCATTTTCAAAATCATTATTCTTGCAATTATTCTTTTGGGGCTGGTATTTAGTTATCTCCGCTAACGAAAATGATCAGAAAGACAATGTTCCATCCTGTGCTGCTGCCCCGTATAGTTTATGCCATTTGATACCGGATATTCTGAGTGTTCCTCATTAAAATAATATCTGACCACTTACATTACCAAGTGATCAACTGTATGAGAAATATTTCATGTAACAATGACAAGGGCTTCCTGTGAGCACTGCAGCATAACAGATCTGCCTGTAGAAATACTACTTCTGTCTGTAACAGCGGTGCCAAAATAGCTTTAATAATTAATCATGTGCTGATTAGATTATAAACGCTGGGATGGGCCAGAGATTTTTGTATTATGTATCAGACAAAAGATACTGGCAATGCTTAACTAGCAGTCACCTGTTCCTGCTCCACCTGACATTGTGAGAGCGCTCTGGGAAGCAGGGCAGAGACAAAGGCCTCGCAGACTTTGATAAAAAGCCTCCCTGGCCCCCGGTCTGTTCAGCAATACAGAACTGTTGAAACAGCTGCTGCCACAGCTGCATGCTGCAGCTAACTTCAGTTACCAACGTGCCCTTTGCCAGGCGACACCCTGCACTGTGCCCCACTGCAAAGGCAAGGGCAAAATTCAAGCTGGGAGGGAGTTAAGCAGGGAGTTTCCTGGCTGGAACACCACAAACAACTGCGGCACAGGCACGGGCAAGCAGGGAGCAGCACGGCACAGGCGTGGGCAACCCATACCTGTACTCACCTACATCAGGGCTCCCCTGCCACTGCCGTGCTGCTCTGCCTCATCAGCTGCTTCTAACAGATTTCTGTGGAAATGGCATTTTTTGGGAGAGAAAGACATTACATGCAGCTGATTTCATGGTAAGTATGATCTTAATAGTGAGAACCACTAGAACTGAAAATTGGAAAATTACTTCCTATCTGTAATTTCCAGTTAGAAGTTTTGCGCAGCTATCTTAATTGCCTTTTTCCAGGCCCTTTGCTCTTGTCCCATGACTCTTGCAGCCCTCTGTGTCCTCAGAAGGGTTTATTAGAACTACAGCAGCAAACCCCCAGGGGAGATAGTCCTTATGCTGGTTCTCAAATAAGATACCACCAGCATCTACAGTGCAACAAAGCTTTGCTGAGATAAAAGTATGATTTAAGTAAAGGGTCCTGAGACCAGCTTCATACCACCAAGAACTGTTATCAGTGTGGCTTCAGATGGGGGATGGAGGGGTGCACTTTAGGCGGAAGGAGGGACACTGGAAGGACATGTGCAAATTAAGTGAAAAGCGATACATCTCGCCAGTTGTTGAAAACACTACAGAACAAAACAAGAATTACTGTTAAAAAGCATCCAGAGGGTAAACAGTTGTCATTCCCTGTTGGTCAGAGCAGAACGAGCAGCAGCTCTCAGCACAGACAAGACCTGGGGGACAGGCAGCTGAAGAGCTGCCAGAGCCCAAGGTGACTCAGCGCAGGTTGCAAAGCGCACCCCAGGAATAAGATTGGTTTACACGATAAGACACAGCACAGACCTTTGTCAGTGGGATCTTCTTAATGAAAAACAGCTAAAGTCTGGAGGCATCAAATTGTATCGTTCTGCAAGTAGGAAACTGACAGACACCACAAGCCACATGGCTTTTTTTTCTCCCCTTTTCTCTGTCTCTTCTGCCACTGCCCTTTATGAAGAACAGAAGTTAAATAAGAGAAAAATAGCTTTAATGAAACATTCAGGTTGAGAAATCAGAATCAACATTCCAACAACAGGAAGTTTCAAAAGCAGTGCTTATAGCAGCACGTTTGCTGAGCTGCAGCACACTTGCCTTTCTTTTCTTTAAGCCACATTACAGTATGTACCTCGATAAAAACACTGGGTTTGTACTGTGGTGTTAGTTTAGAATTGCAGAATTTCCTACGCATAGAAAAGTGAATTGAACTCAACTCTCGTACAATTTCCTGACTCCTGCAGTCAGTGCTACAACTTTTGTCTTTCCAGTAAATGTGTTTGAATTGTTTCCCTGTGTGAGTACACTTAGAACTTGTTTGTTGTTTTATTCTAGGGAGCTGGAGACAGTTTTGTGGGAGCACTTGCCTTCTACCTGGCTTACTATCCCGACTTGCCCATGGAGGAAATGGTCAGGAAGTCTAACTACATTGCCTCAGTGAGTGTCCAGGCATCAGGGACACAATCTTCATATCCTTACAGGAAGGACTTGCCTCAGGACCTTTTCTAATTGATATTGTCTAGCTCAATGTACTGATTTTATCTTATCCCGGACAACATTATTCTCCTGACTGCACAGATGTTACCCTCCACTGACTGGAAAGACCAGGAAAGTCTCTTGGCTTATTTGAGAAATCCTATTAGTTCCTGTTCTGCAATAGTAAAGATGGGGCAGGGGCGGTTATCTTTCAAACACAGCACAGGTCTGTCCAGCCCCACACATCACCCCTGGGCTACTGCCATCCCACACAACCTACTATACTACATGGAACGTATACAGAGTTCACAGCAATGCATCAGGAGGGTACTGAGCTCCTGGTACATTTTGGCTTGATCTTAATCAGACCTTCTGATATGCAATGCCAGCAAATGAAACTTTGAGATTGTGACTTCAGTTCTCAGCTGCAAACAACGAGGTCAGTGTTCATCAGCACTGGGCTCACTGAGCGTCTGGGGGCTGGCTCCTCCCCAGCCAGCAGCTCATCACAGAGCTTGTGTATCGAGCTCTGAAACCCCTTCCTGCGTGCCTTGGATGGGAGCTGCAGCACGTAGCAGGTCCCTCACAGTGGAAGGGACCCAACTCTGATACAAGTCTCTAACCATACTGCTGAAAAACCTACGTGAGACAGCTGAAGGAGAAAACCCTCCAACAAAATCTGTCAGAGAACAAACCAGAGGACTGATGTGACAATCTGCTTTCTTCATGCTTGACAAAAACTTGAAGTTAAAACCTTGGCCTACTTACCTGACTTGGAGTAGTACCGCCCTATTAGCTCTGGCCACAGCTTATCCAAAAACGCATCCTATCCCACCCCTCTGCTTCCAGCGCTACACCTCCAAGGAATGACACCAGTTCGTGGTCACTACTGTTGAATCTGTGGCTGGTAGGTTAGAAAAACCTGCAATCCTGCCATTGAATTCCTGCTGTGGAAAATGTTAATTTTTATTGCCTTATAAAACAATAGTTCCTTTGAAGATTACAGCCTCTTTCACAATGGAAAACACAGACAATGGGATCTGCCATTTAATTTTTTTTAATTGAGTACTGTAAAAATAACTCAAAAGATAAATAAATGTTACTGTGATGATCTATGTTCAGACATTAATAATTTTCTCTCTCTACATTGTTTTCTTCACAATGGCCTTCAAATCACAGGAGACGGTGATCCCAGTTCATTTCCTCTCTTTTCAGCCCATGTTGCAGGATTTCTGAATCAGCATTCACCCTGTCCTCCCCCCGAACCATCCTCTACTCGTGCATAAATCAAGTCCACTCATTGTTCAGAGGGAGCGGACTTTTCTCTTCTCTGTGAAGAGGACACGTTGTTTTGCTAGAGAGAAAAAAAGAATCTATTAAGAACCCTGAAGTGTTAAGATTCAATTCAACAAGCCTACATCCCTTTCTCATGGCTGACTTCACTGCTTAAAACCGTGACTGGCACAGTGCTGCTGTTAACCAACTCTTGAAGAAGTTTAGTAGTGCTTTTGCTTTACCACATGTAATTTTTAGCTCCCAAGAGGTCCATTTTACCTCTGTGAGAATAAGTATCGGGATTTAAGTGGCTGAAAACATTCACCAGCTGCTCTGTGTGACTATTCTGAGTCACAGCTGTTTGATGTAGGGACAAAACTAGGTTCTTTACTGCTTTCTACTACTCTCCAGCTCCAGAGCCCAAACAGCTACAGATGACAAGCTGCATCTAGTCATGCTCACAGATCAACTGAAAAGTGAAAAGGAGACTGCCTCCAACACCTGATGCGGACCTTAGCAAAGTCAGTTCAGCCACACATTAAACACAGCTGATGCATGACTAAAAGAGAATCCAAACAAAGCTCTACAATGCCATTTGAAAAGCACCACTGTTCTGGTTACACTCGATTATATTCATTCCTTTGAAAGCAATGCAACGACAATCCACCCAGTAACAGAATCACTTCTTCCGCCTAAAAGTTTCGCTTTAAGAAATACTCCAACTTAGTAACACATTCTGTTGTTGCAGTTATGAGGTAGTGAAACTTGGGCACTGCCGCCACTACTTCACTAAAAAGCTTCATCCTGTGGAGGTCCCAGGTTCCTAAGAAGAACAAAACATAAGGTGATAATGCATGCCAAGTGAAAATGCTTCCTACCATACTCCTGATGTGACTTGCTATCTAGACTCAAATTTGCTTCCCTTCACACATGCAAGCACTTTCTCACATCAATTTCTCACTTATATTCTACTACAGACTACAAAGAGCAGAGCTTTTTCTCTTAATTACTTCCAATTTCTTACTTCAACAACCTACTACATGTTCTGCAAAACAAGCACTACTTTGCTTGAGCTCTCCAATCTCTTCACAGTTCCTGCAAGCTGCAAAGTTTCTGGAGGTTCACTTTGCACAATGTTCAGAAGTAGTAAAGGGAATGCTAACTTGAACTTTTCTTATTCAAGGAATAACGCCTGCAATCTCTTATCCTCCTTGCGTATGAAATTCAGAAGGAAAGCCACAACCTCCATCAGCACAATTACTTGGATGAGTGCATACTGCTTACCCCTTAGTTTCTCTCACTTGCCATTAAGCTCCTGCACTGTTAGATCTGGGTATGACAAGGTTCATCATCTAACAAAAATGTAAAATTATATAAAAAAAGCCTGAACCACATAACTACTAGCCATAATTACGTCATTTACTTAGAGAAGCTCAATACATTGTTTATTCCAGACTCAAATCAATCCTTTTTTGCATCAACTTTCCCATGCCATTTCTAGCCTTGTCTGGTTTAGTTTCTCAGATTACCCAAATTATTCTTTTTAACATTAGCCACAGACTGCTTGCTCCCCTAGAAGCTTGAGCTCTGTCACCTTTCAAAAACCTGGCTTCTTGGCGAGCGTTCTAACCCCTGCCAAATCAGCTTCTTAAACCGAGAACATCTACAAGGACCAGAGCAACATTAAAAAACCCACAAATCATCGTCTGGAGAGTGGTATAATTCATGGAGGATGAAGAACTTGTGCCTATTTCTTTAAAAGAAATCCATTTTGGAAGCAATGGTCAACATTTATTGTCTGGAGTACCCAGGGCAGCTGAACAGAACATTTCTATTGAAGCATGCTGCGTGTTAGAGGTAACTGCCGAGCAAACCACACAAAGAAACAAAATGAAAGAACTCCTGTGTCACTTTGTTTTGCCACTGACATGTGACATGGCTGTCAAAGACTCTGATGTGCTGGGCAAGTCATGACTTTGTTTCAGTGCCACAGTCTGTAAAATGAGAGTAACGTTTACTTCCCACTGGAATGTCACGAAGAACAGCAACTGTACAGTCATGTGAGTATCAAACGTGTTATGACACATTCTGCTTAGATTGGAAAAATCCTGCTATGGTCAAACCTTTCACCCCAGACAATCAGAGCTGTTAATACAAAGCAGGCTGACTGCTACCCCAGATGCTTACCGATGGGATCATATCTCAGCAGGACCAGCTTCTCCTGCAATCGGAGTCTCTTGACGTTGAAACAGTAGCCAGTCTCTGCTGCACTTTTCATCCTCACCAGGATGTATCTAAAGTCACAGGGGGTATCTCTATGTCAATGCACAGCACACAGCAGTGCCCCTCCCCCATGTCTCTCATGGCACTCTCATGACAATGCTCTTAGGATAAGTGATCTGGCACAGTCAATCTCACACCAAGATATTTCGTTCCAACTTAATGGATACTTTAGATGGGAGTTTTAAAACCATATGCTAAGTTTACTGTAACAGAAAAAAAAACAACAGAACACCCTATGAACCTTAAATTCTACCATCAAGTTTAACTATAGAACTCCTGAGTCGTTCTGACCAGAGTGAAGTAGCTCCTCCATCAAACAGGGCAGGGAGTGAGTGGAAAGAGCAAAAAAAAAACTGAAAAGAAAAAAAAAAATGAAATAAACACACAGTTGAGTCACTACATCTTAAATGATAATGGCAAGAAAGGAAGGATGATGATAGACTGCGGATAGCACCATACCTCAAACTATCACTTCCACATGCAGAGAGGAACCGAAGAGACAGAATGGAACAAGAGACACACAAAAAGGAGAAGCAGAGCTCCCCAGCACCCTCCATCCCTCCCAAGGTGCAGGACTTGATGTCAACTCAGCCACCAGGAGCCCTTTTTCCTACAGAAAGACTCCATGTGCATGGAGCAGACTGGCAGCGGCTGCCGTGTCCCTGGGAGCAGGGCAGAGGGGGCTGAGAAAGCAGCCCCAGCCCCTCACCCTAGCAGCCTTCCAAGACCTGCAAGGCTTCCCAGAAACAGAGGGCATCTTCTGTATTTCAAATGAAAGGTCAAAGCCTTTAACCAGTCTGTAAACTATGTCTATATATAGACATACATAGAGAATACATCTCTGTGCACAGGCACTCAGTTCACTTCCCTGGATCTTTCTGCTTCCAATACCAAATGTTCTGTCAAAATTAACTTTGGAGAGACACCCATCCCTCCTCACTTGTGCAGCCTTGACCAGTGTGCTCTCCAGAGCTATTCCTTTCTATCTTTGCAATTTAATTTACTGTGATTTAAGAATAAAAAGAAAAACAGTGGATTCCCTCAGACCAACTGACCGAGCATCACCTCAGGACTATCCCCAGTGACTGCCCTCTCCTGCACACCACTGACAGTACAATGTGTAGCCCCAGTAACCACACAGACTCCTTCCCTTCTTCCTCACCCACTTCCTCAAAGCCTGTGTGCAGAGTTTCCCCTTTCTGGGGGAATCGGTGGTATCAGTATGACCACGTGTTGAAACTCTTTTGCACCATATATTTCGGGCCAAGTCCTTTCCGAACAATACACCTCATTTCATAAGACTTACTGCCTAAAGAAGAGATGTAACTAGGAGCACAGGCAGAAAAGAACAGTGGAATGCCAATGTGGGGATAGAAACAAGGGAGCATGGAAGTATAAGTACTGCAAGGAAACAAGATGTTCCTTATGCATATGCAAGACCACACAAAGAATGGGGCAAACAAATCACTACACTAGTAATAACATTTTTCACCTCAAGGAAACACTCTGCTTTGCTGTGTTTGTTTCTGTGCAGAAAGCTAAGATGCCAAACAGCTATCTTTCCTATCACGTGCATATTTGGAAATCCTTAGTTTCAAACAAGAACAATTGCACAGAAATTTTCTAAAAGAAGAATCTCTTTTTGGGGTTGATTCTTAAAAAAAATACAAGAAATTACATATTATAGTTTCTCAGGCTGCGTGATACTGAATACTTGCACAGAATGCAGCTTCAAAGAATAAGGCAAGAATGTATTGCTACAAACTGGTCATTTTAGTCCCTTGCGTTTGTTGAGCTAAATTTTTGTTAAGTGGCATTTTGGATGCAAGTCATTTTCTCTGTGTGACCTTGTCTCCTTGCACCTACAGCGTAAACCACAGGTGTGCAGAAAGTATACACTCCTACCCCTCCAACCCATCAACTTTCTGTACAGACCAAAGGGCTGTGATTAATGTTCTCCCAGAGCCCACTAACATCTCCCCTGAGCTGAACTACAGAGCAAATCAAGATGCCCGGAGTGCCGACTGCCCTGCCCACTGCTCACAAACCAACATATGAATGTGCTACAGCAGGGAAACCTTCTGCATCCGGCCTGGGAGAGGCTCAGAGCACCTGCCCCCAGTACAAACATGCAGATCTGTGCTGCACTTCAGCTAATCCTCAGTCGAAAAAGAGAGAAAGGTCAAAAAGAGGAAGGCTGCGTGGTGACTTTACGGTTTCTCCATAAAGCATAAGGCACAGACGCGCGGTTCCCATGCACAGTGCACTCTGGGTGCTCAGGTCACAGTAAGAGCCCACAGAACAAAACCTACCTCTGCTGCAATTTTGGAACCTAAGTGGCTTTTTCCCACACCACTCTGCGCTCACCTGTGAGAAAGGCACACATGCTGAAGGACAGGAAAGGCACAGCTAGACTTGGGGACTGCAATTCTCTCACATGCATTCACAGATTCTAGGCAGGTGCAATACTTTGCAAAGTTACTTGATACAGAGCGGTAGTGGAAATTGTCAAATGGTGAATAAAACGTCACTTACTTAGATTTGCTCTTGGCCACTGTCATTTTGCAGCATGAAGAGAGGGGAAAAAAATGAAAATAGTTATTATTTTATCTCACTTCCTTTAAATGCAAGACACAGAGATTAGAGCTCTCCACTGCCTGCCTCTGCGAGAGCCCCAGAGGTACTGTACCAAGAAATTTGCTGTCACAGGAGAAAAACAAGTAGAAAAGCCATCTACTTCCAGCTGCCCGCTCTCTTTCACCATACTACCTCCGTGTGTGTGTGTGCACAAATGCAGCGCCCTCTGCAACGGGCTTCACGATCCCACATTTAATCCGAAAATCAGGCTTTTTCTGCACAAGAATCCTTAGTTTTCTCAAAAATCACACATTTCCTC
>JANHGO010000027.1:23457260-23472532 GCA_024606505.1 Aquila spilogaster
CCCCCCCCCCCCCCCCCCCCCCCCCCCCCCCCCAAAAAAAAAAAAAATCAGCATACACTTGAGTCACTATTTAAAAGATAATGGCAAGAGAGGAAGGATGATGGTAGTTAAAGATGTTCAGGCTGTAGATAACAATGTATTGCAGACTATCACTTCCACATGCAGAGAGGAACTCGAGCAGATAGGATGGAACAAGAGGCATGCAAAAGGAGAAGCAGGGCCCCTTGGCACCATCCATCCCACTAGAGATACAGGGCTTGACATTAACCCAGCCATGGGAACCCCCTTCCCCACTGGAACGCTCTCAGTTTGTGGAGTGGACTGGTTGTGGTAGCTGTGGTATCCCTGGGAGCAGGGAAAGCCACGAGACTGAGAAAGCCACCACCACACCCCCCGCCCCCCAGAAGTACGCCGAGATCTGCGCAAGCTCCCAGACACAGGGCATCTTCTGAAGTGTCAAAAGAAAGGTCCAACCCTTTAACCAGTCTGTAAATTATGTCCTTCTCTTCCATTGCAATAAAGAGATGGATACATCTCTGCACATGGGCATTCAATTAATTTTCCTGGATTGTCCTGCTTCTAATACCAAGTGGTCTGTCAAAATTAACCTTGAAGAGATGTCCATTCTTCCTCACTTGTGCAGCTCTGACCAGTGTACTTCCTTGAGCTCTCCCTTTTCAGCTTTGCAATGAAATTTACTTTTCTGAGTTCAAAATAAACAGAAAAACACTAGATTCCTGCAGACCAACTGCCCAAGCATAGTCTAGGGATTACCCCCAGTTACTGTCCTCTCCTGTACATGGCTGCAGGTGTGATGTGTATCACCAGTAACCACACAGACTCCTTCCCCTATACCTCACCCACTTCCTCAAATCCTCTGTGTAGTTTCCTCTTTCTGGGGGAATCAGTGGTATCAGTATGACCAGGCCTTGAAATTCTTGTGCACCACATATTTGAGGCCAAGCCCTTTCTGAACAACACACCTTGTTCAAAAAACTTGCTGTCCAGTGAAGAAACGTAACTAGGAGCAGAGGCAGAAAAGAACAGTGGAAAGCTATCGGGACACAGGGAGAAAACCCAAGGGGAACGCAGAAGGATAAATAATACAAGGAGATAACAAATTCCTGAAGTATACATGGGACCATAAAAAGAACAGAGAAAGGAACATGGCGGGTGGGGGGGGGAAATCACTACATTAACATTAGTAACACCATTTTTAAAAGCTACTTTTTCACCTCATGGAAACATCCTGCATTGCTGTGTTTGCTTCTGCTAACAGGTAACAGTAGAACACTGAGATGTCAACCTGCTCTCTTCCCTGTCAGGTACATATTTGGGAAGCACTTTCTTAATTTCAAACCCTGACAGTTACGCAGAAATCCTGTAACAGAAGAATCTCTTCAAACCCAGAAAGTGGTTGCTACTGGCTCTGTTGGGGGCTGATTCTTAAAAAAAAAAAAAAAAATGTACCAAAGGCCATAGTTTCCAAGGTTGTACAGTACCAAATGTAATACACTTGCACAGAATGCAATTTCTGAGAATCAGAAGACAGGAATGTATTCACATAAATGTATCAGTTTAGCCCCTTGGATTTGTCTAGCTGATTTTCTTACAAATACCATTTTGGATGCAAGTCATTCTCTCCCCATGATCTTGTCTCCTTGCATCCATACTGTAAGACTCCTGGTGTGCTGAAAGTATATATTCCTTCCTTTCCAACCCTTAAAACACATCAGCTGTCTTTACAGGTCAAAGGACTGGGACTAATTTTCTTCCAGAACCCACTAACATCTCTCCTGAGCTGGACTACAGAGCAAATCAAGAAGCCCAGAGCACTGACTGTGCCCCATCCACTGCTCATGTATAAACATAGGAACATGCTAAAACTGGGAAGCGTTCTGCACCCTGCCCATGAGAAATGTTCACAGCACCTGCCCAAAGCCCAACCCACAAACAACAAAGACCCACGCTGTACCTCAGCTTGCCCTCCTCAGCTAAAAAAGTATGAAAGGTAAACAAGAGGAAGATTATGTGGATAATTTATAGCCTCTCTTTAATCATAAAGCACAGAGGCGTGCTTCCCCCATGCAGGGCGCTTTGGATATTACAGCTCAGCTCAACATGACAGCCCATAGGACAACACCTGTGTTCGCTGCAATTTTAGAACCGAGGGGATTTTTCACACCATTCTGTACTTACCTGTGAAAACACACACATGCAGAAGGACAGAAAGGACACAGCTAGACTCAAGGACTGCAGTTCTCTCAGGTATATTAAAAAATTCTAGAGAAGCCTAGTATTTTGTACAGTCACTTGAAGATATAGAGTGGTAGCAGAAATTAAAAACTGGTGAGGAAAACATCACTTACTTAGATTTGCTCTTGGCCACTTTTTTTTTGCAGCATGAAGAAGAGAAAAAAAGAAGAAACAGTTATCATTTTAACTTGTTTCCTTTATATGCAACATATAAATATTAAGAGTTTTCCAATGCCTGCCTTTGCAATAGCCCCAGGCAGACTGTGCAAAGAGATTTACTGTCACAAAAGAAACGTCCTTCCATCTACGTGCTCCCAGTTGCCTGCTTTTTTCCACCATACAACCTTTATAAGTGTCTGTGCAAAAGCAGCACCCAGCGCAACAGACTGCACTTGTTGCAGCCTCCAGATGTTTCTAATATAAAGCTTCAAAGCTGAATCTGAGTTCACTAGACAAATACGCAGTTAAGGCAGGTATGAACTAAGACTGCTGGTGAAAACCGCAGTCCCACTCTCCCCGGCTTGCTTATGCCCACCCCTGCTCTGGTTCCTGCCGAAGCACCAACCCAAAGGTTTGCATGGCCATACAGTGAACCAAACCAGAGAGCTCTTCTCAGATGAGACTAACCTTCTCACAAGGCCGGTTTCAGGTCCCCTGATCTAACCCACCACATAGCATGAAACAGGCAGAATTATTTTTTTCTGTCAGCTCAGTGGATTTAAAGTAATCGTAAAACTACACCATAAATGCAAAAAAAAACCCCACCAACATGTAAAAAATTGCTTATTTATATTCTGTCTGTGCAATTCTTGTTTAGGCCATCGTGAGCTTCTGGCCAACCTCCTCTTGCACCTTTCCTTCACCACACCCCAAGCTTATCCAGATACCGCGAAGGACACGCTTCTCACCGCACACTCTCCCCGCCACCACCCCGCTCCCTCTCGCAACTTCCCCTTTTTCCACTCAAGAGCTGAAGCTTCTTAACCTCACTGGGGAGGGCTTGCAAGTTCCACTTCCCTTGAGCTTCCCCCCCCGGTCCCTGCCGCAGGGGCCTAGCACCCTCCCACCGGCCCTTCTCTTCGTCACCCCCACAGAAGCCACCCTCCCCGGACGACAGCCCCAGCCCTGCCCGGGGGAGGAAGGGAGCCGCTGGCTCCCTCTCCTCAGGGGAATCAGGAATGCGGCTGACGGGCTGACCCAAGGGCCGGGAACCGGCCACTTCCCGCCCCGGCCTCGCGCCCTCCAACGGCTGCCTCACCCCGCCCCGCCCCGCCCCAGCACGAGGCGGCGCGGGGCACGCCGGGAGGTGTAGTTGCGGCGCGGCGCCGCTGCCTGCTGGGAGGCGCAGGCCCCGCGGCAAAAGGAGGCGAAGGGCAAGGCAGGTCGCGCCGCCACAGCCTGGGCCTGGGCCTGGGCCTGGGCCTGGGCCCCCGCCCACCTCCAAGGCCACCCCCGCACCTTCCACCGCCCCTCCACCCAGCCCCGCTCCTCTCTGCGCCACTCACAAGCCGCCGCCGTTAAAAACATAACGCCGGTGTCCCCCTGAGCCGCCCCGGCGAGCCCCCCGCCACCACTTCCGGGCCGCCAGGCAGAAGCGCTTCCGGGACGCGGGGGAGGGGTTGGGGCGGGGCCGCGGCCGTTGCCTTCCTGCCTGGCGGGGCGCGCTCCGGCTCCGGCCCCGGCCCCGCACCCTGCGCGCGCGCGAGGCGGGGCTAGTGTGGGGGCTGGGGCGCGGCGGCCGTTACGGGCTGTCAGGGGCGGAGGGCAGGCGGCGGGACGGGGCTGGCAGCTCGGGCTGGCCGAGAGGGAGAGCTGCCTCGGGTCTTTCGAGTGTCAGCGAGCCGGGTCTATGAAAGCCGGGGCCCGATTCCGTGCCTCCCCGCGGAGGCCTAGGCAGGCCCGCGACAGCCCGCAGCTCCTGCGCTGGGGTGGCTGACGGCAGCAGGGCCGGTGCAGACGGGAGCCTGTCCGGCTCTGAGAGCCCCACAGCTGCCGTGGGCTTGAGGGTGGGCCGGCAGCCTCCGGCCGGGGGCACGTCTGGGTCCTGCTCCGCAGCGGTCTCATCCTTCAGCCCATCTGCTAACCTCTGCCTGTGTTTGTTCCCTTTTGTGTAAAAAAAAGGGCGTACAGTTGTGGTGTCAGAGTCCCCACGGCATTAGGCAGCTAAACCTATCGGTATTTATGAGGTATGCTGCAAAAACGATGGGCAGAGAGGCTCGAGCGGGCACCAAGGCAAGTTTTCATGTTCTTCTGACCAGTTAGGTAATGAAGTGTAAGTTCTTACCCTCTAAAGAATTCACAGAAGGTCCACAGCTTACTTCTCCCTCTCTCACCAGCTGGGTAAACTGTTAATGATGGAATTCAAGTGCTCGAATATTTAGCAATTACTAAGGCAATCAAAATGTCAGCTTGACATATTTAGATGGAAAGCAAGACTTAGAGTGTGTAATAACGTGCAGTTAATTTGATATTCTATAGCATGAAAACAAATGGCTGACCCTATGAAAGACTGGAGCAAGACGACATCTCAAGGAAAGCAGTGCTGCTCGTGTCAAGTGTTCACTTGATAGGATGTTGTTCCTTGTTTCAATTCAGTTATTTCCAAATACTTCCTTTTAATGATACAACATTCCAATCTTTACTATTTGGCCTTCAGAAGTATAAATCTAGTACTTATATAATCTGCCCATGAATATCAGAGTGAGAACTTGAAAACGTTCAGGATGATAAAATGTGAGTGCTGTAAGAATTATTCTCTTTGATCTGCGTTACTGCCTCTGTCAGAGCACAGACTGAAATGGAATGGGATTGCCAATCTCCTGACTTCACTGCCAGGAATATAAATCAACATTGAAGATGATTTTTAAATGAAATTGCAAGTTAAACATTTGTACAAACACATCATCAAATAGAGGCTATACTGCCTCTTTTTAAACCTCTTCCCTGCTGGCAAAAAGAAAACTGTTCCAGTGACATTTTCTCTGCTCTGCTGTGACAAGGGCTGCATAAATATAGACACTGTGGATTAGAATAGACTTCAGCAATCTTCGACTTCCTTTCTAGCAGCCTCTTTGCAGACAGTTTTCCATAGGTATGGGTGAAAAACAGGGAGTCTAAAACTGGTACGTGTGGCAAGGTGGTGACAGTATAGCACGGCCCTGATGGCAGTAGTCATAGCTAACCTTGGGGAAAAGACATCCTGGCTGGAGGTAAGGAGAGAGAGTCAGGATTTCTGTGACCCCAATAGAGATTTGCTGCATGGGCTAGGGTAAGTAGTGCACTTTGAGATCTTCAATGACATGTGCAATGCAAATGCAGATTTTCCCTTCAACTTTGCTTAGAGAAAGCAAGGAGTGTGATGAACTGTAATGCCAGCCTAGATAATTCTGATGCTTGCTTAAAGAGAAGTCACTTATGTCTCCAGTGGAGAAGCTGCTGGTGCCAAACTGATCAGTGTCATTCAGAATCAAACACAGGGTGGGTTTTTCTTCAGCTAGAAAAACAACAATTTTTCATGTTATAATCTGACTGACTCTTTCCATTTTTATGTTTTACATTCTAGGCTGAGCCCTCTTTTACCTCAAGGAAATGAGGAGATGGCTGCTGCTTGCCAAGAAAGTGTGGTCAGGTTGCTGGCACACACTGGGCAGGCAAGGGGCTTGTGTCCAAGGTTGGCAGGGGTGATGCTTCTTCAAGGGTGCATGGCGCTTCAAGTCAGTCATCACTTGTAAAAGTCACACGAAAAGAGAGAGGGGCAGCAGATGAAATGTTTACAAAGTAAATATTCTCTTGGCACTATATTTTCTACATGAGTTTCTGTATGTCAATTAACGCATACAAAAACCCAATGCTGGAAATGAGAATAACGCTCTAAAGCCTGGGAAAAGCTCCACAAGTCCTTCCTGGTTTCCCACAAAAAACAGGCAAACAGCTAACTAAGCCAAAAAATGTACACAGCTCAGTGGACATAGTTTTAAAACAGCCAGGCTATTTTCTCCTCTCTTCTTGCTTTCCCTTTCTCAGCGTGTTACAACTTCGCAGCGTTCTTGCTGTCCACAGTGTTAAACAAACACTCATGGGCACTATTGTGTAAATCACTCATCCCAAATAACAGATGGATTTTTACATTCTTTCTGCATATCTGAATCCATTATCCCAAGAGGGCCCAGAAGAAAGTGGGCATTAGCTTAATGCAGCTCTGAAAGAGGAACTGTCCAGGTCAGGAGAGCAGGAATGACGGAAAGAGCCATCTAAATTGCTAAATCACTTTGAGCCAGTGACCAAATCCATTTCAGCTGCTGGCCTGTTTGAAGTGAGCTGGTGATGGCCTTTAGCCCAGTTCTTAGGGGTGTCCACGGCACAGTATCCATTTATTTGCTGGCAACCTTGTTAGAAAAGCCAGAAAAGTGATGGGCTTGGACAGTTCCTTTCTTACCTCTAGAGCTTAGTTTCTCCAGATCAGATATGGGGCACTCTGGTGTGGTAGGCTGGGGCACGGGTCCATTTTCGGGGCTTTACCTGTTCCGTGCTTATTCACTCCAAAGCATTGGCCTCTGGATCTGTTCCTGGAGCTCCTTTCCCCAGCACTGACATCGTTCATATGTACGGGGGGAAAAACAAAGACAGCACTCACCTGTTTTCTTGTGTGATTTTTCAATACCCATTTTCCAATCCCAACATCCAAAGTAACAACATCCTTTCAAACCACCCCCTCTTGAAATGCCACAGTAGTCAAACAGCTGCAAATCAAAACACCTTGTAAACAAGTGACTGAAATCCCGTGGGATGCCTGATGGCTTGGGCACGTCTCAGAGTGATTATAGTTCCTGCTATACAAATTGGAGTCCTTGTAGCACAGTTTGTGCCAACTCTGAGCTCTTGCTTTTTATTTTTAGTCCTGTTTGTTGAGGGGTTCTCATAATAAAAAGAATGACGTTCAGTATCAGTGATACACAGATAAAATTAGATAGTAGCCAGAAGTGATCATGCAACTAATCCTCCCCACTGAGACTTCTTCCACAGGGTTTTGGATCCTGTGGGCCTCAAGGACAGCTTTTCTCTTGGTGAATTTCACTTCCCATCAGCAGGCACCTGAAAAATTGGAATTGCATGGGATGTATGTGGTGAGTCTCATGCAGAGAAATGAATGTCATTGTCATTGCTTATGCCAACAGCTGGGACCATCTGGGACACTAAAGACAACATTGTCTAGATGTGTACAGCTGATCAAAGGTTGGTTTTAGCAAGACTCTAAACCTTCTTCCCTTTTGAGGGCAACAAAACAAGGCTTTTGCCTTCCATGCATGGGTTTTTGTACACAGAGCAGCTTAAGTCATCAGCAGGGCTCAGTCCTGAGACTTTCTAGTCCCCCAGACATAAGTCACCCACACTGATGCTGAAGACATTATTCCTTTCTTTGGAAGAAGCAGCTGCCTACAGAGAGGATGGGATAGAAAGTGCATTAGATTACATCCTTAAAGCAGATCTTCTCTCAGGAGAACAGGATCAGTTCTTGTTTGTTTTGGCTTTTTTTTTCCCTTCTAAACTTTGGATTGCTTTCACTTTTACTACACTGTGAAATAGGAAAATACAAGAGGTTAACTGGTCGGCAAATGCTGTCTGTTGCTTAGAAACATGGAATGCAACCAGGCAGTGTACCTAGTGCACCATCAAAGGAAGGTGGAATTGGTGGCAGTGTAGCACAAAGGGATTTAGCTGCAGTATTATGGCAAAGAAAGTGTATCAAAAAGAAAGCTGTGAACCTGTAAGGCCAGTTACTTTTAAGCAGGTTATGTAAAGGCAAAGGGAGAGGATAGTTATGTAATGTGAACATGGTTTGACACAGATAGATAGGGAATGGAATTTTTTCCTCCTATAGCTTATAGGAGGAGAATGGCTCAAATGCCTGGACATGGTTCATTTTATGTCAAAAATCTGCTGTGAAATGAATTGGTGTATCACTCCCATCACTTCTTGGCAAGGGAGGTATCTTCAGCTTTAAGCCAGAGTGATCAGCTCTAAGGGAAAAGAAAACAGGCAGGTTCGAGTGTGGCAAGTAGATGTGGTCCTGCCCATTTTTTAATTCTGGAAAAAAAAAAAAATTCTAGAGAACAAGAAGGATAGGGCTTTCTGCATCCCATGGCCTCCCTAAAGACTTTCTCACTTGGAGGAAGGTCATAGGGTTCAAAGCTGTGTCTCAAGTGCTGGTATGTAGTATTGCCTTGATGTCATGCATCATTATAAACAAGTTATTATTTCATTCAGTATTTTGGTAAATGATGGGACTAGAACAATACATCCACAGCAGTTCCCTCCCTTATCCCAGCAGGCTCTTTAGTGAGCTACTTATGAGCTGTACCTCACTGATGGCTGTCTGTCTATGTCTGGTAATAATGTGTCTCTGGGGAATTTGGAGTAGGAATATTGATAGATTTTATGAAGGGCGGAGAGCTGGGAAGGAGGAGAGGGACATAAATTTGCAGTGTCATGTGGTTTGATGGCTGCTTGGTCTGAGAACCACAGGCTGAGAAGGCCCCAGGGCTTCATTGCTGCAAGCAGTGAATGCATCATCGCTCCTTTTTCTACGCGTTTGTGCTTCTGAAGCCAGTCAGTCATTTACACCTGATGGGATAGCAGAAAAACAGAGTTAAGCAGGGTAGTGTTCCATTCATTTCTGTCTGCTTAGCTCAGGTTTCAGCTAGACCTGGGATGAGTACTTAAAAAAAATAGGAATCATCATAAAGGAACAAGTACTAGAAATGAGGTTCAGCAAGAGCGTATGTAGAAATCTGTTTTAAGTCTTAGGCTCTTGCATAACTGTCTCTGGCTAGTTCCCTAAACTTTTTTCATCTGCTGTAGTCTCCCTAGACCCATTTTACTTAAAAACATACAAGCAACTTGAAAGTCCTGATGATGCACAATGTGTATGCTGTGACCTTTGCATAGTCTCTGCAATAAGGTTGTCTTCCCTCTTTCTATTTCATAAGCACTGTCCATCTGGCCTTGCCCCGTCACATCCCTGGATATGAAGAAATAGTCTGCCTCCTGTAGAGGCGAGGCAGTCTATTAGGTTAACAAGATAAGGACTACAGCAATATTTACAGGTGGCCTGTTGTAAGGGATTTGTTGATCAGTGAAAGTATATGTACACTCCAGTCACCTTTTAGCCCATGTTAAACTCTTCAGTGCTGTCAAACTACTAGATCAAATAATTTAAAGGTAGCTCAAGCTAGCTGGCTGGAAATATTCCTTGTCTGACAAAGAACAAGCTATTTCCCCACATCATGAGATAGACGAAGATATTCTTGAACTGCCGACAAAACAAAGCTAGACTGAATCACGTGTTTTTGCCAAAAGTTACCCTACCCAAAGGAACCAGAAAAAACATTCACCTTCCTTTTTTTTTGCCAGCTTTTACAGTATGGGCTCTAACTTCACCATTACAGGAAAAACTGCTCTTCCCAGCTGTGAAGATCAATCAGAGACTAGGTGTTGCTCCCTAAGGATAACTGATCCCCTAACTCTAGTCCAGTGCTTTGAGGGTGTCTTGCTATCTAGTCTAACCTCAGTAAGTGTCCAAGGGGCAGAGCTGCCTAGAAATCATATATGTAAATATGATGAAGATGTGGTCCATAGCACCTGACCTGAGATGAATTCCTGTCCAAACATTCTGCCTGTTCATATAACCTAGTCCATACTCCAGATGGAGTGGGCGAAGACTGGTGGGTTGATATTCCCGGCTCTGCCCTGCCCTAGCTTCTGATGACCTAGTACTGGGTAACTGAAGATCTTACCACTTCTGCGGTACAAAAATACTCTTTCATCATTTTGAAATCATGGTGATCCCATTGAAGAGTACACATAATCCAATACTGACTGTAGCGACCTCATGCTTTTATGCAAAATGGTGGTCAGGGCATTTCATGCTAGCAGTAAAACAGAGGGATTTACTGGAAAGGTATTAAATTTGTTTTTAAAGTGTCTGCAGAGCCAAATCAATTCCAAGGGTTTTCTGAGCTGCTGAACAACCAGAGGCAATCATTGCACTTCTCTATTGCCAGTTGCAGCCTTGTACCTTTTCTAGGCAGGGACTGTCTTCTACTCTGTATTTGTACAGCTGCTAGTTTTGCAGAGTGTCACCCCATCTGATCCTCTGAACCAGTATGATGGTATTTTGGTGAGCCTTCACTTGCAGGACAGTCAGCAAGACACCTCCCCAGCTGCCCTCCTGTTTGCAGTACCTGTGGGTGAAATACAGGGAAATGCATTTGAGTTGGACATACATCTGATGCCAAGTGCATCTGACAACTGCTCCGGCACTGCAGAGGACTGCCCCAGGATTTCTAGTTATTTATAATTCAGCATCAGATTGGACCCAGTTGCTCCTGGTTAGAGATCTTTTTGCAATAACAAACTAAGATTACATGAAGAGCTTAAAAAAGAATTTCACCCCTCCAGGGCTAAATTACTTCCACTTATATACAACTGTCATATCTTTAAAGGGCAAACCTGGAAAGCTAACACTGCAAAATATAACTCTACAACTGAGATTATCTGCCTGCCCTCTCTAGGCAATCACATCTCATATCTATAAGGTCTTTCATAGCAAAAACCAAAGTTCAGGCTAAGTGGATGGAAGATTTATGTACAGAGTAGGAAACAACAGCTTGGGAGGAGGTGTATTTGAATGCTGGAGCCAGTTACAAAGACAAACCTCAAACACCATATGACTGCTTTTACATAGCATCTCACTCATGTGGTAAAATCACTCCATGCTCACCCAGACTTTGCAAACTACTAGTCACCAACTGAGAAAGGCATGGTGACGTACATGTTACGGTAGCATCCGGCACTGTCAAACAATCCACTTCCATATGTAGCTCAGGATCCATTCCAGATATTTTATAACTGATGTTTTTTTAATGAAATAACAATTGGAAAGTAGGGAGAATAAAAACCCTCTGCACCAACTTACCTGTCCCACAGGAGGTCTCATGCTGATCAACTCACCTTTAGGTAATTTAATTAGGAGCAGAGTTACACAGGAACATGAAGAGGTCACACATTCTCTACACTTTTTGTGAATATTGCCAGTCATATGATGAGAAAGCAGTCATGCTTCACATAGTGGCTGTATTCAGCCCTGATTATATACCTGGATTAATAATTGAAGCACTTAACCCCAGGGGAAAATGGATTTCCCTGAAGAATACAGAAACTACAGAGGGCAGAGCTCAACATGTCAAATGTCAAGATGTGGAGCTGCTCATAGCCCTTTGTTCAAAAATTTTCCAGCGAAGAACATTTTACTGTCTTCAGAAGTATGGGGGACCCAGGCTTTATTGTCAATTTTCCTCTTACCCCCTTTCCAGTGATGGCACAGAATCAGAGTGGAAGGGAAGAAAGGAAAGATGAGGAAAAGAGTAAACATTTTTCACTTTTTTTTTTTTAATTATGAACAATGCAAGTAATTTACATAGGAAAGTCTATGGGTTCCAGATTTTCATCCAAAAAAGGACAATTTCCTTTTTTTTTTTTAAGTTCTGCTTATGGAAAATATCCCCTGTTGGGGTTTTTTTTTGGTGGTCTCTTTTTCCTTCTTTTTATGTGAATTCAGGACCCAGCACTGCATTGTCTTCAGAGAGCAGCACACTGAGACCAGTGACTAACGGGTACCTTGACAAGAATCGTAGCCCATTCTTCAGCCACAATAGTATCTTACATCTCCAGCTGCTATAAATGCTTGGGTGGCTCTTCCCCAGGACTGGGCTCTGTATGGTTCCTCCCAGGAATGATATGAGAACAGACTTTCAGAGCAAATAGCTGACAGGTCTCCTTCACTGAGAGACTTAAGAAATCACTGCCTAGGTATCACTGACATCATGAGCTGTCAGACTCTTTGTAAGAGCCTAGATGACACACCCCTGAAATGCTGCTGTGACCAAATTCTGTCCTACTGCCAGCAAGTCCTCGGAGGTCTTGATTTTGGCCCTGCATAGAGATGCTCAGACAGAGCAGTGATGAATTCAGCTTATAAGGAGCTGTATGATTCCTTGGTCAAACACAATCAGCTATGAGTGGAAGTGAGAGACAGCAGATTGGTTAGAGACAGCCTGAGTGCCAGGCTTTATGGACAGTACACCCTAATGTATCCAAGGGCTTTGGTAATACAAGAGTAAGCTTAGAAATAGAGCATTCGTGTCTTCCCACTGCATATGTTCATATCACATGCAGCTATACCCCTTTCAATAAAATCCCAAGATTTAGAGAGGCTGAATTGCTGTAGGCCTCCTGGGTTCATTCAGTCAGATGCATTTATCATTTAACCTTTTTAAGCAAATCTACCAGTTCCCAATCTTGGCTTCATTTTCTCATTGTTAGACCTGCTGAGCAGAAAGGTCAAATTGTGTGAAATACAACAAAGAGCAAAGGCCGTTTGATTGATTCTGCTTTTTTTTCTTGAGAAAGGGAACAGCCTGCAATTGGCAATGCAGTCCAGGATGGGTGGGGTGTGTAATCTTCCATAACTCTGCTGCAATCTCAGGTTAACAGGGAGGATGGAGTAGCTGCCTGCTCTCTGTGTTCATTGCCATTGCTTGCTGCAAGATTGTCTCTGTTCCAGAAGGAGCCTGTAACTCACCGACTGATCAAGAGAAATTAGGTAGGAGTGGCTGAAGTTCTTGAGCAAAATTATGAATTTTCCAGTATGACTGTGGCTTTCCAGAAATCCCGGGCACTGGAACAGCACACAGAGACCACCTTCCACTGTGTTTGCATCCAGGACTTCAGCCACTTTGGAAACATGTGTGACTGACCCATAAGCATGGCTCAGAGTTGCCACTAGGGTAATGCTGCACCTCCCCAGCCTCTGACTCTCCCACAGGAAATGACACCCATTCCCAATCAGGCTGAACAAAACAGTCCTGGCAATGGGTTGGTACCAGCAGCTGAACTGTTTTGAAAATCTAAACTAAAATTCCCAAAACAAAATGGTAACCACCAAGGCCTAGATCTTCAGCTGCACGGCTTTCTTCTAAGCTCATTGGCATACTTGAGAGGTTTCCCACTGATTTCAGTGAGTTTTGTGGAAGGAGTGGAGCTAAAACAAGGCATAAAGAGGTTGGGCTGAGGTCTTAACCTCATCCCATCCATTTAAAGCCTCATCAACTGCTATAGTCAGCTAGGGGAATGTGCCACTCCAGAGAGCAGATGAAATTGTATCTTTCCATTAGCTGTAGGTTGGCATGAGAACTACAGTTTAGGTCTTTCAGTTAAGTAAGTGCCTTACATTAGGCACTCCTCCTGTGTGATCTCGAGCAGTTCATTTTCTCTGTACCTCTTGGCAGCTCTGAGATAAGGCCAGTTAAATTTCCCTGTTTGTACCTCTTGGCAGCTCTAACATAGGGACAGTTTTATCTCCCCATGTATAAAAAAGTTGGAGGTCTTTGAAAAGAAAGCTTTATAGAAGTACAAGGAATTATTATACATACTTCAGCAAAGCAACCCACTGTCAAAGGAATCCTCACACGTGGACTTCTGTCTTCACCAGTCCCTCTCTTCTCTTCCAGTACAACCAGATTACCAACTGGCTGTCAGTTCTTGAGCATCCTAACCATTGTTCATTCATATTTATTTCAACTCCAACTAGTGTTCAGTCTAGAGGCTAAGAGCTTTCTCCAAAATTGCTTTCAAGTAGATACGCAAAGAAAGGCAGCTGGGCAGTGGGCCTATTTCCCTTCTAGCAGCTTTTGTTATGATTTTAGATGTGAAATCTGCTGATGGGGTGGAGGCTGAACTGATTTTCTGAACTGCCTTGTTCACTGATATGAAAACCTCCTCTCTTAAAATGAATCGGAACAAACCCTTATGACATTATCCCATGATCCAAAGAGTGACTTTGCATTTGGCCACAAGAAGAGAGGCTTTTTTTTTTTTTTTTTTAGCTACATGGAACTGGGAATGTTTCAGGCAGTGACTCTTTTTATTCAGTGAATGATACACAGTCATGACTGAAGGAACTTTTCATTTCCCTGTGAATTACCAGATCAAGCAGCCTTGTCTGATCCCTGTTCTAGCCTTTAAAGTTGGGATGCTTTTAATTTTTTTAATTTTCTGCCAAAATCTGTTTTTAAAGTTGTTATTGCAGTAGCTGCCAGATATGTCTAAGGGAATAAGTGAGTGGGATTGCACAGGAATAGACTGAATCTCCCAGATGAGGCTTCTAAAGCACTGTGCAATCCTTAGTGAGTTAAACCTCACAAATCCTTCCTGAGTTAGTGCTAAGTTCCTTTCACTGGTGGAAGGCAAAGAGAGATAGGCATGGCAAGGGGCAAAAGGCATCTGCAAAGAGGATTTTGCTCCTTGAAGAACAAAGGGAGTGAAGGTGTGTCGTGTAGACAGTGAGTTACCCAAGGTGATGTCATCACTAGGAGTCTTTCCATTGATCTGCTCAGTCATTACAAACATCATAATTAGAGCTTGCTGAATAACATTCATGAATAGTGTATCGGTATGTTCAGCACCTTACCTTCTGCTATCAGTTTTGAGTAACTTGATCATTGGTTCAGAGATTACAAAGTGGGAAGGAGCCAATGGCATCATTAGTCTGAGCTCCTGCATACCATAGGCTGCAGGATCACACTGAATTGCTTTTTTTAAATTCTTTTTTCTTCTTTTATTTTTACATATTGTTAGCAAATGGAGAAATCCACCAGAAGCCTTACATAAATTGGTTAATTACTCTCACTTCTAAAAAATCATGTGGTTTTTTTTTTTCCAGTCAGGATTTGTCCAATTTCAGTTCTCTGTCATTGTATTATTTATTTGTCTGCCAGTTTGTCCTAGTTTCAGCTGGGATAGAGTTAACTGTCTTCCTAGTAGCTGGTACAGTGCTATGTTCTGAGTTCAGTATGTGAAGAATGTTGATAACACTGATGTTTCCAGTTGCTGCTAGTAGTGTTTAGACTAATGTCAAGGATTTTTCAGCTTCTCATGCCCAGCCAGCGAGAAAGCTGGAG
>JANHGO010000027.1:23472632-23490841 GCA_024606505.1 Aquila spilogaster
CCGCCACTTCCGGCCGGCCTGGCGGAAGTGCTTCCGGGCCGCGCCGGAGGGGGCGCGGCCGGTGCGTGGTCGCGGGGGGGGCGCGGGGCGCGGTGGGCGCGGCCAGTCGGGGTGGGGCAGATCTGTTAGCAGCGGTATGAAGCTGCGCGAAAGCGCTGGGCGGGGTGGTGTTGCAGGGGCACTGAAGAGCGTGGTCGTGTCCTTCTGAGCAGCGAGAGGATGAGCTGCCAGTGAAGGGGTTGTTCCCTGCCACTCAGTTAGGCTGCTCGCACAGGATTCGAATCCTCGCGTAGTAGTAATTAGCAGGGCGGTAAACATGTCAGTTTGATACACTCAGGTGGAAAACCTCACAGAAGGTACGGTGGAGTGTGGTTAACTTGACGTTCTGAGGCAGAACAAGCGGCTGAGCCCATGGAGCATCGCAGAGATAGCGGTGTCACCCACAGCACGATACCTTGGTACATCATTCCGTGTTTGCAGCCGATTAGTTCCAAATGCACCTCTTCATGATGCAACATTTCAGTCCTTACTATTTGGACTTCCAAATACAAATCGAGTGGTTGCATCATCTGCCCATGAATATCAGAGTGAGAACTTGCAGACGTTCGGATGATAACATGTGAGTGCCGTGAGGCACCGCTCTGCATTGCTGCCTCAGTCGGAGCACAGACCGGAGTGGAATTGCCAACCTCCTGACTTCACTGCCAGGAATGTAAATCAACACTGAAGATGGTTTTCAAGAGAAATAGCAAGTTAAACATTTGTACAAACACATCATCAAATAGAGGTTGTGCTGCCTCTCTCTAAACCTCTTGCCTGCTGGCAAAAATAAAACTGTTCCAGTGACATTTTCTCTGCTCTGCTGTGACAAGGGCTGCATAAATATAGACACCGTGGATTAGAATAGACTTCAGCGATCTCCAACTTCCTTTCTAGCAGCCTCTGCTGCAGAGTTTCCCATAGCTATGGGTTAAAAACAGGGAGCCTAAAATGGGTACGTATACGAGAGGGTGACAGTGTAGCACGTCCCTGATGGCTGTAGTCTTAGCTAACCCTGGGGAAGAGACGCGCTGGCTAGAGGAAAGGAGAGAGTCAGGATTTCTGACCCGAGCAGATACAGATTTCCCATGTGGGCTAGGTTAAGTCATGTATGTGAGGATCTTTGATGGCATGTGCAAGGAAAATGCAAATTTTTCCTTCAACTTTGCCTACAGAAAGCAAGAAGTGTGATGAACTGTAATGCCAGCCTAGATCATTCTGACGCTTGCTTAAAGAGAAGTCACTCATGTCTCCAGTGGAGAAGCTGCTGGTGCCAAACCGATCAGTGTCACTCAGAATCAAACGCAGCATCTTTATTTTTTTTCCTTTTCCAGCTAGAAAAACAACAATTGGTCATGTTATAGGCTGACTGATTTTCTTTTCCATTTTTATGCTTCACATCCTAGGGTGAGTCCTCTGTTACTACCAGGAGCTGAGGAGGTTGCTGCTCTTTGCCGAGAAAGTGTGGTCAGGTTGCTGGCACACGTGGGACAGACAAGGACTGGTATCCTGGGCCAGCAGGGGTGATGCTTCCTCATGTGTGCATGGCACTTCAAGTAAGTCATCACAGGAAAATGTCAGAGCAGAAGAGAGAGGCAGCAGGCTAAATGTTTGCAAAGTAAATATCCTATATCGGTACTGTATTTTTATATGAGTTACCGTCAACTAACGCATGTAAAAACCGAATGCTGGAAATGAGAATAACAGTGTAGAGCCTGGGAAAAGCTCCACCAGTCCTTCCTGGTTACCCACAAAAAACAGGCAAACAGCTAACTAAGCCAAAAAATGCGCACAGCTCGGTGAACATAGTTGTAAAACAGCCAAGCTATTTTCTCCTCCTTCTTGCTTTCTCTTCCTCAGCTAGTTACAACTTAGCAGGCTTCTTGCTGTCCACACTGCTAAACAAACACAGGCAAAATTGTGCAAATCACTCATCCCAGATAACAAATGGATTTTTACATTCTTTCTGCATATCTGAATCCATTATCCTAAGAGGACCCAGAAGAAAGTGGGCATTAGCTTAATGCAGCTCTGAAAGAGGAACTGTCCAGGTCAGGAGACCGGGAACGGTGGAAAGGGCTGTCTGATTGCTAAATCACTTTAAGCCAGTGACCAAATCCATTTCAGCTGCTGGCCTGTTTGTGGCTGGTTTGAAGTGAGCTAGCAAAGGCTTTTAGCCCAGTTCTTAGAGGTGTCCGTGTCACAATATCACAGTATTTGCTGGCAAACTTGTGAACTGAAAAGCCAAAAAACCAACGGGCTTGCGTGGCTCCCTTCTTACCCTGAGAGCCCCGTCCCCCCAAGTCAGATATGGGGCACTGGCATGTGGTAGGTTAGGGCATGGCTCCATTTTCAGGGTTGTACCTGTTGCCTGCTTATTCTCACCAGTGCACCCATCTCTGAATCTGTTCCTGGAGCTCCTTTCTCCAGCACTGACGTCATTCACATGTGAAGGGGGAAGAACAAAGACGGCACTCGCCTGTTTTCTTGTGTGATTTTTCAATACCCATTTCCCAATCCCGACCTCCAAAGTAACAACATCCTTTCAAACCGCCCCCTCTTGAAATGCCACGGTAGCCAAACAGCTGCAAATCAAAACACCTTGTAAACAAGTGACTGAAATCCCGTGGGATGCCCGAGGGCTTGGGCACGTCTCAGAGTGATTATAGTTCCTGCTATACAAATTGGAGTCCATGTCACACAGTTTGTGCCAACTCCAGCTCTTGCTTTTTATTTTTAGTCCTATTTGTTGAAGGGTTTTCATGATATAAAGAATGACGTTCGGTATCAGTGATACACAGATAAAATTAGATAGTAGCCGGAAGTGATCATATGGCTAATCCTCCCCACTGTGACTTTTTCCACAGGATTTGGGCTCCTATGGGCCTCATGAACAGCTTTTGGGTGCATTTCACTTCTCATCAGCAGGCAGCTGAAAAATTGGACTCACATGGGATATGTGTGGTGAGTCTCATGCAAAGAAATGAATGTCATTGTCATTGCTTATGCCAACAGCTGGGACCATCTGGGACACTAAAGACAACATTGTCTACGTTTGTACAGCTGATGGAAGGTTGTTTTTAGCAAGCCTCTAAAAATTCTTCCCTTTTTGGGCCAGCAGAGCAAGGCTTTTAACTTCCAGGCATGGCCTTTTGTATGCAGAGCAGCTTAAGTCATCAGCAGGGCCCAGTCCCGAGACTTTTTAGTCCCTCCAACATCCCTCATGCCATCCACACTGATGCTGAAGATTTTATTCCTTTCTTTGGAAGAAGAGGCTGCCTAGGGGGAAGGTGGGGTAAAAGGTACATGGGATTACATCTCTAAAGTAGATCTTCTCATTTGTTTTGGCTTTTTTTTTTTTTGTCTCTCAACTTCAGATTGCTTTTGATTTTCCTACATTGTAAATCAGGAAAACACAAGATGTAACTAGTTAGCAAACACTTCCTATTGCTTAGAAACACATGAAATTCAAATAGGTAGCATACCTAGTGCATCATCAGATTAAGGTGGGATTGGAATTTGTGCTGTGGTATTGTGGCAGAGAAAGAGTGTATCAAAAGCACAGCTGTGAACTAGTTGCTTTTCAGCAGGATATGTAAAGGTGAACGGAGAAAATAAGTGTGCAATGTGAAGGTGTGTGACACTGATGATTTTTTTTCCTCCCGTAGCTTATTATAGGAGAATGGTTCAAGTGCCTGGTCAAGTGCCTTTTGTTCCAAAAATCTATTTGATTGGTGTATAACTCCTATCACTTTGTGGCAAGAGAGGTTTCTTCAGCTTTAAGCTGGAGCAGTCAGCTCTCTGGGAAAAGCAATCCACCAGGTTCGAATGTGGCAAGTGGAAGTGGTCCACCTATTTTTTAATTCTCGAAAGAAGTTATTTTCTTCTGGAGAACTAGAAGGAGGATAGGGCTTCCTGCATGCCATGGCTTCCCTAGAGACATTCTCACTTGAAAGAAGGTCATAGAGTTCAAAGCTGTTTCTCAAGTTCTGCTATGTAGCATTGCTGTGATGTCATGCATCATTATAAACAAGTTATTATTTTGTTCAGTGTTTTGGGAAATGATGGTACTGGAACAATACACCCACAGCAGTTCCCTCCCTTATCCCAGCCGGCTCTTTAGTGAACTGCTTATGAGCTGTACCTGGCTAAATGATGTCTGTCTGTCCGTGTCTGGTAACAGTGCACCTCTGGGTAATTTGGAGAAGGAATACTGATGAATTTTGTATGGAGAGGTGGGAAGGAGGAGAGGGACATACATTTGCAGTGTTGTTTTGTTTAATGGCTGCTTGATGTAAGACCCTTGGGCTGAAAGTCCCCAGGGCTGCATTGCTGCAAGCATTGAATGCATCATCACTTTTTTTTCTATGCGCTTGTGCCACTGAAATCGGTCAGAGTTAGTCAATTACAACTGATGGGATAGCAGAAAAAGAAAAAGCAGGGCAGTGTTCCATTCACTTCTGTCTGCTTAGCTCAGATTTGAGCTAGACCTGAGATTAATACTTTAAAAAATAATAATCATCATAAAGAAACAAGCACTAGAAATGAGGTGCAGCAAGGCCCATGTAGAAATCTGTTTGAAGCCATAGACATAACCATCTCAAGCTAGTTCCCTACACTTTTTTTCATCTGCTGTAGTCTTTCTAGACTCATTTTACCTAAAAACGTACAATTTCAAAGTCATGATGATGCACAAAGAATATGCTGTGACCTTTGCACAATCTCTGGAAAATGATTGTCTTTCTTCTCTCTGTTTCATAAGCACTGGCCACCTGGCCTTGTCCTCTAACGTACTCAGCTATGAAGACAGAGTCTCTTTCCAGTAGAGGGGAGACATTCCATTTGGTCAATAAGATTAGCACAAAAGAATTATTCATAGGTGGCCTGTTACAAGGAATTTGTTGATTTTGTTTGATTTATCACCTTGTAGCCCATGTTGAACTCTTTGATGCTGCTAAACTACTCAACCAAATAATTTAAAGGTGGCTGAAGCTATCTGGCTGGAAATATTCCTTTCCTGACAAAGAACAAGATATTTCTCCACATTGCTGGATAGATAAAATCTGCTTCAGCTGCCCACAAAACAAAACTGGAGTGAATCATATGTTTTCATCAGAAGTTGCCCTACCCAAAGGAACCAGAAAAACATTGCAACTTCCTTTTTTTCCCCAACTCTTACAACATAGGCTCCAACTTCACCTTTACAGGAAAAGCTGCTCTTTCTAACCATGATGATTGATAAGAGATATGTATGCACATATGATGAAGATCTGGTCCATTGCACCTGACCTGTCCACACATCCTATACCCTCACACAACTCAGTCCATGCTCCAGACAGAGTGGGAGAAGACAGGTGGGTTGGTATTCCCAGTCCTGCCCTGCACTAGCTTCTGATGACCTAGCTCTGGGAAACTGAAGAGATCCAGATCTCACCACTTCACTTCCTCGGTATAAAAATACTCTTGCATCATTTTGCAGTCATGATGCTCCCATTGAACAGTGCACATACTCCAGTATTTCTCTGTCTGTAGTGATCTCATGCTGATATGCAAAAAGACGGTCTCAGCACTTCATGCAAGCAGTAAAACAGAAGGATTTACTGGAGAGGGAGTAAATTTGTATTTAAAGCGTCTGCAGAGCTAAATCAATTCTCAGGGTTTTTTGAGCTGCTGAACAGCCAGAGGCAATCATTGCACTTCTCTCTTTCCAGTTCCAGCCTTTTACTTCTTCTAGTCAGAGGCTGTCTTCTATTTTCTACTTGTACAGCAACTAGTTTTGTAGGGTACCACCACGTCTGATCATCTGCACCAATATCCTGGTATTAGTGACCCTCCCCTTGCAGGACAGTCTGCAGAACACCTCTCCAGCTGCCCTCCTGTCTGTGATACCTGTAGGTGAAATGCAGGCAAAATTCAAGTTAGAAATACATCTGACACCAATTGCATCTGGCAACCACTCCAGCACGGCAGAAGACTGCCCCAGGATTTCTGGTTATTTATAATTCAGCATCAGATTCGACCCAGTTGCTCCTGGTTAGAGATCATTTTGCAATAACAAACTAAGATTACATGAAGAGCTTAAAAAAGAATTTCACCCCTGCGGGGCTAAATTACTTCCACTTATATACAACTGTCATATCTTAAAAGGGCAAACTCAGAAAGCTAACGCTGAAAAATGTAACTCTACAACTGAGGTTATCTGCCTGCCCTCTCTAGGCAATCACATCTCATATCTGTAAGGCCCTTCATAGCAAAAACCAAAATTCTAGCTAAGTGGATGGAAGTTTTATGTGCAGAGTAGGAAACAACAGCTTGGGAGGAGGTGTATTTGAATGTAGAGCCAGATACAAAGACAAACCTCAAACACCATACGACTGCTTTTACAGAGCATCTCACTCATGTCTGGTAAAATCACTCCATGCTCACCCAAACTTTGCAAACTACTAGTCACCAACTGAGAAAGGCATGGTGACGTACATGTTACGGTAGCATCCGGCACTGGCAAGCAATCCACTTCCATATGTAGCTCAGGATCTATTCCAGACATTTTAGAACTGATGTATTTTTCATGAAATAAAAATGGGAAAGGAGGGGGAATAAAAACCTTCTGTAACAACTTACCTGTCACGGTGAAGGTCTCGTGCTGATCAACTCACCTTTAGTGAACAGAATCAGGGCAGAACTATACAGGAACATGAACGTCATGCCTTCTCTGTATTTTCTGTGAATATTCCCAGTCATATGATAAGAGAACAGTCACGCTTCACATAGTGGCTGTATTCAGCGCTGATTATATACCTGGATTAATAATTGAAGCACTTAACACCAGGGGCAAATGTATTTCCCTGGAGAACACAAGAACTACAGAGGGAGAGAGTTCAACACGTCAAATGTCAAGATGTGGAGCTGCTCATAGCCCTTTGTTCAAAAAAATTCCTACAAAGAACACTGCAGTCTCTTCAGAAACCTGGAGGATGCAGGCTTTATTGTCAGCTTTCCTCTTACCCTGTTTTTCTGTGATGGCAAAGGAGAAAAGTGGACAGGAAGAAAGGAAAGATAAGGAAAAGAATAAACATTTTGCGCTGTCTTTAAAAAAAATATATGTATTATTTACATAGAAATCCTGGGTTTTAGACTTTCATCCAAGACAAGACAATTTCCATGTTTGTTTGTTTGTTTGTTTTAGTTCTGCCTATGGAAAATACCTCCTGTTGAGGCTTTTTTGGTGGTTTCTTTCTTCTTTTTATGTGAAGTCAGAATCCAGCACTGTGTTGTCTTCAGAGAACACTGAGACCAGTGACTAACTGGTACCTTGACAAGAATCCTAGTCCGTTCTTCAGCCGCAATGGTATCTTCTATCTTCAGCTGCTATGAATGCATGGGATGGCTCTCTCCTGGGTTTGGTCTCTGCATGGTCCCTCTCAGGAATGACATGAGAACAGACTTTCAGAGAAAGTTGTTGAAACTCTCCTTCGTTGAGAGAGTTAAAAAATCACTGTCTATGTCTCCATGCTATTTGCTTTCCTCTTCCCATTAAGTGTGCTAGTATTTCACAGAATCACAGAATCATAGAGGTTGGGAGGGACCTCTGCAGATCATCTACTCCAACCTCCCTGCCAAAGCAGGTTCCTGAGAGTGGGCTACACAGGAAAGCATCCAGGCAGGTTTTTAATATCTGCAGAGAAGAATATTCCACAGCCACTCTGGGCAGCCTGTTCCAGTTTGATATCATTGACTTCGTGGGCTGTGAGAGGCTTATTGTAAGAGCTTGAGTGATCCTCCAAGGTGCACACCCCTGAAGTGTTGTGAGTGAATTCCACCCTAATTTTACTGCCAGTTAATTCTCAGAGGTTTTGCTGTTGGCCCTGTGTGGAAATGCTGAGGCACAGCAGCAATGAGTTCAGCTTATAAGGAGCTGTGCAGTCCCTTGGTCAAACATGCTCAGCTGTGAGTGAAAGTGAGCGTGTCAGCAATCCTTCGTGAGGCCAAGGCTGTGTGGCCAGTACCCATCCACCAGCAAGTGGAACTAGGATAGAAGATGACCTACTCCATAGTAAGCACTGAAATCACCTCGTGAAGTGAAATGACTACTGTCTGCTCTGCAGAGAGTGGCAGCGAGGTAGAAAGGGTAAATGATGTATGCAAGAGCTTTGGTAACATGAGAGTCAGAGGCAAGTTTAAAAATGGGGGGTTAATGTAGGCTTCTATGTTCATATCACACGCAGCTGTACCCCTTTCAATACAATCCCAAGATTTAGAGAGACTGAATTGCTGTAGGCCTCCCAGGTTCATTCAGTCAGATGTAATTTTTCATTTAACCTTTTAAGGTAAATCTGCCAGTTGCCGTTCTTGGCTTCATTGTCTCAATCCTAGAATTGCTTTGCAAAAAGTTCAAACAGTATGAAATACACCAATAAGCAAAGGCCATTTCGTTGATTCTTATTTTTGCATTAGAAAGGGAGCAACTTGCAATCAGTGATGTAGTCCTGGATGGGCAGAGCATGTAATCCTTCATAAACCTGCTGCAACCTCAGTTTAGCAGAGAGGATCAAGTAGCTCCCTGCTCTGCTGTGTTCATTGCCATTGCTTCCTGTTAAGTTTTCTGTCCTCCAGAAGCAGCCTGTAACTCACTGACTGACTGGCAGAAATCAGGTAGGATTAGCTGAGGTTCTTGATCAAAAGTATTAATTTTCCAGTAGGACTGAGGCTATACAGAAATCCTGGGCAGTGGAACACACACTTACACAGATCATCTACCATTGCTTATGCAGGGAATACTCTGCATCCAAGTCTCTGGCAACTGTGGAAACACTGACTGACTCTCATGCTTGGCTCAGAGTTGTCATTTGGATAATGCTGCTTCTCCTTGGATTGACTCTCCCACAGGAAAGGACCCCTATTCCCAGTAAGGAATTAATGGAGCAATCCTGGCAATGAGTTGGTACCAGCAGCAAAACTGGTTTGAAAATCCAGACTAAAATCCCCAAATCAAAATGATAACCACCACATCCAGGGTTTTCAGACGTGTGGCTTTCTTTTAAGTTCATTAGCAATCTCGAGAGATTTCCCATTGATTTCAGTGAGTTTGGAATGTTGAATTTCATGGAGGGAGTTTCAGCTTAAAGAAGGCCAAACCTCATGCCATCTGGCTTCAGATGCTTGGAGTCTCATCAGCTGTTACAGTCATCTGTGGGGGCATGTGCCACTCCAGAGAGCAGATGAAATCATATCTCTTTCCATTAGCTATAGGTTGGTACAGGAACATTTAGGTCTTCTTGTTAAATGCCCTACATTAGGCAGTCCTTCTGCGTGGTCTCAGTCAGTTTATTTTCTCTGTACCTCTTGACAGCTTGAAGATAAGAACAGTTTTATCTTCCCATAGATAAAAAAAAGTTGGAAATCTTTGAAAAGAAACCTTTATAGAAGTACAAGGAATTATTAATCTTCAGCAAAGGAAACCCACTGTCAAAAGAATCCACACACACAGGCTTCTGTCTTCACCAGTCCCTCTCATCTCTTTCAGTACAACCGCATTACCACATTACCGACTGACTGTCAGTTCTTGAGCATCCCAGCTATTGTTCATTCATATTTACTTCAGCTCCAACTAGTGTAGAGTCTAGAGGCTAAGAGCTTTCTGCAAGATTGGTTTCAATAGATATGCAAAGAAAGGCAGCTGGGCAGTGGGCCTATTTCCCTTCCAGCAGTTTTTGTTATGATTTTAGATGTGAAATCTGCTGATGGGGTGGAGGCTGAACTGATTTGCTGAACTAACTTGTTCACTGATATGAAAACCTCCACTCTTAAAAGAAATCAGACCAAAACCTTACGATATTATCCCGTGACCCAAAGAGTGGCTTTGCATTTGGCCACAAGAAGTGTGGCATTTTTTTAGTTCTGTGGAGCTGAGATTTTTTCATGCGGTGACTCTATTCAGCGAGTGATGCACAGTCATGACTGAGGGAACTTTTCATTTCCCTGTGAATTACCAGATCAAGCAGCCTTCTCCAATCCCTCTTATGGCCTTTAAAGTTAGGCCACTTCTAATTTTTTAAATTCTCTGTCAAAATCTATTTTTAAAGTTGTTATTGCAGTAGCTGCCAGATATGAGGATGCAAGTGCCTCCCCCCAGTTTGTATAAGAGAATAAGTGAGTGAGATCACGCAAACATAGACCACATCTCACAGATGAGGATCCTAAAGCACTGTTCAATCATTACTGAGTCACAAACCCTTCCTGAGATAGTACTAAGTTCCTTTCATTGATGGAAGGCAAAGAAAATAGGCAGGACAAGGGAAAAGGTATGTGCAAAGAGGATTTGGCTTCTTTAAGAACAAAGGGAGTGAAGGTCTATCTTCTAGACCTAATTCTACGTGATTTGCACAAGGTGATGTTGTCACTGGGAGTCTTTCCATTGATCTCAGTGGGCCTCAGGTGCCCTGATCTCCAGTCTACCTCTTTCCCCTCAGTCATTACGAACATAATAGTGCTTGCTGAATAACATTAATGCTGTATCAGTATGTTCAACCCCCTACCTTCTGCTAGCAGTTTCAAGCAACTTGCTTGCTGGTTCAGAGACTGCAGAGCAAGAAGAAGAAGCCGGGGTCATCATTAGATTGAGCAACTGCATACCATAAACTGCAAGATCACACTGAATTGCTTTTTCTTGGGAACACAGCAAAACTTTCAGGGATTATTTATGTATTTATTTATTTATTTATTGTAAGAAATGCTGGCAAATGGAGAAATCCACATGCCTTTTTTTTTTTTCTTTCTAGTCAGGATTTATCTAATTCAGTTCCCTAACATTATTTCTGCCAGTATTAAGAGCTCTCCATTACCAAAACTCTGTTTTTATATAGATACACAGAGATCACAATCGAGTCAGCCTTTCACCTGATCTTTCTTTAAGCAGATTGAGCTCCTGGAGTCTTTCACTGCAAGGCTCATTTTCTAGTCTTTTAATCAGTCCAGTATCTCTTTGCTGCACTTTTTCAATGTGTTATCATCCTTCTGGAATTATTCACAAATAACCTTTCCATTAGTCAAGCCATTCTTCACATGGTTGAATAATATTTGCCTGATGAATTTACACCAACCTTCCTATTGGTTGGTTAAATTGTTTGTGAGTTATTAATGTGGACAACTATGGAGGTCTCTTTTCCTACACCTCCACTGGCTGTAGAAAAGAATTTCATGTGTTGTTAGTCCTTCTCCTGGACAAGCCAATATGCAGTCTGCCATCAATACTGGCTGAAGCCACAGTGAAATACCAACATGCTAACAAGGAGAAATGTTCCTGTGTCTCAGGATGGAAAGGGAGATTAAAAAAAAAACAGTCATTCTTGGGTTAGCTCAGCCCTTCTTGTTTCCTGCAGATTGCTGGAATCCTTAGGTACGCAAGACATTCTGAGAGAGACATATTTTATACACCAACTGTACTCCTGAACTGCAGAACTCTTCAAAGGACATGGTTATCACTTCAATAAGCTTCATAAATAGTTGCTTCAACTAATGCTAGTGACTGTATCTAGTGCTTCTTAACCTATCAGTCCCAGAGATTTATTTTATCTACCAGGCTCCATGGTAAGTGACTGACATAGTGGGGTATTTGTGAACAAACAGAAGGCTGGTGTGACTTTTGGGCAAAAAAAATCACACCATAGACGGCTTTTCTTATTGAGAATATCCTCAGTTATTGTCATCTACAATTGGAAGAGCTATGTGTCCACAAGAAAGCTGTATCTCTACAATTACACAAATTTTAGCTCAGCTTAGTATAAAGCCAAATTCACTCCTTTCTCCTTGTCTGCTATGTTTTGCTGTCGCTTGCTGCAGTGAAACAGTCTGTGAAACTTCCCCTTTAGCCATAAGTTAGAAAGCCACTTGTTCAATTTCATGTTCTAGGCTTCAGCTGAACTCTCCTTTCTTCCCATCACATGTTTCCATTGAACACACAACTTGCTGAAGAAATAGCCCCTTCCATATCCTGCACCATCCCCTGACCCTACCTCAACCAGATAGGAAGTTGTGGTTGTATTTGCTCTTTGTCCCTCTGAAGCCATAGAGCCAATACAGACTAATCTCTCTTCCCAGCTACATGACGCTCATATCCCACCAACCTCTCCCCCTGCCCCACCAGGGGAATATCAGGATGATGAGAAAGCTCGTACCCCTTGGGCATTACTCTTTTTCTGCAGTTTGGATCTTTGGAAGCAGTTCTCAGTGCCATCAGTACAGTAGAAAATAGTCTCTTTCTGCTACTTTCAACTAAATTCAGAAAACCACAGCCACCTCCAAGCTTTGATCTTGAGCCAAAGCCAATGACAGCCTCCTTTGTTCCCCAGTTCTTTTATTTTTGCTATGGCAGACACAAGTACCCTCCTCTGTGCTTTCCCTCTTCTTTGCTGTTCCCCCTTTTCCCCTCCATTCCCTAGAACTTGGCTAGGAGTCTGCAACCTCATCATCTCTGCAGGAGAAGATGTGTGTGAACTTCTGCTCATAAGTCACAAAGACAGTGCTAGACCAAGGGCAGTGAGTTGGCAGAACCTAGGTGATTTGGCTCTAAATGTTAAGACAATGAGCTTTTCTGCTATTGTTTTCCATCAGTATGCCTTGCTGCAGGAGGTCATGCACAGTCTGTCCTGGATGCTAAATGTGCCCAAGAGGGAAAGGAAACAACCATATCAGGTATCTGGGGCCAAAGAAGAAGCAATTTGTTAACCACATGTAGCAACAAATGAAATGTTGAGGGAAGAGACTACAAATAGCAATTTCCAGATGCTCAAAGTCAATTCAAACATGCCACCTACTTGACCTGGGCTTGGAGACTTGGTAGAGATGGGGCAGATGAAGAACCAGGGAAAATGAGCTTCTACACTCCCTGAGGATTTCCTGTTCCTTTTCTGGTCTCTGGACTTAGGATAAAGACCTCAGTTCTACTCTGCAGAAAGCTTTCATACAGCCAAAAGCTGAAGAACACTAGACAAAGGGCATTCAGAATTTCCCCAAAAGTCATATGAGAGTAGTCATATTACTTTGCAAAAGTACAGACTTTTTAACATGGATATCTTGAATCTATCCCTCCTCTGCCAGAGCCTGATTATTGTGATGCTGAGGAGACAGGGCACATTTGTGTGTCCTCTCATTTAGGATATGCCAGCTTCAGTCATAGTGGCCTGTGGTTAAGAGGTGCTAAGCAACCTTCACAATCATTAGTTTCAAAATACTGTGCTCTCTGCACTTCTGGATCTCTTAATATCTCAGTTTCTTGGCAACTAAGGTGACCCCGGGCGTGATGACAGAGGGGAGGGTGAGCTCTTTGCTCTGGGTAGAAAGTGTAGAGAAGTCCATGATTCATTACCTTCCTACACATCCCAAAGTAGTACAAGTCAATACTAGTGAGCCATAATACCATAGGAATTTTGTGTGCTCTGGATCTCATAGAATTGGAGAAGGTAGAATTGAGGGGCACATCTGAAATCCTGCCACAAAACTTCTGTGTCTCAAAGCCTTTTCAGGTCACTAACTTGAAATACGCTGCCTGTATGGCTCACAGGCAAATGAAATTAAAGGAAAAGAGAAACCAGCCTGACACTGAGGCAGGTAAATGTTCTTTCATAGTTCTTAAGTGCCACCAAGGGAAAAGCATTATCATTACAAATACAGCTGCAATTTGTTTGAACCCCTCCCTAACATTTGTGGTAGATCCCTTTGGTCATGTATGTTTCAGTTGTTTCCTAAAGCTTTGTCACAGCGTTTTGGGCAAGGAGTTCAAGTACCTGGCAGCTGGAACCATGCCCCTGTTAAGCCACCTAAAGACTGACATTCCAGGCCTCCTCTCATGGAGAAGAGCCTTGGTCCTCTAACTGAGCTTCAGCATCCTGAGTATAAAGCCTGTCAGATTTCATTGTTAACGAGTGAGGAAATAAATTTGCTCTAATTATTCTATGAATAGCCTAGATGGAATTTTACAGGGAAGGAGTTTTGTCTAGAGATTATAAGAGGAGACTCTGAGCCAGGACTCTGAGGTTTTACTTCTGATTCTGCCCCGATTCCTTGATTGACCCTGAGTGAATGTTATATCTCAGTTTCTCCCATTTGTAAAAAGGAGCAATGATATCAAACTGCCTGACATGAGCGTTTGTAGGCTTAATTAATTAACATCAGTGAAGCAATCTGAGTTCTCAGATGAAAGATGTTATAGCAATAAAGAAATACATCTAACTGCCTTTGGTGTTGGGCATTCTCATTCTTTTTCATGTGCAGATAACACAGCTCTCAATGAGGAAGAATAGAGCTTTCAATCTACTAATTGGTGCCTGAATATTAAGAAAAACTGATATACAACTGAGTAATGAATTCACTGAAAACTGCGTTTCTTCTGAGCAGACTTTTGCTCAACTATTTGTTAGTCTAAAATTTTCAGTGAATTCCTTTATGCAAACAAATGTCTTTGCAAACAATTTACTGTGACTGTTGAATAGTTTCTATCTGTGGAGATTGGCCAATCAACTCACATGGTATCGTGTCCGCTCTTTTAGTGGATAACTCCCAGGCTCCCAGATGGAACTCTCTGACCACTGAAGCCAGTTTTTTACCCATCTGATAGACCACCCATCCAGATCACAATGTCCTAACTTGGAAACTGTGGTAACGTCCAGCCTTGCTGAAGTAGTGGTACAATGCCTGCCAAGAAGCCACAGTTTGAATAATAGTTTATGCATTGTATTTACCTCTGTGTGTGTGTTTTTGTGCATGTACTTCTTGAAAACAGACTTTTGAACCACTGTGCACTCATAATCTAAAAGCCAGACAGTATGATAATGAAGTGAATTTGTATCTTGAAGTACAATTTCTTGAACACATGTTGATTTCCATGTTATGGTTTATCCATTTTACCTCTGACCAGGATTTTCAAAGCAAGTGCCTTTGTCCTTACATCCCACTGAGTCATGAGTCAAACAGGACCTCTGCATATGACTTGACAGAGCTACTTCTAGTTATGTCATTCTCAGAAGATTTTCCATCTCTAACTTCAAAAGGAATGCTAATCTTCTTAACCTCTGCTTTCCCCAGTAAATATCAAACATATGGTCTACAGGAGACATGGACCACCAGCAAAATCATGGGAAGCTCATGGGCTTTAAGAATGGATGTGAGCAAGACGCTCCAATAGAACAGGATTGGCAACACGCCCAGCTTGTGTACGCTTGTCAACATAAGCAGTATGGATCCCAGGCACCATCCACTCTGTGTATATCTAGACTTCAAACTTAAACCAGATCTCCAGCTCCAACTGTCACAGCTTTGCTGCTGATGTCCTGCTCTGTCCTGTGCCTGTTGTGCCATCTTCTGTTATGTGGAGAACCCGCACAGTTGTTTTCCCCTGCAACTGGGAAATTGAGGCCCAGTGTGTTCTTCATCATCTATTCTTCTTGCTAGTAAAGTTATTTTTCTGATGAAGTCAAGAATATGCTGTGATTGCTCCTGGGGACGCAGAGTAAGGCCAAGCATGCAGGAATTGAGGTTGACCTTTTTTTTTGGAGAAAAAGCTCATTCCTTCTCAAAGCCATGAGACATTTGAGGAAGATGGTGCCTGAGGGATCTGTTCTACTGCAAAATTAGAGCCATCCTCCCTATTATCTCAGTGGGTGCTCTTCAGCTCTGGTGTGGTCACACTCAAGACTGTCATTTGTACTGGACAGCATGGTACCCATGCCCTGCCGAGGTACATTCTGAATTGTCATGAGTCAGGGAGAGGAGACAGTCTGAATCTCTTGACCCTCATCTGTCAGAGATCTCTCACCTAGGTACTGACTCTGCCTCACTACAACTGTACACAAAGGCTGGTGGCAGAGCAGCCAGGACTGGTGCTAGAAGACAAGCCTCCCTTCTCTTTACACTACACAAATCTCCGAAATCCCATGTTTGGGCAATGCGTCCAGCTTCCCCTCCTTGGACAATGATAGGTATGCCATGACACTGGGCAAGAGAACTTAGAGGAAGTTTTTTATTTCAGACTGGCCTGTCAGCTTATGTCTGAAGACTCATGTTGGGCAGCGTGCTAGAGATGATCATCCAGTAGTCAAGCAGCACTACAGTCATGAAATAAAGTAACTGAAAATTACCATATGTGAAAAATGCAATGGTTGGTACTGCTGTCTGACACAGCCAGTGCAGCTTGGGTGAGCAGGTGGCTGGATGTTGTTTCTAGCTGATCTTCCACCCAAAGTGCACCAAGGACCTTTGTAAACTGCAGCTACCTCCCCCCAACAGTACTCTTGTGAATGTCTCAGTAAGAGTTATTTCCATTTGCCGGGAGGTGTGGTAGCTAGCTTAAGGCCATCCATTGGGCTGTGGCAAAGCCCAGTGTTATGACTCCCAGGCCCCTGAATTTTCTGTGCAATTAAAGACAGAAATCTTTCCTTTATCAGTTCCGTAACACAGCACCTGGTGGCAGTCAGGCAGTCATCTGGAGGGTTTCATGAGGCCCTTAAAGCCCTGGAGAGAATGGCTGAACTTTCTGTGAGAGTCTCTCATCTTATTTTCCCACAGACGGCGAGTCAGATCTCTTGTAACAATATGAGCTGTGAATGTAGGTACTGCACTACGCTTTTTATGCAGAGTTTCTTACCAAAATTGGGCCTTTGGGGCTTGGAAGGGAGGAGATCTTTTTGTGTAGTTTTCCTAGTCATGCAAGAATGTATTTGCATGATGTGGTCACTCTCTTGAACTGGCTGATCCCTTCCAGGACAGGGTCTGCACCACTAGGTCTCAGTGTCAAAGGTACTGCTTTGCAAACAGCTGATGAAGTTTCCCCATGTTTGGGGAAGGGCCCTGCCCTTTACACGCTGGGGACCACAAATTCTGTCCCAGCTACTGCTGTCAAGTGAATGTGGTGTACCTGGTGGACATGGTATGGTGACAGTCAGGAAGTCCTGGGAAGCTACAGGTGTTGATGGCACACTGTAGCTAATGGAAGGTTTTGTCTGAGCTGCAGGACCAGAAGCAGGAGGAGTGAGAACAGCCTCTTTGCCCTCACTATCTGGAATGTCTGCTACCCACGGCCCAGCTTGTGTTGCCATGGAGACATTGCCCTGATGGCCTGCGAATTCTGATCATTTCAGTGAAAATAATTTGATGCAATCAGCAGAGACATGGAGTTTGCAGTTGCCACATACACACAGATACACACACTCCTGCAACTGTCTTCTTTGTGTCATGATTTCAGCAAGCGAGCAGATAAATTTGCTTGTAAGACAGGGGCATGTCTGCCAGAGGGGATGGTTACAAACATGGCTTTCTCCAGCTCGGATTAACAAGACCTCCTCCTGCTGCTTGGAACAATGCATTGTTACCACAACACGACATCTAGTTAAGTAAAGAAAGCCAAACTCAATCCACCCAAACATTAAAGCTTTCCCCTCCTCTTCACCAACAGACTTTTCTCGTCAGGTTTAAATTGTTTGCCAATGAGTGGTGGAAAAAGCTGTTGCTCTGTCTTGGCCCATATTTATTTGCTGCCTGAAATCAATAGAAGGTAGTTCTGTGAAGCTAACATCAGGGGGTGCAAGAAAATGACATTGCCCCGTAGTAAAATCATGGCTTCTTTCTTGGAGAGCTGAGTCCCACTGGTGTCTGCTTTGTACTACTCCGTTTCAGCTACACTGCCTGGGCTGATGTAGCTGGGCTGTGTGCTGTAATATCAGTTTTGCTAAACTAAGACCAAAATCCCGGAAGGCACGGGCAGCATTACCCAGCCTCAGTGGACAGGCTGGCTGTGTCGCCTCTCAGCCCGCTGGTGAGCTACACTGGGAGGGCAGCAGGAGAGATGTCTGGTGTTGCTCTTACTATTGCGCTTGAGGGATGCTGCTACATGTTTGCAAGTGAGCCAGGTAGTGGATGGGTGTTGAATAGAACTTCGGTCTCCCAGTCTGTCAAGCTTGAAAGTTTTTCCAGCTTTCAATTTTGTCTAGAGTTTCTCTCTTAAGACTCCCCCCTTCTTCAAACAGAACCTCAACTCTGGCTGGGTCCCAGAGATAGATACCAAATGGTGCTTTTTTCCCTTTCTTTTGCTCTTTCTTCCTTCTCGTGAAGCTGGCAGACTCTCCAAACACACATCCAACCAACGCACAGTGCATTCGAAAACAGGCCATCTGGCTGAGCAC
>JANHGO010000027.1:23491021-23528708 GCA_024606505.1 Aquila spilogaster
AACAATTTGAGTGGGATGCTGTAACTCTCCTCGCTGCACATGTGCTCATTAATTAAAGCCACTTTGGAAGATGCCCCCGACACCCCCGCTGGGGCTGCCAGCCTACCCTCCCCGAAATCCTACTTGCTGCTTTGCAGCCCCCTGCAGAGCCCCAGGGGAAGGACAGGGCCATCAGCATCCAGCTCTTAACCGCAAAACGGACCCGTTGCGTCAGCGGTGAACAGCTGCACAGGGAGTAGAGTACTGGAAGGAAGTTGCACACCATTTGCTTTGCTGTCATTTTTCTCCCCTCTGAGTTTGGTAACAGCCAGAGTGCTCCAGGGATAAAACCACTCTGGGCAGGTCAGCAAGCGACAGCGATGGAAGGGAGCTGAGGAACCCAACATTGCAATTCTTAGCTATTTTTTCTGATGATTAAGGACTGGGTTCAAAAAATCAGGGTGGCTGAGGTGAATGTAGAGCCATTAGTAGCCAAATCCCTCAACAGTACAACAGGGAGCACTCAGTGCAACTAGTAGGAGATGAGTTTAAAAGAGATTAAAGAAATTACATCACATTAGGTAGAGAACTTCTGGAAGTTGCTGGCCCAGAAGGCTGCAGAGGCAGACAGCATCAGTGGGCTCAACATGGAATTAGACAAATTTGCAGACAACAGGTCTGTAAATGGACACTAAAGGGAACAGGCAAGATGTACAGTCTAACATCCCGATCCAACAAAGGTGAATGGTGAGGAAACACAAGGGAGAGGGAAATGTCCAGGCCTGTCTGCTCTCCCTGGATAGTCTCTCACCTTGCCCCAGTTGGGAGCAGAGTGCTGGGTGAGGAGGACCACTACTCTGGCCCAGAAGGGCCCTTCTTCAGTTTTTATTGTAGGATTCAGTCCCTGTGCCAGCCTGATTGGAAGGTCATATGAACAGATTGTTGCCTCTTTAAATTGCCAAAAGAAAGCTAGAATCTGATTTTTCTCAGAAAGCTGGATTTGTGGGCTGTTTCCACAAATGTTAACAGTCACAAGCCCTGACTTAATCTGTTTGGTCTCCCAGTCATTACATTTCACACAGTGACTGGGTGATTCATTTGACCCTTTATCTTCTTACTTGGGATCTCCTTGTTTCTGCATCTGCCCCTTTAGTACTGATGGGAGCAAGGACAGCTCAGCCTTTGGCAGATCATACAGCTACATCTCAGCTATGGGTGTCCAATGGCTAGTTTACAGCTCTGCATCTCCGGATGGCTATTTCTCAGGTTTCTGCTGTGGCTTCTTGCACAGTTGTATTTCCCAGGTGATGGACTAAAGTTTTTGATCTTTTGACTTTATTAATGGCAGAGTTCTGTAAGTGAAAAATTGCTTACTTCTCTTGAAAAATTATGACAGAGGACAGACAGCACCTATGCAGGTCCTTAGTAGCTCTGTGTTTCTTGCCACTGAGTTATCAGAGACATTCAGTTTCTCTTCCTTTTATCAACATGCAATTTAGTTGTTCCTAACTGACAAAGGTAAGGTCTAAAATTGAGATTTTGCATCACCATCTTTTTAAACCCACCACTTTATAAGCTTTAACAATGGCAGGGAGATGTTCCTATTCTGAAAACAAAAAAATAGGGATTAGATGGAGTCAGATATGCCCTTTCTTTGGCATTGACTTAATTCAAACACAGGTAGCTAGTTCCGAAAAACCTGGAGGTGACAAGGGATAGAGACTTGTACTAAATCAGAATGAAGTGCAGCAGTGCAACTGCTAAATCATACCAGAGAGAATGTAAAGAGTAACTGGGAAGCTTCAGTGTAGAAAAAAAATTGGGGACAAATTTGGGGACAACAAATTAGAAGGGACCTCTGGGTCATTGATTCTACTCCTCTGCAGTCCCACAACTGATAAAGATCTGTCTTCAAATACTTGTTTTTTATTCCCATTGTTCCTCTTTGGAGGTTATTCTGAACTTCACTCTGCTGTTTCTTTGAAAGCTTCTGCTACTTTGCAGCGTGAATTTATTTATGACCAGTGTATGCTCATTTTAAGATCTTTCCTTTTTTAACCTCTAACTTGCTATTAGCCACATTTAGTAAAAGTTTTAGGGCATAATTCATCTCCTACAAATATGTGTGTTCTGTTATGCTAACATTGTCCCTTTTCTTTTTTATTTTTAACTTACAGGAAAGCAGAATAATATGCAAAGACAAGATGAAACAAATGTTTCACGTCTACATTACAATTCAGACAGAAAATTAAGTCAGCTGAAGACATCAGAACAAAAATGCTTTTTAAGTGTTTCTGTGCTATCAGTTACTCAAGGGATAGCTACAGGTAATACGCCTTTCAGTACATATTGCTTCCTTTACAGCCTTTGATGTGATCTTGTGAAAGGTAGATTCTCTTCAGGAATGTGCTCTGAGGTCTGAGGCAAGTCAGCTGGAGCTCTGGGAGCGTGGCATCTCCAGGGACTGGGTTCCAAACTTGCTTGAGATGTTGTGTAAACAGCACTGTTGACAAAGAGAGAATATCAGGATATATTCTCACAATACTGAGAATACCAAGTGAATATCAGTTGTGCTGTGGGAGTGTCATTTGTTCCTTATATTCCAATAAAATTAATTAAGTTTTCTTCGGGTCAATTCCAAAATTAGATATAGAGAATGTCCAAACCATCACCAGTGAAAAGGATGCTGGTTGGAACACCTTTCTAGTGAAAAAATGGGCTTTGAGAGAACAGATATTTTCATAGAAAGTGTTTGCTGTCCTCCAAATGTGCCCCCCTCTCATAAACCCAAAAGCCTTAAAAGCAAAAGAGATTTGACTGTTGGCAGTTTGGGGATTATTCCCCTCCCTTTCCCCCAGCATTTTCCAATGGAAAATATTCAGAGTTTGGGTTTTCAGCCCTTTGCTGAAATGTCAACATTTTCCAAAGGGTGAAGGAGGGGAAAAGAGAAGAAAGGAAAAACATGTTCTGACCAGCTCCAGTCAGAGCCAAAAGGCTCAGTCCTGGATTTGGTCAGGGAAGTATGCTGGAGGGGAGAAAATGGGAGTGTCTTGGTTCCACACACAGCCTGGCTGGGCTGAGGGCTTCGTATCACGATCCATTCGTATGAGTCATTCCAGTCGACATTTTGCCAGGGGAGCCTGTGTAGTGGCTTTTAAGCACTTCAGGTCAACATGTTAGTTGCAAACACTGCCTTGCTGCTTGCCATAGCCACTTTGGCTCTCTGTGCACATGTGGGATGCACACAGGTACACTCTGTTCAAGTTCAAGTCCTCCAATATTTCCATGACGTCTTTAACTCAGAGAGACAACAATAACACCTGGCACCTATCCAGACCTGAGAATTCAGCTCTCCCCAGTCATAAAAGAGGAGAAAGGAGAAAAATGGCATGTGCCTGTAAACATACATGATTGCCTGGGTCCTCCGCCCAGATGACACTGTCTTGTGCTGTGCAATGGCTGGAATTTAGCCTTTGAAAGCCCTGGCCAGCTATGGACAGGCTGGCCCAAGCTAGGGAGAAATGCTGGAAGAGCCAACATAAAGGCTGCTAAACTACACATGGACATGCATGTGCCATCCTGCTTCTGGGGGAAAAGGAGTGGCTTCGTTTCCCCAATCTGTTGCTGATCCCCAGCTGCCTGCTCAGCCTCCGGAAAGCTGTCCCAGCACTTGGGCACCTTCAAATCTGAGGAAGACAAGGGCCATCTTCGCTTCTGCCTCTCCAAGGTCTCTCCCACAGCTGCAGTGGTGGAGCTGGTAGACGGATGCATACCCAGACTAGGTCTTTGTCCCCCTCTAGTGACTCGACTGCAAAAGAAGTTTTCCGAGTCCTACTCCCTCCAAGCAAGATGGTGATTATTTTAGGCCAGGGTGTTGAAGAGTTTCCTTTCTGAAGGCCAGTAGGACATCTAAGCACCACTTAGGTCATGCAGGTCATGTATTTATACACACTCAGATATTATCCATTACCAATGTAAACAGTAATTAGGAGCTTGACTTTTTGATCTAATAGGCCACGTGTGCCTGCTTTCCTCCCATAGAGGACGACAGTCACAGACTTCACATGACAGCCCATGCTTAGTCCTCCAGGAGACCCAGCTAGGGCCACTGTTACCAGTGCAAAAGCACAGGCTCCCGATCTCTTGTAACCCAACACTTGCTGAGTCACAGCCCAGTCACCCGTATGCTTAGCAAGTTGCGTCAGCCATCTGTCACCAGCACATCCTCCTCACTGTGCTGTGACTCCACAGGGAAAACAACAGGAGGCAGATTACGTTTGGCTGAGGAGCCAGGTTCTCGTGCATCTTGGCTCTGAATAACCCTGGACTGCCTTCTAACCAGTGGTGAAGCCTTTGGCTCCTCTTAGTTTGGCCCTTTTTCAGGGAAGAAAGTGACATTCAGGTTCAAACTCTGAAAGCTTTGCCTGACTAGTAAGTGACTCCAAACAGCTGACTCTGGCAAGACATGGATAGCATTATGAAAATGTCCCTCCTACAGCCAGATCATCTACACGGTCCTCCACACTGGTGTTCTCCTCCAACCAGTGTTTAAAAAATAACACCAAAATATAGGGTGCCCTGTTTCCTAAGGCCTTGTCCCACCTACCGTGTCAGCTAAAGGCTGCAAGAGCAGCCTTATGTCTCCTGTCCCCATGTTTCCCTAGGTTCAGCCATGTGCTAGAGGCGCAGCCCAGGTGGGCACAGCCCCAAAAGACAGGATTGCTTTCTGCCATGTGTCTGCATTACAGACCAGATGAGGCACTGCCCAGGTATACAAGCCAGCCGGGTTGTGTAAGCAGCTCAGAGTAGGGACTTACACTGGATTTCACAAACCTAGACCCCCACATTGCTTACCACAACCTCCATGGCCAGGGCTCCCCAGCCTCCTCTCTCATGTGCTTGAAAGTCTGTTTTCCCCATTAATTCACTGAGGGACAAATCACCTGTACCAGCAATCTGACCATCCTACTTTATCCTAAGGCAATGAAAGAGTGCAGAGTGGATGTGGCCTTTTTTGTTCTGGAGGAAAAAAGTGAACTCAATGCCAGGCACAGATCCCAGGCTGTATAGTTCAAATCGCACTCAGAGCACATAATTCCCATTTGTGTTTGTGTGCATGCAGGGCAAGGGTGGGGGTTGGCAGGGGGGGAATATAAGAATGTAATTGTCATAATTTAATCCAAAACTACTTCTTGGAAGAAAAAAAAAAAAAAACAGGCTGACACAAACCAGCATGTTCAGTTATAAACACCACATGAAAGAGCTGTATTATATTCTACTTGGTAACTGACATCGAACATTAACGTTCTCAGCTGCCCACTACTGGGCAAAGGCCTTTCCAACGCTCCCCTCCCGACACAAACAAAAGCCCCCAGCCAAACTGCGGCACAGATACCAATTTCTGAGGCCGCCGAGAAATTCCACATAGAAAGTTCATTATGAGCAGAGGAGGCAGGCTGGTAGACGGAGCGGCATGGAGCAGATAGATAGTCATCTGGGACTCGGGGCGCTCCCAGCTGTGCTGGTGAGAGCGCACGCACATCTCCTGCAAGGCCATAAAAAAGTTGGCATGTGCTCTGTGAGCCATGGAGGGGTTCCCCCTCCGCCCCCCAGATTTCCCATAACAGGCCAGTGTATTCCCGGAGTGACAGGCCTTGCTGGCACCACAGCTGCTCCTCTCGGATGGATTTGGGTGCTCGGCCGGCTGGAAGCAGTAGCAGCCAGCAGGAGTGGTGTTAGGGCCCTCAGTACCCTTCTCTTCTCCTCCCAGGCCTTCAGCTGGAGTGAGTCACTTGGTCTGAAGGAAGCACAGTCATTCTGGCTTGGATCCTCAGGGGCGCTTACCTACTTAACTCTGGATGGCACAGCACCCCCCAAAAAGCACCCAGGAACAATGGAGGCCTGATAATTCACTCAGTATTTCTTCTCTCCCTCTGGGGTATTCACCAGGCAGAATTGTACTTCCTGCCTGTGGGACCAGGAGGCAACAAGGAAATGCCCTCCAAATGCTCGCTCTCCCCTGCAGTGGGGGTGGTTGGGGTCTCGTCCTAACTAGAGGCTCCACAAATCATCTGCTGGAGTCATTGCAATAGGATATAATGAAATAAATGCCTTCTGCTTGAAGAGTATGTTTTTTAGCTTCAAGCTAACCTTTTTTTTTCCTGGGGCTGGGTGACATTATTAGCACCCATGCTTACTGCTGAAGTGAAGCATCTTTGTTGTAGTGTGGGTGGAAAATGGGTTATCATCAATATGGAGCAGATCTAGAGAATGGCTTCTGTTATTTACTTCTTTTCTGTTCTTGTAGGATGTGTGACACCATTTAACAAAGATCCGCTTAGCAGAATCCAATTAAAATCTGAATTGTCACCCAGGCACCCTTGGGAGATTTTCCTTGTCTTTGGCTGCGCCTAGCATACGGCTATTTCATCAGTCCACCACTTGCCTTGCTCCGAGCGGATGGTCAAAAACAATGAAAGGCAAAAAACAACGAAAGGCAAAAAGCCATATATGGATCTCTGCTGTGCCAGAGAGTGCTCTGTGGGGGGAAGGTGGGTAAGCAATATGTCTTCTTCACACGGCAACACCTCGGGCGGGCACCGCCTTTGAAAGGACGATACTCCAGCCTCTCAACGCCTCCCACTTCGCCCGAAAGGTGGAATTGAACCACTCTGTCGCTAGACAGCTACAGGTTTGAAGCCTGCACCCCAGACCACTGAGGATCATCCGGGCAACTAAGAATACCGCATCGCCCCCCTATATAAACTCCCAGCCTTCTCTCGCCCTCAGGTCAAGGTGAGGGGTGCTTTGCCCGGAGAGCTGCATCCTCCGCCTGGCCTCGGTGTGGAAGCCGACAGGCAGCGGGGCGAGGGTGCTGCAATGGCTGGAGGGGAGGGGTGGTTTCAGCCGCCGCTGCGGCCCAGAAGCACCCGGGCTCTGTATGCAAATATAGGGGGCGGTGATTGGCTGTCCCCGAGGGAGGGGAGGGGCGGGAGGAGCTTCAGGAGGGGGCCGCGGCCATAGCGGCGCCCACAGGCTCGGGGCGGTGGTTGACTCACGGCGCTTCCCAGAAGGAGCGGCGCCTTGCCAGTAGCGCGGCCGCCCCGCGCCCTGCCCGCCGCCCTTCCCGCCGCCCTTCCCGGATCTCCGGGGTCCCTTACAACATCGGACGGGGCAGCTTGTGCAACGGGGGCCGCCCCGGCCCCGCTCCCGGTCCCCTGTGATCGCCCCTGTTCCGCGGTCGCTGGTCCGGGGCTGGCAGAGCAGCGGGCGGTGCGGGAGCAGGCTTTGTGCAGCCTTCAGCGCCCAGCGTTGTCCTGACACCCGTGTGCCTTTCTCCCACTCGAGCTCGCTTCCTACGGGAGATAGAGGCCGGGGTGCGGGTCCACGTTTTCTCTCCCCGTCAGTGGGGCTGCCCGGTTCGTTAGGTGGGTGTAAATACGGCTGCCCAATTAGTTAAGAGCATATGAATATGACAGGCAGGGCTCGGCAGAGAAGACCAGAACACTGGCTCGTTTTGAGCAGTATCCTTTTTTTTTTTTTTTCCCCAGTATCGTCTTTTTTTTTCTGCGGTGGCTAATGCCAGATACTCTGGAGGAAGATGTGAATCTCCCATGAGATACCTCACAGAACAATAATATCCTCTCGGAGGAAATTCCTCCCTGGCCCCCAGCTGAGGATCAACTTATGTCCCAAAGTGTGAGGATTGAAAACACTTGTAATTTTATCCTAGCGAGTGTAACTATAGAGGCTATTTTCATAAATGTCTAAACCCTTGAAAAATTACTCACTTAATTTGCCTTGAGAGATTCCTCTGAAGTGGAGCCATTTCTGCAAATGCATGTGGTTTCCAGTGATTTTTAATTAGATGATTCTTCTTGGTGTAAGCAACAAATAAAATTGTAGGTCCATTCCCCCTCTTGCTTGCCCTGGCAAAGCTGAGGCTCAAAACTGGTCCTCAGTAGAGCAGCACCGGGGTAAAACTAGTACAGAACAGAACCAGGGCCACTGTCCGAAGCTGGGAACAGTTTTGTAGATGTCAGCAAAAGAAAGTGAAAAATATATGGTGGGGCAGCGCCGTTCCCACTCACACCCGGGAACGCTGCTGGGCACAGCTTTGCTTTCAGTGTGTGGCTCCAAGTCATGACTTACCCTGTTGGAGCTGAACCAGTTCTGTTATCATCTGGCCTGCAGACTCCCCGACACGGGCAGGAGTGTATCCGAGGCCTTACTGTTCATAGTGAACAGCTTTTTTAGCAATCTAAATGTGTTTTTTAGAGGATGTTTTTAACTCCAACTCAGAAGCAGGGTTTCTATCCGAAGGAGCTGGTTGGAGAGCTGCTCCTGCGCGTGCCAATGCCAGGCAGGAATTTTTCTTCCCTTCCTCGGTTTGTAGGCGTCATGTCCCCCAGTACATTCCTATCTCTTTACCTGATACTTATCCCAGTAGCAGGTGGCATAATCTAGCAAGTTTCTTCTGTGCATAAAAATGCACAGGGTGAGGAACTGGGGCTGGCGTGGGAGGAGGTGCAGGGAAATTAGTCATGGGGAGGAAGAGGTTAGCATGGGGGTTTGAGGAAATCAGGTGGCCGCAGCAATCCCTCAGGCTTCCAGCTGAGCCCGTCCTGACGTCCCTTGCTGGGAGAAGCACGTCAGCTCAGAGATATGCTCCTGTCGGTCCCATGGTGTGTGACCTTGCTGACCAATTCAGGCTGAACAAGAATGACTGCAAGGGGTCAGAGGAGATATTCCTAGCTCCTGTACTTCATTTTCAAAGCTTGGCTTTAGCAACACTTTCACTTTCTCTTTGCATTCCTTTCGAGCATCTACCTTTTCTGGGTCTCTTCCTCTGTGATACTTCAGGGGAAGGCATCCTAGTGTGACAATGCTGCTCTCATCTTGTCTCTCTTGCAGCCACTAGGATTTTTAAGCAGAGACATCTGTCTTTCATGTCTCATGATCAATCTCTCTGTGCTTTCCAGAAAAAGACTACACCAAGCACTTAAATCCAAATTAAAACTAACAGCCAGGCAAAATACTCCAGCCAAGTAACCAAAGGATCCATTGGAAGGACCAGCTCTGAAAACTTCTTATTCTGCAGTAAAGGTGTACACGGAGATAACGAATGCAGCAGTTTCTAAAGATCAAGCAGTGGAGAAAGGTGCCTGAGAGGGTCAGCAACAACACAGGAAATGATGCCAGACCTCAGAATTGATGGGGAAGCAGTAACAAAGAAGTTTTGAGAATTTTCTCCTTGACCGGATGCTAGTCTGTCTAGGTTCAGGTCTGCTTCTGGAGCAGAAGCTGTGCTAGCCACTGACTTCCCCAGCAGTGGTTGACAATAACACTTCCAGGACGTCTGTGTGTCTGGTTTTTAAAGGTCTTTGTCACCCCTGACCAGGAGGGACTGCAGATGAATTGCTGTGCCTGACAGAGGTGCTGATCTCCTTCTGTGAGGAGGGGCTATAGGGGGCAGGTACCTATAGGCAAAACTTTGTGCAGTTACCACTCCTGGTGCCAGTTTCTCTCAGCTGCTGCTTAGTATGCTTATGAGGGCCCAAGTGCTGATCAGGAATCAGTGGGTAGAGCTGGCTGCCAGCTGCAGGTAATGGTCATCTTATGATTAGATTTATAAGGCTACCAAAACCACAGATAGATACCTTCTAGGATTTTAAAAGCATGTAAATAAGTGAACAGACCTGTTGATTTGAAAGGCTCCTCAGTGCCTGATTTGCCTTTAAACATTTCTTGGAAGTCCTCAAAACACTGAGCTTCATCTTTAGACCAAGCGTCTTTGAAATTCTGACCCTTTGCGATTAAAAGTATAGAACAAATTCAGTTTATCAGCTTAATGATGGAAAAGCTCGCTCTCCTCAGTAATGCTCTTAATTAAAGCATTTCTCAGTGTCTTTGGACCTGATTCTCCACCTTATGCAGATAACTACACTATGCCAAATGGGTGCAGAGCACTGCCAATTTAGGTTTGATTCAATGCCCATTCAAGTTAATAGAAATCCTCCCACGGAAATCAATGGGATTTAGTTCAGGCATCAGAGTCAATGGGGAATTCTGATTTGCAGTATTTTACACCCACACTGTACCAGTATAACCAAATATTCAAGGTACAAAGTCTTGGAGAATTTGGAAGGGGCTTTGTAAATCACTTCTGGGGCAGATCATAGCCTAGGCTATTTAAGCAATTTGCAGTGCCTAAGACTGACTGTCAAGGAAGCCTTAAAACAAATCAGTCTGAACTTTTCCCATTTGTTTTTTATAGCACTGTTACCACTTAAGAATACACTCTTGATTTTTTTTGGTCCCAGGCTGACAGAACATATAAGCATCTTCAGTGCTTTGTTCTTACTTCTTTTAACCACCAGAACCTGATTTGTGTCAGAAAAGATAAGCTTAGATCCCTACTGTATTAATAAATAATTATTTGGTGTAAGGTGGGGGATGAGAAGGGCTGTTATTCTTAGCAGCAGCAATGAAATTTCAGCAGCTGATGACGTCAGTGCTAAAATGTCAGTGTGAAACAGGCTGGCACAAATTAAGAGTGTGGTGCCGTCACTGTGAGAGCCACACTGCCCTCCGGAGGGACTGTGGTTGGGTGCTGCAGATGCAGTTCAGGAGACAGGGGGACAGAGGCTTGTGGGAGCTTCTCAGAAGCCTCCAAAAAAGCAACAACAGTCATCTCAGTACCAGAAAGGTCAAAGAAGATGCTGTTTGAATGTCCCTGCCCACCTCATGGCTTGAGCTAACAGCAAGGGAAGGGCTGTGTCTACAAACCAGATTCCAGGAACTAGTGCAGAAAAAAAAAACGGAACAAAATTGGCCATCTTCTAGTCACTTAACAAGCTGGGCTAGCTCCATCTCTGATGTCACTCCTGTGACTCAAATTGAAGAGTAATTTGGCCCGAGATGCCTTTTGTCTTGTTGTGCTTCTTAAAGGAGGGTGATGTGCTTGGAGTAGAGGTGATCCTGGAGCATTTTATTACTTAACTGTGCTGTTGCATTTGAAGAATGCCTTCAGCTTTAATCAAAATGGCGTAAAGTTCCAAATCATGCTTGTCCTCAAAGAGTCTGATCTGCCACATTTCTTGGTTAGTTTCAGGTTGCGTTGTTAGACCCAATCCTGCCTCAGTGCAGGGCACAGATGCTAGCTGAGAGGTGGTACCTTGGGGTTCTGATATCTCGGGGTCTTGAGCCCTGCATCTTTTTTGTCCAGCAGATGAATTGCCTCATCTGCAGGCATTGTTGGGCTCTGGAACGTGCTGTTGTTGGGGGATGGTAGGGAGGGTTGGGACCATCCTGCCTTCCTTCATGGAGACCTGCAGTGTTTTGTATGGAAATATGGGAAAAGTTGAGATTCTCTGGATTAGTCTTTCTAGCAAATTAGTACTGCTAACAAAACTGCTCTGTGTTGTTTCACTCCTTTCTAGAACTGCCTTTCTAGTAGCTGCAGGGATGGATGTGGTTACAGCAGACAGAGGAAAGTACATTGAGATGTGTGCTTATCTATCAATCATACCAGCTGTTTCTGGCATGCAGCAACTGGCTGACCACAGTGAGGAACGGAGGATGTAACCAGTTAGCAAAGGCACTCCTTTCTCAGCAAGGATGATAAGGATTATTGGCAAACCCAGAGAGAGTTACGGGAATAGAGGAATTGGTGTGATGAAGTCACTTCCTATCACTCGGGAGTCCCTGTGCTCAGAGCATTGTGTTTGCCTTCCTAGTACAGACCTTGGAGGCTGCCTGGATTAGTTCAGACTTATAAATGCACTCACCCTGTCTCGGCACACAGAAAGCTCACTCAGAGATTGCCATCATAGACTTTTATCTACTTTTGAGGGAAGAATTCAGACTGGCTGTGAGCAGGGAGAATGATTCTTTACCACATCTTTACACCAGCAAAACACCTTGCTGCAGAGATATTTGCAAAAACAGGCATGACTTAATCAATTTAGGGAAGAGGCATATGCCAACAGAAACACTCTTTTGCCAAGGCAAACCATGCTGCCACTAGAGGAGTATCGGCAATCCCACTCTTGTCAGCATGGGGCCTCCGCTTCACTGATTAGGTGCTGTATGGGCAGGCAGCACAGGAGGTTCCTAGCCAGTGAGATCACTCAGGGCTTTGCACCTCAGTACTGAGGTGAGCCCCTGCTCCCTCATCTCAAGAGGAAGGGGCGGTCATTTCAGCTACACCTGTATCAACAGAGAATATAAACTGAAGGTGAGCTCCTGAACATGCAGCTGGTTGCTGTTGCAGTCTGTAGATGGGAAAATTGTCCACTGCATTGTATGTGGTCAACACAGCTCTTGATGATACCTCAGGAGTATCTGGTGTCTTCTCAGAGGTCTTGCCAGCCAGCTCAGAGAGGGCTCCCACTGCAGCCCTGTGTGCAACTAATTGCAGCCTAGCACTGAGGTTAGGAGAATGCTACTAGATCAAAGCTTCCTTACCAGGAAGGCTGGAGAGCCTGGACAAGGATGAGGCAGATCCAGTGCCAAAAAGCATACTGTCGCCCTGCTGTCAGCATTTCAGGTCTAAATATGTGACTGGTAAAAGCAGGGGAAGCAAAATGTTGAATGCTACCTGCACTGCATCCTGTTTAGTCCAGATTTACTAGAGCTTTGAGGAGATAGGAATTAAATTTCCACAGAAGGAAAAAAGGGCTTCTGTTTCTTCTAAATTTATTGGGTGGGAGTGTGTATGTGAAATTGATCTCTAATACAGATCACCGAAAGACAGTCATTGGAGAGAGAATGACTTTGTTCTGGATGTGTTTGTAAATATCTGTCTATATTTTTAAGACTTACCACTGTAGGAGATCCAAGATGATCTGTGATTTCTGCAATCTCATTGGAGAGAGCAAGTGAGCGATTCCAGGCGGTAGAGACATACAGCCCATGACTCACAGCCCTGAGTCACAGCATTAGGACACTTCAGCATTCAGAAACACTAGCAGTGACAGAAATCAGGATGATGAGCAAGCTGCTGTTACTCATTCTCAGCTGGACACCGTAAGCATGTTTGTACCAGTTAGTGTGGCTCTGGCTCTTCTATGTCTCCTCTTGCAGACCTGCAGTCATCTGGATAGCATGGTGACATAGCTCACTTCTTAACATTTGCCTCTGGGCAAGAGATGGTCAAGTCTAGTCTCTGGCTCCCAGACTGTCCTGCTTGACTCTATTAGTCTCAGCACAGAGCTATCATGGCAATTTTCACTTTAGATTACTTCTTTCATCTCTGGAGATCAGCTCACATTGCAAACACGAACACATTGATCATCACACGAGGTTAGAAAGTATCTGTATCCCTATTTATAGCTGGGGCGGGGAGGGCGGGCTGAGGCACTAAGCAGGTAGGCAGCTTGCTTTTAGTGACAAAGGAGATTTGTAGCAGAGCTAGGACAAAACCACAGGAGCCCTAACTACCTCTCTTAATCTCTAACCACTGAACCGTATGCTCCATTGCATTCATCACTTCCTCGTGAGGTGGCAGTTAGGATGAGAACAAGTGCCCAGGAAGTCGCCCTGTTTATTCTGCCTCAGCCTCTTAATGCCTGTGGAACTTTTTTATTGAATTCTTTTCATGGCCATCAGCTTTGGAGCGGGAAATGATTCTAAGAGACAAAGACCTGGTTGTGTGTGTGCATGTGCGTGTGTGGTTGGGAGAGGGGAAGAATAAAAAATCCATTTCCAGATGGCTGAAAGGATGCATAGCACTTTGCTATTGGCAAAAACAACCTCTTTCATTTTCAGGATGTGTAAGTCACAGAATTGCAGCTGGAAAAAAATTGGCAGAAAGGGAGGCAGTGGGGTAAAAATAAGAATTACTAATGAAAAATAACCCAGCCGATATTTGAAAATCTAAGTGCTTCAATTTTATTTAAACGGGGGGAAATGTTCTTGCTGAGGAGGAGCTGTGTAGAGTAGGTTCAAATGTGTATCATCTCATTTTCTTGTTAGCTTCTTTGCTTTGCATTCCCAATTGTAGCCTCACAGGAAATTCAGTCCCTGGCAAGCTTCAGCTCCAGACAGGAAACATTCTGAGGAATTTCTTCCATACAGGTACTATATTTGCTTGGAGGGATAACATGGTGGAGATATTTACCATGGCTGGATTTAACTAGCAGGATATTATACATGTTGATGGAATTGCTGAGAGTGATCTCTGTCTGCAGCCACCAACATGCCATGTTTAAACAAATCGTGCTGCTCTGCCTGCCTGTGGAAACGTTTGCATCAGATCTGGGCCAGATTCTCCTTCCTCTGACAGCAGCACAGCCCGACTTATGTCAAAGATATTTGCTGATGTCAGGGAGCATCAGAATCAAGCCCGCTCAGCAGGTTTTTATCACAAGACAAACTTGGTCTTATGCTATTTGCATGTATGGATATTTGCAAACAGATATTTTGATAGGAGGAGTGACTGTGAGGGGGTGCGGTCTTATGCTGTATGTGCAGGTGAAGGAAGGTCTTTGCTGTTGCCTTTGCTCTCTGAGGGGACCAAACATTGAGAGGGGTGAGCTGTAGCAGCACACTGCCTTTCAGATGACAGCAGCCTAAAAAACAAGTGCCGTACTTCCCTTGGCCGCTTTGCTAGGTAACTTCAGCGTCATCGGTGAACAGTGATGCAGTGGGTTGAATATTTCTTGATGCACCCAAGAGAAATATCCCTTACTTACCAAAACACGAGTGCTTGCCAGTCTTTAATGCAGTTCTCAGGATACAAGGTGTGTACAGAAAAGACTGAGCAATCTGAATCATTGTCTCCCAAGAGAAACGTGACGGATTAAGTATATGGCTGGGAACAATCCTGCGCTGGCAAGGAAATGGACTGCATGACCCGTCTCAGAGATCTATGATTCACTGCAAATACAGAGAACGAACACGAAAATGTGTAGTAACATGCAGTGGTACCTTGCCTGCTATTACAGCTCAGCCTCCAGCCAGAGACAACCTGACCATGTTTACAGGTGTGCTCTGGGAACAGGCTTTTCCTGTGGGGAGCCATGAAAGACAGAAGAATGCCTTCAAAGCCTTAAAGGTCTCCGTGCTGCCCTGCCAAGCTGTAGAAATGTAACTATGTGTGCAGTGCTGAAGCATGGATTTTTTTTTTTGTTTTGTTTTGTTTTGTTTTTTTTTTGTTGTTTGTTTGTTTCTGGGGCAGGAAGTGCAAGTGCAGATCCTCCCACTTAATGCTATGGGGGGAAGAAAAGATTCACAGACTCCTCTTCAGTGTTAGTGAAAATGCAGCTTTGGCCTTTAGTGCCCTTTGTTACATAAACACAAGTAGCGTAGACATATTAATCACCCTGCCATTGAGGGAGGAACAGAGCAGCAACCTCAAATGCCACCCACTCCCCATTCTCGCTCCCATTTGATGTTGCTATTTTAAGCCACACATTATTTCCTGCTTTGATTTTATTTTTTTTACCCAGCTTCTAATTCTGGCTCTGAGGTAAGCTGTGACATACATGTCCCTCCTCTCCCCCTCCCCGCCTTTCTCCTCCCCCTGCACCCACATCCTCTTTATTGCTGTCTTTTAGAAATTTTCTCTCCGTGCCTTGTAAGCAGCTGGGTCCCAGAGGTTAGTTATTGACTGCCTGGAAAAAAAGCAAAAAGGCTGATCTTCTTCCGGCTTTTGGACTTCAGCGCAAACAATATTGGGGCCATGATTTGCAGGGTAGACTGCTTTAAAAGTGCTATTCCCCTGCTCCCCCCTCCTCAGAGAGGTTAGCGTTGTAGAGAGGATGGTCTGTCTGGGAAGGAAGGCTGCTCCCACCAGCTAACGATTGGCTGTGGCCAGTGTACTCATCTGATGAGAAGGGTATTACACCAGTGGCAGGTGCTTTGTGGCATGGAGGAGACAGGACAGAGCTCAACTACTCTATAAGGGGTTTTTCTCCTGAGGCTGCTTCTGTGTAAAGGCAATCAGCAGATTTCTAGCCCCCAAGTAGTTTCCCCCACAGGCAACTGCCTCATCCTGCCAGAGCGCAGCTTATGTCTGTCTGGTTCTGCTGCATCCACGTGTCTTCTGTGGCTTTCAGCTGCAACCGGGTCAGCCCTGAGGAAGGCTGTAACTGCCTCAGTCTAAGGCAGAAGAAGAATGGAGCCGGCAGTCTCAGGAAGGGCCCAGTGCACCAGGCAGCGGTGGCTCTTTCCCTGTGTGAGTGTGTGGTTGAGCACTGATAAGAGCTCTGCCAAAGTAAGTTTGAGCCCTAGGAGGAAATCTGAGGCCTGCTTCTGCACCGCAATTGAGGAACATTACAGGTTTATCCTCTTACACACCCACTTGCCCCTTCCCTCTCTGCCAAGCAACCTGTCCTGAAAATCTCCTCTGCCTGGATGTTTGCTGCTGCAGACGTGTCCCCGCTAGCATAAGAGAGCAGGCTGGGTGGTGGCAGGCTGCTGGCAAAACCCCAGGCCTTGCTTCTACATCCAAGGATACAGAGGTCTGGGCTGCCCTCAGCCAGCCTGGTGTATATATCTCACAGAAACAGTCTCATGCCTTTCCCTTCCTGTGGGTTGCTTTTGGAGCTGCTGCACGTGGCTCTTGTCTGCCTGGTATGAGCAATAGCTGTAGGAAATCCCAGGCTGGGCATCTATGTGTTCTTCATCCTCCCCTTCCCCATACAGGGATTCCAGTTATGCCCTTTCTGAGGTTCCCAGAGAGTGGGAGAGGCAGAGAGCACGACAGTGAGAAGCCCTTTGCCAAGTGGTTTAATGTTAGTCACAGCTGCTGGAAATCTTTGCTGTGCTCTCACCAGGACCGTTACTTCTATTTTCACAGCTTGGTTTCCATGCAGGTCCCTAGAGAAGGCTGAGGAGTCACAGCCATCCCCAAGAGTGGGCTACACGCTAGCTTTGCACATTTGCATGCTTTGCCATTTGTTTTGAAGCAGCGAGGAAAGCACGCCAGCCCGTAGAGCTGGGAAGCTGTCCTATTGTAGGCCAAACTGCGGCCCTCAAATCCTTGCCTGCAAAGAGCTTGCAGCTGAATCGAGCAAGCTAATTTTCAGTGGATGGGAGGGAGGGGAAAGAGCCAGGCTCATGAATTGGAGTGATCACACCAGAATGAAATGACTGTTTTTCTAGCACACTGTGTCCCCATGGGCAGCTATTTTAAAAGTTATTGCAGAATAACTTCTCCCACAACAGCAACACTGGAGAATTTCCCCCTTGAGACAAGATCTCAGGAAGGACTTGAGTAAATTGGCTTCACAGAAAATCACCCCGCTCTGGGGTGTCACACCCAGCACTCCTCAGCAGGAGCCAGCCAGCAGCTGACAGGCGTTTGGTGTCCTGGGGGAAATGAGCTGGATGACGACAGCTCTCCAAGGACCAGTGTCCACATGACAGCTGCTACTGCCATCCTCACTGGCACAGACTCGCAGCACCTTGGTAGGGGTCCATGCAGCGGAGGGAAGAGCTGACTGGGCACAGGGGCTCAGGGAGGGAAAAGAATTCAGTTTATGCTGAGTGTTGCCTGCTTGCCGGGACCATCCACCAGTGGCCAATGCTGGTATCAGCTCTGGTGGTCACTGGAACAATAGGAGTACTGGGAAGGAGTCTGTGGTTTACAGATAAAATGGCTGTGGGGTAGGGGTAACTTAGGGGCACTGGTGCAAAGGGCCATATGTGTCATGCCATTCGAGGTATGTGATAAATAACCCATCTTCGAGTTTGGCTGAGTATTGCCAAAACAACAGCAACAAGGAAGTTAAAAAGCCTAATCAGTCCAGAATACCCACAGCTTGGGTTCTGGGAATGGCATAAGATGGCAGAGATTTCTTGGCCTGTGGACTAGCTGATAGCATTGATGCAACCCCAAAGTCCTTTTCTTGCAGAGCTGGCCTTTATGATCAGTCTTGCTGTACACTTTCTGGCATGGTAGCAACCAGAGAGGCCCAGCTCATGCAAGGCAGATCTGGCAGGAGCCCTGACTGACTGGAAAGCCCCCTTCCCGCTCGCCTGCCATTGTTCCTTGTCCTGGCAGCTCAGCTGTGGCTCATCTAGGTCAAGACAGGCGGCTCAGGAAGACATTCCCTGCGAGCTCTGATGAGATCTGCTACTCCCAGGGCCCTTCAGCTGGGCTTGCTCCTTTTTCTCATTCCACACACAGTTTAAAAGGCTGTGTTTGTAAATACCAGTCTCTGTCTCATGCCTCGGGGGCTCTGGGCGGAAGGCCAGGGAGGGATCTAAGAGACAGCAGACAGTTTTAAGAGGCTGTGGCGTCCGATCGCCGCCGTGGAGAGGACACGCCTTGCAGTTAATAGCCATGGTGGCGGGAGTCACCTACAGTACCAGCAGGTCTCAGCACTATTTCATGGCTCCCTGCGGCTGAGCTTGGGGTTTATTGAAATGACCTCTTCACATGCCAAGGTAAATTCTGGGTCTCTCAAGCCAGCTCTGCCAGAATCAGCAGGGAGTTAAGCTGCATTGCCTTAAATATATGTACAAGATCAGTGCCCTGCGATGACAAACACCACAGTGGACACATGTTTGCATTTGACACAGTGCCAGTTAAATATTCACTCTGTTCAACCTCTCCTTCCCATAGATCGCTCCAGAGAGCTTGGCCACGTACATGGACTTGGACACTGCCATCTTACTGGGGAGACAAGGGCCTGCTGTGGCATAGCACCTGCTCACTGAACACAAGCCAGATGACCAACAGTCTGAGCTGCTGGCAAAGAGGGTCTGCCCAAGCCTCCCAGGCTCCCTTTGCCTTAATCCTTTTCAAAATTTGTTAACAAGTGCCATTGTTTGGCATTGTGACATTGTGGAGCACTGACAAAGCTCTGCCATTGAGGGAAGGCTAGAACTGGTGGGAGGCAGAGCTAGGCCCACCTCTTCCCACCAGCTGCAGCGCTTGGTGAGCAAGGGAGGCAAGGAGAGATCTTCACCCAAGCACAAGTTTGAGCCTGTATGTCCAGAACTACTTCTGTCTACACACTTTATCAGCAGGCACATTCATGCATAGATTTAGCTGGGGCTGCAAAGCTCCCAGGAAGGTGAGAGCCGGCTCCACACAGAGCAGGGAGCATTAGCAGCCTGAGCACACGTGGATATCCAGTACAGAGCTACAGCTGGGAAGCAGCCAGTAGTCCAGACAGGCTGTGCGTTGGCTGTAGGGTTGGCCTGTCTATACCTGAGCTCGCTCCTCACTGCACACATGCAACCTCTGTGCCCTGAAGGCCTGGAGCTGGGACAGCTCTTGTTTACCCCGTGCAGGTAACTCTGCACTGGACTCCCATGGCTTCACACTGTGTGTGATGGCTTGTAGCTGGGTCACGCATTACACCTGTGCAAAGGACTTCATTGCTCCTGTGGGAGCAATGTGAGATGTCAGGCCTGGCTGGTGGGGCCGAGAGAGGAAGAGAAAAGCCAGTGACTCCTTCAAAGGAGGAAGCTGACAGAACTGTAGGGAAGGAGCTCTGGAAGCTGTGTTTTTCTCTCAGCACCTCAGGGGCTGGTTACTAAATTTGGTTACTGGTCTTAAATAATGCAGCGTGGCAGAGCCCAGTGGGTTTGAACATTGTCGTATCCACATAATCCTCTCCTAGGTGGCTGAGCTCTCTTGTTCTCTGCCGCTGCTATCTGCACAGGAGCTTGAATGTGATGTGAAACATCATCTTAAATAATTATAACTAGCAGAGAAGAGCCAAAGCTGCAAAGTCGCATCTATTTCCACTGTGCTCTGTCTATCTATGTAATTTCTAAGGTGCCAATCACCAAAGCATCCAAGCACTGTCTAATCTGGATCTGAGTTCCCTTGGTGCTCATGGAGGCTTGAATCTTAGCATTTTATGTGAGCCCATCCCTAATTAGCAAGCATAGGGACAGAGCTGCATACTGTGAGCAGAGAAGCCTCCTATTGCTTTACGATTTCCTGACCAAAAGCCCAATTGGGTTGGAGGAGTCTGGACATCATGGTCACTCCTGGCCCAGGAAGTATTAAATCCTCTTTCTGTTATTCCAGGGAAGGCAGGACAGGTTTACCAAGGGAGTGCAGGGAGCCATGGTCCCTTGGCCAGTGTGTTGTCTACCTTCCAGGTCACACAATGTGGAAGTAGGGGCAGATCTGTACAGCCTGCACAGTCTGTGCATGAAGGCTGCATGCAGCTCTGGGGCAAGAAGAAAGAAGGCCCTCTGCCACTCTTTGCTGCAGATCCAAGCCACCCCATGCAGAGACAAGGGAGAAGCACAAGATAAGAGCCAGTGACCTGGCTTTGCACCATGCAGGTGAAGGGGGAAGAAAATGATGCACCCAGCTGTTCTCTCAGCTGACCTACTGCCCCACACTTTCTGCAGACTTTGTGAGACAGATTAAAATCTGCCAGATGACCACTCACAGCTAACACAGTGAGTGTTAACAGTGGTAAAGGGACTCGCTGTACTGAACATACCCACCTGGAGTGAAATTAGATTAAACTTTTCCTTCATTACCAGGGAAACAGTATTTGTTTCTGGTGAGAACCTGCCAGGTTCGGGCAATGACACAGCAGTGCAATTACTTTCCGTCCATCAGGCTGCACTTAGGCGAAGGGTCTCTCTCAGCCTCTGCCCATAGGCTCCCTGATTTTACATGACACTTGACAGCAGGTTTTCATGGCAGAGGATACTCAGCAGTTACTGGGACAGAGCCTTTCCAAATCCCTCTTGTAAGCGTCACATTTCAGTCCTTAAAAAAAGTGCAGGTCCTCCCCACCCTCCCCCATCGATCAGCCCTATCCTCCTTCCCCCACAACTGCTGGAATATTTTTAGTGACATTGAATAAATACATGTTAAATTTTTCTCCATTAGTGACATGTCAGAAATTAAAATGGCATTAGCTGTAAGCCTGCAGCAAAGCCAGCTTCATCTAGGGCACTCGCACATGGTTGCCCAAGAAGCTAGGAACAACGGTGCCAGCATTGCTTTTCCTTCAATCCATTCATATTTTCTGCACACCCTTTCTGCTCTTCTTCCTCCAGAAATACTGATGACATCTTCTTCTGCTGTTTACTCACCAACTATCCCCAAGCCTCCCAAACTTTATGACTAGAAAGAGTATTCAGATTACAAAGTTTCATCCTCCCCAGTCACATGTTAGACACCTCCTCTCCAAACAGCATCTCAGAGATTTCTCAAGCCCCATTGTAAAAAGCCATTGGATTTTTTTTGGCCCTTGCTAAGGCCACTGTATAGCAACTCTAAAACTGCTTCAATAGCTAGGACTTGGCGGGTAGGAATCTAAGTATATCCATAACTAGATTTTCCATCCATACCCACAACTGCCGCTGCATCTTCCACATGATCTCCACTCTTCCACATACTCCTCAGCTAAAGTTCATGTCTGACTCTTAAGCTGTGCCCACTCTGCCAGTAACCCCACTCCTTTATTTCAAACCCTGTTTCTCCCTAGACATCCTGGCTCTCCTCCACTGCCTCTGTTGCTTCAGCTTTCCACTGCCTTATGCTTCCCCCCGCCCTTCTCCTGACTACCCATCCGGTCCCCTTCCTTATTTCCCTTTTCAGTCTACCCTGCCTCCCAGTCCAATCCATCTTCTTCAGTCAGAAATGGACATCTCTGCTGTCTCTGGTGGTTCAGGCAAATGGCTTGTATCTTCACTGAGTTGCCCAAGGCAGGAGCTTGCTCTCCTTTGATACTATTCCTTCAGGTACCTGGTGTGGCTCAGCTTGGCATCCAGAGCTTGAGGAAAAGTCTACACAGAGCTCACAACCTGTGTAGCTTAACAGGATGAGATCAGCTCAGAAACTCTGCCACAGATGATCAGTGGAGGTGAAGCTTGAGGTGAAAGACACTGAAATGCTACAGCTATCAAGCAAGCCAAAATATTTATAGCTGTGAGTTGCACGGTGACTGATTGTGCAGGGTAGGGAAAAGCTGCCATTAAAGAAGAGGGAAATTGCAAAACAAACATCCCCTTTGGATATTTAGTAGCACGCCCAAAAGATTAACATTTATTATATCTCCGTATTAAGAAGCAAGATACTGTGCTGCTTTAATTAACTAGGTGGGTTCTCAGTCCTCAATTGCCTCTTTGCAAGTATCAGGTGAGACATCAGGGCTGGTGTTCCCAGTGGCATGAAGTTAAGCTCTTCTGGTTAGCAGGCTAATCCTGAGGCCCTACTCTTTAAAGGTATTTAGGTTTCAGGCAGCTGATGTTATTTAGATGCTTAAATCTTTTAAGGCTCTGAACCTTCGGAGCTAAGAGGGTGGCTAAGAAACTCCAGATTGCCTTGGTTCAAGTCTAGGCTGTCAGTCCTGATGCACAAATGTTACTGTTAGATATCTGCATGATGTCAAATCTGAGGCTGGGTCATTCTGCAGTTGCCTGATGTAGCCTCTTTTTGCCCTTTGTTTCTGAAGCAGGGGGTGATAGCCAGTGTCAGACTCCTGATAATGGCTTTGACAGACCTGTGTGGAACTCAGGTTGTTTTACAGCTATTAATTAATTCAGACAAGCCAGCCTGCTGCTTGATGGGTGTTTTGTTTTACTCAGGGGGCGGGGGGGGGGAGAGCACAGGGAGAATTGGTGCCTTTCCCAGACTTGCACAATAGTAGGGTTGGAACTGGGCCGTGTGCAATTTCAATTACTCTCAGTTGCAAGCATTAAATGCTGGGCTGCCCACTTCTTACTGTAGCCGTGGAAGAAGGTGCGGAGGGCAAGCCGGCTGCCATGGTCTGGATGTGATGGAGATGCTGTCAGATTTTAGCAGTTCAGTGACCTTTCCCTAACAGCTCCTGAAGTCACAGCTTTCCCAACACTTGGCAATAGGTAAGGGTTGTCCACAGGTAAGGACTTCTCTTTCATGGTGCAAGAAGTCTATGGAGAGAGGAGCAGGAAGGAGAGATTGAAGATTGCTTCCTCCACCAGCCTCCTGCTTAATTACCTGCCTGAAGAATGACATTGAACTCAGACCTTATTCCAGGTCAAAGGCTTCCCAGAGGGAACGGAGATATCTTAATGGAATAGACTCCTTCCCCAGACTTGCAACTGGTCCTTTATTAATGACAGGATCCTGTCCTCCCTCCCAGTTCAGCACCTGTAATCTCTCTGGGGTCAAGCCAAGCTCCTCAGACCTAGGAAAGCAAAGGGACCAGGTTTTCCTAGTGAATCTTTGAGCCAGGAGAAAGAGCAGCTCTGATACCCAGGCTCTTCCCATCATTTTACACCAAAAGCATTCTGCCATCAGCCTGGCGAGCCAAGCTTGTGGGGGAAACCAGGCTGTGTCCTTTCTGCCTTGTGCTTCTCATTAAAGAACAGTGGGCAATTTGTCTGGAGATTCTTCAAGCAGGATGGGGCTGGATCATACCCTAACTATCTGGAGGCAACAAAAAGCCTGAAGTGCTATCAGCTTTCTCATGGTTCCTGGGTTGCTGTACTTCTCCCAACAATCAGAGTGTGGTGTCCAGGGGCTCTCACCAGTCCAGTTCTCCATAGCTCACAAACACAGTGGAGAAAAGGGCAACTACAAGGCCTGCTCTTATACTGTGAGGTCTTCTCAGACAAGGAAGAGTCCTGAGGTTCCAGCAGTGCACAGAGGTTGCTGAAACTGGAGCAGAATTTACGTAGGGGTGATGAGTGGGGCTATGAGCGTGACTTGCAGAAAAGTTTTAGCTGGGGGTAGGGGCTTTGAGTCCACCTACATCACACCTAGGTTTTGCTGGGCTGTATTACACGGCATGTGCTCTGCTACTGGGATGCAGAGGGCTCTGAATTGTGGGGCAAGAACTGAATGTTTTAAAACACATTAAAAAGCATGTCAGCGTATTCCCATGTGTGCATGTATCTTTGATGGAGTTGTGGAGAGAAGGGAGATCTCCTGGCTGCCTTTCCAGTTTGCACCACTACAGTACTGTACTGAGCTGGCTTGCTGTGTGCTCTTACAGTTGTGAAGATAAAATGCAGCTTAATGATTCTCATACATTAAGTCTGTGGGGGTCTGCTGGGTAAAGAGAGCACCTGAGATGTGACTAAAACTGTGTTACTTTTGTCCTCAGAATAGCCAAACCAAGGAATTCTTTAGCAAGTTGCTCCAGCAGATTTTGTACCTTGGTAGGTCTGGTGGGGCAGGTAATGGTGGTGGGGTGTGTGTGTGTTGGATGTTGTCTTTTGCTGCTGCTGTGGGCAGAAGCAAGCAGTACTTGCCTTAATGGTTCAGGTGAGGCTGCTGGGGAAAGCTGTCATTGGGGGAAGACTCTAGTTCACTGAGGAACAAGTAATAAAGGGAGCTGGCATAAACAGAAGTGCCTAAAGCCTTTTTATTATATACAAAAAGCACCCAATGCCTTGCTCCCTGGGGAAGAGCTTCAGGACTGTTGTCAGTCTGGCTGGCCCCTGCCTTTTAATCTGAACATGCCCAAATGGGCCAGGGGCTTTATTTTTGTATTATTGCATTGTCTTCCTCCCACTCACTTGTGCTTTCCTCTCAGATGCCTGTGGCTGCTTTTGATGCTTCTCTCCCCTGTTTTGGCCTCTCTGTTGGGCAGACTTTGTGGTTTGCCACCTTTCCTTGCTCCTTTTCCTACATCTTTGATGGTACAAGAAAGCTTCTGGTTGTTTCTCTGTTTGCATTTCACTCTCGGTAGGGTTGTGTCTGATGTACTAAGATGGTAACGTGTGAGTCCTTCTGAGTTCTACTCAGTAGCAAATTAGATACCTAGCAGGGAATAATCAGCAACCAAGTGCAAGGTACAATGTGAAAAAAGGCTGTTCATTCCTTATATTTCTCAGTGTCATAAAGACAAAGATATTTGCTACTTCCTTCACGATAAAGCTATTAGCCATATTTACTTTGTTCTCCGCATATGACATGCTTTGTCTGGCAACTTCCAAGAATGCTGCCAGTGTTATTTATATAAATAAATCTCACATTCCTCCTGTGCAATAGGCATTTTCCTCTGTTTTGTAGTTTGGGGAGCCAAGGCATTTAAAAGCGAATTGGCTTTTTCAGAAGTATAGAATAATCCGGCCTTAAGAAAGAGAACAAGAACGTCTTAGTCCTGTCTTCATTGTCTTCGTTAATGGAGTGTTCTCTACCTCTAGTTAATTGGCAGTTCTGATTTTCCTTCAGGTCATGATCACAAAAAGATCCAATTGTCACTTTAAACACATATAATTGAAGTGCCTGCCTACATAGTGACCTGCATCAGAATGCTCCAGCCACTGCACAGGTGGGTAGGATGCTGCTATATTGAAAACTATGAGACTCAGAGAGATTAAGAAATGTGACCAAGGATTTGGAAAATGAAAGCTCACCCTCTAATACAGAATGACCTTGTTCTGAGACTTACACAACATTGTTTCCCTAGGGTTTTTGGGTGGAGGGGGGGGGGGTTGGTTGGTGTGCCCCCCGCCCCCAGCAAATTTCCTAAGGTTTGTGGGGAGGAGGAGACACAATCTGCACACCTGCTGGCTGCTCACCATGAAGAGATGGAGTGGATGGACTGGAGTGGGTTTTATAGGGACCTGGCTGGCCAGCTTGTCTGTGTCCTGGAGCTTGGAGAACACAGATTCACCTAACTTTTTTTTCCCTTTCTTTCTCTCTAGTAGCTTATGCTGTCGAAATAGGTTATCACCCCTTTTCAGTAAGGGAGAAGAGGCAGTTGCAAGTGGCATTGAAGTTGGGAATGACAGTGATTGTCTTAAGTGCCTTTCCTGGAAAAATCCCTTTCTGCCATAGGTGGCCTGAAGACACTGGTACATTAAGACTGCAGTGTTTCCAGTAACCCAGCAGGATTTGGTGGGTGGAGGAAGGGGAAGGAACTCAGCAAGTCATGACAATGGGAAAATCTTGGCAGGGACTTGCACACCCAGTCTTGCAACTGGGCTCAATGTCCCAACTGTTACAAGAAGAGATTGCACCGAAGTGAGGAAAGCTCAGAAAAGGGTGTCTGAAGGCAACTATAAACCCAAACCCTGGATCGGTGTGTTTGGCTAAGGCCTTGGGGTAAAGCGAGGAGGCCGCCAAGGCCATGGTCCCCTTAGGCTCAATACCACCGCCCTACTGTAGTGACAGGAAACCTGGAGATACTCCTTCCCCACCAAGGCAGAAGGGGACTGAGATGGTTTTTGTTGCTGCATGCTCTAAAACGGGCACCAGTGCTGTTGTAGCCGAGCACAGCATTCCTTCAGGCAGCCCCGTTCAGAGGTGACGGTGCCAGGCAGGGGCTGGGGGGCTCCAGAGCTCCCTGCGAACACCCACGTGACGCTGGGCAGCCGCCTGTGCCCCGGGCTGCCTCAGGGCACGACCCCGCTCCTTGCCCCGCCAGGCCGACGCCGCGTCGACCCGCCGCCAAGAGAGACGGCCGCCCCCCGAGGGGGCGCGGGGTACCCGGCGAGAGGCGGTGGGCCCCGGGGCGGGCAGAGGCCGAAGCGCGACGCCACGCCCCGCCGCCCGTTAGGGCCGTTGCGCGGGACCGGCCGGCTGTTGGTGCGCGCGCCGCTGCTGCCCCCTGCCGGACGCGGGCCGGCGCCGCCTGGGGAGCGCGGCCGAGAAGCCCCCGCTGAGGGGAAGGGCCCGCTGAGGGGAAGGGCCCGCTGAGGGGAAGGGCCCGCCGGGGGCAGGGTGGCGGCACTCGACCAGCAGGGATGGCGGGAGAGCGGGCCAGAGGCCCCGGGAGGGCTTTTTTTTGGGGGGGGGATGTGTCTCCCTGCCTCGGTTAAGGGATGAGCAAGGCCTTCCTCACTGGCTGTCGGTAGAGAGCTGCTGTGACGGCAAGCTGTGCCCTCCTTCCTGACGCCCTGGCTCTCTAAGCCCTCCTTGCTGCCCTTGCGAGACACGGCTTGGCTGAGCCCCTGCTGCGGAGCGGGTTTGCAGATGCTTTCAGTTACGGAGTGCCTTGCCTGATCGTGCATGTGTATGACTCTATCCCTGCAGCAGTTCCTGCACTACTATCTAGGAGTGGGTCATTTCCTCTTGACTCAGCGGCATCAATCACAGAGTATATTGCTCCAGCTTTTGGCTCAGGTTTTCAGCTGTCAAGACATGCTCTCCTGCTCGCACATGGGCTATGGGCAGAGACAAGCCTTGGGCTTTTGTTTTGCCGCCCCCTTAGCACCCATCAGGCACCAACTGCAGCTGGCAGGGTGCTATTTCCCAGCCTTCTCGGTGGCCATTATACATCCCTTGCTGATTTAAAGGTGTCAGCATGGCTTGTGGGCCAGGCAAGTCAGCTTCAGGGTCCCGCCAAGCAGGCTTTCTGAGCTCAGACTGCCCTGCTAGCATGGAAGATCCACTGCACAGAGCGACAGGCTTCTGTGAGTGCCCCAGTGTTGCACACCATGTGGAGCCAGGTCTTAAGGCAGCAGGTTTTAGTTCATGCTGATTCAGACGCCTCTGGTACAGTGAAACATAACCTAAATCCAAATATTGTCCAGACTGTTTAGAGGCTGTCCCCTGCACCTAAGATGTGCAGTGTATAGTTTTATATGAACAAGTACATGATACAATTTATATGGACAAGTTTATATGAACGAAAGATTTCTTTTTTTTACAGCATGGGATTTTTGACTTTGTAGCTTAGGGTCTTTCCTGTAAAAGTCAAGACCAGCTACTACTCATGTTCCACTGCTGAAGCAAGATGACTGGATGGACAGAGGATGCTATCCTATCCATGAATAAACAGAAGTGGTCTGAAGGCTAAGCCTGTAACTAAATACCCTATGCTTCCACACGACTTGCCTGGAGTAGTTTTAGGGAAAAAACCAGCTATTATTATCAGGGGAAATCAAAGTGTACTTTGTAATTTGGGGGACACACAAAGTCCTACATGTGCTACAGGAATGGGCCCACAATTGCTGTACCAATCCCATCATCCCTGTATATCGTTTGCCTGTGCAAAATGACATTGTGTGACTGACATCTGGCAGTCAGGACAGAGCAGTGGCTTCCAGCTCTGAAGAGCTGCAGTGTTGTTTATCATGAGGAGCAGGTAGAGCTTGTGGTTTAGGCTCCTTTCCGGCAAAGTGGTCACAAGGTGCTCAGTCACAAGAGAGTCCTGGGCTTCACACTGTTCCTGGGATCTGCCAGATCACATACAGCATCGACATGAGACAGTGTTAGAGATTCTCAGCAAAACTCAAAAGCAAAGGTGATCTCCAGACAAAGAGCTCTAAGCATGGACAAATACACACTCCAGTTGTGAAAATGAATGTGAAAATTACCCCCAAATGTTTTCAGTTATTCACAATAAAATTGTAGTGTCTGAGAAGGTAGAAACTCAAGGTTAACCTAGAAGGGAGGAATAAAAACACTTGAAAGTAAGGACTGCTGATGGCTAGTCAACCAGCAACATAAACACCTATTCACCACACTTTTGCCAAGAAATCCTTCCTATGCAGACCAAACAATACTTGTAAGTATATGGTATAAGTGCATAATATTCTATATAAATGTATATATAGATAATATATGTGTACATGATAGGATTTTACGGTTACGTCTATATCAGCAAATGTTCTGGGGCACTACAACTCCCTTGTCTATGAAATTAATAGCTGATTCCTGTTAATTTATTCTTGCCATGGTTTTGGCCTGTGCCAGTTAAACCTCTTCCGAACAATTCCCAGGCATGACTGAGGGAGTTAGTGTGGGCCAGGGGCTATTCCCAACAACGACTTGGATCCAAATGCCTTGCTTGAAGGATAAAAGAATTTAATGTTATGGGTGAAAGCCATCCTGTGCCAGGGCCCTCAGTGCCAGAGAACAGTCCTGGGCACGTTTACTTTACTGGTATAGACATAGTCTAGGAGCCCAAGGGATTAGGCAGGGTTTTAAGGGTTGCATGCCTGGACTTAGATACTTGATTTCTCCCAAGATCCTTGTGTTTTTTGCAGACATGGGCCTTGATCCTTTAAATCTTCTATCACCTTAGCCAAAAAGCCTTGCTTTCTGGTGTTAATGACCCTTTAGTGTTTTCCCTAAATAGCAGACACCCGGTGGAAGGTAAAGTGGGCTGTAATTACACAGTTTTATTATCACTGCCTTCATGACAGTGGCATATAACAACAGTGAACTCTGTTTAATTAACATTTTCTATATTTTTAGGAAGAAAGTCACATAAAACATAAGAGGAAAAAAAAAACATACAAAACATTAATTTTTCAAAGCCCCTGCAAGTGTATTCAGTTATACTGACCCTTGTAGTATAACATCTCTTGGGAATGGTGCTATCGAGTTTCCACTACGTGAGTGTACTTGAGCTTTTAGCTTTTCTGTGTCGTCTGAAGAACAGCATGGAAAGGTGTCTGACTGATAGCAGCAAACCTGCATTGATATGAGGGAACAAAACTTCTTTGGTCAGGATGCTAATTACAGTGCTCCATGTGACATACTTTTCCTGACCCATCTGTCTGGTCTAGTCATAGCTCTTTCTCCTAACTCTTTCTGGCTGTTATCCTCTTAGCCTGACACTTACCTTTACTTGAGCTTCATTTCTGTCAATGCAGCAACCACATTAGCATCAGAATATGTAGGCCAGGGCTGAGATGAACACTGACATAATGAGTGTCTCTTCTCATCTCATCTATATGAGTCTGGTTGATCTGGTGGGACTGCCACTCCACTATGAAATATGTGACTGAAGTATCCAACCATCCCAACCACAGCCCACTCGATGTGCACATAGGTGTTGGGACAGCTCTGATACTGTGACAATGATACAGTATGGCGATGATAGCAGCAAGGAACTGGGCAGAAGTATATTGAAAGCTCATTTATCTGCTGGTATGATGAATCTCTGCCATATATACAGCAAATTTGGCTGGATCTTCAGAAATCGTCCTTTGGGATTACGGGAGAAAAGGGGAGGGCTGGGGAGTGATGAGATTAACATCTGATCCTTTAGACTGAATCTGTCTGTCCTATTTTTCTTGCAATTTGCTACATAGAGCAAATTGGTCTCCCAGAGATGGAATCCCATGCACCTCCTATATGTACTTCTTTGTGCAGGGTAATTATTGTGAGCAGGTTAATTTGGGGGACTTGATGCTATGTATCTGGGCCCATTACCCATCTAGATGGGAGGCAGAATACAGCTGAGTAGATCTGGCTGAGAAAGACGACGGGGTTTTCAAAAATAGGCTCCAAAAAATTACTCATTAATACCTCTAGGAAAGCTGGCTGTGATGTGAAAACTAAGACCGAGAGAATTTGTTTCTCCCTTGCCTCCTCTGAATGCAGTCAGGTTGTATGGGCCATACTTTTGTTCTCCTTTGAGGGCTAGGAGATTGGTGGTGGGGTGTAACTTGTGTCACGCTCTAGTGTCCACCTCTCATGCACTCAGACAAGGAGAGGTCATCCTAGGGTGGGATGTGGAGGCAGGCTGATCCTTTCACTCTGGCCTTTTGCACTGTCCTTGGGCTTAAGCACTGACAAGGGAGCGTGCAAAGCCTGGGAACAGCAACCTGGCTGGCTGTGCATGAGACACCCAGACCTTTGGCTAATAAAGCACAACTTCCTGCTTGCCTCTGTGTTCATCAACATAAAGCAGCTCGTTGCTGCTATGTGGTAATCCCGGTTCTGCCCTCAGCCCGTGTGGAAGAACACAGCGGCACAGCTGGGAGAACCAAGAACCCCTCCAGACCGCTTTCCCTTCTGTCGGTGCTTGGTTGGAAAGGGTGAGTCGGTGCAGAGGCAAAGTAGTGGTCTCTTGTGCCCTCTGGGGACGGCTGGTATATAATACAGGCAACAGAAAATGTCAAGACACAATATAGGGCTTTTCACAAGGTTTCTTTTAGCCAGCCTCTGCATCGGGGAGGTTTGTAGGACAGGAGCAGGCCATGGCTGTTGTGTCTCCACGGTTCTGCCAGATCTTGCTTCTGTTCTGACAGCACGTCTCAGCTGAAAGGTTTTATCCTGGAAACAAAGGGACATAAGGGAGTGATGTATGATAAGATTTCCATGAAAATATCTCATCCCCACCCTTTATCTGCCCTTGGTCTTAGCCCATCTTCTTTTGCCCCCCTTTTTGACCATTTTTAGTGCTAGCATGTCTACCATGCAGAGCTCACGGTTTCTGATGCCAAACTCATTTCCTCCCTCCCAAGGCCATTTTCATCCTTGTTTACACAGCCATGCTGCCTAGAGAGCTGTTCCAACTCAGATTTCTGGTGGATAGCTTGCAAATAACTGTCCTTAGTTGTGAGAAACTGATAAAGGTTTCAGCATTTGGCCCTGGCCTCTTGAAGAGCCGGTGGGGATGTACAGATGCAATGTGCATTCACAGAATTCAGAAAGCAAGGAGTAAAAGACATGCTTGCAATTTATTCTCATTACAAAATCTTCGAAGTTCGCTCCTTCCTTGGCCAGTCCAGCAATCTGAGCTTTTGAGGCAGAGGCTTGTGAAGACAGGTTGTCTTGTTCTATTCCTCAAAGTGCAGTTTTACTGGATGCTTGGACCCCTTTGGTTGGCTTCCAGCTGGTTTGCGGCCACAAATCTTCAGTCATTTTCAGTTCTACAGTTATTTTAAGGGCTGTATATTTTATCTCCAAGCCTTTCTCCGAGGATTCTACTGTGCTGTCACCCCTGCAGAGGCCTCAGGCAGTACTCGTGCTCCCCTCCCCAGCCTTCCCTGCCATGCTAAGAGCAGCTCAGTAGCACAGGTTTACACACTGACTTCAGTAGATCCAAAAGTGTCTTCCCTCCCCACTGATGAATGGAAGCCTGGCGGCAGCTAGAGGTGGCACGCAGGTAGCCTGACAGGAGTCCTAGCAGCTCTGTGAAACATCACCAGTGCCTGGCTGGTGTTTTCTGATCATCTGATGGCAATTTGAGAGGTCTGGCCAGGCTCACAGTGAGACACTGTGGCCAGGAGTCCCCCAGGCTGGCCCAGCCACGGTACAGTATGGGTGCAGCCTGGCTGTTGCTCTCCTCATCCATGCACCATGTCCATGGTAGGGATAAGTGGCAAGGCAGCGAGTTCAAACTTGCACTTCCTGGAAACTCTTCCTGGAATTTCTTACCCCAGTGATACTAACCTGGCTCTTTTTTACTTTCCTTAGAAGCGCAGAAACTGCTCACAAATACAGATCTAGATGGGGTGCCCAACTAGAGGAACAGGGAAACCTCTTTGATGTTGAAAGCTGTATTTTATTTATACACTTGGGAGAACCCCAGAGGCTGTCTGGGCAGCCAGAAAGTTCCAGAAAGGAATTTCCCCCATCAAACTAGCAACCATAATAATATTTTGTCCCTTCCTCTGCAGAGACTGAGTGTGCCTATTTCCTAGCACTTTTGCTTAAGAAGTTTCCAGCTTTTGCAGGAACCTAGGCCCTTTCTCTCTGATGCTGCCCTTCTAAGCATTGTAGTTTGAGGTTTCTTATCTTTGACCTAAAGACCTCAAGTCTGAGGCAGCTGATGAGTTGGTTGACCCTCTCTGGGGGGGTAGGATGTATAGACTGGATGTTTCTTTCATTTTTGGACTGGCTGCTCCTGGCTAGCTACATGGCAGGGCTCAGAACCACTGTGTGATCCCAGCTGAGGACTGTTATCATGAAGGCATTTGAAAAGGAAGAGGTGTGAGTGAGTTGCAGTGACTGTATTTGAAGGAAAGAAGGTCAGAAATCCTTTAGCCACATGAGATGATTCCTCTTCTCCAGGGGCTAGATCACAAATCATCACTTCTCTTTGCTTGTGTTTCTGAGGAGCCAGGCTGCTCTGCTGCCCTGGAGCTTCTGGCTGGCCAAGCTGAACTGCAGGCGCTGTGAGTGCTGTCCAAGCAGCCCATTACCAAATGGGTGTTGTGGGCCCCCGGTCAAGGCCCGTTTGCAGAGGAACAAATGTCTGCAGTACCACCTAGAGAAGCACGGGGTAAATGGCCAAGGTAATCCTGTGCTCCCTGGTTCTCAGTGTATTAGCCACATGCTGGCTTTCTAATTGGCCCTAGCAATTTGCAGGGAGAGAATGGCAGCAAGGGAGTTATAACAGATATGGGGCTGCCTAGCAGTGCTGTTAAGAGGATCATCTCTTTTCCTTACTGCTGCCATGTGGCCTATGCTGGCAAGATCATTGTTTCTCTATCAAATGGCAGGGATCAGTGATTTCTGAACACCTTTCTCTTCAATTTCTTTTCTGCTTCTTTCCATGGCAGTCAAAAAACGCATCTGCAAAAACACGTATCCTAGGTAGTTCATCACTCAGATGTGCCTAAAAGAGATGTGTCTAGAAGAGAACAGATAGCTGTCAGTGTCAGCCATCTCTGACCAGCCCTTGCTGATATTCCTTGAATGTCCAAAATGTTTGGATGACAGCAGCTGGCTCAGTTCTGGGACAGTTTGTAGCCTTTAAGGTAATGGTGGCCAGTTCTCGTGTTTGGGTGCCTATAGCCATAGTGAAGGGCTCCTTTGTGACCTTATGTGAGATGTTTCCCAACTCCCTGCCCCACACTCCTGGTATAAAGACCACACAGCTAGAGCTTGGAGAGCACTTGTGTGCACTGCAACTTCACCCCTGCAGCTGGGTCATGGTGTGCTTATGGTTTGTATGGTGGGGACTTGGCTTAGGTTGGCCTGTGTTAGGGCAGACATCACACAGAGGCAAAGTCAGAGATTTTTGCCTTCTGAAGGAGCCTACAGGCTCAGCAATTCACACACTTGAAGGAGAAATGCCCTGTGGTACCTGCCATAAGTGACTGGTGGCTGGCTCAGGGATAGCGCTTAGTGCCCTTTGCCTGTTTTGTCAGTCATACTGTTCTGGGAACAATTCATATTATTTTTGTGGTCTGTCCTTCTCCCCTGCTTTTACCTACATACATTGGACTGTGGCTGAGACAGTTGGTGGATGGACCTGCTCTGTGGTACCGTTCAAGATGTGCCTGGCTTTGGGCTCCCATCTTCTTCCAGCAAGATCTAGGCTCAACTTTCATCCTACTTCTGCCTTGCTATTCTCTTTTAGCATTGCCCTTGGCACACAGATGCTCCTTCTGTGCCTGGCACTGGCTGTAGCTCCAGTGTCTCTCTCAGCCATCACCCAGTTAGAGTCACAAGCAAGAGGGGATGGATGAGATTTTTTTTCCACCTCATCCCTCTGACTCCCTTGGTGTAATGAGGGGAGATCCCCAATAGATGGCACTTGAACCTCTTCCCTGGCTGTTTTTTTTTTCCTTTTGCCTTCAACATCGGGATGTTCAGACCAGGGTTCGCACAGATGCAGCATGACCCTGCTATGGTACAGCGTGCGGGAAAAGGAGACCAAAGAGCAGTTCAGTGTGCGAGGTGGGCAGAGCAAATCCCCAGGTGACTTCAAAGGGTGAAAATAGCATCTCCTTCCTTATGAGAAGGTTTGGCCAGGCCTGCCTAATGGGGCCTTCTACACCCACACACATTCCTGTTCTTGCGTCTTGCAGTGTCGGTGGTACACCCTGGGCAAGATAAACTGCAGAAGGTATTAGATTGTCCTCCGAGCACAATGGAAAACACAGCTCAGAGCGAATCTGTGTATTAAACTAATCCTCGCTGCATTGTCTTCACCCCTCTTGGCTGTCTCCCCTATTGTACTGTTTGGCCAGGATTCCCACAGAGGAATGTCTCTGAGGGAAAATAAGACATGGCACACCAGGATCTAAGGCAGCTCTCCAGGGATGTCTTCCCCATCGCAGCAGCAGGCAGGAACATGTGGGTATTGTGGAAGTGACCAGGATCCTTGCTCAGCTCACAGGCCCCTGCCCTCTCCCTTTCACCACAATGCCATGTGCTCTTGCAGGAGAAACTTGCCACTTGCCTCCCTTCTGCTCCTGGTCTGGCCATGAGGAATTTAAAGAGATCTTCAAGCAATGCTGGAGCAGGCGTGTGGGCTTACCCTAAATGTCATGTGATGCATTTTTCATGTTTTTATCATGTGACCAGAAGAAACTTGGACTAGGTTTGAGATTTGGATTTGGTTTGAACCCAGCAGGCAGATCAAAACTCCAGGGGTGAGAAACCCACAGGAACCAAAACCAAAGCAAAGCAATCCCATGAGATGCTTGGGAAGTGAAACCACTGAATTTTGCATAGCTCCAGCAGTGTGATCTAGTAACAGGCTAGATTACAGTCTGGGAGCATACAGCTAGGGGCCAGGAGATACCACTTCTATACTTGGATTTTCCACAGCTTTCCTCAGTGACCTTCAGAAAATCAAGTAACTTGACTTAGTCTGTCTTAGTTTTCTCCTTTGGGAACAATACTGTTACTTACCCTTGGAAAATATTTTGCTATTCTTGGATAGAGGTTACTTGGTAGTGTTCTGCAACCTGTATGTGTGTGGAGGAGCAACACCTCCAGACCTCTCAGGAAGCTTTATTTCCAGTACATGATGCAGCAGCGTGACCTGTCATCTACTGGAAAACCATCTAGCATGTCAAGCCTCATCCTTGGTGCAGGGATCACATAAGACAAGAGTTGCAGCTCTGCGTTCTGCAAGGGCTTCTTTTCCTCTGGGTGTCTGCTAAATTGCTTGTCACTGGTTGCAGCAGTGTGTCACCATGCCTCATTCAGATGCTGGATGCTGTGTATCAATGGAGAACGTGATCTGTTAAACAGTTGCTTCTGGCTTTGCAGCTGTGGAGCGAGAGACAGGCCATGATACTCTACAAGTGCAAGGTGCAAGGTTAGCTGGGGAGGAACTTGAGAGTGTGAGTTTCTCCTGAGCCTGCTGGAACACAGAGATGCTCATGGCTACGCAATCTGAGAAAACACTGGGAGCAAGCGTGTATAACTTGACCCCCAAAAGACCTGAGTGTACCCGAAGTTGGTGTTCCTGGCTATTCTGGTTATATGAAATACAAAGCAAGAAAGAAAGAGCTGCTCTGCAGGTATCTGCTGAAACACATGTAGGCAAAGGTTGCAGAAGGAGAGTTAATACAAGGAGTTATAGTATTAGTATCTCTCACATCACAAGTGCCATGACAAAGCCTCATCAGCATTTGCCTTTGCTGCTCCTCGCAAGCAGCACGGCCCCAGAGCAGGTTAGGCAGCCTAGCATGAACCCACCACCAGGCAGGCTGTGGTCCCTGCTGCTGTTCTGTGCCTTAGTGGGGCCATGTGAGTTTGGGTAGAGGCTGTGAGGTGTTGCAAGTGGGATGGCAGATTCTGCTCTTCTCTGTTTCAGGGAGCTTTTTCAGCTTCATCTGTCTTGAGACAAACAACGGGCCCCTGGCATGTGCCTGTCCTAGTGCTTGAACCCGGAGAGCTCAGATATGGGAAAGCAATCATACCCAGTAGTTTAAGCTGACTGTGGTTTATGGGTCCTATCTTACAGACCATTACGAGGAAAGCCAGTGGCTCCAGTGCTGGAATAAGGAATGAATAAAGGCCTGGGGAATTTGGCTTTATATGAAAAAAAAGTAGACTTTTCTTTAGTGACATTCACTAAGGTAAGAAAATGATAAGAGATTCTCAGTTGTCAGGCTTTGAGATATACCTTGATTATCGGTTAGGGATCAGGATTAATTCTTACCCAACCTTAGATATATTGTTGCATATCTATATGGAGGATTTCTGCTTTTGTCCGGCATTTTACTCTCTCCTGTTGGGAGGCAGGGTGCTAGACTAGCAATCTGCTAATGTGCATTATTCCCTGGTTTTCTGCATTCATGCAGTAAGGAAATCAGAAGTACCTGTAACAACAACCAGGTGACTTAGTGTTGTAAGGCTGGATGGTGATTTCAATTTGGTGTGAACTGGGGGAAAAATAGGTGAAAATAAGTCCACAGTGTGAATGAAGAACTCACAGAGCAAGTATGGTTTAATAGATGAGATAGTTTCCTGTTGCAGGCATCTTCTAAGGCAGCACTATCTGAAAAGCAGAAATGTTTTCTGTCTCAGACTCTGTGCCTGTTGTACTGCTTCAAGAAAAAATACTTTGCTAACTGGAGCTGAACTGAGGCCCTTTCCCCTGCAGCAAAGATGTTCTCATTCTTTTCCGCAGGCAGCATTTTACGAGTGCTCTTTCCTTATCTCGTTACAGGCGTGCTGGCTGAGAACGGGGAACCAATACATTAACCAGCCTGTGCTCCTCTGGAATTTGTACACAAGTGGAGACCTCCTCAACACTTCCGAACTTGTCCCAGGAGGAAGGCTGGGACGAAAGGCAAAAGGGAGCTTTCACCTAGACACGGGGAGTTTATCACTGGCATGGAGTTGGCAGTGGCTGAAAGTCCTTTCTTGTTACTGCTGGCAAACGTGTTGGTGGCTTCCTGTGGGTGCAGAGAGGCTGGGAGCGTGTCAGTCAGTCCCTGGTAACCTTCCTGTTTTGCCAGGGAGGTGTGGGGGGATGGCCATGGAAATGGAGCGCCTTGCTTGGGCCTGAGGGCAGCTGGTGCAGCAGGAGCCAGTGCCACCCTGGCCCTGTGCTTGCATTTGCTGTGAGGAAAGGCAGTGGCGAGTTTCCGTGCAGCTGCAGGCCCCTTCCAAGCTGCCTGGGTGGCTCGAGGGACTCGAGATGGGATACACGCATCCTCCCTACGGACCTGTGCTTGGAGTCAAGGGACGGGACAAATAGGTCATGGCACCCTGTCACCCTCCTGGTGCGAGCCAGGGTGCTGTACAGCACAAGCCGTTATCAGTCTAGCACATCCTGAGCTGAGCCCGCCCAGGCCGGGGACCCAGGGAACGCCGCCCGGAAGGGGTTTGGAAACTTCCTGAAGTCATTGGGAATTGTGCCATTGGCTTGAACAGGGACAGGCTTTTTAACCTTATGTTAAC
>JANHGO010000027.1:23528771-23547081 GCA_024606505.1 Aquila spilogaster
CAGTTTGTGCATGCTTCTACACAAGCTCATGAAGAACTCACTTAGGGTATACTCCAGCCCTCATTAAAATAAAGCAGCCGGTCGTACCAGTGGTTGACGGCGCCGGCGCCGCCCGCGCCCGACGGGAGTGGGGCGCGATGTCCGCCTGCGGCCGCCGGCGTCGAGGCTGATGGGGGCGGACGGGAGCGCTGCCATTGAGCTGAGCCCGGGGCCTCGGCTAGGGAGCTCTGCCGTCCTTCAAACACTCTGCGCCGAATGTCTCTTGTCCTTTGCAGCAAGCTGCCAGTGGGTACCTCCCTCCTTTACTGAAGCGTAATCGGGGAGAGGGCGGAAAGCAAAGGAAGTTTGGTATTTATTTTTTTCTTTAGGCCTTGGGAAGGGATTCCCCCTCCTTCCCCCGTGGAGGTCCGCAGGACGGAGTGCGGTGGCGGAGGAGAGAGGAGCACAGCTGGAAGCGGGCTGTCCGGAGCCGTCCGCCCCCCCGCCGCCGCAGCGTACCTGGGGGTGCTGGAGGCAAGCCCTACGAAGCTCCTCCGAGCAGCGGCTCGGCAGATGTAGATGCGTGCGCGTGTGTATGCTTAACCCTTTATTGGCTCCCCGGATTTGTACCATGCTGAAGATCCTCACCAAAAAGCTCAGGAACCAGAGTTTGAACGAAATTCAACCTTTCCAGCTAAAGGTAAGAACAGCCCGTTTTGTCTCGGTTGTTTTTTGCACCCTTCAGGTAACTAATAACGGGGCCTTGAGAAGCTAGTAACTTGCAGTGTTTATTATGCTGGGCCAGTTTCCTCTCGGTGTGCTCAGTAGGAACTGGCTTAGGCTGTATTCCTGTTACTAAAGTCCTGTTCCTTTGCTCTCAGAGTTGACCTGCACAATTCAGTAGGTCATACAGAAAGGTAGATAAAGGCAGATGTATCTGTCCGTTCTTTAGCAATATTTACTTTTAATGGGGTTCACATTTAACTACATAGGCATTTGCCCGTCTGTCTAGTTACCTTTGTACATGTGCAATCTGTAGTCTCCCAGCCCTTGCCAGGCTAGAACCCACTATGCTAGGTATTGTACAAACATGATTTGCCTAAAATGCCTTTCAGCTCGTTATTTGCATTTCTCTCTCTTCTGGTTCTGAAGGCTTGAATCTGAGCTGAATTTTGCAGTCTGGCTCACTGCATTGACTCATGGACTCTGTTTCCATCCTTTCTTACTGCTCAAAAGAAAAAATGAGGATTCAGGATAAGGAATATCTAAGCCCTTCCTGCCAAATGAAAGGAGGAGTTTTGAGCCATGTGCAATGGGATAAAAATGGAGTTGTGATGAGTGAGTTACAAAAAATTACCAGATCCTTATTTGGTGAAAGTGTTGTGAACCAAGGGATACCCCCTGAAATCAGCAGAGTTACTCTGTATTGGCATCAGTACTGTGGGAAGTGTAGTGCCTGGCCCCAAATCAAATAAGGGATCTGGGAAAACTAGCAGCCCTCCTTGCCTGAGTTGGGGTCTGGGGATCCGTATACCAGACTCTAGTGGAGTCTTTTGTATGTGTTACACAGAGGCGGATTGCTGTGTGGCTGCACTTCTGCGCCCTCACTCTGGACAGGCTGATGGCAACTTTGTTAGAAACAGTGCTGATGTTTCCTCAAAGTTTGCTGTGTCTATGTACTTCTTCCTGCGAGGATTGCACAGTCTGTGGTTCTTGGGGGAGGAAGGATCAGATTTTATTCTTGGAAATAAAATAAGGGCAATGCTTTAGGTTGTAGTGGACTGGTTCAGTGCAGAATATCTCTGCAGAGGCAGTGGGGGATTTCTTTTGAACAGTGTGTTTTGGGGCCTTGTGGCTGTGATCACCCCCTTTAGCTTTATTGTTTGTCTCTTGGAGCCTCAGGTTGTGAAACTGTGAGAATCTTTGGAAGGAGCTCTCAGGGGTATATACAGCCTTTGGGATGCTTGGAGGCATGCAGGAAGAACTGCAGGAGTGGGTGTCTGCAGCCATTTTGTTCATATTAGTGCCAAGGTTTTGTGCTGTAAACAGGTGGTCTGCATTTTTTCAGGCTCAATAGAGAAGAGAGCCTTAAGCTTGCACTGTTTCTTGCAAGGCTAATGCGTAGACCATCAGAGGTATCGTTGCAGCCTGCTGTGGGGAGTGGTACAATGACTGATATACATGTGTATGGGCAGAAAGACAGACTTTGAAACTCTGGGTTTATATGTTTTGTAGGCCTTCGGGGACCATGTGCAGCTGCCTGGTCTTGGTTGAGCCTTGTACCAGCATACTAATCGGTTAATAGAGTATGCAGTGCTGTCTTAGGTGTTGGGCCAGATCTCCTTGCAGGTGTGGACATGGGATAGGTGGCACAAGTGGCAAGAGGTGTGGGAGCTTACCATGGTGCATTGACCCTGTGATGAGGCCAAGTGTCCTGTACCATCTTCCTTTACTGCCCTCGGATGATGTGGGGCTGCCAGGCACAGATCGGACTTCTGCCTTCTCAACTTTCTCATGTTGGTCTGTGTCTGTGAAGGTCTGTATGTATTCTGGCAGGTATGGTACATGCATTATGTAAAAGGTCCAGTCTGCTGTCATTGAAACCTAGTGAAAAGTTAGTTAGGTGTGAGCATAAAATCAGGTCTGTAGTAGTGTAAGGGAGAATGCGCAACTAATTCAGATAGAATGAGAACTGATCTGCATCCACCACCCAAACCAAGAGCTTTCTGAGCTTTAAAAACAGTGTGCTTAGCTGGTCTTCTCCTTCATTACCCACTTGCTTTTGCACTTTATGACCTTTGTTGGAAGTCCCCAAATTCAAGGGAAAGCAAGCTGCTGTTGTGTTTCTAGCTTGCAACAGTACTGCCATTAGGCAAAGTCCCAGGAGACTGTCCTTGGGTAAATGGTAAACTCATTCCTGTAACCTTGGGAGATTTGACTAACCTTGGATTGGCATCCAAGCTTTGGGAATCTTCAATTTCTGCCCGCTGTAAAGATCTAATTTTGGTACCATGTGCCCTGAATTGGTTTAGTGTGGGTGTGATAGGTCTTCCTAGCCTTTCCCCACTTGGAGAAGCTGAGAGGCTGCCACAGCCTCCTGTAAGTGAAACCAGGAAATATGCAAGCTTTGGGTGTTGATGCAATGGACTTTTCTTTTTTTCCTGACTAAAGTTGGTCTTTAGGCAGTTGACAACTAAGGCTGCTCAGAGGGCTTTGACTCAAGAGGTCTGCTGGTTCGTGCTGTTGTTGCTGAGGAAGCTAGTGTCCCTTTATTGTCCTTTCACCAGAAGTCACCATAATGGGAAGGGAGGGATTGACTGATGTTTCACCTGCTGTTGGGTTAGTGTGTGCTGCCAGCAGTTTCTGGTACAGGTAGCTGGGCTGTGAAGCATGGTAGTTAGGGTTCAAATTTGAACCCTTAGCCTTGGAAGACTGGTCCTGTTGACCTTGCTGTCTCCTCACTGGACACTCATGCCCCTGTAGCAGGGGTGGCTAAGTGGCAGCATGTCTGCTCCCAAGCTGTTGCGGTTCATAGTCCAGCCTATTGACTTAGAGTCCTTCAGCTGCTGCGGCTAAATCCAAGAAAGGATTTTGAGTTGGAGCCTTGTGCCTCAGCCTGTTGTTCTACCTCTTGCTTCAATGGTCTGGTGTTATTTGCTAGAGATTAGGCCAGATTCAGAAACCTTGTTTTTGGCTGGCTGTTAGAAATTGAGAGCCAAAAGCAGATCTGACTTTACAGGTTAGGGCTCATCTTTAATAACAGCTGGCAACTGGGGCTGTTCCAGAGCAGACTTTGTGGGACAGGAGAGAAGAGTGAGAACAGGGGGTTGTCCTATGCTGTAGTGAAATCCTTCAAATAAGGAAAGTGAGAAAGGCCTGTAACTCAAGACCTGAATTTTTTGTTGGTTGTCCAATATTACAGTCTAGTATGGTTTTTTTATTGTTTTCTTTCATAGTTTTGGACTGGTAGTCTTGAGAAGCCCTTCCTGAACTATAAGTCAAATTGTTCAAGGAGCTTTTAAAATGCATATCCTGGGGTTGCATGTGGGTTTATGAGATGGAGTACTGATACTGAGCCCTTAGAATTACTCTCCAACTGACTCAGCTTTCTACAAATGAAATGTCTTGTTCATCTCTGCAACTTGGGGTAGGGGTTTCTCACACAAATGCATTTCTTCCAAATCCCTCTTCAACTCTTGCGCCCTTGCATATTTGTGCAGTGGCTAAAGTATAGGTGTTGGTTTTCTAAGCTTTGCTTGCAAGCAAGCTCCTTGGGGCAGGGAGCATCTGGTTGGAACAAGTCTGTGCATTGCCAGTCAAACTAAGCCCTTAATTAGTTGCCCTAGGTGTTATCAGAATGAAACAGTTGGATTGTGGTGTGTTACAAAATTAACTGGCTGAAACATGTAACTGAAGAGAACTGAGCCCTTTAAGGGTGGCAATTCCATTCCAACTTTGCTGTTGACACAGATAACTTTGTAGGCGGTACAACTGATCCACAAAAGTTGTTAAATTACCTATGTACTTGGCATATTCCTTTTTGTCCTGGGCAGAGGTAATTAAGAAATGTTTGTCATTTCCTTAATGTCAATCAATGAAATGAAGTCATATGTGAGTCTGTTCTGGTGGCAGAGAACTGCATTTCTGTGCTACGTAATTTTGGCCTTACAGTTGCTTACAAGGGAACTGTGGACTAGGCACTAACAAAGCCACCATGTCAGCTCTCTTCATGTACCCTTGCAGCTTGTATGTGTGCATACACAGTGCTGGGGACCAGCAAGTTATGTCAGTTATTTTCTTCTGGTATCTGCATCCGGAATCAGCTATGAGACTCTGGTCTGGCTGGCCAGCCCTGCTGAGCGACTGGGAATCATCCTGATCCTTCCTATATGAAGGCGATTCAGTTGGTCATGCAAAGTGAACCTCAGGCTTGCAGGTAGTGACTTCTGAGTCACTGTCGCAGTGGTAGCTGGTTGTTCTGCAGAGCCAGGAATGTGGTATTTAATTTTTCCTCCTCAGACCAAAGAAGAGTGAAGTAGCATCATTATTATTGATGCACAGTGTGTGTGCTTTCAAAGATCTGTGTAAGGACTCATGCTTTGTGGTAATGAGGACAGATTAATTTCCTTTCTTTGGGTTGACTGCTTGTCACGTGTTCAGCCAGCCACTTGTCTTCAGGCTGGCTGAAGACAGCTTGGCACAGTGAAAATCTAGCTTTGTCTTTCTCCTGTGGTATGTGAAGGTTTTCTCTCTCCTTCATGGGTTTTTCAGCGCATACCACCAAACAGGTTCATTGCTTTAGGGCTGGAGGACTCTTTTACACCTAAGCTTTGCTTTTCCTCCTATTTAGAGCTGGTAACATTAGATCCTTCTGGTTTGTCTTAATCTCACTCAGGAGGGGCACAAGCACTTGCATGAGTGTAAGTGTGTAAGTACAATTTCGTCTATTGGAGTATCTATGAATATGCCTAAAGTTAGGCTTGTGACAATTTGGGCTAAAATTATGTTAGTGGGTTAGAAATGCTGTGATAGATACTTAGCCAAGGCAAAGAATAGAACAGGCAATTCCAACCACTCAGAAACCTTAAGGTTTAGAGACTTCTGCCTGAGGCATTGTAAAATAATAGGTTTGGAATTCTTTCTACTTGGTCTGCTTTCTAAGGTCTGAATCTTCAAGGGTTGTCATCTTTCCTGTGTGGACATCCAGCACTGAATCTCCTGTAATGACTTAATTCCAGAGAGTGGCACTTCAGACAAATTGCAGATATTGCAAATACAGCATAATGGGAAGTTCATTGACACTGGGGTAGTTCAGTGAAACATCCTCTCAGCTGGTTGTCTTTATGACTGATGAAAATCTGGGCTAGATTAAAAAAAAAAAAAAAAAAATCCACCCCCCAGTGTCATGAAGAAGTCTTGTTACTTTTCCTTATGTTTCTCAGTTCTTGATTTTTATTGGAATGAAAAATTTAATTCTGAAAATGTAATACTATGTATTTAACTTTTGCATTTCAGTGAAAACAGATTAATCCATTTTGCTTTGCTGGACAGTGCTGTTCTACTTCATTTCCTGCTGTCATGTACCATCTTACAGCTCCTGAATTTGTTGCACTGTTTGGGATGCTGAAAGTTTTCCTGAGCAGGGGAATAGCTTATATTTGAAGTGAAAATAGAAAGCAGACCCAGGTCATCATTTATTTTAATTATGGCTTTTGCAAAACAGTGGGTTCACCTTTTTTTTAAAGTAAAAAGCAAGGCTGGCATCCATTAAGACACCTCTGTGGGGTGGTGGGTGGACATGGTACCACTCTGCTGTAGCATGCAAGTCTAGCCAGCTTCTCTGGCTGTTCCTGGAGCATGCCTGGGGTCACAGAAGTGTTGTTGGGATTCCTCAGTATGGGAACCAAGGGATGTATTCCCTTTTCAGTGGGAAATACACTCCCACCCGCAGTGTAGGCAGCACCAGCTCCTCCTACCCCCTTGCATTTATCTGTAGCCCCTGTTCTCCTGTTCAGTGGGATTCAGGTTGCCGGGTGACCCAACTCCTCCTAGCAACCAACATCACAGGTATGTGTGCACTCAGGGCTGTTTTTGCTACATGGCTGTGGGCAGAGCCTGTTTGTCCTCTCGCCACTGTTGACCAGCAGAGTCAGCCAGCTAAGCTGTTTTTGAATAGGCACCAGTACCACCCACAACTGCTCAGCATGAACACCCAGGCAAGGATTTAGAGAAAAGCCAATTAGTTGTGACCTTTATCTGCACAGAAAGCATTCCCTGTGCAGTATGAATTCTGCTGTGACCCAGGCCTAAAAGTTGACATAAGGGACATATGGCCCAATGTGACCTATGCAAAGCTGTCTCCAATGCCAATCTGGGCACAGGCCTGCCCAAGTTGTAGGGACATGGCACACAGGTGAAGCACAGTTCAAGGAAGGTTTCTTCTGGACCAGCTTGGTCACTCATTGGGGGTGGACAGCTCAGGGTGCCTCTGGGCATTTCTCACCTCTCTTGCTATGATGTTCTTGCTTTTCAGACTGATTATAACCTCCTCCCTTACATGGGCTGGTCTGTTTGGATATTGACCTGACCTCCCTGTGTACCTCAGTATATACATCATACTGAATTGTTCAGTTGTAGGACAGGCATTTTGAGGCTGGGGCATCTTGGGAGTTGGCTGAGGCAGAGGGAGCGGATCTTACATGGTGACTAGTCTCTCTTCCTCCTCTGTAATCACTGCAGCACACCAAGCGCTTGGCCAGGTGAACTTCTGCTGTTCTGTCTTTGAGACAGCCCTAGCAGAATGGGAATGCTACAAGAAAGTACCCTTGTGTGGGTACATCATGTGAAGAGCTCACCTGGTTGCCTCTCTAGTCCAGCCTTGATGGCTTCATGGAGGGTGAAATACTGCAGATGCTTATGAAAACTTCCTGGTGGACCTGGATGTAAGAAAGTATCTTGCTTGGAAGATTTGCATCAAAGCTGCCACATACCTGCATGTGCAATAATACAAATCCTGGGTCTTCCTAGTTGTTCTGGGTTAGCATGGCAGAGTTGCATCTGGGGGCGGCAGGAGCTAAAAGCCCAAAGAAGGTGCTGTGAGTGACTGTCAGCTTTGCAAGCAGCTGGTGCGGACCAGTCTCTGTTTCCAGCCCTTTCCTCCCCCAGCACTCTTAGCCAGCCAGCCCACAATCCAGGCTCACTGTAGAAATGAAGTCCTGCTGCAGAGCCCATTCAGCTTGCCAAGGCTTGAGCTGTGGTGCTGGTAGTGGAGATCAATGCCTGTGCCCCACTGGCATGTACCTTCTAAATGAGTGTTGTCAACGAGGAGATGTGTTGAAGCCTGGGGAGGTGTCACTCAGGCATGGTAAACTGTGAGGCTGTGGATTGCCTTCCTCAGATGAGCAGCCATCTTGTGGGACTGGCATGACTGGGTTGGTTGGTTGTTATGCCCAGCAAACACACCTAAGAAGCCCTTTACAGCTTTGCCTGGGATTACCTCCCAGCCCTTGTTCCAGCATCAGCCCAAATGAGAAGACCTAAGAGTTCAGGGCTAGAAACACCTTCTGAGGAAAAGAGGAAACCAGCACCTGAGCCTAGGTATCCTGAGGAGGGTTTTTATTAGTCATGTCTCATTTCAGGGATGGGTTAACCTGAGGTTTGTTGCCTGACTGCAAGGTAGGTCCTTATCTGAATTTAGATTTATGAAAGGACAGGAGGTGCCTGGATAAAGTATTCCCAAATACCTCAATATTCATTAATGTCCAGAATGAGAGTAGGTGGACTTTGTTTTCTGACATTTCTAGGGAACAAACTATTGATTGGCCTTGGGTGGCTGCTTAATTGATTTGACTGGGCTACAAACCAGCTTTTGAGCCGCTGATTTCAAGGAGATCACAGAATTCAAGTTGCTGATGGCATAAAGATCCTATCCCCTCACACCCATTTTGTTCAGAAATCTGTCTCATCTTCCTAATGGGATCACATTGTTTCCATGATGCAGCCTCTTTATTTAACTGATGTCTGTCCTTTTTGGCATCAGAGGCCACAATCTGCCAAGGTCTATATGGGCATAAGATGAGATGAAAATTTCCTTTGATTGAAGAGGGAATTTTCCATCTTGAGGAAAGCTGCCAGACAGGCAGCTAGATCCTCCAGTTTGCTGAGTGTGTCTGGATGTAAGCTGGGAAAATATAAAATAACCCTTCCATATCCTGTCACCCAGTTATTACACACAAATCCAAGTGGTTGTTCCAGACAATTGTCTGCAGCCAGACTGTTTTTGTGTGTGGGTTTCTTTTCTTTTATTTTTTCTTTATTCCTAGGAATTGGTTATTCTGAAGAAATAAAAGTTCTTTGGTCAGGAGAGAACAGCAGTATTTGGTGTGGAGCATATGAAGTGAAATAATTTAGAGGCTTAAAAAATCAGTAGCTTCTATGTATATGTTTTTGTTCATAGAAAACCCTTTATTCTGGCTTGGACAGAAAAAGTCATTCTTGGGAAACCCCTCAGTGGTATTTTGCAGAGGACTGCAGTGCAATGCAAATTTTCCCCTGTCTTGCTCCTGAAATGGTATGTGGGGGTGCCAGTTTAGTTTGTGGTGCTGGACACTGTCTCAGTAGCTATCTATGGTGAGTGAGGTGAGTTGGATCTGCAAGAACACTGTCAGGTTTTGTTCTGTGCATCCCCTTGTGTTGTGACATTGCAAGTGAATGTATATGCTGTGTGGCCTGCTTCCATGAATGACGCTTAAGAGCACCCATCCTGTGTTAGACCTACAGTCTGTCTGCCCCCACCTCAGTATCCTATCTCCTGCAAGTGCCAGAGGGGGGACCTAGAGGAGACTGTAAGAACAGCACGTATTTTGGTCTTGGGGACTTTTTGAGATGGAACTGCTGTCTGTGCATTAGTAGCCCAGTTGACTTCTTTTACCTAAACCTGTTCACTTCCCCCCACCAAATCTATGTAGGGTCTTTGCATCCAGAACAACCTGTGGCAAAAAGTTTCATACCTTGACTACATGTTGCTGAAGGATCACCTATTGTTTATTTAGAACTTGCCTCTTACTAATTTAATTTTGTGCTTTCTGCCTCATATTGGAGGAGAGAGTAAGCATTCAAATTCTGTCTTTTGCCACTCATCTCTAGCCCATCCCTCCATTTGTGGGGTGAAGAGACCACCCCTTTGGCCAGATTCTCCCAACTAGGAACCACTTGGAATCACACAATGCCTACCAGGAAAGGATCTGACGCAGTGAGAGCCATTGCAAGTTTTTACATGGTCCTAATTCTTACTTTAAAGATGCCTAACCATAGAGATCAAAGACCTGGTCTTGAAGGATTATCCTGTATTACTGGCTTGCTCCATGATAAAACACAAGACGTTTGGTGTAAATCTATAGAGATGAAACAGCTTGCATCTGCTTGCACTCAAAAGGGTTAATGTGGTATTTTTATAGGAGAAGCCTGAAATGTCTCATGTGCTCCACATGCATTTTCCAGCCTGACTATAAGGCATTGTTCCTTGTGTTTGCAAACCTGGCTGATGTAGTTCTTTATGGCTGAGCAGAGGTGAGTGTCAAGTGAGGTATCCCAATGCAGGCAGCTTCCCCTTCAGCTAATGAGGTATCTCAGGGCAATGGCAGTGTATCATCACATCACAGCAATGTAATAGCTGAACTAGGCCAGTGGGCATGGGGTGTGAGTTAGGAGGGGTGTATTTAAATCCCTGTGGCCAAAGCAGGAGTGGTTGGCAGTGGTGTGAGCAGCCATCTCCCATCCTCCCCTCTCTCAGTACATGCATAACAGATAAGATTAGCTATGCTATAGGTGCCTCTCCAGTTCTAGGTGTCCCTTGTACTGTCTTCCCCTTATGTCTGAGAGGGGTGTCAGCCTGTGATAAATAGGGCTGCTCTTAATCTGTGTTTGGAGCTGAGGTTCAGCAGCAAATGGGCTGTAAATCATAGATGGAACTAAGTCCCTGTATCTTAATGCAGGGTGGATGAGGCCCTGTAATGAAGGTCTTTAATCCTTCAGGCTCCTTCTGGTCTTTCTGGACTGCTGTGCTTTGTGGTGTCAACACTGCTGAATAACACTGCTCCTCTAGGGTGTGAGCTAGGGGAATGCCAGGGCTCCATGCTGTGCGCTGTCAGGGATCTCTTTGCAGCACAACCGTTTTGTAGGTTGCTGCTTCTCTCTGATGGGTGCTTCTTGACACTACCATTGTTTTCTTAGCTAATTCCCTTCTGAACTATGTATGTAAAATGCTGTCTCCCTGCATAGGATGAGAAAGTTAACAGGTGAATGCTAGCCTTCCAAGAGAATCCTTGAAACTTGGACATGAATTAACCATAACACTCTATCACATCAGCAAAGCCATGGGTAGAGTAACAGAACTGGTGAGAAATTTACTGTGTGAGTCCACCACATACAGGTGACTGCCAGCTGAGGCCAGGCTGCACTGGGTATTTGTACTGAGCAGAAACTGAGTGGTGGGAGGAGAGTAGGAGATCTGCTGGAGACTTAATGGGAAATGGCACTTCTGGAAGGTTCACTTGCAGGTAGGAGTAGAGTTGGAGGAGTGTATGGTTTCTGTTGCCACAGTAAGAGCAATAAACCTTAACCAGCCTATTAAGATAACAACATAGGGATAGTTTGAGAATTTTGTAAAAATTCTTGCTACCAGAAAGGATGATACATATCACAGCATGGAGCTGCAGCATTCCCCTGGCTCCTGTACTGCAGAAGCAGTCTTACTTTGTAACACATTGTGGTCTGGGAAGGCAAGGAGGAAATTGGAGGATTAAAGGCCCTACTTTAGCAGTAACACCTTTGTTACCAGACCCTATCCACCTGCTGAGTGAGGGCTGTAATGACCTTGTTCTATCTGTGAGTTCTAACATCATGACCTATGAAATCATGGCCCCAAACATGACTGAAGCTATGTTTATACAGAGAGATTCTAGTTCTCATAGTGGCTTTGAGGATAAATAAACTGAACGGAGTTCTCTCAGATTTGGAGTATTTGGGGTGCTAAGGACCAGAGTCTGGGTGTTTTCTGCCTGGGAGGCTTTTTAAAGCATTTTTTAGTAGATAGCATTCCTTTTGTGTCTTCTGATGTCATGCAAGTTTGATGGCTGGTGGGAGGAGCATGTGCATACGTGTGGGTGCCTATATCATTGGTCTCTGCTGGGTAGAACTGAGTCTGTTCTAGTCTTTTTGCAAGTACTGCCTTTTGGAGGTTTATCTTGAGTGGAATTAAGAAGTTTGGTTCTGCTCTTCTAACAATATTTGCCTGGAGCTTTTGAGAACAGACCCATGGTGGATAGGAGTCTCAACTATAGACATCAGCTGCATTCACTTCCCTGTGATTGGAGAACATCGGATGTTTCTGGTGACTATGGAGTCCATGTGTTCATCTGCCATAGGCTCATTGGTGCTGTATAATACTGTGCTTCTCTGAAGCAATGGTGAGGCATTGGGACTTGCTAGGTTTTTTTTATCTGCAACCCCCCCCAGTGTTTTTATCTTTAGTCTTCCCCTGCAAAATCATCTCAGCATAGCCCTGGGAAGAACAGGGGGAGATTTAGAAAAGGAAGTTTGATGCAGGCTCTGACTGCTGCAAGAGAACTGATGTGGGGCAGATGAGAGAGTGCAGAGAGTCCAGCTGTGGTCTGTGGGTTTGGCCTGAACTGGTCACTCGTTTTGACCAGTCTCTTTGTGCCCCTTCCCAGTGCTGAAGCCAGCCCCACTGCACTTGTGTCTGCACAGAGTCCTCTGATTCACTCCACTTGCAAAATGAGGATCCCCAAGCCTAGGGCAGTGCCCTGTCATCTCTGTAGTTCTAGTCAGGTTTGGCCACAGTTGTAACTTCTTTCCAGGAGCTGTAGCCAGTAGATAAACATAATCTTGTCATGCAAACGGTATGTTCAAGACGTGTATTAATTTGTTAGTGGAATTACAGAAGGATGAGGGAGAGGATTTAAAACAGTAAGAGGACCACACATGTGCCTTCTCATACCCACCCACCACTACTCTCCTTACTGTTCTGTGTAAGCCTAGTGCTTTCCTCTCAAGATCTAGGTAACCCAACTTAAGCCCATGCTTCTGGAAATCAAGTTCAGTCATTGTTCCTCAGAACAGAAGCTCAGTTTCCATGTTCTGTGGTTAATGACTCCCACCACTTGCGCCCTGAGAGTTGCCAGTCACCATATTTGCCTGTGTCTGTGTAAGGTAAGCATTCAACAAAAATGGCATCTGTATTGTTAAAACAATGCAGACTTGGCTACCTAGAGTGACTCTCTGCTTCCCTTAAATCTGTGAAACTGCTGACAGTAGACTCTAGGACTCTAGACCATGCAGAAGATGACGTGTCTGACTAAATGTGCAGCATTCCTACAAAAATAGGAATTTTGCTGTCTTTGGCATGGGGCAGGCCTGGAAAACAAGGGCCTCGGAGTGCTGTGTCCCACTGGCCCATCACTGCTTTCACTGACGCAGCCAGGCAGCTGCTCTGTCAAGCAGGACAATGTTCAACAGTTATGAACCCTGGGTTTGAACTGTAGCCACTTGCAAGGAAATGGGGGAAGGAGGTTGAAGGCAGAGCTGTTACGAAAATTAAAAAGGAAAATAATAATAACAACAGAAAAGAAGACTTTAGAAAGCTTTTTCCTAGTTTGGACTGTTCTGGCTGGAAGTTTAGCTGTTGAAGAACCCCAGCTGTAAAACCCAGATCTAGTCTGGGCAGTCGTATCTCACTTGTGGATGTTTGAAGTCTGAACTGAACTTAATCTCTAACTCTGCTGCTTTTCTTGAGGAGAGAGCAAGCATTACAGCCTGTTTTACTAGTATAAATTGTCCCTGTAATGCTGAATATCTCTAAAATAAAATTTAAAGGAGAACTTGGGAGAGGAGTTAGATGTAATTCGAAGGTCTGTTTGACTCATTCCTTCTTTCTTCCTCACATTGTTCCATGGCTCAAAACTACCTGTCAGTGTCTCAATCTCCCTTGTTTTCCCACTCTCTCTAATTCAGAGTTTCTTTTAATTGGGAGGATGGTGCCTCCCTCATTCAAGATCAGGCAGTGTCCCATGTCAACTGTTGACCTGGAAAAATAACACTGGGGAAACTTAGTAAAATGTTTTTACTAAAGTCAAGCAGTTGCGACGGAGAAGAGCTGGTAGCAGAGCCCTGTGCTGTAGGATGCTGATGTCTCTAGCAGCTGCTTTGCAGGAAGTGTGGCAGGGAGAAGGTAAGTGAAGACTAGTTTAATTTCCCCAATCTGAAGTCGGAAGAAATGGAAGTTGGTTCCCCATAGCAGAGATATCAGTAGTCATTGGTGAGGTCATCATCCCTTTCTGCTTTTGTGCCAGGAGCCTGTGAGTGAGACCAAGTCAGCAAAGTCTCTTTCCAGGGCACTTGGAAGGGGCTTTACTTGGTTCCACAGATTCCCTGGAGTACCAGGGCTCACGTGAATGAGCCTGTGTTGCAAACTGCCTTATATGCAGCAGCACAGGCAGCTGCTGGGGAAGCCACCTCCCTGGAGGTAGACTCCCTCCCTCCCTCCCAGAGGGAGATTGGGAATGATGCCCTCCAGCCTGCGTGCATTCTCGATTCAAGCAGGGAATGAGGGGTTGCCTGTAGTCAGTTGTATCTCTGCTTTACCTGCTCCTCACGCACACACCCTCCACTGCACCAAGCCACACCGTTGGTGTTTTAAGTTTTTTAGAACAATACAGCTGTTAAGTGAAGCCTGTTGGGAGAGATTTGTTCTGCCTTGGAAGTGAGATTCCCTTCTCTTTTGTGAGCTCCCAGATGATTCTTAATGTAATTACTTTTGATCATATGATGGCAGGTTAATTTCTTTTCTGTAAGCAAAACCAAGAGGAACTCCACTTTAACAGGGTGGGGTTTTTTCATTGTCTGCTGTATTTCAGTACTTTAAGGGTGGCAGGACCCTTAGGAGCTGGGCAATTCTGGCTGAGCTAGTTATCATTACTCAGTTGACAAGCGGCAGCGTGATGAGAACGGCAAAGATTTTTCTCCATCTCTAGCTTTTTCTTATATCTGCTAGTTTGTCTTTCATGTTAAATCTCCCTCAAAGGTATAAGCTTTACACTCAGTTCTCCTTAAATACCATCCGGTTATTCTACACAAACCCATCTTTTCTTACTGGAGATTGATGCAAAAATCAAATGCATGGGGAAGTTTGTCCATGTTTCCATCTGGCATGGTAGGAGTCCTTAGTCTGCCAGAAGGCATGTCTGGTGCTGGAGCTGAAGGACCCAGGTGTAAGACTGAGATCCTCATCAACAGGAGGCTGCTGTCTTTGAACTTCAGATCCGATGCATTTCCTGAAGAAAGACTGGATGGTGGATGGGCACCGGTACTTTTTCTGATTTGTTTTATACCATGGCTTGTAAACATTCACACATCTATGTGAATTGATTTTCTTCTCTTTAATTTTGCATGTTAAAGTACAAAGTGTACTGGGCACAGTCCTGGGCAGCCAGTTCTAGTTGACCCAGCTTGAGCAGGGGCTTGGACTAGATGATACCAAGAGGTGTCTTCCAATCTAAACAGTTCTGTGATTTGTATGCTGTGAATAAAGCCATGCTCTAATGGTATCTTTGACATGGAGATCAAGATTTCTGCTTTAGCAGTGTCACAGTCCTGAGTTTGTGAGGAAAACAAGGCTGCGCTGCCTCGGACAAAAGTAAATCTGTGGCTAATACAAGACAGGGACAGTGCAAGGGAGGCTGGAGGCCTGAACACAGTACTGCTGTGTTTAGTGGAATGCTTTTGAAGAGAGGAAGGTGTTACTGTTAAAGCCTGGGAAGAGTCAAGGGAGAGAGCATTTATCTCCAACTAGTCAGAGCATTAGTCTTAGATTCCCTATATCTTTATGGTTTCTGGAAATTCTTGTTATCTGTACAGATAGACAATCCTTTTTTTGATCTTCCATTAATCTTTGCCTGTGTGGTATATTAAGGCAAGGAGTTTCATGTGTAAAATTTCAACTCTGCAAGATTAATGGTTAGTCAGCTATGAATGATGGTTCTCTGTTAGGGAACATGGGAGCTAGGGTCTCATATATAGGAGCTTGGGAGACTTCAGTTCCCACAACCAGGTTATAATTTGTGGAAGGATTTACTAATAAAAAGAGAATGTAGCAATACTAAAATAGAAGACCTTGCTAAATGACAAATGGGAGCAAAATGATGATGTCTGAAAGATGTGAAGGAAGACTGAGTAGGAGCGTATTTGCTCAGAGATGAGAGGACTTCTGAAAGACAGTGCAGGTCATGGGACATCAGAAGCAATGTGACTTCTGAGTCTTATCTATTTACTTCATTCATGCTCAAAATGCACAATTGCTGGATTTTAAGGCTTTTTTTAATGGTTACCCTGTGATGTATACTGTGAAAATATCCTAATTTCTGAGGGTATTGTCTAGAACAAGGGTATAATGACACCAGTGGAAATAATGGGAGAAACCAAGTCTGAATGTTAAGTGAAGTGTGCTACTGTTATGTTCTTCTTCCAGAAGAAAATGTGGGTGTCAAGAAGAGTGGCTCAATAGGTGTCTCTAATTGCCTTGATTCTGGAAAGCATTTGATGTTGCTCGTAAAAATTGCAGTTGGTTAAGGAGCGGGTGCTTACTTTTCCATGGCTAGCATCAGGAGGATGATTAGCAAGACCATGGGAGCCTCTTTTTTCCATGAAGCCTTTCATATTGTCCTACCACTTTAATTTCTTTGGGATATACTATGGGACCAAATCCACAGACTCTATATCTTGTTTGAAAGAGATTTCTTTTCTCTTGCAGGTGTTCTGAACAAAGCCTATAGAGAAGTGTTCGAGGCAACTCACAGGGGATTAGTCTTGGGCTGCCTGTGGGACTGGGGAGGACTTTGCAGAGGAGAGTTATCTATATGAGACTAGGGGCTAGAAAAATTGCTCTTGTACAGGGAGGAGTGAATATTTTGGAAGCCCAGGACCGGTAGTCACAAAGACCTTCAAAATGTCACTCATTGACTCAAATCCAACTCCTGTCTTAAGCATCTCAAGCCAGTGACACTGTGCAGTAGCTCTCTGACCTGCATGTGCTAGATGTCATTGCCTCTTTTTTGGAAGCAGCACCATGCCATGTATTGAAATTTACATAGTACAAAAACTGGAGCTAATAGGTTTCCCATGCAGAGCCGTTAAACCTCACTGAAAACCCTGTCCAAATGAAAGGCTTTTATGTGGGAATGAGCCACAGACTAAGGTCAGTACCTCTTGCGTTAGAATTGGAGCCTTAGCTTTTGTAATGAAGACAGGACCACTGTCTGTCTGTACAGCAGCTAGCACAATGGCACCTCAGTGTCAGCTGTCCCCTCTATGAACTAATATGGCACAAACAAGGTATTATACCTGTTCTGGGGACAACTAGAAGTCTGTTAATTTGGCAGTGTTCCTCAGTGCCAGCTGCCTTTTATTAAATGACATGTGTGTGAATATGTACAAGAAAATTGTAGTTGTGGTGGGAAAAACAACCCCCTGTGTTTACTTCAAGAATATCAGCAATGGGGATAAATCTGTGCCATTTTCCCCATTCATCATTTGACAGTTGGGAGAGTAGTTTAAAGACTAGCAAGGAAGGAAAATATTTTCTGATTTCTTAAAGGGCTATATAAATATAGAAGGACAAAAGGTAGCTTTAAAAACAAGAGGAGAAAAAAGGTGGCAACAGTTCTTTTGGAGGAACAAAACCCCAAAGATGATCCTGGAGGGTTGTCACAAAATAGGTGTGTTGACTTAATAGCTGTCAAATTCAGTATCAGTCAGAATTTCTTCACTATTCCCGTCTCTCTGCATCAGCTACATGTGTCTTTCATAGGCACCTAGTTAAGCGTAGTTGCTCTTTTGGGTCTCTGGGAGGCTGAAACTCTCCAAGAACATTTCCCTAGGAACAGTGGTGGAGGTGAAATGGGTCCATATCAGTGTAATGGTTGCATGCTGCCTTACCTTCTATAAAAGTCAAGCACAGCACATCAGACACTTTTAAATTGGAACCACAGCATGTAAGTTTTTGAAACCTATTGCCACTGAATTCTGTTGTGGGCAAGCAGCTTGTGAGACTCAGCTAAGAATGATGGGAATGTTTGTTGTTGTTATGAATAAAAAGGTGTAAGGAATAATAAAGCTCATTTTGCAATGATCATGTCATTCCAGAACTGTCTCTTAGAAAGGTTTCTTTTGAAGTATTGCATTTTCCTTTGACTTACTTGGTTTTGGCCATTGCCAGAGACACATACTAAGCTGCATAGCTCAGAGGTTTGATCTAATAACTTCCAGGTATGCTCTATGCAGCAGAACAGAAGTCACTTTAGGAACAAAGTAAGTAGGGTTTCCTTTATGTAGAAAACTCAGCAGCAGTGGGATCTATCTGACCTACAAAAGCTTGGTTTTAGATCTCTCAACCCTTCTCAAGAGGCAACTACCAAGTTTGTTCAGTGCAATTGCATTGCGTATATTCCAATTCTTCTTATTATTATTGTCATTTTATTATTATTATCATTACTATTTTCTTTTCTGTCCTATTAAACTGTCTTTATCTCAACCCATGAATTTTTTTTTTTTGACCCAATTATCTTGCCCATCCCACTGTGGGAGAGGGGAATGAGCAAGCAGCTGTGTGGTGCTTAGTTGCTGGTTGGGGTTAAACCATGACAAACATGTTTTGAGTAAGTGGGTATCTGGGTATACAGCTATCCTAGTTTCAGCTGGGATAGAGTTAACTGTCTTCCTAGTAGCTGGTAGGGTGCTATGTTTTGAGTTCAGTATGTGA
>JANHGO010000027.1:23547181-23644597 GCA_024606505.1 Aquila spilogaster
CACGGCTGGCCGCAGCCTCGCTCCGCGCCGTGCCGGGCGCTGGATGCCAGCCCCGCCACGCTGCCGCGAGCCCGGCGGCGGCGGCTGGGCGTTCGGAGGTGTGCGCGTGTGCTTAACCCCTTCTCGGCTCCTCGGACTTGTACCATGCTGAAGGTCCTCACCAAAAAGCTCAGGAACCAAACTTTGAACGAAATTCAGCCTTTCCAGCTAAAGGTAAGGATGGACGGTGTCGTCTCGGGTGCTTTTGGGCCATCCAGGTAACAAGGACCATGGGTGGTAAGGGACAGTAACTTGTGCTATTTATTATACTGAGCCGATTTCCTTTGAGCCAGCGAGCTAGGCAGGAGCTGGCCTGGGCCGTATCCTTGCTATCCAAGTCGTGTTCTTTGCACACGGTAGGTTACACAGGAGGCACGTGAAGGCAAATGGTTTTCGTGTTTTTCAGTCTAGAAGTACTTACTTTTAACGGGGTTTAGGTTCAGCTATGTGTGCAATCGCCACTTTCTCTGGGTACCTTTGTGTGCACGTAATCTGCAGCCTCCCAGCCCTCTCCATACTAGAACCCCACTGTGCTAGGTGCTGTGCAAACACGGTTTGCCTGAAATGCCTTTCAGCTCAGTATTTGCATTTCTTTCCCTTCTGCACCAGAAGGCTGCAATCTGAGCTGCAGTTTGCAGCCTGGCTCCCTGCGCTGACCCATGGTTTTTCAAACTCTGCTCATGTCCTTTAGCATTCAAAAGAAAAGCTGGGATCACGGATTCAGGGCAAGGAATAGCTGAACCCTTCCCACTACACGCAAGGAGGAATCTCTGAACTGTATTCAATGGGACAAAAATGGAGTCACAATCAGTTAGTTAGAAAAACCAGGTTCTGAGTTGACGAAAGAATTGTGAATTGAGTGGTACCTGCTCAAATCAGCAGTTATTCTGGACCTGCATCCATGCAGCTTGCAGTGTAGTGTCTGGCCCCGAATAAAGAAGGGATGTGGGAAAAGCAGCAGCCCTCAGCGCCTGGGATGGGGGCTGGGGAATCTGCACGCCAGGCTCCAGTGGAGCCTTTTGTATGTGTTACACAGAGGCAGATAGCAGTGCGGTTGCACTTCTGCACAATCACTCCGGACAGGCTGATGACAACTTTGTTAGAAAGGGAACTAATGTTGCCTCAAAGTTTTCTGTCTCCCTACTTCTTCCTGCCCGTCTTGTGGGGGACAGGCTTAGATTTTGGTTTTGGAAACAAAATAGCAGCATTACTTTGTGATTGATAGATACAGTGCAGATTACCTCCGTGCAGAGGCAATGGGGGACTTCTTTTCAACACAGTGTTTCTGGACCTAGTGGCTGTGATCACCTCCTTTAGCCTCATTTTTTGTCTCTTAGAGCCTGAAGTTGTGAAGCCGTAAGGCCCTTCTGAAGGAGCTGCTGGGGATATATACAGCATTCAGGATGCTGGAGTGCATGCAGGGAAACCTCAGGATGGGGTACCTGCACCCATTTTGCTCATAGTAGTGCCAAGGTTTTGTGCTGCCAACAGGTGGTCTGCGTTTTTGCAGGCTCAATGGAGAAGGCAGACTCAAGCTTGTGCTGTTTCTTGCAAGCGTAGATCCTCAGAGGTAGCACTGCAGCCTGCTGTGGGAAGTGGTACAATGACTGGTATACATGTGTACAGGCAGAAAGCCAGACTTGCAAACTGTGGGTTTATATATGTTTTGTAGGCCTTTGGGGACCACGTGCAGCAGCCTGCTTTTACTTGAGCCTTGTACCAGCACATGAACCACTTAATTAGAGCATGCAACACTCTGTCTCAGTTCAGGGCCAGATCTCTTTGCAGGTGAAGAGATGGCTTCCTGTGGCTGCACTGTGCGTGGGCCCTACAATGAGAATGGCTGTCCCACACCATCTCCATCTCCTGCCTCAGTCTGTGGGGCTGTCAGACACTGTCTGGGCTTGTGTGTCCTCAGCTGCCTTGCATGAGTCTGTGTATGTGCAATGTATACATTTTTTGGCTTGCTTGGTGCATGCGTAGTTTAAAAGATCCAGTCCTGCTGTCACCGAAACCTGGTGGAAAGTTAGTGAAGTGTGAGCATCAAGTCAGGCCTACAGTAGTGTGAACGGAGAATGAGCAACTAATGTGAGTAGAATTAAGTACTGATCTCCATCCACCACCCAAACCAACAGCTTTCTGAGCTTTAAAGGCAGTATGGTTAGCAGCTGTTCTCCTTCATTACCCACTTGCTTTTGCACTTTATGACCTTTGTTGGAAGTTCCCAAATTCAAGAGAAAACAAACCGCTGCTGTGTTTCAGGCTTGCAACAGTACTGCAATCAGGCAAAGTCCTGGGAGACTGTCCTTGGGTGAGTTGTCAACTCATTTTTGTAAACTTGGGAGAGCTGACTGACCTCGGGTTGGCATCCCGGCTCTGGGAACTTTTTTAGGATTAAATTTCTGCCCACTGTGAAGATCTCATTTTGGCAGCGTGTCCTGAATTGGCTAAGCGTGGCTGTGATGAGTGTTCCTAATCTTCTCCCCCTGAAGAAGCTGAGAGGCCTCATGTACTGAATCCAGGATTATACATGCATAGCTGCTATGTTAATGGTCTCTCCTTTTTTCTTTGTAGTGTTGCTCTTTAGGTAGTTGACCACTAAAGCTACTTGGAGGGATTTGACTTGAGAGGTGTGCTGGTGTTACTGAGAAACTTCTTGTCCCTTTATTGTCCTTTCACCAGAAGTCACCATGATATGAAAGGAAGGATTGACTGACATTTCACCTGCCATTGAGGTAGTGCGTTCAGCCAGCAGTTCCTGGTCAGTGACTGGGCTGTGAAGCTTGATAGTTAGGGTTCATGTTTGGTCCTGCTGACCCTGCTGCCTCCTTGCTGGAAATTCACTTCTCTGCAGTGGAGGCAGCTCAGTGGCAGCTTCTGAGCTGCTGTGGTTCACAGTCCAGCCTTTTGGTTTGGAGTCCTTCAGCTGCCACAGCCAAGCCCAAGAAGGGATGTAAGTTGGAGTCTTATTCCTCAGACATCTTGCTTTGGTCATCTTTACTAGAGATTAGGCCAGATTTAGAAACCTACGATGTTTGGCTGGAAACCTAGAGCCAGCAATAGCTCTGAATGTATGGGTTAGGGATCATCTCTGGAAACAGGTGGCAACTGGGTCTGTTCCAGAGCAGTTTGTATGACAGCATAGAGGAGGAAAAGAAGTTGTGCTACATAATGGTGAAATGTTTCAAACAGGGTGATGAGAGAGGCCCATAACTCAGGATCAGAATTTTTAGCTTGTTTTCCAGTATTTCAATCTTGTACAGGTTTTATTTTTTTCATAGCTTTAGACTGATATCCCTGAGAGCCATTCCTGAAATACAAGTCAAATTGTTCAAGGCGGCTTTTAAGATGTGTATCCTGGAGTTGCATGTGGGTTATAAGATGGAGTCATGAGCCCTCAAGAAGTGCTCTCTGCCCAGCTCACAGGGGGCTTGCTACAAATGAAACTCCCTGCTCAGCCCCACAGTTTGGGACAGGGGTTTCTGGCACAAATGAATTTGTTCTGAATCCCTCTTCAACTCTTGTGCCCCTGCATATTTGTGTAGTGGGTAAAGTGCAGGTGTCTGTTTTGTAAGCTTTGCTTGCAGGCAAGCTCCTTGGGGCAGGGAGCATCTGCTTGGTACAAGTCTGTGCATTGCCAGTCAAACTAAATCCTTAATTAGTGGCCCTAGGTGTTATCAGAATGAAGCAGTTGGGTTGTGGTGTATAAAATTAACTGTCTGGAACATGCAGCTGAACAGAGCTTGGCACTTGAAGGGTGGCAACTCCACTACAGCTTCTCTGTCAATGCAAATGGCTTTGGAGATGATGCAGATGATGCTTTAATCTACAAAAGCTGTTGAATTACCTGCAAATTAGGCATGCTCCTTTTTGATCAGGGAAGGGTTACTTAAGACACGTTAGTTGTTTTCTTAATGAAATGAAGTCACACGCAGGTCTGTTCTGGTCGCAGAGAACTGCATTCTGTGCCATGCAATTCTAGCTTCACGCCTGCTTAAAAGGGAAGTGTGGACTAGGCACTAACAAAGCCACCATGTCAGCTTTCTTCACATATCCTTGTGGCTTGCACATGTGCCTATGCAGTGATGGGGACTAGCAGTTCACGTCAGTTATTTTTTGCTGGCATCTGCATCTGGTCAGCCTGGTCTAGTGGTTGGTGACCCTGCCCATGGCAGGGGGGTTGGAACTAGATGATCTTTGAGGTCCCTTTCAACCCAGGCCATTCTGTGATCCTATGATGATTCTATGATCTGGAGTCAGCGATGAGGCTCGGGGCTGGCTGGTCCTGAGGAGTGCCTGGGCATCATCCTGCCTGTGTTCAAGGGCCTTGGTTGGCTGTACACAGTGAGCCTCAGGCCTGCAGGGGGTGACTTGTGAGACCCTGTCCCAGTGGGAGCTGGTTCCTCTGCAGAGCAGGAGGGCTATTAAACTTTTTCTTCTTGAATCCTAATAGAGCCAAGTAGCTCCCTTATTACTGATGCACAGTGAGTGCACTCTGAAAGATCCGTTTAAGGCTCATGCTTTGTATGAATGAGGGCAGATTAATTTCCGTCTGTCTCTGAGCTGACTGCCTGTCACGTGCTCAGCCAGCCACTGGCCTTCAGGCTGGCTGATGGCAGCTTGGCACAATGAGAACTTAGCTTCGTCTGTCTCCTGTGGTGTGTGAAGCTGTTCTCCGCTTTGTGGATTTTCAGCACATCCCACTGAACAGGTTCATCGCTTCAGGGCTATAGGAGTCCACTTTAAACCAAAGCTTTACTATTCGTCCTATTAACACCTGGTAACACTAGATGCTTCTGGTTTGTCTTAATCTCACTCAGGAGGGAGGACAAGCAGTTACATGAATGTGTGTAAGTACAGTTTTGGCTGAAAGGCCTGAAGTTAGACTACTGATGATTCGGACTAAAATGACGTTAGTGGCTCAAAAATATTGTGATAAATACTTAGCCAAGGTATAACCCAATTGATCGGTACAGCCAATCCCAGCCACTCAGAAAGCTTAAGTTTTTGAGACTCCTGCCTGAGGCCTTGTAAAATAAAAGGTTTGCAATTCTTTCTACTCAGCTTCTAAGTTCTGAATCTTCAAGGTTTGTCATCTTCTCTGTGCAGTCATCCAGCACCAATAAAATCCTGTAATAGCTTAATTCCATAGAGTGGGACTTTAGACAGATTTCAGGTATTGTAAACATGGCATAAGGAGAAGTTCATTGCAATTGAGATGATTTGGTGAGTCATCCTTTCAGCTGGCCTCATTTATGAATTAATATAGGCTAGATTCAAATAAGTGAGAACTCTGCACATACGCTGCCACAAAGAAATCTCATTACTTTCCCATGTATTTCCTAATTCTTGTTTTTATTTGAATGAAAAACTGAATTCTGAAAATGTAATCCTGTGAATTTAACTTCTACATTTCAGTGAAAGCAGATTAATCCATTTTACTTTGCTGGACAGTGCAGTTCTACTTAATTTCCTGCTGTCACGCACCATCTTACAGCTCCTGATTTGCTCTGCTTGGGATGTTAAAGGTTTTCTTGAGCAGAAATATGGCTTATATTTGAAGTGAAAACAGAAAGTGGACTCAGGTAATCATTTATTTTTATGGCTTTTGCAAAACAGTGGGTTCATGTTCTTTTTATTTGTTTGTTTTGATGTGTAAAGCAAAGCTTCCCTCCACTTAGGACATCTCTGTGGAGTGGTAATTGGGCAGGGCACCACTTTGCCATAGCATCAAAATCTCTGGCTGTTCCCGGAACGTGTCTGGGGTCACGGGAGTGTTATTGGGATGTCTCAGTATGGGAACTGAGGGCTGCGTCCATTTTTCATGGGGAAATACACTCCCACCCACAGTGTAGGCAGCACCAGCTCTTCTGTCTCTCCACGTTTATCTGGAGCCCCTATTCAGAGGGATGTGGGTTGCTGGGTGACCCAACTGTTCCTAGCAACCAACATCACAGGTATGGATGCACTCAGGCCTGTTCTCTGCTGCAGTGACTGTTGTATGTGGCTGTGGGCAGATCCCACGTGCCCTTTCACCATCACTGACCAGCACAGTCAGCCAACAGAGCTGTTTTTGAAAAGGAACCAGCACCACCCACAGCTGCTCCATGGGAATACCCAGAGAAGGGTTTAGAGAAGCCAATTAGTTGCGGTTGCGCTTTCTACAGAAAGCATTCCCCATAAAGCATGGACTCTTCTTCGACACAGCCTCTCTTCTTTGTGACCCATGCCTAAAGGTCTGTGTAAAGAAAAGTGTGGCCCAATGTGACCTATGCAGAGCTGTCTCTTTGCCAACCCAGGCACAGGCTTGCCCAAGCTGTAGGGATGTAGCACACATGTGGAGCATGATTCAAAGAGGTCTGGTTTCTTCTGGACCAGCTTGGTCACTACTTGGGGATGCACAGCTCATGGTGTTGCTGGGCCCTTGTCTACTCTTCTGCTGTGTTCTTTTTTTTTACCTCTCATGCCCATTATAGCCTCCTCCCTGTTGTGGGCTGGTCTGTCTGGGCATGGACCTGGTCTCTATGTGTACCTCAGTATGCACTCTGGTTGTTGTGGGGCAGGCTCTTTGAGGTTGGGGCATCTTGGAAGCTGGCTGAGGCAGAAGGAGCAGATCTTACATGGAGCAGTCTCTTTTCCTTCTCTGCAGTTACTATGGCACACCAGATCGTGGGCAGGGTGGACTTTTTCTGTTGTCTTTGATACCATCCCAGAAGAATTGGACTGCAACAACAGAGCATCCTTTGTTTGTGTGAGTGTATCATGTGAAAAGATCACATGGTAGCCTCACTAGACTAGCCTTGATAGCCTGGTGGAGAGTGATACACTGTAGATACTTAAAGAAAGTTCTTGGAGGATCTGGACATAATAAAGTATTTTACCAGGAAGATTTATGGCAAAGCTGCCATGAACTGCTTGTGCAGTAATCCCAATCATAGATCTTCCTAGTTGCTCTGTATCAGCTGGAGCAGCAGGGGCTACGAGCCCAAAGACAGTTCTGAGAGCAGCTGGCAGCTCTGCAAGCAGCTGGTGCAGCCCAGCTTGTCAACAGCCCTCTTCTCCTTCAATACTTTAAATTTAAGCAGCTGGCCCACCACCTAGGCTCATAGTAGTAGAGTAAAGCCCCTTCAGTTTGCCAAGGCTTGGGCTGCAGTGCTGAGAACAGAGATGAACACTTGTTCCCTACTGACATGCATCTTCCAAAGGAATATTGTCATTGTGATGTGGTAAAACCTGGAGAGGTGTCCCTCAGGCATGGCAGACTGTGGGGGCCATGGCTTGTGCTTGTGTTCCTCAAATGCTAAGCTGCCTGGGTTGGCTTGTCATTGTCCCCAGCAAACACACCTGGGAAAAGCCCTTTGCAGCCTTTCCTGGAATCGACTCCCAACCTTTGCTCCAAAATCAGCTCATGACAAAACCTAAGAATTCAGAATTGGAAACACCTTTGAGGAAAAAAGTAGCCAGTGCTTGAGTCTAGGTGCCCTAAGGAGATTTTGCTTAGTAATGTTTCTCTCCCACCTTGGGAATGAACAAAACTCACTTTGGGGATGGATGAAGTTTCTCGCCTGACTGCAAGGCAAATGGTCCTCATCTGAATTTAGAATTATGAAAGGACATGAGATGCATGGATAAAGCGCACCCAAATGCCCTCGCACTCATTCAGATCTGCAGTGAGAATAGACAGACCTTGGTTTCTGACACGTGTAGGGAACAAAATGTATTGATTGGCCCTGGACAGCTGATTAATCAATTTGATTGGGCTGCAGGTGTGGTTTTGGGCCAGTGGTTTCACGGAGAGTGGAGAATTCAGTTGCTAATGGCATAAAGGTCCTGTCCCCTCCCGCTGCTTTTGTTCAGAAAGTTTTCTGTTCAGTATGGTCTCACCATACTTCCTTCTAAAGGATCATGCTGCTTCTCTAATGTAGGTGCTTTCTTTCTTTTCTTTCATTCTTTCTTCTTTCTTATTTCAAACCGTTGTCCTTACCTCTTGTCATCAGAAGTCAGTTTGCTGTGATCTTTATTGGTATGATGAGAAGAAAAGGTAACTTGATTGAATGGGGAATTTTCTATCTTGAGGAAAGTTGCCTGAGAGACAGCTAGGCCCTCCAGTTTGCTGAGAGCGGGTCTTGTTATAAGATGGGAAAACATAAAGTAATCCTTCTGTGTCCTGTTATTCGCTTATTACACACAAAGCCAAGTGGTTGTTTCAGACAGCTGTCTGCAGCCAGACTGTTTTTGTGTGCATTTATATATTTACTTCATTTCTGAGAATTGATTATTAAGAAGAACTGAAAGTTTTGTGGCCAAAGGGTAATTAACGGGAGAGAACAATATATGAAATGGAGCATATAAAGTGACATAATTTAGAAGCTTAAAAAATCAACAGCTTCTGTGTGTGTAAATATTTTTTTTCTTTTTTTTTCTTTTTTTCATGGAAGACCCTTTATTCTGGCTTTGATAGAACAAGCTGTTCTTAGGAAACCCTTTGATATTTGCTTGCAGAGAACTGCAGCGCGATGCAACTTCCTCTGCCTCTCACCCGAAATGCTCTGTGGAGAGGCCAGTTTAATATGCTTGGTTGCTCTCCATGGTGCATGAAGTGAGTCGATCCTGCAAGAAAACCATTGGGTTTTGTTCTCTGCATGCACCTGTGCTGTAACACTGCATGTAATTGCATGTGTTGTATGGTCTGCTCCCATGCATCAGGCTCAAGAGAACCCATCCCATGTTACACCTACAGTTCTTTTCCCCGTCTGCTGTAGCAACTGGAAGTAGGTACCTGAGAGGACCATAAGAACAATGTGCTTTAGCCTCAAGAGCTTCCTGAGATGGAACTGCTATCTCTACACTAATACACCAGTGGACTCCTTTTACCTGAACCAGCTCCCTGAATCAACGTGAAGTCTTTGCATCCAACGCTGTATAGCAAAGCATGCTGTGGCAATGAGTTTTGTACCTTGACTTAGTTGAAGGATCACCCATTGTTTGTTTTGAAGCTGCCTCTTATTAAGTTAATTTTGTGCTTTCTGGCTCATATACTGGAGGAGTGAGTAAACATTCAAGTACTGTGTTTGTGCCACTAATCTCTAGCCCACCCCTCCATGTACTGAGCAAACCACTGGGAATCAGGTAATGTCACCAGGAAAGCATTGGGTGCATAGAGAGTCAGGGCAAAGTTTTTCATGGTCATTCCTCTTCCTTTAAGGCTGTCTGACCATATAGATCAAAGATCTCATTTAGAGGGCTGAGCCTGTATTACTGGCTCGCTCTGTGGTAAAACAATGTGGCTCTGGTGTAAATCCATAGAAATTAAGTATCTTGCATCTGTTTGCACTCAAAAGGGTTAATGTGGGATTTTTAGAGGAGGAGAAGCCTGAAATGTCTCATGTGCTCCAAATGCATTTTCCAGACTGTAAGGCTTTGTTCCTTGTGTTTGCAAATCTGGCTAATGTAGTTCTTTATGGCTGAGCAGAGGTGAGTGTCGAGTGAGGTCTCCCAACACAAGCAACTTCTCTTCAGCTAGTGAAGTATCTCATGGCAATGGCAGTTGCCCTCTGGGTCTGCAGAGGAGAAAATGGAAAAACTGTTACCAGATGTGCTGTATATGCCAGCTCCTGTCAGGCTGCACTGGCTGAAGAGACCTGTGCGATGCTGGAGAGCTGCTGTAAGCTGTTGGAGAAGCTGGTCTGCATGAAAGCAGCTCTTCTCAGCACAGCCATGTAGTTACTGTGCTTAGGCCTCTGGGAGTGGGGTGGGACTTGGGAGGAGCATGGTGTGAGCAGCCATCACCCATCATACACTGTCCATAGGTATGAGACAGATGAGGTCTGTGCTGTAGGTCCCCCTGGTTCTTGGTGTTCCTTGTACTGTCCTCCCCTCCCATCTGAGAGAGCTGTCAGCCTGTGATAAGTAGTGTTGCTTTTAATCTGTTTGGAGATGAGGTTCAGCAGCACATGGGCTGTAAATTGCAGATGGGAGCTCGGTCACCATATCTTTGTGCAGGGTGGATGAGGGCCTGTAATGGAAGCAGAGCTTTGGGCTTTAATCCTTCAGGCTCCTTCTTGTCTTCCTGACTGGTGTGGTTTGTGGTGTCAGCGCTGCTAAATAGCACTGATTCTGCAAGATGGAAGCCAGGGGAATTCTAGGGCTTCATGCTATGAGTTGTCAGGAGCTGACCTCCTTGCTAAGGAGTCTCTTTGCAGCACAACTGTTTTGTAGGTTGCTTCTTTCTGATACGCTCTTGACACATTATTTTGACACTGCTTTCTTTGTTAATTCCTTTCTGAGCTATGTACGTAAAATGCTGTCTCCGTGCATTGGATGAGAAAGGTGGCAGGTGGATACTAGTCTTCCAGGAGAATTCCATGAAACATGGATATGGTTTAGTCATAAATCTCTTTATCACATCAGCAAAGGCATGAACAGAGTAATGGAGAAAAGGAGAAAAATACTGTATGGCTCCATTGCATGCAGGTGCCTGCTGTCTGAGGCAGGACTGCGCTGTGTATTTTGCTCTGTGTATGGTTTCTGATACTGTAGTAAATTCTCTAAACATCAACCAGCCTCTTAAGCTAGTGATGTAAAACGTTAATAACCATAAAATGAGCAATAACTGTCCTCTCTATTGTCAAGACTTTGTGACTTGTGGTCTCTGCAGTGTCTCTCTGCCTCCCTCAGATCTGTGGAGCCTCTGATCAGTAGATCCCAGGCCTGTTCAGACTATGTGTCTGACTGTACTTGCAGCACTCCCACCAAAAAAAGCAGGAATGGCTTTGCTGTCTTCAACATGGGACAGGCCAGGAAAACAAGGGCTGCGGGGAGTGCTTTGTCCCACCAGCCCATCACCAGTTTCAGTGACTCAGCCAGATGGCTGCTCTGTCAAGCAAGGCAGTGTTCAAGGGTTACAAGGGTTACTAAGTTTGAATCGTAGCCATTTGCAGGAAAGTGGGGAAAGAAGTTTGGAGGCAGAGCTATGATGAAAAATTAAAAAAATCAAGAAAGAATCCAGGAAGATTTCCTGAAGTAGGACTGTGCTGGTTGGAAGCCTAGCTGTGAAGTCAAGTCCATATCTAGTTTGGGCAGTCATTTCTCTCTTGTAGATGTTTGAAGACTGAACTGAGCCTTTCACTTCAAACTACTGCTTTTATTGAGGAGATAGCAAGTATTACAGCTTGGTTTGCTAGCATAAGTGGTTGTTGCAATGCTGAGTATCTCTAAAATAAAAATTAAAGAAGAACTTGAGAGAAAAAGGAAGTTAGTTGATTTGAAGGTCTGTTTGACTCACTCCTTCCCTATTCCTCATGCTGTTCCATGGCTCGTAACTGCTTTTCAATGTCTCATCGTCTCCCTTGTTTTCCCACTCTCTCTAATTCAGATTTTCTTTAGGTGTGGAATGATGGCACCTCCTTCATTCAAGACCAGGCAGTGTCCCATGGCAACTGCTGCTATTGTTGACCTGGAAAAATAACAGTAGGGAAAATTAAGTAAAATGTTTTTAACTAAGTCCAAGTCAGCACCTTAGTTGTAGAATAACAGGATTTTTCCAGCTTGAAGGGAACAAGTGAGCGAGTGGAGAGGCTCTTAGTTCATTTCCCCCCACTGCTCCTTTTTCATGGCTTGCATCGCAGATGTTTTCAGCAATTGCATCATGAGGATCTTGCAAAGCATTGGAACAGACTATAGTCAGTGCAGGGAAGGAACTCTCTCCTCCCCAGTTGCATGGAAACATCTTTGCTTAAATATTTTGCACAGCCAGATTATTGCTTATTGAAATGGCTAGGCAAATGCTTCTGCACTCATTTCCACATGCTGTAAGATGTTCTTCTGTGCTCGCAGGTGTTCACCTACACATTTCCAGCTCTTCAGGTTGCATGCAGTTAGCTGGATGCTTGTCTTGCCGCTCCTCATGCACACAGCTTCCACTGTACCAAACAACTCCACTCGTACGTTAATTTTTTAGGGCAGTACAGACAGTAAGTGAGGACTGCTGGGAAAGATTTGTTCTGCTATAGAAGTAAGGCTGCTTTTTCTTTTGTAAGCTCATAGATGATTATTAATGTAACTAATTTTGATCATATAATAGTTTAATTTCTCCTCTGTAAGCAAAGACCAGGAGGAGCTGCAGATTAATAAGATTTCTTTTATTGTGCAAATACAACAGTGTTTCGGGGCTTTTGACTCTAAGGGTGGCTGGGCCTTTTAGGGCCTGGGCAATTCTGGGTGCAGCTAGTTGTCATTACTCATCTGACAAGCAGCAATGGGGAGGAGTCAGATTTTGTCTCTAGGTTTTTCTCACATCTGCTTGTTTTGTCTTTTATGATAAATCTCTCCCAAAGTTAAATGTTTTGCACTCATTCCTTCTTAATTATCACCTGGCTATTGCATACAAAACCATCTTTGCCTACTGGAGGTTGGTGCAAAATCAAATGTGTGGGGAAGTTTGTGTTTCCATCTGGCACAATGGGAGTCCTTAACCTGACAGGATTCATATCTGGTGCTGGAGAACTCAGGTGTAAGGCTGTAATCCACATCAGTAGGCTTCTGTCTTTGAACTTTAGATCTTTGCATTTCTGCAAGAAAGACTGGAGGGTGGATGGGCACCTGTTCTTGTGGTTTTGTGCCATGGCTTTTAAACATTCACATCTATGTGAATTGGAGATTTTCTTCTCATTACTTGTGTACGTTGAAGTATAGCATGTATGGAGCATAGTCCTGGGCAGCATGCTCTTGCTGACCCAGCCTGAGCAGGGTGCAGGACTAGAGGATTTCAAGAGATCCCTTCCAATCGAAACAGTTCTGCAATTCATGTGCTGTGAATGAAGCAGGATCTAGTGGGATCTTTGACAGGGAGATCAAGTTTTGTTATCGCAGTGTCGCTGTTCAGAGTTCATGAGGCAAACAGGACTGTGCTACCTAAGACAAAAGTACATTTTTGACTAAGGTAAGGTGAAGACTTTAGAAGGGAAGCTGGAGGTTTGAACACAGTACCACTGTGTTTAGTGAGATGCTGTTGAAGAGAGGAAAATGTAACTTGAAGTCTAGGAAGAGTCAGTGGAGAGAGCGTTTATCTCCAACTGATCAGAGCATTAGTATTTGACTTCCTCTGTCTTTATAGTTTTGGAAATGATTGTTATCCATACAAATGTTCAGTCCTTTTTCCAATCTTAAATTAATATTTGCCTGCGTGATATGTTATGGTGTAGCAGAAATGCTAAGTCATGGCTTGAAGCAGTGATGGAGCACCTGGTGGGAAGGCAGGGCCAAGCCAGGGGAGCTCAGGTGCATGCAATGTACCTGAGTGACCGGAAGGGATGGAGCCAGGATCCACCCCTTTCCGAACCTCATTTAAGGGTTGGCAGTGGAGGCAAGGGTATCTTGCTGGAGATCCCTGCCTACTGGAGGCTTTCTAAAGGTAAGCAGCTTTTTTTTCCTTTGTTTCTGCATCTGTGGCTGCTGTGTTTGGGCTTGTCCTCATTTGCTGCAACCAACGACTTTGCCACCCTGCTATTATTGCTGTACTTTGCATCATGTTATAGTGTTACATATGGCAAAGAGCTTTGTGTTTAAGATTTGAACTTTGTGAGATTAATGCTTGTCTGCTATGAATGCTGGTTCTCTGCTAGGATTGGAACAAGGGAGCTAGCATCTCATATGCAGAAGGCTGGAAGTCTTCATTTCCCAGAACTGTGATATAATTGTGAAAGGATTTACTAATAAAAGGTGAGTTTAACAATACTAAAATAGAAAGCTCTGACAAATGACTAATGGGAGGGAAATGATTATGGCTGTGGCTGAAGGATGGGAAGACCAAGCAGGACAGTATTTGCATATATGTATCCCACACAAAATCATAGATGAGGGAACTTCTGAAAGACAGTGCCAGTTATGTGATGTCAGAGGGAAAGTGACTTCTGAGTCTCATTTTTTTTTCAGCCATGCATAAGCTGCACAATTGCTGGATTTTAGGGTTTTTTTTTACGGTTAACATTTTCACAATATACATCACAGACTGATTTCAATGGGTAGTCTAGAGCAAAGGTTTAATAAACCAGTGGGACTAGCAGAAGAAATAAAGTCTGAAGAATGGGCTACTGCTTTGATGTTCTTTCTAGACAAAAGATTGGTATTACAAAGAGTAGCACTTGATACGTTGCTATTAAGTTGTTGTTAGTAGAGTGGATTCTTGCTCTTCCAAACATTATGAGGATGATTAACAACATTATGGGAGCTCCTTTTTCCATGAACCTTTTGTATTGTCCTACCACTGTAATTTCTTTGGTATGTTCAGTGGGACCAAATCCACAAACTCGGTTTCTTTTTGGTTGAAACAGGGTTTCTCTTCTCTTTCAAGAGCTCTGGACAAAACCTCTAGAGAAGTGTTCAAGGTGACTCAGAAGGGCCTAGTCTTGGGCTGCCTGTGAGACAGGGAACTTAGCAGAGACTAATTATCTGTGATGAAACTGGGGGTCATCTAAATTGCACTTGTGTAGGAAGCAGGCTGGCTGCATTGCCCTCGTATAGGGAGGGCTGGGTGTTTTGGAAGTGCAGGACCAGTAGGCATAAAGACCTTCAAAATGTCGATCATTGACACAAATCCAAGTCCTGTTTTAATCATTTCAAGCCAGTGACATTGTACAGTGGCTCTTTGATCTGTATGTGCTAAGTGTCACAGCCTCTCTCTTAAAAGCAGAACCATGCCCTTTATTGGCATTCTCACACAGTACAAAGCTCAGAGCTGACAGGTTTCCCACGCAGAGATTTTAAAGCTCATTGAAAATCCAGCACTGTCCAAATTTATTTATTGAGCTCTTGTTATTTATTTATTTTCTAATGTGTAAATGAGCAACAAAGTAAGGTCAGTACCTCTCAGGTTAGAACCGGAGCCCTAGCTTTTGTTCTGATGACAAGGCCACTGTCTGTTTGTTCAGCAGCCAGCACAATGGTATCTCAGTGTCAGCTGCCCACCCCTCTGTGGCACAAACAGGGTATTATACTTGTTCTGGGGACAGCTAGAACTCTGTTAATTTGGCAGTGTTCCTCAGCACCAGCTGCTTTTATTAAATAACACATATGTGTGAATGTATGCAGGAAAATTGTAGTTGTGGTGGAAAAACAACTCCCTGCCTTTACTTCAAGAATATTAGAAACACAGATAAATCATGGCTACTTTCCCCTTTCATGATTTGACAGCTGGGAAAGTAGCTTAAAAAGACCAGCAAGGTAGAAAGATATTATATGGCTTCTTAAAGCACCTTGTAAATATGGAAGGTTAAAAGGTAGCTCTAAAAAAAAAAGAGGAACAAAGTTGGCAGTAGACTTCTTAGACTTCTTTAGGGGTTAAAAATCCCTAGAGAATGGTGACGAAGTAGGTGAGTTGAACTAGTATCTGTCAAATTCAATACCAGTCAGTATTTCTCTGCGTCAGTTGTATGTGTCTTCCACATGGAGGCACCTAATTAAGTGTAGTTTTGGGTGTCTGGGAGGCTGAAGTGCTCCAAGGACATTTCCCTAGGAACCATGGAGGAGGGGAGATGAGTCCATATCAGTATAATGGTTGCTTGCTACCTCACCTTATATAAAAGTCAAACACAGCTCATGAAATACTTTTAAAGTGGAAACACAGCATGTGACTTTTGAAATCCATTGTCACTGGATACTGTTGTGGCCAGGTAACTTGTGAGACTCAGCAAAAGCAAAGAATGATGAGAATATTTGTTGTTGTTTGGGATAAAAAGGTGTAAGGGATAAAGCTCATCTTGCAGTGATCATGTTATTCCAGAACTGTGTCCTGTGAATGGTTTCTGTTGAAGTATTGCATTTTCCTTTGACTCATTTCTTTTTGGCACTGCCAGAAACACACAGTAAGCTGCGTGGCTCAAAGATTTGATTGAGTGTAATAACTTCTGTATGCTCTGTGCAGCAGATCAGAAGTCGGGAACGAGGTAGGTAGGGTTTCCTCTACATAAAACCAACTCCTGCTGAGTTTCTGATACGACCTGCAAAAACTTGGATTCAGATCTCAGTCTTTCTCAGTAGGTTGCCACCAAGTTTGCTTAGTGTTAGAACACATTAAGTGGTATTTGGGCATGCAGTAAGTGGTTTGCTCAAGTCCACTGGCTGACTGAATGCAAATATTTCTGAAATTTCCTGATAGACAAAGTACATGAGTTGTCATTACTCTTGGAGCAAATATTCAAGGGTGCTCAGTTAAACTCTGAGCATTGGTGTTGGCAGGGAGAGTATAATGTTAGTCACATTTCTATAAAGGCCTGTTTCTTTTATTTCTGTTATGTTCTTCAGAGTCATGCTGTAGGAAAGTGAGATGTCTGTTCTTTTGTGGCTTTTGTGTGTGTGTCTTCGAGGGGAAGTGTGGGTACATACATAAGATGGCCAAAGTTAACATGCCACATCCACTTGTGGGTGCCTTGTGAGATGATAGTGCTGTTGACAGGATGTCTCTTTTTTTTTTCCTTCCTCCTACAGTGATGGGTTTTGAAGATTCAGTTGTCCACATGATGTGGATGTGGTAGGCCATGATGGTTATAAGCAGTGCATCTGGTGAGCTAAGGGCAGGGTACATTCGTTGTGCTTGGGAAAGAATTGGTGGTGCAGTAAGGTGGAAATAGTGGTAGGCTGTTTGTTCTGTGTTGCTGCAAGTAAGAGGATGTGATGGGAGTTTGAGGTTGGGAGATGAGGATGTGTTTACAGGGAGGTGCTATGGTGGGGTGTGTGCGGTTAGATGGGGTGGATGCCTGCAGGATATGAGAAGGGGAGGGTGGGGGAAGTGGCTTGGGCAGCATTGAGGCAATGCTTAGCGTTCATGATGAAGCCTTTTCTTTCTCCTTGCTTCCTAGATCTCCTACCCCCCAAGTGATGAGGACAGCGATGACTCTGAGGGAGAGAACCAGGAACTTGTTCAAATTGACAGAGGTAAAGGGGCAAGATAGGAGGGTCCTGGAATACTACAGTTGAAGTGTGTTTTGATTTTCACATGTGCTCTTGCAATTGCCTCCTTCACAGTCTGCGCTGTACCACAACCAGATATGTTAAGTCGGGCACCTTGAAGTTTTTGGAACCTCTCAGGAAGAAGCTGGTGATATCAGATGCTGTAGTCATGCTTTTCTTATCAGAGATGGATACCATTAACCACATGTTAAGCTGCTGGTACTGTAGATGTGAGGCAGTCAAGGTTTCCTATCAAGTTGGCAGCAGAGCTGGGAGTGAAAATGTGTCTTCTGTTCCATACTTGTGCATCTCCGTTGTCTTTGTTCTAGGTTTTATCTTCCTTTTTGCTTCCAGTTTTGACCTTCCTTTCCCCATGATCCCAGACTCATTTGTCTAATTAGCTCCCTCCTGTACCATTGGTATTGGGTAGCTCTGTTATTGAATCTAGCTAGGCATCTTGGATAGAAGAGAGGTGTTTTGCCATTGTTTTTGAACGTGATATTTATCTGTAAGAAATGCATCTGCTGAGCTGTAGTAAGTCTTTGCCAATTTATACATGCCTTATATTTTATCACAATTCAGCCAAATTCAAGTGGATTTTTATGCAAGGGCAGGAGAACTCAAACCCCTGACCCACAGAGCATGTCCAGTCAAAATTGAAAGTTGTCCTCCCTCTACTTACCTGTAGAACCGGTAAAGTATGCTGAGCTTATGGCTGAAGGCAGGCTCTTCTTTGTGACAAACTTTGGAATAGGTAGAGGACCTTTAGCTCCAGAAACCAAATCTGCTGTTTGAGCTACAGACATGCTTATTAGAATTAGAATATTCTTAGAATAATATAACTTATGTTTTTCCTCTGCCCTGGGAACTGGTCACTAGAATTTAATATTTCTAGCTGGAAAGGGCCTGACAGCACACTTGTAAGACCATGTCCATTCTGCCTTTTGGGGGTAAGGTGGGTGACAGGTCCATGTTCTCATGTGACTAGGCTTCCAGCTAACAGTTTGTGAGCAGTATGGTCTAGAGAAAGATCTGGAAAATTCTGGGGGAAGTGTTCAGCAGGGGCATTTTTTTCTGGGGAAGAAAAGGTGGAAAACAGCTCAGAAGTTTTCTTGGGAGGAAGTAATGAAAATGGGTCAGGAGAAATGAGGCCCATTTCATGGCATGAGATAGAGATCTGCTCTGTCATTCCTCTCTCACTTATTCTCATCAGAGAGAAGACGGAATTGTACTTTGACCCCTCTGGCTACCAACCAGCTCCAGAACCAGGAGAACCAATGCTGCAAGGTCCGGGCCCTTCTCCATGCCAGCCTGGATCGCCACAGCTCGGAAGAGGAGCTGGAGCGCATCAACCGAGAGTTTGCCGCTGAGAAACGGAAGTGGTCCCAGGTCAGCAGGCTTGCATGCTGCAGTGACAGCAACAACACCTCCTCCAGTGATGAAGAAGTGAAGAACTTGTGTGCCATGTCCTTCCAGCCTGTTGCAGAGCAGGCTGATGGTCTGCATGCAAGCCCAAGCCCTGTGCTGTTCAGTGCCTCCCCTCCCAAGAGACTCCAGCCTCTGGTGCGCAACCCAGCCTCTAGACCTTTAATCTTGACGAGTGTTGGGGCAGGCCTTGAGCAAGTCATGCCATGTAAGAGACATCGACAAGGATATGGGGATAAGATCTGCAGGCCCAGCCTTGACCTGGAAAAAATGCAGCAGGTAAGGCAGAACTTCATACCAGGAAAGTGGCATCACTTGAGAGGAGATGTTGTAAGCAAAAGTGGAAGAGGATTATTGAGGCAGGGCTCAGTAAATTCATGAAGTTGCTTCTTGTGATCGTGCCTTCAGAGGCATAATTGGTTCTTCTGCAGTTCTAGAAGAGTTCAGATACCTCTCTTAAGAGGTAAAGCTGCTGCAACTTTAATGGCTTTTGCTACAGTTGTGCCTTCATCTTGGTACGTATTAGGAATGCAACGCATATATAGCCTGGATTACTGTATAACATAGGAACAAAATCACTGGAATTCAGTCAGGTTACTCCTGCTGCCATGAACTGACTCATACCACTTACTCTGATAGGAACTAATTGTTCAGAGGTGTATAAAAGAGTATCTGTGCAGTGGAAGTAGGTGTAGGTTTGATATTAGGTACAGTATCTGTGAGTTTCTTGACCTCTTTGGACTTGGGTCTTTTTCTGCTTCCTGCGAGTTTTACAGCAATGTAAAACTATACTTTTTACATCCTTAATAGTTTACAAAAGTGAACTGCTTTAGCTGCAGTTGCTCTTGATTTTGGTCTAGGGGGCTGGGACTGAGGTATAGAATGTTAGAAGTTTGCCCGAGGTCAGTTGAGGAAGGGACATGGGGCATGCCTGTTATGGGGTGTGGGTTGGCTTGCACAGTGCCTGTCTGTTGCTGTTCTTCAAGAAGTTGTTGCTGTGGAGTTAGTATTGCAAATTACTCTTCATTATTTATTTTTCTTGCACTGGTATAGTGTCAGTCTGAAAGAATATCTGCCAGACATCTGCTGACCCTGGTAAATTGTAGTAATTTAAAGACAGTTATTTTCAATTCTGTATTTCCTCTCATTAGGGAAGAATTTTGCTGCCTCTGGTTGGCTGGATGTACTAGATCTGACCTCATTAAGAATGTTCCTATTAAGCGTATGAGGTGGACCAGTTGGAAAAAAAAAAGACTGTTTTTATTTTCCCATTACATAGCTGCCTCTTCTGAGTCCTGCTGTCAGCATGTATACCATGAACAAACAACACACTTAAGATTTCAGTACAGTTTTCCTTACCCCCATCTTCTACCTTCTTGCTGAGTCTCTGCTTCCAGAACATTCAAAAGGTCCAGTCTTGCATTGAACACACTCCAATCTGCTGTGGATACTGACAAACTTTAATTAGTTTTGCATCCTAATGAGAGGAGACAAAAAGCTGAAGAGCCTGTGCACTTTTTTTTTAAGAGTGCATGTGAGTAAGTGATATATTGTATTCTGTCTGCTCAGGTGATTTCTGTGACTTGGGTTCTAGATATGTAGCATCTACCTTCTCTAGCTTTAGTCCCCTTTGGCACTGTGTTTGGAAGCGTGCTGCTGAAAGACAAACTCTGAGCAGGTTAGAGGCTTACTTGAATAAGCTTTTTAAACTGTTGTGGTTTTTCTGGGAAACCTTGGGAGAATGATTTGCTTCCTGGTTTGTCTGTTCTCCATAGTTCTGGGTTAACTGTGGCAAGGATTTTTCTAAAAGAAGTTGAAATCTAATTTTTTGATGTTATTTTATTGGTAGCAACACTTATATTGTAGATGCTGCTTTCACTTATAGGTTGTGGAATCTCTTTTAAAGAAGCGATATTAAGCTAATTTTAAAGTGATACGTTCTGGGGGACTTCAGCATAGGTGAGCCAGCACAAAGTGAGATGCAGCCTGGATTTTGTAGGACTTAGATCATTTGTGTTATTTTTCTATTTTTAATTGGTTTATTTTCAACTCGTAAGCTCTTGGAGATTTGATTACTTCTTCCTTGATCCAGAAAGTCTCATTCTCTGCATGTCTTTGCTTGCCACTTGTACTTGTTTCTGCTATGAAAATCATGAGAGAAGTGGTGTAGACTCAGACTTTTGCTGACTTGTTTCTTAGGACAGTGATGTGAAATCTAGTTTTGATTTTGAGTTCTGCTGCAGAATTCTTGTATGAAGCTGGGCAAGCCCTGCTCAGTATCTCTATTCCCTACCTGTTCAACAGGAGCTATGAACTTCTTTCTTCATCCATCTTCATTCTCCAACAAAAATGCCTCTTTTATTAAATGTCTGGGCATTTGGCATTATGTGGCTTTTAGTTAGCAAAGCAATGCGGATGAGCAAAGTTAATATTAACTGGCTATTCTAAGGCTCCACCTGGAACCTGTCCATGGAACCACTCTTGCTTTGTGATTTGTATCCTTACTATCTCAGGTGTTTGCCTGCCAGAGTAAAGCTGGTAGACTTGATCAGATGGATACTTTTCTGAACAGCAGATGTGTTCCCCACACTTGTCCTCAAGCATTCATGCAGCTCCATGGAGTATCTGTCAAGATTTAGTTCTAGAAGTAAGTATGTTCAGAGACAGGAAGATGTGCATGTTACAGTTGCTCCAATGTGGGTGAAGAGATGGTGAGTGCTTTGTCTTTGCATCAAATCCTGTTTCTGTTGGATGGTGATAGAAGATTAGTCCAGAGAGTAGTGTTGTGGAGTGGCTCTGCTGGGATGCTTAAGCTGTTCTTAGGGTTGAACAAACAAGGCAGTTTTTGCAGGAAGGTGTGCCTTCCTGGGATTCAGTGAATTTATGCCTTTTTTTTGTAAGGAAGGGGAACAAATTTGAGAGAGAAAAGCAGGCTGGGGGAAGTCTGAGTGCGTTTAAGGGATTAGGGTATTGCTGTGCTTCTGCCTCCATGGCCTGTGGACAAAATGGAAATCTCCACCATCTGGACCTTTCAGTTCAGCCTTTCTCAGCAGGAGAGGCTGCACAAGAGCATGTTTTGAAAAGTCCCATTCTGGTTAGGTGCCAAGCCATGTCTCTCCAACTTCACAGGACAGTGTGATTCTGCCCTTTTGTGCCCCAGCCATCAGTTTGGACAGTTGCCGGGAGTATTACCCACCCTGGTTGGTTAGCTACTACTTAGTCTCTTCTCTATTGAGGCTAAGAAGGGGAATTCAGTACATGCTTTTCTTCACTTCTCCAAAGGACTGGAAAATTACCTCAGAAGACTTCTTCTTTTCTTTCCCTTAATTGGGCTGAAATACCCTGGCTTGTGCAGACGCCTGTAATGCTGCAGTGAATGCCCTCTCCTAGCTGCCCCTTGATCATGGTTCTTAGATAGCAACCTCATTACGCGCAGGCCCTGCTGCCAACCACTTGCCATTTAATGAAGGCTGTGTGTGTCCCAGAAAGACTGGCACACTGTTAACATGAGCAGATTTGGCTTTTGTGGCACTGCTGATTCTCGAGGTCAAGCCGAGCATGGAGAACCTTTGATGGTTTGAAGTAAAGGCAGCAAGGACCACAAAGTTTGGCAGAGATATAAGGAGGTCCAGGCTATTTGGAACCCCTGCGTGTTTCCAGGGGATGAGATTGATTGATCTTGACATGCTCTGTAAACAGAGAGGAAGTAGATGATCCTTCCTCCTGCCCCATTTATCAGGGCTTGCTGGAGCTCCTTTGTCTTTTCAAGATGGTGAAAGTAGATTTCAGAGTGCAGCCTTTGCAGGGAGGGAGATCGTAATCTGAGAGCAACTTTGGGTTGGCAAGATGAGAAACCATAATGTTTTCATTTACATGTGGGTGGGTGGATGGTAGGGAAAGCATAATTTAAAAGTACGAAGCAGAGTCTGCGTACCTAGGTTATGCTATGAAGTCATTAGGTAGTTTTGAACAAGTAAAATGCTTCTGCTATGGTTTACCTGTGTGTATGAGTAGATAATATCAAACTTCCATTGTTGTATGGAGGCTTAATGCATCATTTAGAATGCTCTGAGATTCTAGGATGAAAAGGGCCAGTACAAAAGAGAAAAACATGCCCTAAACTTGAATTTCTTGCTGCAGACACTGCACTCTTTTGGTGAGTGAATAGTTTCAGTGTGTGATGGCTGATGGAGGCTTTGTCTTGGCTTGACGTTGAAGTGACCTGGGGCAGCGTTATTCTGACCTAAGCTTAGCTGTACTATCAAGCTCAATGGTTCTTCTGCTGAATACTTGAATGCCAGTATTTTGGTTGGACAGGGACTGGCAAGCTTTGAAAGCTTTCTCTTGGCCTGATACCAATTGAACAGAAGCTGTAGGAAAGCAAGCTGTGGGCACTCACCATTAAGTGACTAAGGAAGGTCCTGTGTATGAACTCTGGTCCATTGGGGCCTGGGCTTCATGCTGCTAATGGATCCAGGGTGAGATTTCCATATCCTTAACACAGCTGGGCTTTGCCCTTGCCTGCCTCTCCCAGACTTGACAAATAGCTTCCAGATAGAGAATGTGAGAGCCCGCAAGTTCTTTTCACCTTTCAGCCTCTCATTTGAATCCAGCCCTTGTCAGTTACTGAAAATTGTTATCGTCTGTTGTCTTCTGAGCTCGCCTCTCACTGCTCAGGGATGCCAGAAAACCGGGTCCTGCACTAGTGATGGTTTCATCTCTCTGCCCTGGGCCTCACTCCCTGGAGTGACTGAGTAGGGTTCATCAGTCTGTGCTGAACGTAAATAGCTTATACCAGTTCTTCACAGACCTAGTCCAGAATTTGTCTTTTTCAGGTGTGAAAACCTGGGCTATAGCAGTTCTTTGTTCTCAAGTAGAGTTGTTTGCTTCTTGAAGCAATATAATAAGGAAACTGTTGCAGAAACCAGTTGCGCCATGACAGAATGAGAAATTCTGCTTCTGGTAACCTTCTGCTATTTTGCTTTTAATTTTCACCCCCCAGAAATACTCTACAGCAGCTGTTCATCCCACACTGAAGCCCCTGACCATCTCACCCCTGCCGGTATTTGGCAACGAAGCAGACGATAAAACAAATGCTATGCATAGCTGCTGCAAGACAATCCTAGCATGGGAAAGTCGGGCTGAAAAAAAAGGTATTAGACTGGTCATCTAGCAAGGGTATAGTTTTGCTGCAGGAGGCTGTGGGATTCCGGACACGAACTATGTGGGGCACGGTCAATGTCTCATTTTTTTTTCCTCTTTTTGAAAAGTGAGATGTTCTCTTCTGATTTGATGTCTCAGTGCCCTCCATAAGGTGTCTGGTTTGTGAATTCAGGCATTTGTAATCTGATGGTGAAGTATGGAGTGGGGAGGAAGAGTGCCTTTTGAGAATGCCCAGGTCTGGGAAGTAGAGAGACTCAATAGCAAGGGAAGGCATGAGGAACCTCACACTGTTCAGAGGAGGTGATCACAATTCTGTCAGGCAGCAGATATCTTTATCTTTCTCTGCATCCCAGGAGTGTTTCCTGGATGGTTATTACTCTCTAATCCATGCAGAAACGTGCTGTAGTGGAAGTGCTTGTGTGCTGTCAGGGCTGGATGAATCAGAGCAGAAGAGAGTAGTAAGCATGCAGAGTTTAGCTTACCTGCTTTCTAGGAAGGAGAATGTTTTCCTTTCCTTTCCTGAGGGAGACAAGTGACATTGTTATTTTGCTGACAGTAAGGCTGAAGTTCACTTCCTGTCATGGTGACTGCTTCTAAACATCAAGAGCAAGGTGGGGTAAGATAAATCATTCTACTCCTGAGCTTTCAGCATAGATCAACATGATAGAGGTTAAGCAATCTCGCAGAATGGCTGAGGTTGGAAAGAACCTCTGAGGGTTATGTTGTCCAACTGTTCTGCTTCAGCAAGGCCACCTAGAGCCAGTGGTCTAGGACCAGGTCAAGACAGCTTTTAAATATCTCCCAGAATGCAGACTGCGCACCTGTGTATGGGTGCTTCTGTCTGAAGATCTTCATCTCTTTTTCCCTAGATATCTGTCCATGTAACTTTGCCTTCTCTTGCCAAGAGATGTTAGTGATACAGTTATTTGGACTGTTGTGGAGCCTTGGTACTGTTGTTTGTGGCCAAGCATGAGCCAATAGTGAGAACATCTGCTAAAACATCTGAAACCTGGTTCCTTGGGGTGCTGCTTTGGATCTTGAAAGACAATCTGGTTAGTGACTGGTTTGGTTAGGGTGATCTGGAGTACACCAGAGAGTTTGAATGAGTTAATGGAAGAATGTACTGAAGGGAAGAGAGAGATCTGTGAGTTAGGAAGGGGAAGAGGAGGATAGAAACCAGTGGAAACAACTAAGAGTCTTTATTTTTTAAAATTTATTTTTGGTGTTAAGATTCCCAAAGGGACAGTAATAGCACCTGGCACCAGTGGCAGTAAATTATGAGCCTGAGGTTAAAGCCAACGGCTTGTCATTTAGATTGGCAGGCTTGCTGGCTACCTTCCCAACTCTGCTGTCTTTCTTTTTTCTCTAAGCTCCAAAGCCTGGTAAGAAGGTATTAGGCTAGAGCTGGCTCTTTGGCTGCAGACCAGGGAGAGGAGATCAAATGGGCACCACTGACATATGTCCTTGGGATTTGACTTAAAGAGATGTTCTGGGTGATGCTGGTGGTACTATGTGTGGTTTTATCCACTGGTGTGACTCTGAGGGGTAGGCAGTCCTGGAGGGAGCAAATGGGCCATCCCAGGGTAACTGGAAGAGGTGAACTAGTTGAGCAAGTGAAAGGCAGGCAGGGGAAGTGCTCCCATCTCTGGTACCAGCATCTGTCTGCACGTGAATGGCTTTTTACCTCTGTATTGTTTTTTTTTTTTTAATCTCTTGTCAGAGCACCACTGAAAGTAATACCTGCTGTTATTAGCAGAAGGCAAAGCCCAGTGCCCCATACCTACTGGCAGTGGTTTATGGTGGGCTGCCAGCAAGCTGTAGCAAAAATCATGCAGTAAAACCCAGAGATTGTAACTGCAGCAATGACACAGCTGGTCAAAATGTGAAGTGGGGTGAATGGTTGATTGTCACAGCATGGGCACAGGGTTGGGTACCCAAGGGTGGCCAAATTTTTGACGTATATTCATTCTGTTTCCTTTGTGTTGTCTGATGTGGGCCCTTTTTGAAGGTTTTGCAAAGGATGTTTTGTTTCTCACTTTGACATGATACAGTGCAGAAGGATAATGGTGGTGTGCTCCCTCTCTCTGAATTCAGCCCAAGTAGCCTTAAGGGCCTGGCAGATTAAGAAGTTTTGCTGCAACCTGTTTATACTTTCCAGAAAGATCACTTAATAGATGTTGCCAGTAAGTGAGGGTCAGGGCCTTCTCTCTAGTGGTCTCTAGAACAGAGCAGGATTATCCTCACCTCCCTCCTCCTTGACATGTCTGGACTAGAAGGAGTGCCTGGGTTGGGTCCCAGTGTGGCTGTTTGTTAGCCAGATACCTCTCCCTTCCCACTCCTCCCTCAGCATGTGGCTCATTGTGATACAAATATCTCATCGTTGCCTGGGGAGAAAAGGAGTTAGCAGGCGGCTTTGCCATATGCTGTAACTGCCCATGCTGTATTCAGTCTGCAGATGAATGGATCTCTCTTCAGGCGTGATAAGTTGCATCTTTTGCTTATGGTAACAACCTCTGAAGAGGAGAAAGATTTACAGTTAACTTCTTCAGAGGAACATTGAGGTGAATTTGAGGGGATTGGAAAGGGTAGGTGGCTGTTTGGACCCAAGGGTCTGTTCCTCTTGTAGCCCAGAGAGCATTTGATGCTGGTGTCAGTTTTCTCATCACTTTTTTTGACTTGATTATAGGGATGAGAACCTGGAATGAGTAGAAGAAACAGGTTAAGCATTTTCTTTTGTACTTCCCCAGCTGCCACTAGTAACATTGAATTCCCAGCTTAAGTATTTACACAAGTGACCAGTCAGCACCCACAAGATAATGGGAGCTGCTACTGCTTAAAAATCACACTGTAAGAGGAAGTTGTGAAAGTTATGGTAGCAAGAGATGGAGAGTAAGAGCTTGTTTTTTCCCTCTGCTCTCCCCTAGTGCTGTGCAGCCCTATATCTCAAGATAGGGCACCTTCCTTGTCTAGCTGTTGTTACCAGTGATGCTTGAGAGGTGACCAAGGTGCCTTTGCACTCTGCATCCTCCTGGGGAGGGAGGGCAAGAAGGATGGAGGGAGGTGGTAGTGCAGGTTTGGAAGCAGCAGAAACAGAGAGGTCTTGTGATTGATTTATTAATGCCAGACTTTTGTGCTTCAGTTTTGCTACCAGAGACTGAAAGTAGTCAGCTTGTCTTGGAATGTGTCTGAGACTAGAAAACCACAGTAGCCATTACTGTTGAGCAGGCAGAAGCTGGCTGAGCTTTTAAGGCCAAGTCTGTGACTAGAGTAAACACTCTAGGAAATACTGTTTTTTGAGAAGAGCTTTGGTGCGGTAGAATAGCCAGCCTGGCTGTCATCAGTGCAGCTGTCTTTGGCGTGGGCTGGGGCTTAGCTCTGATTTTCTGCCTTAACTCTGAATAGCCACTCCATTGTTGGCTCAAATGAGAACTGTGCTGCTGTGCTCTGCTCTCACTCACTGTCTTTAAGCTGGTTGATGTCAATGGGAGTTTTGGGCATTGGTCCATGGCTCATCTCACAGAAAGAGGCACTCAGCAGTGGCATCTACTTCTCATGTAAATCGAAAGAGCATTAAACCAGCACAGATTCACCTCTAAAGCTTCCTGCTCTTCTCTAGAGCTTTGTTCTCAGATACACACTTCTAGTTGAGCTGCAGTTGATTATGATGAAATAAAGATAAGTCAGAGACAAACACCTCGAGTCCCAACCAAAAATGTCACTACATTTTTTTTCTAAATGCAAGATTTCAAAAGCATAGGTGTGTTGTGTGGGCCACAAGTAAATTAAAAATACACACATGAAGATATTTCAAAGAAACCCTATTAAGTTTGCTGGTTTTCCTCTTTGAAAATGTTGTTTTTCAGTCTCTTAGACATTGCTAGCTCATTTAAAGTACCTCTTTAGGTACATTCAGAAATGGATTTGCAAAACTCAAGATTCTCTAAAGTATTAGGAATTTAATGTAAATGAGAAGTCTGTGGTCATGTCAATGCTGGGACAGAAAATTGAACATTTATTTTTATTTCTAAAAATATGCTTGTTTTAAAATCCTCATGTATCCTTGTGTGGTGTAATTCCACCTTCATATGTTTGATCATGGAAAACTAGGTTGAGCAGTTACAGAAATGATTAAACAGTGAATTATTTCACGAGTTACTTTGCAAGTGCTGTTGGTGTGCTCATTTTCGACAGCATAGATGAGTCTTTTGCCACTCTACTGTGGAGAGTTTAGAAATTCCTTATCTTGAACGTTGCTTCACAGGCTCATCAGACACTCCTATGGGCTCTGGCATGATGGTATGTGGGGTTAAGAAACAAGGAACATTTTAACAAAACATTTTCCAAAACGCGAAGCTAAGAGGGTGTATGTAGTTCTGTGATAGGTAGAGATATCCTTAAAATAAAGTCAGATGCCTGATTTTTCTTACTGCTCTAAATCCATACTTGTTATATTACAGATGGTGTTGTTTGCAACAGGGGAAACCACCACAGGTCAGGAATGACAGTGGGTTTGTTCAGGGAAGTCTGTAGCTGTTACTGTTTGCTTATGCATAAGAAAGACAAGACTCACACAAGATCATGGTGTACCTGCTTAGATAAGACTGTATACTGAGCATACCTTAATGCAGGTCTCAAAACCTAAGTTGCTGTGCTTTGTTGGGAGCTCTGAACTAACACAGTGATGTAGTATATGTATCTTTGTTGTAGTTTCTGACTTTGTGCTACAAAATGTCACCCAACTTTTTTTCAGCTCAATGTAATTTCCTGTGGAAGTGGTGCTCTTGGAAATTTTTTTGGGGACAGAGAAAGATACTTCTAGTGCAGCATCTTTCTAATATTTGTTATCTTCTTTCATTATACACCTCATGTTCTTTTCACATCTGACTGCTGCAAGAAGTGTGAAAGGTATTCTTGATGTGCTAAGTTTTCCTGTCTGCATTTTGCAGCCTCTCTTACTGTGGACGGTTATGCTAAGTGTCTTATGGAAAGGCCTTAGAGATAGGTGAAATGGTAAACCATGGGGAGCTGGAAAAAAAAGAAAAATCAGTTTATTATCTCATGATAAGGCTGCTGGTAGAAGTAGGAAACAGCAGGAACTGCTACTGAAACTTCAAGATTCTTCTGTGTCTACTGTATAGAATGGTACTGAGCTGAGGCACTGGTTCATTTGCTTTTCAGGTGCAAGCATCCCAATCACTCAAAAACCCTCAAAACTATTCATATAAACATGATATAAATTCTTGCTTTTATTATCAACCTTCTTCTTTGCAGAGGAGCACAGTGAGCTAGCCTTGAGACATTCAGGTCTGCTTCTGTACTCTGTTTCTTCCTCTTTTAATGAGATGATCTGAACTTTTCCTGTTATCCAGTGTGGTGAGTGAAAGAGCCCTCATGGTCCTACAGTGTGACCGTTCTGTAAGCATGAGGACTGAAGAAAAGGAAGTCCTAAATGATTTTTGTGTTGAAACTGATGTCATGAGCACTGGCACATTATACAGGCTCTGGTACAGAACTTGCAGCCTGTTAAGCTGAATATTTATTTCCAAGTATTTGGAAAGTGGATCTTGATAGTGCAGTTGCATACGTCAAGTCAGCAGTTCTCTGGCAATTTCTTAATGGGAGCAGTGCTAAGGGTTGCCATGCTCTGCTAACATCTGCTTATAAGTGTAGCAGCCTCCTTGTGGTTCTGAGCTAATACTTGACTGCTTTTTTGTAGGTGATGTTCAAAAAGTTGGCAGGAGTGATGTGTCTCCTGTGTTGGTGCTCAAAGACCCTTGGAAATACTGAACTTCTTAAGCACTGAGGTGTCTGGGTAAAAGAACTGGTTGCATCACTTCTCATGTTGGAGAGGATTCTGTGTTGTCTGGAGCCACATGTGGCCATGAGGGTGTGGACAGAGGGGATGTGGTGGGGTATCAAAGTCCACAAGTGCTCATCACAAGCACTGAAGGGAGCTACCTACCTATTTAGAAGGATGGACAAAGTACCAGGCAGAGAATGTGGGCTCCTCTGAAGTCCTTGCAAGCTGCTCACGTGGGTACAGGACCAGACCTGCCCTATCGGAGTTGACAGATCAAGCTTCGTCTCAAGCTCAGAGTTTTGTCCCATGGACGGCACCCAAAGCCCTGTGCGCTGTTCAGCACTGTGCTGCAAGGCAGGTGTGGGCTGGGACTGCTGCACTGGGACCTGGCTCACATCATAGGCAGGCAGAATGTTCTGTGAGCACAGTGGTTAATTATGTGCTTTATAAATGGAATAACTCCTTGGAGTAAGAGGCCTTTATCCTGTTAACTAGCCAGCCACTTCAGCATGTTTGCTTGTCCCTACCATGTATGTGAGGCTCAACAGGGAGCAAGAGAACAGGGGGACACATAGATGGTAGGGTGGAAAATTTGAGAATGGTTGGGTTACTTCATCACTTCTTTCTGTAGTTATTAAGGTTCCATTACTACAATTTCCAGGATGTTTATATAAAGATCAAAAATAGAAAGCAAAAAAAAAGTCTCTCTAGTGTGTTAATCATCTTCTGACCTGTAATTTCAAATATGGTACTTATTCATGTAGAATTATTTTCACATGTCCTTGTAAGCAAATGGGATCTCACAAATAAGCATAGTCTTGAAGGAAGAAGATGCTGAAATAAGCTGTGCTGATATGACATGCATGTGAGTGTCAGAATGGGAAGAAATGGGACTCTGTACCCTGTGTTCAGACTCTGTGGAGCCTGAGACAGCCCCATGGCTTGGGATGTTTGCTTGTTTGTTTCTTTGAGACAGGGTTGTTTTGGCTTCTCAGAGCTATTTATGCAGTCAGTCTGCATCTGGCTTGTTCAGAGCTTCTCCACTGTCCGCAAATCCAAGTTCTCATCTGAAGATATGACCTTGTTAGTATTTTCTGTTTAAAGTTGTCTGTGTGTGTGCTGTTGGCAACGCTGGCTCGAACCCAAGGCAGGAGTTCCCATGGAATGGCATCCTTTGCTGTGCTCAGCTGCAGAGATGATGAGAGGCGATTCCAAGTCACCTCTCGAGATTTCCATTATAAAGAATAGTCGATGTGTGCCATCAGTGCCACTTGAGATAGTTTAGAGCAGTGAGTGTATCCTGTGTTGCTCTGTTTTGAGAAGCTCTGCTAAGAGCAATCTTCTGTCTGAGAATTTATGGTGAAGGTCTGTGTTTTGGGTTCTGCCCAGACAAACCCACTGATCTCCATTGGCCATCTTCTGTGGTGGATTAGGGGTGGATACGGTATTTTTCTTGCATCTCCGGAAAAGTCCCTTTGTCTTAAAGGGTATAGTTGGCCAGGTTTTGGGGCTGGTGAACAGGCGTTCATAGTCAGGAATGTATCCTTTTAACCACAGACACTTGGTATCGCCATCTAAAACATTCAGGTTGGCTTTCAAACTGTGAAGAAATTGGCTTAAAAATTGAGAGCCCTGAAACAGTTACGAGCTGTTTTTGCTCTTCACGTGTACAGCTTTGCTTTCCTCTGCTGGGCAGAACCTGTGCGAGTGAGCGCTCTTCTGGAAACCTGCTGCCCTGGATGTCCAAGCTGTTGGCTGTCTGTCTGGTGTGCGTGAGGCCCTGTGGTTGGCCTGTGAAACCACAGAGCCTTCGCAGGGAGGACGTGGTCATGTTCTCAGTTAGCTGAGGATGCTGGTAGAGGGTCAGGGACACCCTCTGGTGTGCCTGTGTCCCTTGGGTTTGGAATGGCCTTCTCTGAGTTTTCTTCCTCTTCGTGTCCCTGCAATGTCACATCTGACAAGTCTGTACCTTTCACTGATTTTTTTTCTTAGTTTTTATTTCTTTCTCAGGCTATATACAGCTGTGTGATTTTCAGAGCACTCTGTGTCTTCCTGCTCACAGGAAACTGTGTTTACTCTATGGCCTGACTTGTGCTGATGTTTTAACCCCTTCTTAGTGCACTGATGAGGTAGGATTTGAAGTTAGCATCAGGAGGGGCTGAGGCTGTTTGTCTTGAGCCCCCAGTGCTGCTGCAGGAGGCAGAGCGCCTTCTGCCCTAGCTCTGCCCGTGGCAAAAGTCCATGGAGAGGGAGGGCTTTGGAGTCACATCCAAGACGAGGCTCTGGTTAATGGTCACAAGTCTCACTTTTGCAGTTCCAACAAAGTATAGAGACATCAGATGGTATGTTAGACCAGACTGGATGTTCCCTGTGGACAGCTTTGGAGCCAAAGCTGGGAATGAAGGGAGGAAACGGTTACATTGGCAACCCTGAATATTAAACCTTGTAAGCTTTTTCTCAGGAGCTACTACCATTCCTGCCAGCTGTGAAACCAAACCCCTCCTCCCTTCCTAAGCTCTAGTGAGCAGGAGGGGTGAGCCCAGCATTTGAGCTCTGGTAGCTTTGGCGTGTGTGGATGAGTGATAGGGAATTAATGAATCCTGCCCCTTCTTAATATTTTTATTACTCCACAGGTGCTGGAGTTTTTGGTCAGGTCCATTTCCTGAACAAATGGAGTTCTGCATATATATATATTATTTTTTTTTCAGGCCTCAAAGAAAACTCAGCAAGGGATTTGGGATTGGCCAGGAGTGAATAGATGAACCATCTGATGTACCCTGCAGATCAGCAGACTCAGGCTCTGCCAGACCAGCAGGGGAAAGTGGCAGCTGAGCCAGAGATGCTCTGTGTAGAATAGAGTGTTCTATTTCCCCATCCCTAAATTCATATCAAAGGGCTAGTGGTAGAAGTGCCAGGGCAAATCTGGCCTATTGATCTCTGTTTAGGGAGACAAGGCTTCCATATGGATCCAGAGCATATTTAGAAACCATATGTCACAAAGATGACCATGGAACAGTAAAAAAACAACAACAGAGTCATCTACAGGCAGGCAGGAAGTCTGTTTGTGTAGACCATAATTGTGTAAGTAGGTAACAGTGTTTGCATTAGCTGCGGCTGTAGTGTGATATTCAGGGAGAGCTTCAAAGAGCAGATTGTAAGCAGAATAATGTTATCTGCTCCCTGGGCCTTGGGAGTGGTGGGAATTCAGTTGCTCTGCCAGGTGGCAGACCTTGCTGGCCAGGCTTTGGCTCAGATCCTTCTGCAGCAGGCATTGCCCTGAGCATTAGGTGCCACTCTGTTGCAGTCTGTTAGAGGTGGGGGCCCTTTATAATGGTGTTCACAGATTAAGTGTGTTAATGTTTTGAAGGAGTTTCAGCCTGAAGATAAGTGTGGCAAAAAAAATTGTTTTAGTGACTAATTTCATGGAATGTGAAATAGAAATAACTTTCTAGAAAGTTCAGAGGCTTTTCAGGATATTCCAAAGTATTACCACAAAATTTACAGCCTTTGGATGCTGGAATTTGTTTTTGTAGGAAGAGACTGCTGGCCAAACCACTTGAGTTGACTTGTACCTTAGAGTGCTGTGAGGCTGCTTGACTTTGGTGGAGCAGAGTCCAGCTTCTGACAGATGATAGTTGTGATTTAAGGCTGTAGCTGAATTGGAGCTTTCCTAATGCTGCCCAGCTGCGGGGATGGGGCCAGACCTTTGTGGTAGTCTTGTACCTGTGGGCACTGCCTTGGCACCAGGGCATCCCTGGTTGAGGGCTGCGCAGGGGGCAACTTGCATGCAGAACAACCTCAGGTGACAGCTGGGAAGGCCTTGCCCCCTTGTTTCTCTGCTGATTATAGAGTCCTGTGCCTGCGAGCCTGAACACTCCAGTTGCAAGGTGGCTAGTTTGTGTACCTGGTGGTGCCTGCCTGTCCCTGTGCTGTACCGGTGACTCTGGATTACAGCCAGCTGGAGTTGCTTTCCTGTACAGCTGTAGAGGAGAGCCAATGACCTACCCTTTTTTCTTGCAGCTTTTATACTGCAGAGTTAAGAGGTGATGCTCATCCCATAGCAGCACTGCTCAGTGCCAAGGAATTTAAATAGAAAGCCTGACATCAGCCTATAAAACAGTTTAAAATGTCTTTTGCTTGCTGTCTTCCTAAGCTGATCAGAAGGGAAGACCTGGCTTTGTATTTGCAAGGCATCTGTCACCCTATAAAAGAAACAGTAGGAGCTGTAGTCTGGTTCCCTTGCCCTTGTTACCTGGGCCAGTGGCTCAGCACCACTTGCTTGGATGGGAGATGCCTGCACTGGATGGTGATGGTTTTGTGAAGTGATGCCTGGAGCTGTTGTGCAAGGGATGCATGGGGAACTTCAGCCTTGCTGCTGGGCTCAGCTTGGGGCTTACAGGGTTTCATGCCTCACTTATGGGAGTGTTACCATTGGGAGTAGCCGGTCTCCTTTTAATTCAAGAGCCTCCTGCCCCCGGGGCCCCTTGGGCTGGCCACTTTGTGACACATGGTGGGAATGGGGCAGGTGGCAGCCATTTTACTCAGGGCTTGAGCACCATCTGCCCATTGCAGCTGCACTCCAGCATTGCATCTCAGCTTTCTCAGGCATGGCAGGCAGGGTATAGCCAAAATCTGGTTTTGGGGCTGCTGGAGAGGAGGTTTGGCAGGCTCCCAACTCCTCTTGCACACCTTCCCAGGAGGAAGGGCCACATGATGCGCTACCCTGGTCACCTTGGTGCTTTCATCTGCTGTGGCACTGGGCTGGAGCTCATACAGTGTTGCTTCTGCACTGATGTCTACTTCATCTCCTGTCACAAGGGGCATATTGTGGTCATTTCTGCCCTTCCCTCCTCAGGTCACAAAGCTGTTTCGTCGAGTTTCTGTTGGTTTTGGTCTTTCGTGGGCACTGCATTGCTGGGCATGGTTTCTTCCGTCCTATAATCCCTCCACCTCAGCCTTCTGCTGTGTCCTCAAGAGTGCAGTTTATGTATGTTGTAATGTTTCCTGGGGTTTTGTAGTTTTTCCTCTTTCCGTTCTTTTTTCCCAACAAAGCCGCATCATCTGTCTGTTTCTGTATTTATGTTCTTTGTGATAGAAACTCAAGCTTTGACTGCCTTTTTGTTCCTGGAAGACAGGGGTATGGAGTTTGAACTGTGCTGATTTAATGTAAATTAGATGGCGGGTTAAGTTGCATGGAAAGTTTCTAAGCACTCTTGCACCAAACCAACAAAACTGGTGTGGAACAATATTAATATTTAAGCTGCATCCAAAAGTTTGCAGGCCTTCAGGTTTAAAACTACAACCAGATAATGAACTATAGTAATAATAATAAAATAGAATTAGGTAGGCAACAGAGCTGTTGCTTTGTCCTGTGGAGGTAATAAAAGTGAAACCATTATAAAAGCAGAAATGTGCATATAAAAAGCAGGTGTGGGGTGAAAGGTGTTTACTAATATGCAGGTTGATACTTTGCACTGTATACTGATTCCATCAATTGACCAGACTCCTACATATGTGAAAATGAAGCTGTGGTACCTGATTTTGAACTGTTCATAGCCAGTGTTATAAATATTTATTTTGAACCTCAGTAGTGTGACATAAATTTCCCCTCTTGAGGATTGCACTGTTCCTAGAAGGATCTTGCAGTGACAATGTCTATATGCTTTGTTTGCTAATATATCTTACAGGTATCTGTGTGACGCAGCAGTTTGTATGAGCAATGACATATGTGCAGCACTCACTCTCTGGCTTAGGTTTGCAACTGTTCAAATCGATGTTAGAGGACTTTGAGAGCTGCTGCTGATCTGGAGGTTATTCCTGAAATGAGGCTGAATGAGAGGGCTGTGCTCTGAGTGAGGCAGGGGTGGTGTTCATCTCTGCTGTCAGTGTGGTAGTTTGATGTGGCGGTGACATGCCACAAAGCTGTGCGTACCCGTTCAGGGGCTCATTACAGTGTGTTATTCAGTAAATATGTAACCCTCAAAGTGATCATTTCCAATTCCTGCAGCTTCATTTTAGATCCAGATCCAAGAGGGAGGGAGTTGCTGGGTTATGAGCAGAGAGCATTTGTGTAACAGGGGGTGGGAGGGTTCATAGCCTGACCTGATTCTGCTGTTTTCTGGGAGTTTAACCCTAATATGTTCCAATTCAAATGTGTTTTTAGAGTGAAGTGTTAACTCTTGTGCCTTCAGAAACACTTTCCACATTTCCTTAGTCATTTCTTTTAAGTAGAAACAGCGGCAGATCATAAAACAAACTTTCCACCATGTGAGAAATAGTGCTCCCAGGTTGTAGCTTTCAGCTCCGGTGCCAGCTCTTCTGTATGAGACTGGCAGGAGGGACTACTTAATTGAAATAGAGAGGCTGAGCACAAGCGCTGCTTCTCCTCTTTTTCTTCCATTTCTTTTTCTGCAGGTGGAAGGAAGGACCTCAGAAACCAAGCCCTATGGTTTATTCTTAGCTCTGCTACTAATATTCTCCATGACCTTCGGCAAGTCTTTGCTCTTCTCCTTGTTGTAGCTCTTGAAAAGTGAGGAAATAAAACTGCTCTTCCAGATTGGCCTGAGAGTTAGAAATAATCCCAGGGTTACTAAGCTGATTAATAAACTGAGTGTGTCACCTTTTTTATGGGCTGTTCCTCCTGGCTGTAGGCTACCACAAATCATGTAGCCAAATAAATGTTATTTCAGCTCTGCCTGTATCTATGTAAATAGGAGTTAATGAGTTGCTTCGTCTCATGGCCAGCTCCAGTGGGAGGATGAGGAGAGGCTGCCATGGAAAGTCCCCAGCTGTTGCTAGGCACCACAGCATTGTATCTTCCCTCTCCAAAACTCTACTCAGGTTTGGCAAGGGGAGGGAAAACCAAGCGATGGAAAACCCTACAAAGATGCGTGGCTTACTTTCTGTAAAGCATGGCTTTACTGAGCTGGGTGCAGAGAGCATGTGGCTGCAAGTGACGTGGAAGCAATTTGGTTAGATAATGTTCAATAACTGGCCTTCTATTTATTCATTCTCAGCTGCAAGATCATGTGGCTTGCTTGTTCTCTGTCCCTTCTGTTCCTCCTGCTGTTTTTTTTACTTCTGACTGACTCTCTTGGACTCTTGCAGTGAAGCTGGAAGAGTGCAGCATCAGTGGTCTTGCTGTGCTTCCAGTTTAAGTAGTAACAGGAAAGCCCAACTATTCCAGAAGGTTTCCTCTGCTGAGATTTGTTCTCCATGTTTACAGCCTGCAGATGAGGGGGTGTCATATTTGGGTTTTAGCACCAATTCTATCAAATGGCACACTAGAGATCGCAGTTAACTAACACAAATTGTTTTGTAGAGCGTCATCTTCTTGCTACGCAATGCAACATCCTTGAATTGTAGTGAATAGCGTTAAGATCCTTATACCTTTAAGGCTTGGCATGACAGCATCAGTGAAAAGAGCACCTCTGTTTTCTGCCAGAAGCGTAGGACTTCAGATACAGCTGAGCACTTGAATTCCTCCTGGTGGAGTCTGGCTGGTTGTCATCCACCCACGGCTTGTTCAGACTTTTCAGTCAGCCTTTGTCATCTCTTCTAAAAGGTGTACTTACTATCTCTGTTGTTCCTCTCTAGTCGTCTTAATGTCAGGGTGAATATATTTAAAGTCTTGCTGCCTCTGCTAATTTGCAGTTGGGAAATAGTGTGTTTTGTGGCACCCTCGTGGAGTCATAAAGGAATCTGGAAATGGGACCTTGCTAGGCATTGGGTTGGACTGGAAAGTATTGTGCTTTTCCCCTTTCAGCAGAGGATTCCACAGTGCTTCTGAGGCATTGCACAGTGCAGTGTTGCTGCCTTGCTCCTCCATCCTTGGGGATTCACCCAAGTACTGTGAAGCTGAGCTTTACAGCTGTCTGAAGAAGTGGAGAGTCTACACAGCCACATAAGTTTCCAACTTGTAGTTTAATAGGTATGGCAGGGTATGTCCTGCTGTGTAACAGTGATCTCTTAAATGACAGGGATTGGCATCATGAGTTCTGATTCTCACTTTCATTACTTGACTCCACTTTCTCTTGCACATTTTATCCCATCAGTGAGCTTGTGGTTTTTGTTACCTGGTTTGTGTAGAGACTGTTGAGTCCTTTCTGGTTAGAAACCCTGGGTCTGTGCTGATGTGGCATCCTGTGATTCCAAGTCAGACTGAGAGGCAGAGGCATCAGGTGTGGCCACAAGTGAGCCCTTTGATGACAAACAAAAGTAAGATCGGGATTTACCTGCAAAAGCATTAGAAGAGAAATAGCAGAAATCCTTGCAGCACTCACCTTTGCCCCTGTGTCTGTTCGTAGTTTCCTCAGACCCCAAAGTACAGGTGCACGTGCTTCAAGGGGTGCTGTGGAGTCCCTCTCTTTGCCAGACATACATGTGCGCACTGGTGGGTTTCCAGCCCCCTTTCCAACTTAGGGGAGGCTGTGTAGATTAGCTCTGCAAAGATGCATTTGTGGAGCATAGAATGGCAAAAGCTGTTGGAGGAGTGGGATTCCCACTGCACAAGTACTTTCTACTGGAAAAAATGTGTCCATTCTTCTGGGCACTGTTGCCAGCTGCTTTTTTTTATGGTTGGGGGGGGGAGGGCTTATATGTGTGTTTTTTGTGTGTTTTTTTAATCTTTTTTGAGTTTCTAGTCCCTTACTGTGTTGCTTTTTTTTTCCTTTTAACTGGAAAAAGAAAGACTTGAAACAAAGGGAGTAAGAAAGTAGTAAGGACTTACTATTTACTGTCAGTATTAATGGGATGGTGGATGTTTTTCCACAAGTTTTCTGTCTTAATATAATTTGAGAAACACTTCAGTTGCTTTGTTAGAGTGTGTTTGTGGGAGGGAAGTGTTTTCCCACACATCACACAGCTTTCCAGCTGGAAGGGTAGAAAACAGGAGCTAAGAAAATGCGTTATCTTTCAAAAGCTGACAGAGAATCTCTTTCCTGATGTGCCCCCAACAATAAGGTTTTAACTGTGAACAGTGTAGTTGGAGTACTTTTAATGGAGAAAGTGGTTTCAAACCTTATTTTTCCACTTTGAGAGTTTTGCTTGTTTGTTTTTGAGGGGAAAGAATGATTTTGTTCACTTGCCGACTTTGGAAGTGCTGCCTCAGAGGTGGGATAGAACTGCAGCTCACCTGTCTGTTTCTGAAGTTACACAGAGTAATTACTGTTTTAGGTATATCCTGTTTGCTAAGTCGTGCGGTTCATGTTATGGCAGCTTTAATGGCTCTCCAGTATGTAGCAAAGGGATTTTAGGACTGTGGGCAGGTACTTTTGCCTCATTTTGTAATTCTAAATAAGTAAACGTAATGAAAATTACTGTTAAATAATGGGAGCGCCCACATATACATTAAGCAGACTATTTTTTTCTTTGTAGAAGGAAGACAAATTCACCTGCTTCAGGGCAGAGTCTAACCACTAATTGACAGAAATTAGGAAGAAACTTCCTTTTAAGCAGGTGTTTCATTTCTTTCTCTGTGGCATTCCTTGTACTTTCTTTTAAAACCTAGTGTATTGGCCACTGCTGGAGGACTGTCTAGGCTGGGCAAGAAAATCTCAGGTTAGGCTGATTCCTTGATGGCCACTTCTGGTGATTCATATGGTCTTGTCTTTTGTATCTCACTTAAACCATCTGTCCATTCATCCATCTTGTTTGGTAATTAGGCATTAATAAGGAGAGACTTCCTACAACCTCTCTCTGTTCCCTCATGCTACTGCTACTAATCCCTGGATTCTACTTCTCTTTCAGAAGATGCTGCTGAAGAAGAATTGTGGAATGAAGACTAGAGTTATTAAAATTCGTGTAAGTTGCCCTTTTGTGGTGCACTTCTTCGTCTTTCCACATGTACCTGAATGTGGTGATAGTCTTTGAAAACCTATGCCCAGAAGATTCTCTGGAGGTTCCTTTGGCTTGATCAGCTGCATAACAAAAGTTACAAATCTGAAGGATAAATGGTGGTTGCAGTTTTAGGTTGGGTGCTAACAAAGCTAATAATATTTTCCATTTTGGAGATCATGGATTCTTGTTTCATTGGAGAGAAACTCTGTGTCTCCTGCTATGAGTTCATACAGTTATGCATAGCTGTCCTGTAGGGTGTCATTTGGATCCTTCTTGAGCAGAAGTGTTGATCCAAGTTATCCAGTGATGCTTGACATGGATGAGAGGTATTGGTAGATAGCTACAAGTCCTTGTTCAGAGTTATGTGTTGCACTGATGTCAGCAGAACAGTATGGGATGTGGGATGGGTGATGATCTCCAGATGAGAGCGCTAGTTTAAATTGCTTGGATGGCTTTGCAGCAGGTACGACGTTGCAGTGTCTGAGCATCTCCCATTCTTGAGTGTGTGCAAACATAGCAGGTTTAGGTTTCTTCCATGTCATGCTGTTTGCACCTCTGAGGCTTGGTCCCTAGTACGCCATCCCCTGGCTCTTCAGCCAACCTGCCTCCTGTGTGGGTACCTTGGCTCTCTTTCAATCTATGCTGTATGGCACTGCAGGAAGCATGTGGCCTTGTATATTGCAGCCAAAACAAGTACTTAAGTCTGCAGAGCCCCACATGATCCTACACATATTTGCAATACATGAACAAAACTAGCTTGGAGTGAAGAATTTTGCAGTGAAACTACTTTATATTAATTATAGCCAGCAAGGATACCCTGCAGGAGGGGTGGATAGCAGATCGGGATCCTTCAGGGACTGATGCCTTTGTGTACCCAGAATTGCTACTGTTTGCGTGCATGCAGTTGGGTGCCTTTGCCCATCACCATTTTGTGGGTGGCTTTGTTATTGAGAGGAGGAGCAAGCTAGACTGGCTTAGAGCCTTGTACACAGCTGGGTGGTGTTTCTCGCACCCCTCATATGCATTCAGCTATAGCACTTCAGTCCTGTCTTCCAGCAGCCCCACCATGACTTGATGCTTCTGATGCACGATTAATCCCAATCTCTTTGTATTCTCTCGTGATCTGCATGAATTGTTTTTGCTGAAGCTGTTTCCTCCTGTGCCCTCTGAGCATTCCCCAGACTGTACCTGTCCTTCAGACCTATGCTAATGCAACTGCTGGGTTTTACTTCAGTGTATTTACCACCTTCCTTTTACCCTTGTCCCTTGTACTTTCCTTGTTCTTTTTTTTTTCTTTTTTTTCCCTTGGGTGTCCCTAGATGACAGTTAACTTTAGTACTGCTAGTAGTCCTGCAGCCCCTGGGATTTCAGGGGTACCTCAGAGCTGTTTCCCCCAGCATTGTGAGCTCGTTATTGCAGCTTTCTGTGTGCCACTGGAGAATCTGAGAGACAGAATCATCCCTCTGCTCCCCGCTGAGCTCCTATCAGCTCACGCTAAAATAAACAGCGGAAATGGAGAGCACACCTTTCTGACAGATGGCACCTCATCCATGTTCTCTGGCCAGCCTTGCTGAGCTGGTACAGTGTGTCGCTACCTGAGTTGTTCGTGCGGTTTCTATGACAATAGCAAATGATACTCCAGTCTCCAATTGATCTGTCGTGGTAGCAGAAGTGCTGGGTGGAGGAGTGTTTTTGCTTCTATTTTTCAAGTGATTGCAAGTGCCTGCTTTTGTGTATACAGCTTAGAGAGGAGGCAGCAGTCTCCTAGCCAAATATCTTGCTGAGGTGCCTCTACTCTGGAAGCAGCTGAGAGAGGTCCGTACCTCTGAAGGATGTTGCTGTGCTTGCTGCACAAAGGGAAACCTCAGTCCAGCCTGTGAGATGCACTTGGCACAGGGTTCCTTCTTAGTGGTGCCCAGGGAAAGGACAAGAGGTAATGGACATAAACTGAAACACAGGAAATTCAGGTTGCCCAGGGAGCTTGTGGAGTCTCTTGGAGATGCTCAAAAACATGCCTGGACACAGCCTTGGGCAACACGTCATAACTAACCACTCTTGGAATTGGGCTTTGAACTAGGTGCTTACTCCACAGGCACCTGCCAGCCTTAACCATTCTGTGATTTTTGGCTTTTTTTCCCCAGCACTCAGTAACTTAAGGCACACCAGGGACCTTGGTACACTTGGGAGGGTTCTTCTGAGGCCCTGCTAAATTCGGCATTTTGCTAAGGGTGATAGCACAAAGCAGGGTTATAAGCCTGGTTCTCTATTACTGAAGGTTTGCTAGCAGAGGTTTGGTGTTTTGACTCTGCCACTGTAGAGGGGGTTGAAGAAATGGGGAGAGATCTCCTCATAAGTGGGTTGCTGAGCTATTACAGGAGGAACCTGACAACTGTCTGCATGTCTGAATGGGAAATGTCATCGTGTGAACCAGTTTGTTGCTTGTGTTGCTGTAGCCCTGGGAAGTCCTGATGTGCTCCTGTTTCAGCTCAGGTAGGCAGCAACATCCAGACAGAGTAGAATTGGATGGAGATGCAGTGAATGGACTGATCTGAGCAACAGGCAGGCAGAGAAGCAGTGCTGCCTCATGAAGTTGTTGTTGTTGTGTTTTTGGTTGTTTTTTTTTTGTTTTTTTTTTCAAAGGATTTGAATCAGGTCTGTTTTCTTGCTATATTCTGCTGCTTCCTGCATGCCTTATTCTCACCATAACCCTCACACTGAAGGGAAAGGTGACCAACCAGACAGTAGACATGCTCAGCACTGTGATGTCAGTGAAACATTTCATCTTCTTGCTGAAGACAGTGTCTCGTGTGGTTGTAAGATAGCACATGCTCTTAAAAATACACTCTTCCTGGCTGATATTTTTATTACTTTGATGTCTCAGGACTCTGCTGATATGTTAGGGCACAAGGTGATGTACTCTCATGCATCATCCCAGCTATGCTGTTCCTACTTCTTTTGGAAGAGCCTCACTGAGGAGGGTCAAATGGAGAGGCACTGTCTTTGCCCTCTGGTACCAGAACATTTTCAGTCCTTGGAAATGTCTGTGCTCCTTGGGAGCCTTTCTGGAGCAGGTGACCCAGGCTGGTTTCTGCTTTTCTACATGCTGTTTGAATGCTAAGATGTCACCTTGTCCTTATTCCTCATACGTCAGCTTCCAGTGCTGTTAGACTACAGCCTTTCCACTGGCTGGACAGTTCTTCTTAAGTGAGGTGATGGGATAGTGATATGACAAGTCCAGGAGTGTTAACTAAGCCCCAGCTTAGTCACGTTTGAAATGTTTTGGGAAATAAGTACTGTGAGAGGTCAGGGTCCGTAGTGAGGACAAAACAGTAATTAAATTTCCCTTCTCTCTCTCTGCCTGCCCACTCTCAGTAAGGGATAATGGAACAGGAGAATCAGGCCCTGTGGGCAGGCAAGCAGGGATAAATTGGAGGTGACTGTGTGTGTATGAACTATGGATTTGTGCATAATGGATGCATGCATCATAGCATGCTTCAGTGCAAGGTGAGGGGTAGACACGGGCCCACATGGGTATTGCACAGTGAAGCAGACGTTTGTATGCAGATTTGATTGCTTGTATCTCAGTGTCAACCAGTGTCGTGTCTGTAAGTGGAAGTGAGGTGTTAGGTATGAATGAGAGGAGCTCATGTATGTGTGTATATTTTAACAAGTAGAGCACATGTGCATGGTCAGATGTTATGTGGAGGCATGTCCTTAGCTCTGGAAGGAGGATGACTGTATGAGCACGTGTCTGTAGGACTTAACTTCCTCAGCCCTGGACCTCACTTGATCAGATGCAGACAGCTCTAAGAATGCAGAGACCCATCTTCCAGAATCTGTCCATAGTATCACAAGTTTTCTGTTGTCCAGACCCTCTTGGGCTAAGGCTTTCACTTCAGTCTTGTACCTTGTTCTTCCATCATGAACTCCTGCATGTAGTCTCTGAAAGAGCTGGATGGAGCTTAGCTCACGGGCAGCAGCTGGGCTTATCTCATGAGCAGTAAGTGGGTAGTAGACACAACTGGTGAGCCCCTGGCTATCTTGAGAACTCTTGTTGGGACAGGCAGAGAGTAAGGATTTCAAGGCCAATCTGATAATCTGCCTGATCAGAGAGGTGTTTTCTGCTACGTAAAAAGCAAAAAAAGAATTTTAAATTGGAACATAAACCGCTTGTACTCTTGCCTTGATCTTATCAGTTCTTCAGAACATCCTCTGCTTGAACAGTGGCCAGATCCTTGGAATGACTTCCCTGTCTCTTATCTCTCGTGTTTGCAGCCTGAAAAACCAATGCAGAAACCTACTGAGTTTCCTCCTGAAACAGGGGACCTTCTCAGCTTAGAGCTGAGCAGGAGATATGCTGGCCTTTGCTGCTTTGGCAGAGGCATGAGTTATTCATAAATATGAGGCATACAAGTTGGCAGAGCAACATTAGGTGCAAGCCTGTTTCTGGCTGCATGGTAAACAGTAAAGATTTCACAAGTCAGAAGATTCTTTGTGTACGTTGCACACTTTACTCCTTCCATTGCAGATTCCCAAGGTGCTTTGCAATGATTGTTAAATAAGTGGCAGATAAATATCGTGATTGCAAATTCAGAGTTAGTTACACTAAAAAACCAGCAAATGGGCTTTGATCTTCAGACCGCATTCCTTGAGCTGCATCGTTATTCGCACCATACCATGCAGTCTAAACAGCTCTGATATCTCAGGCAGCTTGCTGACAGTTTGTCTGTCACTCCTGGTTGTGTTTAGTATGTGTCTGAGTGCCTAAACCAAATCTTGCCCTTTAGAAGCTGCAAGCAGAGGCTCACCTCCCTTGCCAGTCGCATTCTTGGATTATTTGCTGAGCAGAGTCCCCTCATGGAGATTTTAGTGCTCTAGTTACCTAAACAGGCATTTTTCTCCAGTTCATGAGCACCTCTCTGCTGAGGAAAATGGAGAAGGTCCTCTGCAAAGTGTGGGCATGAATATCCATTGGCCTTCTGGCCAGTTGTCCCCATGCTTCTCTCAGCCAAGCCAACAAACTGCCTGCTGAAGATTTGTGTCTTGATGGCTGGTCCTGGAGAATACGAGGCCTTGATCTTGATAATTTGTGACAGAAGACAGTGTGGGGAGGAATACAGTCTAGCTGAGGTAGGAATGCCTCTGTTTAAAAGCTATCCCAAATATCTGTCTCCAGACATTGTTTTATTTAGCACTGCCTTTATTGGATTTTATGGCAAAGGCTAACCAGCCTTCAGCCTATCTATAGCAGCTTGAGAAGAGACTCCCATGTCTCTTTACTCTGCTCCATTAAATAAAAGCGTTTTCATTGCTGCCTGCTTTTCATAAATTCCTGCCGTGTATGCCCCTGCACCCATTAAGCCATGTAAGTGCTTGCAGAATAGATGCTCAGGAGTAATTGAGAGTTTCATAATCCATACAGTACTGGGAAAGCAGTGAGTGGCTGGTGAATCAGGATGCTGAGATCCTATTTTCAGTTTTGCCCTTGTGTTGCAGCATGGCCTGGGTTGTGGGTCTGGTTTAGGAGCAAGGGTGAGGAGATAGAATGAAGGTGATGGCTGTGGTTCGGAAGCCAGGGTGCATGGCTAAGAAGGGGCTCATGGGGTGGGAAGGCATGTTCCACTGAGAGATGGATTTGGTAGCTTTTGGGTTATACCTGTATGGTGGTGCAGAGAGAGAAGGGTGGAAGACAGCTGGAGGGTCGCACTGGCTCTGCTGCTCTCTTATTCTGATGGACTTTCAGGTCCAGGATGGTAGACCGAGCATGTCTTTTACCATTGCATCCAGGCCCACCGCTATTGCTCCCTGCTCCCCTTTGTTCACGTGGCTGTGGGAACCTGGCACCCATTCCTTCTCCCAGTCCCTGGTGCCATAATCCTCTTTTCTCACACATACCTCCCATAATACACCCACTTCCTGCTCCTGGCTTCCACAGCTGGAGCGGTTTGTCCAGAGGCAAGCGCACTGCGTCAGCATGTGTTTGCAGCCTGCTCATGCCAGGATAATTAATACTCACTTTGCAGTTTTAATTTGGGTTCCCTTTAAGTTGAAAGCGGTGTGCTGCTCTGTGCCAGCCTGCCTGGCTGGAGGGAAGAGTCTTGCCCTGGCCCCACGCAAACTGGAAGCCACACATGCCCAAGTGTGCACCACGTGCAGGCCTTGAGGGAGGAACCCTACCTGGGGCTCTTGGCCTGAAGGGACTACAAGGGCAGCCGGCTGCAGTCACTCGAGGCAGGGAGAATGTTCTTACCATGCAGAAAAGGCTGAAGAGAGGAAACTGGGGAGGAGAGAGAGGGTTCTACTTATGTGTAGTTGAGAGTGTTCTTGTGCCTTCTCCTTGTACTTGGGAATATGTGGACCATGGGCATTGTGCAGGAACTGCTGCAAGTGTGTACAGGGAAGCACAGGCCATTCTTTGTTGAGAAGGAAGGTGGGGGTAAGATGCATCTTGCAGTTAAGGGAAATGTGGATTAATTCATTTGTTCCTGAGAGATGTGTGTGGCCTTCAGAACGTGATCTTCACTGGCACCTTGGGATGGTGAGTTCTCCAAATTGGCCAGTGAGCGCTGAAAAGTCTGCCCCTCCCAATGACCCATCTGTGCCTTTCAATTGTGCGCTCTCCATCCTTCAGAGTGTAAGGCAAGCAAAATCAAAGTTTGCAGTCAGCTTTCTTAAATATACGTCTCGAAGATGTGTGGGGGTGAGAAGGAAGACTTGTTACGCTGGTGCTAGTAAGGAGCTGGAGCTGGCCTATTTCTGCTCTTGGGCAAATGACCAGCAAGCGTTTGCTTGGCCCTTTGAAGTGCCTTACAAGAAGTTCTGTGTTACCTGTCTAGTGGCACCTCTCTAAGTCTGGTAGTTGCCATCTGACAACTCTGCACACACTCCTGCAAATGTTTGATAGTTGTTTTTTTTTTCCTTTTCTAAGAGGAGCAGTGTTGTGTTTGTAAACTATTGAACTGGTCTTTGCAGTGCGCAAAAGGAAGTAGGTGTTAGGCAGCCTTACGCTGGTGGAGAAGGACAAGCTTTTCTCTCAGTTTTTAGGGAAAGGTAATAGAGAAAAGAGGAAAACAGCGCTGACTGCAAAGTTTTGTTCTTCTTCATTAGGTCAGGATTTGGAGTGGCTCATTCTTTTCCTTGGAAGAGAAGGGAGTAGAGTGATTCTAAACTGATATTGTGTCATGGTCTATCTTCTGGCTATCCCCTGAAATCCAACTCTGTATGAACCTAGAGGTAGCGAGGAGACAGAATGGAAGGAGTTTGCCTTTGAAAGGTTATTTTTTGAGCCGTTCCTAGCTTGTGACCTAAATAAATAGTCAGAGGCTTACAAAGAAGCAGTTAGATGTGAATTGCTGCTCCACTGGAGAAGCTGGTCCTGCTTGTCAATGACTATGTCTTGAAAACTGCCTGAAGCGAGACTGTAATTGAAAGGAAATTACTTCTCATTAGATTACAACACATAGATGTTAATTCATCCTGGCTGCCTAATTGTGGTTAACACGTTACGCTCCTATTTTACCCAGGAGAAGCTGAGGCACAGATGCTGGGAAGCTGCTTAGTCAGGACCCTGTCCAAGATTAGAGCTGTGGCTAGAAGGAGATCCTGGGTCCCCCTGTCTTGTTCGCATCATGATGGTTTCCCACATCAAGGCTGAAGTGTCACCAGTTTCTTTTCTAACAACTTGGTATAGGTGAAAGGAGGGAGGGCAAAGTGGAATTAAAAGCACTGTGCCTCTGAATGCCGTGTAGTCATCCAACCTCTGCTCTCTGTGTGCACTGTGTGAATGTGGGCGCTACTTCTGGCTCTGCCCACCCTGGGCAAGGCAGCTGTCTCACAGACCGGCAGCATCACAGGCAGGCGTCTGTCCTTGCCAAGGCTCTCCTGGGGATTTATTCCTTTCCACACAGAGTGGTGGTGGGAATCGGATGCACCTTTACAACTTGCAATTACATGGTGCCTTTCATCCCAAAGGACTTATAATAAGTCAGTCTACAGACTGCAAATGTATCATTCACCCACCACTGAGAGGTGTCCACCACTGGAAGGCGTAATCCTTTCAATGAAGTTCAGCAGCATTTCCCAGCCAGTGGGGCCCAAGGGTAGGAGAGAAGGGACTCCTGTGCTGCCTTGGTCCTAAGTAGGGAATGGGTTGGCAGGGTGCAAAAGCTGGTCTGATGTTTGGACACTGCCAGGGTGCTACAGCTCCTATGAAAGAGAACCAAAGAGTATTAATCAGATCATAGTTTTGTATCATCCCTAGCTCCACTGCTCCCTTCTGGGACATTGTTGTGTTAGATAGCTTCATTTTTCCCCCTCCTTTTGTCATTTCCACATCTGAAAATGCACTTGGAGCTGTGATTGCTTTTGCTTTGTCCAAGGAAGAGAACCACAGTTCTGTGAAGTTGTGAGTCCAGAATTAATATATTTCACAGTATGCACCTTGGATATTTTTCTAGACTTCATAGTGGCAAGGGAGGGGGTTTCTAGGAGCAATGTGATGTGTTGTATTAGTAGATTTACCCTTTACGTGTTTTTCTTTCTGATTACTTTTTCCTTGCCAAAATGTACAGTTGCATCATAGATGCTTTTATAGAACTATTGCCCATTTCTTTGTTTGCTGGGAGCTGCTAATATGATTGAAGTTGTGTATTTCTTCTGTGTTATTTAATCTCACTGGTCATTTTTGAGGCATCTGCATCCAGTCACAATTCATACGTCTTTAGGTGTACTTTTTGTTAATGTGTTTCAAGCCTAGTTGCTTATTTACCACCTATATTTAATGGTAATAATACATCTGGTGACTACAGTACAGGTTTGTAAGAGAGTACACATGGGAAGTGTGTACGAAGGAGGGAATGTGCACGTGTCTGTGCATGCGGATGAACTCGTGTGACCAGGACTGTACGTGCCTAGTTGCCTGAAATGTGGGTAACACAAGTTAGCTCCCTTAGGGGTTAATCTAACTTGAATTGGGTGTGCAAATGTTTGTAGGTACTGAAATTCTGCTCCAGACAGTTGTATAAGCCTAGTGAGAAGCTGTGTCCCCCTCTGAGCTGTCCTTGGGATGCTGAGGGATCTCAGCCCCATCTAAGGCCCTGTTTGGCTTGAGTTGAGGTGTGAGTGGATAAGGTCCGTATGAGCGGGGACAGCTCCTTCTATAGTTCGGAAGTCGGTGCATGCAAAGAAGTGTGGACAAGTGACTGAGAAAATGTATGTGTAGAGGGGGAGGAAATATGAGGTGTGGGAGAGCAGGTAAGTGTGTGCATGAACTGTGTGCAAGTGGGCACAAGTGTGTGTGACAGAGAATGCACCCCAGCATGTGTGCCCTCCTGCCAGCAGTGGTTTATTTCTTAGTCTGTTTTCCAGCTGTGTAAATACATTGCTTAACAAATTGAGGGCTATGGTTAATGATCCCTTTTAGTAGAGGGCCCATAGTAGGCTCCATTTTATGCAAGTTATCCAGCTGCCTGAATACCATTAGAGTGAACACACTGGGCTTTAATGTCAGATGTGGAGTGTTTGTATGCTGAGGAGCCGCTGAGGGAGCCAGCCTGGGGTTGCTCAGCAAGGGCTGTCAGGAAGGTTTGTGGCAAGCTCCCCAGGGCCTGCTGTAGCAGGAGCAATTCAAACAGCCTGCCTTAGTCAAAGTGATGTCCCTGGCACTGTAGGCTGGTGCTGGGCACGTGAGGAGAAGAGCAGAATGGCCTGGACACTTGTACTGACTCCAGGGAGACAGCTGGATCAAGCAGCAGGATGGGAGGAACATGTTTCCCTCTCTGGCAGCCAGCCCTAACCCTTGTTCTGAGAACAGATCTAGGGAGCTTTGCCTTGCACTGCTCATCAAAGCCAGACCACCACATGCTGAGATCCCAAACAGTGTTGGAGACTGAGCCAGATCAGGGCCAGTCATCCCTGTAGCAGGATAGAAGCTCCAGTGGAAACACGAACTTCTGTGAAGAGCAGGCCAGTTTGGTGCTGGTGCTCATCTTCCTTCCAGCAAGGTCCCTAGGAGAGCTGCTGCCCTGTCATCAGCCATGCAGGTACAAGACAGCCCCATGCTGCTCAAAGTTATAAACAATTGTGGAACAGTCAGTCTTCTTATGAAGGTAATTGCATTACTGCCCCTCCTATGCCTGCAGTTAGACACAAAGTCCTTCCTGCCCTGCCATTGCCTGCAGTTGTGGTGGTTGCAGTGTCGAAAATCATTGTCATGTTGCTATTTGAGAGGCATCACAATGAGGTGCAGTGTGACCTTACTTGCAGCTGCCCAACTGCCTGTGAATCTCCGCATTTTGCTGTCTTCTGATGTCCTTGTACTTTGCCTCCACACTTGCTCTGTGCCCGTCTCCCTTGCGGCGTTCTGCTTCTGCGTCTTGGCCCCAGATGGCCTATAGAGCAGCCCCATGGCTCCTTCTCATCCAAAGCCTGGTGAGTTTTGTGGATGATTTTCATCCGTCCTCTGGACCCATTTTTCCCCCAGCCTCCATTCCATCTGCTGTCCGCCAGAAATGAACTGATTCAGCTGCCTCGCCTAATCCTGTCTGGCATCTCAAAATGGAGGGGACTGCCAGGTTCTTTGTTCCTGTTCCCTCTTGGCACTGGCAGGGGACCTTCTCTGCTCTGGAGAAGGACAAATGTGCTGATTTATTCTGCCCCTTAGCTTTGAATAGGGGTTGCTATGTTACCCTCTGTCTCTGAGGCTTGCCAGAGCACACACCATATATAACCCCACAGCAGGTGGCTATTGAGTAAAGGCCCTTAAATCTGCCTCTCTTGTTTCTTGTGTTGCTGGCCAGGGTGTCAGGGGGATGTAGCAGGGCATGATTTGCTGCCTGGAACTCTAGTCATGGCTGATGCCAAGCAACATGTTGGCATTTTCCATTCTCAAGTGCCTATCTTAATTTGCAGAGGAGGGACCAACAGGCAGGAACACACTGCCCATGTTGGCTTTTAGAGGGGCCATTTCTGACATGAAGGCTGCCCCATGGGGCTGAGTTGTGACTGGGATCTGGGAGGTAGAGGCTTCCAGATCCTGCTGCCATGACTGCAGCATCTGAGGCCTGGCTTGGAAGCTTTCAGGGCTGTCTAATTTGTTGTGACTCTTTGGGTGACCCTGGCCATTTGAGCAGCTTTCTGGGAAGAGATGTGTGTGCCTTTCTGATGATGACAAGTTAAAACCCAGCCAGGATAGAGGCAGATAGTATCAAAATATCAGTGTGCCATCTGATACGTGGTTGCAGCTGTCTGAAAGACCTGATTTTGAAGTGCATTGGTGCTTCTGCTCACTGAAACAAAGTTCCTGAGATATGAATAGAAAACACTTCCTATGTAGTAGTGTGTATTTCTGCATCTTCACTCTGAGTCTGCTTTGACCATATTCTGAATGTCAGGATGAGAAGAAGGGAGTATTATCTTTAGAGGTCAAGATACAAGCCAAGCTGCAATGACTCCAGGTGGGATTTTTTTCCACCAAGCGTCTCCCAGCCGTTCCTCATTGATTTGTTCTGGAACCGTGTAGATTAAACCATGGGTCAGACAATCCTAGTGTTCTACAGATAACATCAGCTCCTTCATGTCTTACATGTGTGTATCCACCTCACAGACAGGACTGTTCTGGGAATCTGTCTTCACTCACTTTTTCCTCTACTTATAAACAATCCTCATTCAGGGAAATGCCCTCATGAGAGGCCTGGACAACAACTCCAGTGTGAGGCAGAGCTGGCTTAGGTGTCACCTTCTAGTCTAGACTTAAGACCTAGGAAGGCCTGATTTCCAAAAGCGCTGAGCACTGGCCCTTCAGCTAGTTTCCCAAGGGGTCTGAAGAAGCTCTGGAGCTTCTGAATATCAAGCCTACTCACAGAAGCCCTGCCAACATGGAGATTACCAGAAAAGTTAGTCAAATACTTCTGGGTGTGAAGTGATTTCAGGAACAAAAGTCGTGTTTCTCTATTGCAACATGAAAATAGCAGAGAGGCTGCAGGTGGATTAGAAGTGAGATAATTTAAGCATCAAATCAATTAGAGGGGAAGAGAAAACAGCAACAACGAGTAAGAAGAGATGTGATAAATGGGATGGGAGGAAAAACAATGATGAAAGCCTAAACTGTAAAGTCTGGAGCCAAAGCTCTGGGGAGTTTCTATGTGTCTGGAACTTCATAGTTTGAGAAAGAGAGTGATCTGTAATTTCTTACAGGAGAGCTGTTGAAAACTAGGACTGAGGAATGAGTCCTCAGAGGTGACCTGGTTTATCTCCCTGCTCTAAAAGCGTAGTAGATCCCTGCTTTAAGGACAAGTGAATCTGAATTTTACTCATCCATATATTGCCTTCTGGCAGCAATGGTGATGAGACTCTGGCTCTCCAAATGCATTGCTGAGTATCCTTGCCTTGTCCGCATACCTTAGTGGCTACAGGCACGATGAGTCCTGGTGATGTAGATTTCAGAGACTTCAGTCTTGCAGAGGGGTGGTATACTCTACACAGGAGGAGTAGGAGCAAGGAAACTAGCCTGGGCTGGTGCTGTTTGCTGCAAGAATAAGCATGACCACTCATACAAGGAGGTGTGATTGTACTAGAGAGGGGATGAGAAAGGGTTTGAGGCAGGAACCTCACTGCTTGCAGCTTATGTGAGTACTGACTTCATCACTCTTTGTATTCCTCCACAGAGCATCAACGGAGGCCGCCCGCCGCCTCACTTTGTGTATGATCCATCCACCTTTGCCTTCCGTTCCCTCAGCACCTTGAAGCCGCTGAGCCCAATAGCTCCAGTGGAAGAACCGTCATGTGCCTACTGAAGGAATTTCTCCAAAAACCTCAGGAACTATCAACCACCCGCCTGCCTGGCAGTGGGAAGGGACATGGCGATGCCCTGGGGGTTGGGTGGGGGAGAAGGGGGCAGTGACACATCTTTGTAATACAGTCTCCTTGGCAGCAGAAAACATACGGCTTTGCAAGCGGTGACTGGTTTCATACAGTTGCCGCATCTGAGCATTAGTGGAGAGATTAGCAGAGAGATCTGAGCATTAGTGGAGATACTTTTTCTTACAAGTGCAAAATGAGACAGGTGACAGGTTCACAAACTGTGAGGACAGCCACCAGGGCAAGCACATGGATGTGATAGTTGAAGATGTCCCTCAGGGGTTCAGGGGCTAGTATAGCCTGCATGGCAGCAGTGACAAGTGATCAGGTCCGAACAACTTTCCAAGAGTACTTGTGTCTGCAGTACTTTGGTGTAGACTTGACCATTCTTCCACTGAAAAGGGAGGGCAGGATTGGAGCTGAAGCTATACTGGGCTGCCTGCGGAGAAAGAGAATCCCTCTCTGAGGCTGTTAGGATTGTATTCAATTCAGGCTTTCTTGAGCAAAGACCCTGGGAGAGGGATGTGGGATGGGGTAATTAGAAAATGTAATTCCATGTTCCAGCTAGTCTGCTGGCTCAGTAATATTATCTAAAGTGAGGTTGAAATGGGAGGCATGAGCATTCTGGTTATACAGTGGGGGTTAAAATGAAGTTATAGAACAGAGAATTTGTGTTCAGCCATCCAAAGAAGCAGAGTGCCCACCTTCTCTCGGCACTATCAGGGAGAAGAACATGAGTGTGTCTGTATGTTCCTGAGTCTCCTCCCTGCTGAGGCTGTCTCTGTTTTGGGATATGTAGCATTTGTCCGTAGTATTGTCCCAATACTCTACTGCACCTGTAGTGATACTGAACACAACTGGCATCATCAAGCTCAACAAATCAGTTGTCTCCAGCAAGTTGTCTGCTACCCCATTAGGCTGGCTATTAAATTCAGATAGACCTCTGTTCTGTCCCAGTGGAGCAGGTATTCCTGTATGTAGCATGGAGTGGGAGGAAAGAGTCTGTTTTGTAGCTATCTTTTGGCAGAAGAAACAAGAAAGCTTCTCTATTGATAGTCCTGCAGCAGTTAGGAACCACATTAAGTCTTGTTACCACTGGAGCCTGGCCTTGAGGCACAGATGTGCTTTGTGCTATAAGGCAGCAGCTAATGGGAGAAGCTGTCACCTGTCCTAGTGAGGCAGAGGAGCATGGCATTTCCTCTTGCTGCATCTGCTAAGTCTTTATTGCAAGTACCTGGTGGAGAGAGTAACCTCTGTCTCAGCATTCCTCGGCTTGAATCTGCATCTGCCTGGGTGTAAGGGGGAGTGAGTATTTTACTTGTCTGAATCAAGAGGAGCAACTGTGAATAATAATATAAAATCAGTTTTATTTTTAAATCTGCTCCACTGTAGAGATCTTTGATGCCACTCTTTGGATGAGACATGGGGTCAGTGTGGCTCTCAGTAGGAGGCCACAGATTGAACCAACACATGGTAGTACTTTCTGTGCTGAGACCCTTGGGGAAAAGCCTGAAGCCCACCTAGGCCTGGGGACCTGAATCCCCTACCACTATCCCTCCTTCCCCAGCTGCCTCTCTCAGGCAAGCAGAGTGGCTGGGCAAGGTGGTGAGGGGATGGCCATCCTGATGCTGCCCAAGCTCTGCCTGCTCCTTGGCCCTAGGGCATCACAGCTGGACCACCTCCTCCACCAGCACCGCCTCCAAAGGATTGCTTGGGTTTCCTGGTGAGGTGCTTTAGGCAGACCTTTGTGGTTCCCTGCAAAAGTCCCTTCTTCTGACTTAGGCCAATTCCTCCGCTGATTCTTCCCACTCTGTAGAGGCTGCTTATCTTGTTTTGATGGCACACCTCAGCTTTTAACTGCTGCCAGATCAAGCTGACCACGGCAGGACAGGATGCCTCACCCCCTCAGACCAAGTGCCCGTGCTCAAGAGAAGGGACAGCTGCAGCCCGCTACTTGTCTGAAGAGGCATGTTCTGCAGGAGGACTGCAGCCCTCCTAGCCCCTCATTTGTGTTTCTGAGGTGCTTCCCTGGAGCTCTATTCCTGCCTGTCCACGGATGCTGCGGGCTGCCTTCCCTGGGGGCCCATGAGTGGGAATGTGGATGTCCTGCCCATATTGTTGCCTTTTAGTACTTTTTGTAACTTTTCTCTCTGTCTTTTCTTTTTTAATCAGAAGGAAAAATAAAAAATAATGAAATAAAGTGTAACAGCTGCTATATTCACACCTCTGGTAGGTTTCATGCATTTGCCATCTTCTGGGTGTCAGTGGGCAGAGGGGTATAAGAGGGGATGGAGTACAGCAAGTTGTTACAGCGCAGCCAGTCCCAAGCACTCCAAAATCACAAGCTATGCCTGCTAGAGAATGGCTTTGGAAACAAATCATTAAGAACTTTTCTGTAACAAATGCCTATTATTTTCACAAGTAAGGGAGCTCCCTTGTGCAGCTCCCTTGTACAAGGGAGAATACCTTGTATAGTATATTGACCCTTACTGCCTCACTGATGCTCCTCCTCCAAGGAGCCCCTTTGGCTGCTGAGTAATCAGCCTGTTGCATAGGGGTTGTATGTGATCTGGCTGGAGGTCTCCATCTCACAAACAAAAGGGTGGGTGACTCTGCAGCTGAGCTTGGGTTCATAATTTTATCCTGTGAAAGTCTTATGGTTTTTTTCCCCAAGTCTCTCAGCAGCCTCTTTGCTTGCAGCCAGAGCACACATTCTGCTCTCCTCAGCAGCATAACAAGCTTACCATTTTCTCTTGATCTTACCCTAAGAACTCCATCTCAGGTACTAATAACCATCATCCCTCTCCCCTTGCTGTCCCCCTGAACTAATTGCTGCCTCTTTCCACATGCTCCTAGCAATTTATCTGAACCAACATCTCACAAAGCTATTGCTTAAAGTCCTGGCCCATTTTCTAAGGCCTCTCAGAGACCAGCTTAAATTCCCTGAGCAGTCCTGCTTAGGCTCATTCCCGGGAGGCCCCTTCTGCTTCTCCATCTAAGCTCCCATCTCCTCTAGGCTCTGTGCCACCTCTCTTATCCTGAAATCCTCCCCTATCTGTCAGCTGCAGCTCATTGTTAATTGGCCTTGGCCCGTTTTCTGAGGGCTGTAAGGTGTGCTTGCTGCCTTCCTCTGAGCTCTTTGCACTTCTGTCTCCTCTATAGGGTTGCTTTTTGTGTTTGTTTGTTTGTTTGTTTTTTGTGGTATTGGTGTTGTTCTATTCTTCCTTCCAAAACAGCTTGACTTTTTGGTGCACCTATCTCTGGTCCCCTAGATGCTGTTGAAAATGCAGTGGCCTTATGTCTCCACAAGCCTAATAATCTGTACACTTCTGTCAAGCTGTGCTTGTTTCTAAGTGCAAAAGTGCACAGAGAGCTGTGCTTAACTCATATCAGCTGTGCTGTACATACCCTGCTGAAGCCAGAGTACAGCAGAAAGCTGGCACAGTGCTTTGCAGGGTGCAATCAGCTCCTTGGCCTAGGTGAGCTGGGGCCCCCAGGGCTGTAGCAGTCGAGCTCTCCAGCATGCATTTGGGCTACATTAGATTTTGCCCATCCCTTGGTTTTCCTGCGAGCTGGACCTCCTTGTTATTGACAAAACATGACAATTTTTGTGGTAGAACATGATGATAGGCCTTGATAAAGCAACAACTCTGAAGCTAAAAGAAAACAGGTTGATGGTATCCACTATGGTCTTTGTGGTTCTTTCCAGTTGCAGCAACCAGCGTAGCTTACAAAGGAGGCTAAGGACGTTTGTCTTGTTTGATTGCTGGATCCTGGCATGTGGGAATGGGGCTTGCTGGAGACCAGTGAGGAAGCCATCAGAAGAAACCAGAGAAATGGGAGCTGTAGTCTCCTGTGGGCCTCCCATTGCTTCCTCTGGCATGCATTGTGCAGGGCTTTCCATTTCTGTGGCTCCCAAAATACTTTGTCCGAACATTCCCTCTACTGCTGGAAGGGGCAGCAAAGAGCCTTGTGAGTGCAGTCAGCTTGGCATTGGGCCCTCACGACCTTGGGATTGTTGGAGCTCCTGGCTGCAGAGCAGCCTCCCAGTAGGTTTGGGTTGTGGCTCAGTGGGAGGGGAGCCTGTAATTTCCAAGCTGAAATCTTTCTATGCTCTGATCTGATCTTGCTTGAGATGTGCAGGTGTTTCCCTTCAGAGCAGAAAACAGACCCTGTGAGGGGAGGAGGGAGGGCTGCTGTGCCGAGGTGCAGCTCAGAGGCTCTGAAATGGTGCTCGCTATTTGCAGAGCAGTGAATGGGGACAGGTGCCTGCTAGAAGAGCTTGCCCCTGGCTTCTCTGGGATTTAAGTGGGACCATTTAGTCTAATAGTGTTCTCCAGTTAAAGAAAATGAATCAAGTTAGGTCTGTTACCTTTTTTAAATAAGGGAACCAAGCTCACAGCAACAGCAAAATGGGTTGTTCTGTGCGTAGTGTGAGATTTGATCATCCTTTCACGACCGCCGCACAAGATCAGCTCGTTGTGCACTATTTTCTTATGTGTATATATACGTCTGTGCACACACACGCACATGCCATACATTTGTTCCATTGGACTACAGAAATCTCTGTACTGTTGCATTCACTCACAAAGCAGAGTGTCCTGTGCCCACCTGGGTCTGTGTTTGACACATGTGAAGCCCACCTTGCAGCACGCCTGCATATGCATGCTGAATGCTTAGAAAATGACACCTACCACCTGTTTCCAGCTGAGGGCTGATCTCTGTTTACCTACTAGATTGAGTGGGAAAGCAGGTGAAATCAGGCAGTGCTGATAAAGCCAGGGTTCTCAGCCCAGGCTAAGATGGAGGCTGCCAAAACATGGCACAGAAGCACCTCAGCTGCAGAACATCTATCTGGATGGACCATCTCCCTACGGCAAAGTAAGGCTCTCCCTTTTTCTTTCTGAACTTGCACAGTACATTGTGGTGAAGTGTGGGGTGGAAGAATGCTTTTAAGTGTGTGTATCAGGTTAGAGCTGGAGGGAGTATGCACCATCAGTGTGGCTGTGTAGGCTCGGACTGCGTGTTTAGTGGCATTTCCATGGTGGTGGCATTTATATCTAAGAGGAAAGAAACCTCAGGAGAGTAAAGGCAATGGTATGTGTGCAGGCACTGGCATGGTAGGGTAATTGCTGCTGGATGCCCAGCTGGGGCATGGGCAGAAGAGCTTGTGCTGAAGAGGGGCATGTTTGAGGCTGTGTGTTTGCAGCCTCTGTAAGTAAAGGTGATGGGGAATATCAATACAGGTCGCATATGTGAAGGCAGGGGTGGTGAGAAGTATTTATTTGCTGTTTCTGCAGTCTCAGCCGTTTGTGGTGACAATTGGCAGACTTTTGCATTGTGTCACACCAGTAACGTTTGGGAAAAGGAAAGGAAAAAATATGACTCTCTGGTCTGTGTCCTTGAGGCACTTGGAATTTTTTACCCCGAATGAAAAAGAAGGAGGCACCTGGACAACAGTGACTCAAAACAATGCCACCTCATTAGAACATAGCGAGTGATTGTATGCACTGTTCCTCCCCAGACAAGACCTTCAGGGACATCAAATAAAGCTAGCAGGTGGCAGGTTCAAAGCAAACAACTGGAGGCAGCTCTGCAGAGCGCAGGGTTGCACTGGGAACCCTGTGCCACAGGACACTGCGGCTGCTAAATATTTACTTGGCTACAGGCATGAAAAGAAAGAAGGAAAAACAAATCCCCCACGAAATGCTGCGTGCACAAATGCCACCTCCAGCTGAGGAAGGTTTCTTAGGGCAGGTTGCTGCATGCCAGCCTCATATCGTCTTTCTCTGGGGGTTCTTCGCCTTCCTGTTCTCTCCTGGGTTTGAAGTGAGTGAGTGCCTCCAAATAGGCACATCCACTCTGTTTTCTTACCAAGTGTCCTCCTCGTGTTATTATCAAAAGCAGTTTAACTGTGTTTTATTGTCTCAGATATCCTGAGTAGGTAACAAATGGCCTGGATAAAGGCTAATCCCAGTTCCATGGAGGGGGATGCATGGTAAAAACCCCCGATATACTTTTTACAATAAGGGCAATGAGGCACAGGCTGCCCAGAGAGGTGGTGGATGCCCCATCTATGCAGACACTCAAGGTCAGGCCTGGATGGAGCTCTGAGCACCTGATGGAGCTGTAGGTGTCCCTGTCCATTGCAGATTGGACCAGATCGCCTTTAAGGATCCCTTCCAACACAAACGATTCTATGATTCTATGGTTTGATACTTTTTAGATGTAGGAGAATCTCAGGACAGGTGTCCTCCAGTGACTGGTGACCCCTTGTGCAGTGGTAAGCAAGCTGAAGAGGATGCAGCCAAAACAGCAGCATGCTGCTGGAGGAGGGTAACATCAGTGGTGAGGACAGCATGTAAGCACACTGGTATCTCACCATTTCCTGAGCTAGATTTTAGCGGGCTTACTCACCAAGTGAGTGAAGAAATGGAAGGTGTAGGCACTCCAGGAGCTAGCTAGGGCTGTAGCTGCACAATGTGGCCTGACAGGCCTTGACCACATGTTTTCAGTTAACCGGGTACAGGATGTGCAGATAGCTCCAGACACATGAGGAGCCCAAAAATCTGTTTTCCTTTTTGTGGCTGCTCACATCATTGCCCGCTGTAATAATAGCTCAGTCTGTTAGTGTGTTGGCCAGTAGCGATGGCGTGTTCCTGTCTGACATGTTTGCTGCATCGTAGCACCAAGGTCAAGTGAATGAAGGAACTGAAAGTGCTGTGAGATTGAGCTGTCAAGCGGGGTGACAAATGGATACAACAAAGCCCCACTGACAAGAGAATTAGGAGGAAACTGGAGGGCCCCACGAGGACCTTTCTCAGTCTGACATGTCCTGTGGAGACCCTGAAGGTGGCTATGTAACACTGCTCCCAGGCCTCTGCCCTCAGTGTGGAGCAGCCTTGGAGCATGCTGGCACTCTGCACCAGCAAGTTTCACCACGTTTGCTGCCCACTGAAGGGTGGTGATGCTTCAGTGTCCTGTACTGCACTGCTGCTGGTGTGAGATGTGCCCTTTTCTCTCTATCTGGCCCACTTTTTCTCCGGCCTCTATGGATGCTTCTCCTCCACCTGACCCGTGTCTTCTGCCACCATGCTCTATTTCTTCACCTCCTCCTGGTTTCAGGTTCCTCTGAGGCTCTACACTGAGCCACCCCAAAGGTTTTGGCATTGGGGTCTTAGTGCAAGGCAGTGCTCACAGGCTTTCTCATCCTTCTTCCTTGTCTGCCTTGTTTCTGTCTTTAGTGTTGGGGCAAGAACGCTTTAATATATACAAAACTGTACTCTCCCTATAAAAGGTTGGAGCACCTTTGCCATTTTTTTTCCCCATATGATTTCCACCATGGATGGTTTTGGTGCCAACAGGTGACATTAAACTCAGACCTCCTGCTCAACAGCAGGGTGCCCAGCAGACCTGGCTTCAAGCCATGTGACTGAGACAAACAGAGCAGAGTAAAACCTTGGTTGTACAAAGCTCTTCTGAACCCCAAAAGCCTTTGTCAGACCTTCAGTGGAGCATGTTCACCGGCCCTGTTTTGAAGAGCGATACTTTGTCTTCTCCTAGCTTTAAACAGTTCCCCAAAATAAACCCACTGCTATTTACTGGCATTGTTTTCTTTCTCGTGTACAATGCTGATAAATAATCAGACCCATTATATTATATTTGTGTCTGCTCTAGTGGAAAATAATTACAACAATTACTACCAAATCAAAATGCTTCTGTTTCTCCTGGTGTCATTAGCATGTCCCAAACATTTTGTTCTTGTGGTTTAAAGTGCAGTAATAACACAGTCCAAGTGTAGCACCCGGCGGAGCGGCGCTTCCCTGCACAGCAAGCTTCCCGGCCCTGATTGCCTCTGAGATGCTGCTAATTTTCAATCACGGTGTCAGATCCTCTTCTACCGCAGGGAGAGCAACTGCTTAGCCTGTGATTTACCCAATTTATTCCGGTGATAACCGGGCTGGCTGTGCAGCCATCTGTCTGCTTTACGTGCTCCTCCTGCCCCCAGCTTCCACTGCTGTGCAGACAGAGCAGTGTCTCTGTCCTTGTGACAGTGGAGGGAGAAAACATTGCTTCAGCCCACTGATGAAGAGGGTCTCTGTGCCCTCAGAGAAGGGCACCAATGCTCCCCTCTCTTCTCTGTCCAGAAGCAGCAAGCCTTGCAGCCTCTCTCTGACTTCTGGACTCTGGAGCTGCCAGGCACACTGCCACCAGTGCTGCTTGCGGTTTTTCCACCAGGCTGGGAAGGGAAGGCCCATGTTAGGTAGGGCATGGTGTGTTAGTAGGTCCTCAGCCTCTCTCTGACTCAGGCTGGGGGAACTATCATCACTTTGTGAGGAGGAAACCGAGGCAGACAGCAGTTAAGGGAGGGACCCAATATTTGTGACAGACTGGGCTTGGATCTGGAGAGAGAGATCTGAGTGCTGCTTCCCATCGCTCAGAGTAAATCCTCCAATGCTGCAATCACGCAGCTGAAAGAAGAATTTCATCTCACAAAGACAGTGGAAAGACATACATTTTAGCCTGAAATTGGGTCTATAAATATGAAAACCATAGTGGTCACATGCCTCTGTCAAGATAAACACAGCGCTGGCTGAATGATTATAAAGTCTTTAATTGATGAGCCAAGTCCTTTGTGCCCTGTGTAGTGTTATTCAAACAGACCTGCACACAACTCCTTCAAGGCAGATGGGGTTAGACAGGGTACAGCCCTAGATCAACAGTCATTTAGGATCAGAATTGCTTGAAACCTCTGGATAAAATCAAATATAAATAGAGCAAAGAACGTTTGAAGCAATTATGGTCTCGGGGGACACTCATTTCTCCATAACAAAGCCAAGAAAAGGGGAGATGATGCATCGTTTTTGTAATGCAGCGAGGACACGTGGAAGCTGGATTACTCAGAAAACTCTGAGCAGCACGTATGGTTTGTGTTAAATCACCTAACCTTTCTATCGTTGATGGTTTTCTGTGGATTTCATTACGGTGGTGCTCTATGGACTGCAGCCTTATGACTGCCTTTGAGAGACAACAAGATGTTTGAGGTGAATAGGATTTGTGCAGTACTTCCGCAGACCAAACTACTGAATTTTCCTGCTCTTCTTGAATTGCTGTAGCGCTGCATGGAGAAAAACCCCTTGCTTTGAGCTGACGAGCAGAGCAGACCAAACCAATAGCTCCGGTCGTAGAATGGTTTGAATTGGAAGGGACCTTAAAGGTCATTTAGTCAAACTCCCCTGCAATGAACAGGGACACCTATAGCTCAATCAGGTTGTTCAGAGCCCTGTCCAGCCTGACTTTGAATGTATTGAGGTTCCTTATGAAAACCTGTTCGTAGCACCAAGCTTTGCCCTGCATCTCTAGAGCCCACCTGGAAGCTGGAAACCTCAATGCAATGCAAAGCCAGTAGCCCATTTTGATCAGAGCAAACATCCATTTGGGAAAGCCTGCCTGAAGGGGAGGTTGTGCTCCAAGAGCATCCCATGGCCTGCTGGGTAACGATGCTGTAATCTGTCAGAGCACAAGATTTACTGGTATGGAATTACCTGCCCCAGAGACTGCAAAATCCCGAATGAGGGCCCAAATATCACAGCACTGGCTTAAAAACCACATAAGTGTGCAGTTTGGAGTCTGATTACTTATCTTCTGTTTTGGTTCTTAAAACTTTTGGATCGAGCTGGGGCACGTTTTCAGCTTCCCTTTGCATCACAGTTGCAAGGTCACAGTAATTGATGCTGAGAAGGGAGTTCCTTGGTTGTTTAGTTCAGGAAGGAAGCTGAGATTTTCATGTACGTATGTTTATGGAAGGGGGTTTTAACAACATCGAATTAACTTCAGACCAAATGATGTGCGTGGTTGCTGATCACCTGCTCTAAATGAGCTTACTGCAGGAAGTGGAGCTGCCTCTTCCAGGAGCTCTGCATGTTTGCAGATGTACCGACAGAATCATTGAGGTTGGAAAGACTACTAAATCATCTGGTCCAGCCATCAACCTGTGGCTGTGCTAGACCATGTCACTCAGTGCCACATCCACACGGTTCTTGAGCGCCTCCAGGGACAGTGACTCCACCACCTCTCTGGGCAGCCTGTGCCAGTGCATCATCACTCTTTCGGAGAAGAATTTTTTTCCTAATTTTCAACCTGAACCTCCCCTGCTGACAGAGCAGCATTTCTACCCGAAGCGTTGGCAAGGAGGGAAAAAATGAAGAGGATCTCATTGCCCAGGAAGGCATGAAGACAGACTGAGAAATAACCAGGTGCGAAGCCAACTTCTGTGCAACAAGTGGTGAGGCAATGACAACACAGTGAAGGCCAGTTAGGAAACATTGTGTTATGCATGGATCTGCTTTGCACAAGCGTGTTGTTCCCTGCAGAAAATTGCAAAGAGCTATAAAAACAAGATCTCTGAGTGCAAAGGTGAAGTAGCAACGGAGCTTTTGGTGGACATCTGAGCTCCTCTCAGAAGGAAGTCCAGGCCATGCTTCCGGTCAGGGCAGCTGGAAGCTGGGGCACAAATGGCTGCTGCCGCCCCTTCACACGCTCCAGCCCTTGAGCTGCCGTGGGGCTGAAGCAGAGTGGGAGGAGAGCCTGAGGGAGGCCCTGCTGGGCTGCTAGTGTTTCACTGAGGCCGCAGCCGTGCGTGCCATGGTCCTGTCCTCCCCTTCTCCTCTCCCAGCTCCTCCTTCCAGAAGTGGAGAGTGAGCCCCTGGGGATGGCTCTGTACAAAGGCTCCTTTGAGGAAACTCAGCAGTGGCATTTTGATGGGAATTTACAGCCTCTCAGCGCTACTCTGGGTCTGAATGCAGAAGAAGGGGCAGGAAGATGTGAAAAACAAAGCAGGGGCAGTTTGGACAAGACGAAGTAGGAGTAGTGAAGTGTCACTGTGGCCTGAGAAACAGAGCGTTTCAAGGTGCTTCTCATTGGATATTCCCAAAACCAAAGTCCCTATGATGGCCATCCCCAGCAGTGTTTCCACTCATCCCAAATTTCTGTCATGTGGAGCCGAGTGCCCCATAGGAGCTGCCAGAGTCCACGGAGAGGCAGCCACTCTTGCTGGGGAAAACAGGGCTGTGTCTGATTGTCACCTGTGAAACGCTTGGGAGCTGTAAGAAGGAGTAGGCTCTTTAGCAGGGTCTGTTGTGACAGGACAAGGGGAAATGGTTTCAAACTAAAAGAGAGGAGATTTAGACGGAAGGAAGAAGTTTTCCCCAGTAAGGGTGGTGAGGCACTGGAACAGGCTGCCCGGAGAGGTGGTGGATGCTCCATTTCTGGAGACACTCAAGGTCAGGCTGGGGGGCTCTGAGCAACCTGATCTAGCTGTGGATGTCCCTGTTCACTGCAGGGGAATCGGACTAGTTGACCTTTAAATATCCTTTCCAACTAAAATGAGTCTGTGATTGAGTGATTCTATGAATTATAGAAATATACTGATCCTTCTGCTGCTGGGGAAGGTTTCAAAGCTCCTGACTGCTGCAGTCCAACTTCTCACTCCTCCTTTGTCACTTCAGCAGTCAGCATGGGGCTGCCGTCAGCAGGGCAGGAGGGCTAGCTGACCTCCCTCCTTGGGGTTAAGGCAGAAAATCAGGCCCTTCAGAAAGAACAACAACAAAAAAAATCCTAAAAAGAAGGGGAAACAAAAAAAAGAATCTGAAGTTTGAGATGTTATGAGCCACTTTTCACAGCTCATGTTTGTGCATTCAAGGACGAAGATGTCTTCCTCAAATAAAGCTGCAGAAAAACCCATCACCCCCCAAGTTCGGGGTGCTCTGGAGGGCAGCCATGTTGGAATTGTGATTAAGTGCTTTGGGCCATGCCTTTCCCCGCAGTCTGACAGATAAATATTTACAGCTGACCATGGAGAAGCGGGGGGAAGGAGAGGAGAGACATCTGTAAATTCTTTGGAGCCTTGCTGCCTTTTAATTTTAATTTAATTCCTTTTTATTGCTTTTCCATCCACACATCATTGTCTCTTTTTCTCAGCTCACGGATCACTAAAGAAGAAATTTTTGAGTGAAAGAGGTTGTTTCCAAAGCCTCGGGGCCCAGATCCTGGTTTTAATGACCAGAGTGTAATCTCTAGAGCTGGGATCAACAAATGTTGTGGAGAGCAGACTAACCTTTGTTTTACTGACCATTGTAAATCCGATGTAACGTTATTGATCTCGGCGGATTTACTCTGTCTCATTCCTTCCTCTCTTGTTCTGTATCATTTATTTATTTATTGTAGTCGTCTTCACCCACTTGAGCCTTACTGGCTGTAAGATGCCGGGAAATCATGGCATTCCACCCAAGTATCACTGATGTAAATGACTCCCTCAGTCTGGCCTCTCTTCTCAAAAGAAAGTGGTTCTTCATGCCCAATGGATGAGCTGATTATCAGCAGCTCAGAGCATCTCCTCCGCCGACCTGGGCCATGGAAGGTGCCCATAAAGCCCTCCAAAGAGGGAGCAACCAGGAAGGACTTGTGGAAATGAAGGCACTCAGCCCTGCAGGATCACTGCATTTTGACGTATAAATATATACGTCCTGCTCGGAAACATATGCAGGAATCTGTAGTTATAAATGCCACTGCACCACTCTGTAATCCAGCCCAGATGTGATTCTCCTTTCATGGTGCACTTGAGGGACCACTCTGAGCCGAGGCAGGCAGTGATTGAAAGCATTGTTCAAATTTACTCACCCGAATGAAAAGAGACCCACAGCAGACTGCTTGCAGAGGTCCAGGAGGAGGCTGGTAGGAAGCGCTGACTTCAGAAGGGGGACTGGGGTGTGAGGTGATGGATGTTGTCATCAGAGGCCTTCTGAGGTCACCAGAGTGAGGCAGGAGTTTGGTGAGCTCTGAGCATCTCCAAGTGATAGGCATTAGAATGTGCAGTGCAAGCCTTAATCTTGCTTGAGCTCCCAAAGCCTGATGCAAAGAACTGTGCCGACAGCTGAGCCCCTGGTGATAATATATACGGTGGGACTGTTCACCTCCTTCAGGGCTCTAAATCTGGGAAAGAGAGACCGAGAAATGAGAGCCTTCATGCTGACCTTCTTGGGAGAACAGGGGAAAGATTTCATGGTTAGTTGTGGGTTATATTTGCAAGCAGGCCCCCAGGATCTCCTCCTCCCCATGTAGTAGCAGTGAGGGCTTGTGCAGGAGGGCTGGAGATTTATCCCCACCCTTATCAGTGACCTTCTAAGTAGCCAAAAAGTAGCATTTCAAAAACTTCTGTGCTCACTGCAACGCCATCTGGGAAGTTAGTCTTTCTGTTTGTGTCATAAAGCTGCAAAGCTCTAAATAGAAAGCTCGGAGGCAAAGGTCTTGTCCCAGGGGCTCTGCAGCCTCAGCACGGAGAGTATGGTTATAAAGCAAGTCGCAGAGTCCGGGAAGTAAATTTATGGCTGGGAAGATGGATAAATAATACGCCAAGATCAACAGCAGTGGTAATGTCAAAGTGCACGGTGCAGAGTTACTCTGCTTTACAGCCCTGTAACCGCTTGGAAACCTTGGACTTGAGCACACGGACTGCCAGAGAGCTGCTGTGGAGTCAAGGCCCAGGTTTGCATCACCACCATCTGATGGCCTGGGGAGGACCGGTGCTTTAATGGGAGGCAGCAGTGCCACACACCAGCGACCAACTTCCCCAATGCAGTCTTGCTCTTGGGGTCAGCACCGAGTTGTGACGAACTGTGGTGCTTTATAGTTACACTCTCATGCATTACCTCCCAAGAGCTCCCAGTGGTGGTGTTACCTCATGGAGCGCTGACATGGCTCTGACTCTTTATTTGTAGACCATCTGGATGCCTCTCGGGCCTCCAGATGTGGCAAGAGGATTGGGCTTTGTGTAGCTCTTAGATTATACAAGGAGACAAGAATTGAAAATCTTTGTAGATTTTTTTGCTCCTTCTTTTGGTTTTCCCATCCTTTTCCTTACTTCTACTTGACCCCTTCCCTTTTCTTCCCTTCACCAGGGAAGTCAAGTCATTTCAGTGTTTGTTTTGCTCCCTGCTGAGTCTGTTAACATGTCCCAGGTCATCCCTGCCAATTGCTCCTACAGGGAAGTGATGGAAATCTTTCAGTGGAGGTGTTTCACAGAAGAAGTTGGATAAACCTATGTCAGGAGCAGTGTAGGGATAGCTGATGCTATCTTTGGACTGACGTTGCACTGAACAATTTCCTGAAGTCCTTTCCAGCCCTAATTTCTGAACTTCTGAACACAACAGCCAGGACCTGGGAATACTTATAGCTGTTCCCAGTGGCAGCGCTTTGCTGTGCTTTCACATCTGCTTTGTGCTCATGGTGTCACACCCATCAGCTGTGCAGCACCCAGCTGCCATTGTACAATGACTTGGTGTGCTGGGGTGGCACCTGGGGGCAAACTGTGAGCAAGGAGGGTCAAAACTGACAACCCCCATTGCCCGTGCCACCCAGGGGATTGCAGGCACTGTTTAGTCCCATACTTATTCTCCACTCAAACAGTTTGAAAACAGAATTAATCATGCTGTGGAGAACACTGACCACCCCAACCACCCCAACCACTGACCATTCACTGCATATTCAGCTCCTGTTCTGTGCCACCTGAGATAATTGCCTGGAAAATTAGCATGGAGAGAGACCCGTAATGGGCAGTGGGGGGCACAGCTCTCTCTGCTCAGCTCTTCTGCCTGTGAGTTACCACAGTGCTGGCGTTTCCCTTTGTGTGTCAGCACCAAGCAGTGTGAGGTCAGCATGGTGTGCAAGGCAGGGAGGTTTGGGGATGCCCGTGTCAGACAGCTTGCTGCAGTGGCTGGGTCAGGTTTCAGGGCGCTGTGCGCACACATGTGCTTTTAACTCACTCAGCAGTCTTTCCAGGAAATTAATTTGTGTCAGATGATGGGTTTTTGTCCTTCCTTTGCTTTTTGGAGGGGAGGGGTTGGGGAAAGCTGCTGATTCAATGAGCTGTAGCCATTGTCCTATTTATCTGGCCCCATGACTGTGAACTTGTCCCCAGGCAGTAAGCTTTGGGCTTTAGTGGCAGGAATGAGCCCAAAAAGCATCTTGGTTCTGGGAATGGGTTTGGTCCTCTTTCTCTTCCTTGTCTCTTTCCCCCTTCACTCCTTTGGGTCCATGTTTTGACACATTATTGGACTGATACATTGGCAAACTGTATCCTCATTAAAAAATGTAGGGGAGAAACTGAAGATCTTGTTACTGAGCAAAAGGCAATTGAGCAGGCAATTGGGCAAAAGGCAGTATGGCAGCTGGGAAGTGTTGGAGATTGTCTAAGGCCTGGCAAGGACATCTGAGCTAGATATTTCTGATGAAATGCCAGTAAGTCAAGCAGTGTTACTTAAACCAATTGTGGTCCTGGAATGAATAACTTAATATGGAATAAAGGCTTTTTTACCCCTTAGAGTTGAAGTTTCAAGCTCTCTTCAGACTCAGGAAGATGACATTGCTTTAACTAATCTTGTTTCACGCTTTGAGCCTGCTTCCACATAGGCATGAGAGCTGAGCTCTTCACCTTCGGTAGAACTTGGTATTCTGACATTTGAATCATGGTTTACGGAATGGCTAGATAGGTAGAGGCTGGATTATAAAGAAAGCAAGCAAGAATTAAAGGCAATGAGCCCTTTTTACTGTTCCCCAGGATTTCACACCATGCATAGATCACAGATTTCTCTCATGCTAGATTTCACTTTCTTTGAACTGTGATTTTTTTTCTATTTCTTGTCCTAAAATGCCAATCTACAGCTGTATTTCTGGTCCAGAGGAGCTGCATTTGTGAAGTAGCTGAGTGATACTCCTGTAATCAATGCTTTGCTCATGAGTGCTTTGCATCCCTTCACCTGGATGGCTGTGGGAGGCATGTGAACCCAGCTTACCACTACTACAATGGCACTACAAGGCTAAACTAAGGAAAAAACTAGTTTATTATATATTTTTATCTCTAAAACAAAAGGATGCAGAGGCTGTGAATGTATGAAAGATGGCTGGGGGGCCTCCATGAAGTGTCATTCAATAGCCATAGGATTTCTGCTTGGAGAACGGGCGGGCATGAAGAGCTCTCTGCCTCCATCAAGGGAACAGATGTTAAGACAGAAAACCAGAATGGTGAAGTGATTGGTGCCTTGCTATTTTTTCACTGTCAACAGCTGTCTGCAAAATCCACAGGCAAAGTGTCCAGAGCAGGCTTACACAAAGGATGACAAATAGCTGCTGCCCTTGCTTATTCTGCTAGTTCAAGGGCCGAGGTCTGCATAGTCGATCACATAGATGTGACCCGGCTAATGGTCCCTGGGGATTTGAGAAAGATATCACGCAGTAAGATTTCTTCCCTTTTCTCTCACTCTGCTTTAAAAATAAACAAGCTCTACAATTGCTTACAACCACTTCCTGTCCCTTCTACTGAACCACTGACTTTTTCAGTTCTTCTGTTTACCGGTTTTTGAAAGGACACATCTTCTATGATGTCCTTTCACCCAAAGGCTTTGCACACACGTGTGTCTCTGTGAGGGTGTACATTGTGTACGTTGTCCAGCTTGGATCCCTCTGATGTCCATTGCCAGTGGCAGGGGATCAGCAGATTACAGCACAGCGGGTTCAGCGGGACGTATGCACATCCGTGGGTGCATATGTATGCAATGGAGGTACCATGCTGCAGATCAAAGAGAAAATGAATCTCTAAAATGTTTGGTTTATAAAGTATATTGTTGTTGCACTGCCACCCAAGGTCTTCAAAGGGACCCAGATTTATTGTCTCTGTGCCGTTCAGAGATACTTGCTGCAGATTAAGAGTGGGTGAAATAGGAAGGGGGGCAGGCCTGTAAATTACTGGGTAAAAATAGGAGCTGTGCTTTTGTTTGCTGTATATATTTGGGTTTTGTTATTTTATTTTCCCCTGCTGGTGGTTCCTCCCCCTCCCCCTTACGTTTGTTCCTTAGAGCCAAGGGGTTGTCTCTGTGCTTTCTTGTGTGGCCACATGGAGTCTGTCCTGACAGCTCCACTATCTCTTAGGTAGAAATGGAGATTATCCAGGCATGGCTCTCCGAAAGCAAAACTCACTGCAGGCGGATCTGCTTTGCTTTTATTACTGGAGATACCGTTTCATCTCTACCACTGACTGTTCCTCTCTCCACAACTCCTTTGCTTGGAGGAAAGTCATCAACTCAGTACAAAGAAATTAACTGTCCTTTGTGGCTACAGACTTCAAACCATTAAAATATTGTTTATTTTTGTCTTTACTTGCTTGCATTGAGCTCTTTTCCCCAGTGCCAGTGAAAAGATAGAGAACTGTTCAAGCTTTCGTGGTCTGACTTTATAATGGAACGGATCAGGGTTGTTCAAACTCAGCACTAAGAGAAGATCTTAAAACACTTCTCCTCACCACCTCTTCCTGATTGCCTCCTCAGCAAAATGTCTTCACCGGGATGCTGGCTATGGCTTGCATCTTGGAGCTTTCTTCTCCAAAATTGCATGCTGTGGATAGAGAAGAAGGTCATGAAGTGGGAGACACAAGTCCTGAGAGGGAAATCGAGGTGCTGATTTGAACCAGAACTGGCACCGAGCTAATTATGCCCCATTTATGGCCGTAGTCACTGAACCACACTGTGTTTGTCAGTTCTTTGAAGCTCTCCCTGGTAATCCACAAATGTGTATTCCACCAGATACATTCCCCTGTGCAACTCGGAGTCCTTTCTGGCAGCCCTGGGGAATTTTCAAAGGGCTAGGATTTAGGATCCTGCATCCTCTTGCCCCATTCTTGAGGGAAGCGTATCTTCATGCTAGATATGAGTCCTAGCTGTACAACACAACCACTGCTATGAAGATAAATGCTTCATCCACACTGTGACCCTGTTTGGTGTCAACGCCTTCAGTTTGGGATGCTTTGTACCAGAGGAAAACACAGTTGTGTGCACTAGGGGTTAGCCCAGGGCATGGCCCTATCGCTAGTGCTTGTCTCTCAGGGCCATCAGCTAGCTCTCCAGCAGCTTCCAGCACATGAGCAGGAAGCAATACCCATGCTGCCAGGCACCAGGTTCCCCACTCAGCTGTGTCTGTGTTGTTGGTTAACTGTATGGAATCACGCACCACGTCCGTCCTGTCACCGTTTACCTCTGCATCCTGCAAAGATGTCGGTCTCATGCACACAAGGCCCTGCAGACCATGTACTAAAAGATGCAGCTGCCTTCAGCGAGGTTTGTGTATGGATTTTAATATCATAATTATGGCATGTAAACAAAATACCACTTGGTTATTAAAACCATACTCACTGAAGGCAAGCTCCCATGTGTGAGATACAGCTGAATTTAATTGCTGTTAAACCTCTGCAAATGTACTGTCAGTAAGACACTCGTGTTATTTAAGACAGATCAAAACAACTGCCATCTAGAGCTGATGCTGGAGATGGATCACCTTGGGCTTTGGCCATCCCAGTGTACAATGATTATCAGTGGGGTGCTTTGTGCAGTTTGGCAGCTGGCAGGACAGCACTGTGCCCGTGATGTCTGGCTCCAGCCTTCAGCCCTGGCTTCCAGTGTTTTCCCTTGAGCTGTCCTCTTCATTTGGAGGCCAAATGAGACCTGGCTCTATTGAACGGTGCAGCCAGGCTCTCTTTCACATGTGCAATAGCACTGCAAACAGCAGTGAAGCTGAGGTGGTGCCACAGGGCCCCTGTAAAGGCAGAACAGTGGTGATGCTGGCTTTGCATGAGATGTCCACCCTGCTGGGCCCGCTCTCCCTAGTCAGCCCTGCTGCCTCTCCCGCTGCTCTGCTGACAGCTTAGTTGCTCAGCTCTGCTGGTGACATCTGGAGCAAAAGCATACACAAAAGACTATACAAAGCAAAAACATACAATGAGACTAGGCTCTTTTGAGCCTCTTCCAGGCCCAGCCTCCCCCAAAGTTCATTCTTTGCTATGTTTTGTTTCTTGTAGTGAGAGGAAAAGGTCCTGGTAGGAGAAAAAAGGATAATCTGCAGATTAATTAAACCTAGATCTGATCCCCATGCTGCTTCCCAGGTCTTTTCGGAAGGCTCCTGGACCACAGGGCAGCAGCAGCAGCGTGGTGGCACTGCTGGGATCCTGGCTTGAGAGCTCCTGGTCATGGCATCGTGCCTGGTTCCTGATGTGGAAGGCCAAAGCACTTCCAGACTACGTTTCTGCACCTGGCCATGCTGCCTGCCTCACCAGATGGAATTACTGCTCCTCACAAACCCTCCATGAATGTGTGGGTCTGGGCCCCTGGCCTGGTCCGTGCTCCCCTGCAGCACCAAGGGCCGGAGGCTGAGGGGTAGGGCTGTGCTCAGAGGAGATGTGACATCAAAGTCCTGGCCACACACAGCAGTAGATAGTCTACAACTTCTTTTTCTTCTTCTTCTTCTTTTTTTCACAGCAACGTGGTGCCACCCTTGCTGTTTTTGGCAGTTCCCAGTGGGAATAATTACGCTGTGCATGCCTTAAATTCCTTCTTTTGCAATGACAACTGGATGCAATTTCCTTAGAAGCCTCACAAATGGAGCTCTCACATGGTTGGAAGCCATTCAGTGAGTGCTGCAATGTGTTTAGAGGTGGCTGCTTCTCAACAGGACCCCAAATGATGTCTAGAAATATTTCTATAGCCTATCGTGCACTTGGGGACCCGCCATGTGGGCAATACACAGGCATCTTGGGCAGAAGCTTTCAGCTAAATGGAAGCTTGTTATTTCTGTGCTGCAAAATACTGAGACAGCTTGGTTGGAGGTATGCACTCATGTAAGACAGCGTGAAATGCAGACCTGAGGTTTTAGAGATTTCACGTGTGTTTGGGATTTGGCTCAGGACATGCCAAACCGGAACCAAAAACTGTGCTTGAGGTTAGATTGTGGTTCATACTTAGCATAAATATTACTCTTGCTGATCAAACGTTCCCCTGAGTAGCTACACAGAGCTAAGGACAAGTCTCTGCAAGGGCCTTTATGACATTGTGTTCTGTGACAGCAAAGGACTAGATGCAGCCCAGCAGATCCCTTCCATTTGCATCACCCTGTGGTTAGAGAGCAAGACTTACCAGAGTGAGCTGCTTAGGGAATCCTCCACACTGCAGCAAAAAGCTTTAATTGTTGTTTTTGTGGGGAATCGGCTGGTAGAACCACATACACGTGCGTTAAGATGGGATGTTTGGTTGGAAGGGGCAACAGTTATTTTGATCCCAAGACATGGAGTAAAGAACAAATATTTCCCCAGAAGAAAGATAGAAAGCACAAAGCAGAATGTCCTTTTGACAGTGTGAAGTGCCACCTCCCTCCTGCCTGCACACTGTGCTCTGCTTGAGATGGGCAGTGTTTGGTGCCATGTATTCTCCAGACTGCTCCTGTGCCAGTGGCTTGCAAAGACCTTCATGCCAACACCCTACCAAAGTGCTCGGCCACTGAGTGACAGCCTGCTGTATGCATCCAGCACACCACAGCTTAGCTAACAGAAAAGCACAATAGCCAAGGAGACCTAATGAGGCAGGCTGGATACAGGGAGAACATGGATATTTTTCACCAGTCCTCTAATTCACCTGAGCTCAGAGGACATCTCCATCCAGCCCCCCTGAGTAACAGGGGCACCCTGGAGGGTGACAGGGACCTTGGAGGCCTTGGGTGATGATGCAGAGATGTTGGTCTAATACACACAAGATACTGCAGAAACTGTGCAGAAGGGACTGGGAGCGAGGCAAATGTGTGGTCCTGTGGTCACCCATATGCTCAGATACAAACCCTGCCCTCAAGACTAGGACTGTGTGATGCCTAAGGGCTGCTGTTGGCTTTGAGGAGTTTGTCAAGGCTATGTTGTATTTCTGTGGGTGCTGCAGGCTGGTATTCTGCACAATACTGTGGACTGGTGCCCTGGGACACTGCTGGGTTAGGATTTATGGAAGGCTGGGGACAGGGAATTTATGTCTCAGTCTCAATAGATCCAGTGTAAAAAATGGCTTTCTGTCGACAGGGTGGGAGAGGGAAGGTGTTGGCCACACTCAAACCCATGAGCAGCTGGAGCATATGATGGCTTTGCAGTCTGTGCTGTAAGTTCTGTCTGGTTTGCTTACTCAACATGGAAAAGGAATTTGCCCCAAAAGGAGGAAAGTAGGCTCAGTTGTCTCTGGTTCTCTCCCATATCTCTCAATGTTTGCTTATTCTTGAGAAGAATCACTGTGCATCTGAGTCATCAAAGCATCAGGTACTGATAGTCAAAGTTCTGGCCTGGGATAGTCACAGCCAAAATTGGAAGAGTTCACTTTACTGTGGCCTTTGCAGGTGTTGGCAGCATTTGGAGGTGCAACCCCGTGTTGATGGTGCCTGTGTGGTCTAATTACCCCTTATTGCTACTCTCGCCTGCCTGCTTACTTGCATGTTATTTTATTTGTCCCAAGATGCGCTTGCGCATCTGTTCCTTATTTCCTGTGTATGCATTTGTTTTCTTGCTGAATACTGAAAGGAAATGAGATGAAATGTATTGAAGATCTTGATTTACAGCTTCAGCCTTTCCCTGAATCTGTTAAGAACAGTGTTCTCATCTCCCCCTCCTCTCTACCCTTCATGATAGAAGGAAGACAACCCACAAAGGCATAGCAAGCTCTAACATGGACATGCGAATATAGAGACACTCTTACTCTACTGACCACAGCAGATGATGGGAAATTCTGGCCTCATGCTTGATTCTAAGCTTATTTTTATGATGTCTTTACCCACTAGTGCAGCATCCTACACTCACTTCTCAGTTCTCCCACCAACACCCCTAATTCATGTTGAGGTTGATGGCAGCGCTGGTGGTGATGTGCAGGGGCTAGCACAGGGTGCAGCTCACATAGCAAGGTCTCCCATAATAAGAGATTGGAACCAGGTGTGAGAGGGCACATTCAAGAGAGGCCACTAAGGGAGATGTCCCCACACCATTGCTGCTGAAGACTTGTATGAGGAGCAGCAAGCTTTCTCCTACACCACTCTTGAGCTCACCAACACATTTCTCCTTTGCTTACCCTAGGCTTTTCTTCACGTTGCCACTGCAACCATGAAAGTTTAGGGAACGGTGTTTCTCAGCTTTTGGAAATAACTTCATTTTATGATGCTACCACTTGCCTCATTTGATACCTGCCTAGGCTTGGGCTGGGGAAGGAAAAACTGAGGAGAAACTGTGCCCACCACAACTGTACTTGGCAGCTTTGGGGCATCTTGCCACTTCATGGCTCTAACCTACGTGTTCTAGAGACCAGTGGAGGCAGAAAAGATCTGGAGGAGCTCAGGACCTCTGGAGGATGTCTGGAGGAGGCAGCACAACTGGCGTTCTTGCCCATGTTAATTCCTCTGGAGGGAACGGAGAGTAAACACCCCTCATCTTCAGTTTCACTGGTGGAGGAAGATGGATGCCTCTCAGAAGCTGTTCCCAGGCCTGCAGCATGCAAAAATTTCTGAGCAGACTGGCAACTGCAGCATGGAGGAGGATCCTTTGCGTCTCTGGTATACTGCCTGGCAAAACCATTTGTGGCAGTGCATGAACTGCGGACCTCTGCAAGGCTGTCCCGTGCCCTAGCTCACCCAGCTATCCTCTGATGCCATCCAAGCTGAGTTCTCTGTGCGGAAAACCACCAACCGTGCCAGAGAATTAAGTGAAATGCCATTTCCCAGCTTAACAAACAGATTTGTTATGTATACAATGAATTACCAGCTCTTTCAGTGCAATAATTGTTCACACATTGTTTCCCTGCCTCTTTCACTGTTTTTTTATGATTCATGCTGTTTGGTTGCCCAGTTGACATTTCCAAAATGAAGTTTTTAAGCCCCAGCCTTTCTCCCCTCCCTTCTCCCCTTTTTGTTTGCCCGGTTTATGGGCCTGAGAGAAGTGTTTCCAGTCATGATCGTATCTTCATGTTTTGTTGACAAAAGGTCAACCTAGGAATAAGCCAAACTGGTTTTAGGAAAAAATATTTGCTTTTTTAGTTAAGGGATGTGTGTTGGAGATCAAATTTATGAGGGTGAAATTGAGTCTGGTTATTTAAAGGACTCTGAAATAAGAGCTTCCCACCCACTCACAAGGGGAAGAACAAGAGCTATAAATTGCTTTAGGCTGAAGGGAATGTAGAAATAAACCCAGTTTCTGTGCAAAAGGTAATAGGATCCAAAGCAAGAACTAAAAACAGAGCTTAACTGACAACAGCCCATTCACTCCCTCACACACAGCCCTCATTCCACACTACCATTCCTTCCTGAATAAAGGTTGTAATTTTCCCCAGTATCTGAACATCTGGTTCCACAACAACTGTCTCCATCCGTTGGCCAGGCACTGACTCGGGCTCACAAAAGAAAGATCCAGCAGTTTGGTCCTGGGAATCTGTTTTGTAGCATGCTTTTTCTAGTTTGACTTCTAATTATAGTTCCAAATCAGATTTTGGGAGCACTTCCATGAGCTGTGCCCATGCCAGGAACCCTACCCAATGCAGGAGTAGCGAGCTCTTCACTGAATTTTGCATGAGCAGCACTGCCGTATAAGCACATCTGAAGGATCACGTTAAGAGATCTTTTCTCTTTCCACTGGAAAGACAAGCCAGTAGTGCAAGAGGTTAAGTTGCCCTTTTTCACAGAGAACATGAGTTTGAAGAGAGAATGTACCATGCAGCCTGTGACCGCTACTTCTGTCCCTATCACATATGCACACATAGAATCATAGAATCACCAGGGTTGGAAAAGACCTCCAAGATCATCTAGTCCAACCATCCACCTGCCACCAATATTTCCCCTCTAAACCATGTCCCTTAGTACATCTCCTCCTTTCAGGTGGTTGTAGAGAGCGAACATTCATATACACGTATGCACACGCAAGATCTCTTGTACTTTTTCCCCTATACATGCAACAGACAGCAAGTTGAATGGAGCCTTGGCCCAGTTCTGCTATTCTTATTCCTAGCAAGCTCCAAGCAGCTGTGGAAAGCCTAACATTTTCCTCCTTCTCTGGCTGTTGCACAGCTCCAGTTCCCTTGTGTTATTTAGCCACATGTCCCCTCATGGCCTGGGACATGACATTTCTTTCCTCTTTGAACATGACTATTATGAAATACAAATTGGAGCAAGACCTGTAGTTTAAAAACTTCTTCTAGTCAGGTCTCATTGACGCTGGATAAAGCGCAGCAGAATGTTAAGCAAGTCTCCGCAGCTAGTAAAGCCAGAGACAAGTCATTCTTAATCTTAAAAAAGATTAAGTTACTCATACCCATGGACCACCCAGCCAATTCTCTCCCTAATGGATGTCAGAATTTTTTCTTGCTTTTCTTATTTTTTAAGTTGAAAGCAATTGTACAGTCAGAGCTGTAATATCTATTCACTACTCCACAGCCCCAGAAGAGCTCATCTTCACATTTGTCTTTGAGGAGCACTAAGGGCACTAATCTAAGACAGGATTTTAAGCACCCAGGTGCCAAGAGCTAACCAGGGTGAACTTTTCTTGGCACTATAACGCTGCATCTCCTGCCCATTTGCTATCTTTCAGAGACCCATCCAAGTATCAAGCAAGTTCTTCCCCAGTCATTTTAAGCATAGTTTGAATTCTGCCTTTTCCTACACAGGAGAGATCTGGTCACTCTTTTCTCTCTCCCTTCACCCCTAACACCGCTCACACTTCTGGGGGATAAGACACTTGATGGCATCCTTGATTCCAGGTCCACAAAGCTATTCACTAACATGGCAAGGTCCTAGACCCAGTGCAAGCATCCTTCAGAGAGACAAAGATTTTACTCACTGAGTACATCCACATTTCACTGCTGGGAAAGTTGGGCAGCAAATTAATGGCTTTAAGCTGCACCAGGGGAGGTTCATGTTGGATAGTGGGAAAAAAATTATTCTCAGAAAGAGTAGTGAGGCACTGCAATGAGCTGCCCAGGGAGGCGGTGCAGTCACCGTCCCTGGAGGTGTCCAAGAACCTCCAGGTGTGTGTGGATGTGGCACTGAGGCATGTGGTTGGTGGGCATGGTGGGGATGGGCTGGATCTTAGAGGTCTTTCCAACCTTGATGATTCTGTGACTCTAAGGAAATGCTGTAAGAAAATCAGGGGGCTGTGAGTGAATCACAAAAGCTCAGTAGCTGATTCTGCTTGGGCCTGAGCGTGAACTGTTTAATACTTATCTACATGTTTTGAACAGCAGAAGGGAATCTATGTGCAGATGATCAGCGCTTCACAGTGTGTTTCCTTGTATGACAGCTTCACAAGTGCAGACACAAGCTCTCAGGCAAATCTGCTAATTTGGAGAGAAAAAATGGCTTCATTTGTTCTGTGGTGAGACACCTGAGCAGCCAAGAGAGCTGTTTCAGGAGGAAGCACAGAGAAGGTCTGTGTAGTTACAGCTGTGCTTTCAACAGTGGAAAATAAATCATCCTTCCACCACAGACCCTGTTATAATTACCTTAGCATGTAAGAGCAATTAGGATGTTACTGACTTGCTGTTACGGAGCAGTCTGGAACGCTGTTTCCTTTGAAGAGGTGTAATGGGAATGGGGTAGATTGATGAATGAGTACATTGGGAGATTCACATCAATATTCCTCTGGCATCCCACCCTACCTGGAGCTGATGGCTCTGCCGTTTATCCCCTGAAGAAATTCAGGAGAGTAAACCTCAGAGCTTCCCCAACTGCTCTGGTTAGGTGGAAGAAGGCAGAGATGCAGCTCAGTACCAGCAGCCTGCTCAGCTCAAGGTGGGCTCCAGGGTGAAGAGTAACAAAGGAAGCGGCTCAACGCAGTGCTTTGCTACCCCACAGGAGAAGCAGTGGCAGAACAGAGGAATGCCAGCAGAAAACCAGACTGGACTGAGTATGGTGGGGGAAAAGACATGCCCAAGGGACGAGATACCATTCAGAGAGACCTAGGCAAGCTTGAGCAGTGGGCCCAGGTGAACCTCATGAGGTCCTCAGGCACGGCTCATGTCTAGGTGTTACAAGAAACTGGATCTGAAATAGGTACTCAGCAAAACCAGACGATCTCTTGAAATGCCCAGACTGCAGTTTCAGCAGACTGTGTCCTGCAAAAGCAGAAAGCTGAGATTCAAGTGGTTTAACAGGTCAAAGCAGAAAAACAAAGCAATATATTTATGTTTGAAAGTGTGCATACACCTGCACATACATCCACACAGCTGCACAATCAACAAAACAGTGCCACAATTTAGAAGTGTAATTAAACAGATGAAGCTGACGTATTGCCCTTCCCTTTAACTTATAGAGCACTTTCCACATCTTCCCTCACATTTCCTCTGAAAATGAGAGCTCCTGAGACAGCACTTCATTTTCCAAATGTATAAAAGAAACCCAAAACAACCACATAATGTCTACAACTATGCATGAGTACATATGCTTAACTTTGTGCCCCAGCTCAGCTGAATGTACCGCTATACAGATATCAAAATGTATATTGCTTTACGCATAGAGCTGCAAACGATAACACCTTGCAGCCAGCTGCCCAAATACGAGGTGCTCGCGGACCTCGTGGTGTTGATGCTCTATAAATATAGGACTATTTATTAGGTGAATACAGAACTGGAATTTTCATAGCAGCGGAAAATAAGTATGATAATGAGGTAAACACATGTTGTAAAGAAAATACCAGCTAATTGTATGCTCTGTGCAGGAAACTGCAACTTTAAGCAATCACTTCTGGAACACTGGAGCAAGGCCTGTGAGCTGGCTACAGGATGGCATGCTTGTTAATGACATATCTCTGTGTCCTGTAGCTTTTTACTATACTGCAAACTCAGTTTGACAAGTAGATGACCAAACAGGTGTTATGCTCCTTTGAAGGCTTTGAATAACCACGTGAATGCTCTTTTCCCTTCCAGAAACGTGACCATTACACGCACACTAGTAGCATCAGTTTTCTTCTGACCATTCATCAGAGGCCCACACACACCCCCAATCACGGAAGGATTCCCTTCTTGCAGATGGAGGAGAGCTCAGGTGCAGCGAGGTCTGTGCATCATGAGCTCCACCTGGAGGTTGTTTGCTCTAATCTGTGGGTTTTAAAAGAAGTGGAGAGGCAACCTAACAGTGCTGGGTCAGAATCAGCAGGAACTAGGGCTATCTGCAGAAATGTTCTTGCAGTCTGGAGCTGGTTACTGAATCAGGAGCTGGGTGTGGAGGTAAGTGTTACACAGAGGGGGTGGGTGATGGGGTGAGCTGCATGGTGGAGGAGGGCCATGCATTGAGCAAATTTCTGATTACTTGTGCTAGACATTAAATCTTAGTGGCTTCTTTTACTCAGCTCTGTCTTGAAGCTGTCAGCATGCGCAGCCTGAAACAGTCTTCTACTATGAGTCTAGGCACTATGTATTCAGGGAGGAGCTGTATAAATGTACTGATGCAGTCTACAGAGTGAGGGAGTGCTGAAGTCTTGGTCTTTCTGCTTGTCTATGGTGGCACTAAAAGCTGTTAGGGGTGGGCTGTGCAGGGCCCTGCACAGAATCATCATTCTGAAGTCACAGACAAAAGTTCCGGTCTCTGTTTTGCTGGAAGTCTTCCAGTGCTTACAGCAGCTGGGGCTCTGACTGATGCAGAGCTGTTGAGTATGGTAAATGAGTTCTGTGCAGGAAAGTCATGCAGAGTGAGATCCCCTCATCTGAGGACATGCTACATGTTAATAACCTCATCATCCTTTTCTCTGACGGCAAAAGACCTGGGGCCAAACAACAGTCTGATGTAGCCCAAGACCTCTTTCCTCATTTTATACAGAGAAAATAATGGCATAGGGGAGGGCAGGACTGCATTTGGGGTGAGAAACTGCTGTGAACTTCATCATACACTCTGTAATCACGTTCATGGATGTGGATATTATTGCTGGCTCTGCTTGCTGTGTAACTGTGCACTTTTCATAGGTGGAAGAGTGAGGTGCCACAGGCTGTGGTGTGGGTTTGGGGAATGGCTGCAGACAATACAAGGCCTTACAAAATATGACAGCAAAACAAAATAAAACACCAAAGCCAACAGATTATTTGGCTTACATGAGAAGTGCAGGATTCATGTGGAAAAGCATTATTAAATGGTCCAAAGGCTGAATGCTCAGGCTGTGCTGTGAACGTATGTCTGTAAGGAACATATGATGGAGCAAAGCTCCACACCCATGATCAAAAACCTGGAGGCAGGGCAGGGTGCTTGCCTTAGTTCAGTGGAATGGATGCATGTAGGAAACTAAGTGCATGGCACAAATCACACTTGAACCATGGAATTAGTGTTGGGTGCCATGTGGGGTGAAGAAGGAAGGAAAACTGTTATAGAGTCGGAGCTTCAAGTGTCCCATTTAACTTTGTGTCTGTAAGCAACTGAATGAAGTCCAAGGACTGTGTTTCTCTAGCATATAGTGCCAGAAGCTACAATGGCAGCTTAATTATCAGCCAGCTTGTGAAAGAAAAAATGAATGTGTAATTAATCACCCAGAGTGGGTACTGCAGTGCACATCAGTTTATCAGCCTGAGTTTGTTTCAGAGGCTCTTTTCAAAACTGTAAAGAAGTTAAGCACCTTTCTCCTGCTATTGGATATTGAGGCCTATAAGTGTGTATGTATATATGCAAATACATATTTTAGCACTGCTAAATACCAGTTATTTAGGCCCTCTTCTGTGACGAGATTATGACAGGGTGCACAGCATGGTGCTTAATGAGGAAAAACAGTTCTTGCCATGTACACAGACCATCAGGAGAAGATCCTTGACCTGCAGTAAGAACTGGGTTACTATTGCCAACTAAATAGAAAAATCTTGAGGGAGGCTTGCATACCTCACAGGGATAAGGTTATGGTGATGGCCCATCAGTTTGTGAAAAATGAGTGTGATGAAAACTGATGGCTTATTGCTGTACAGTCACACCTACTTGATGGCCACGTGACCACTGAAGTGGTACCAGCAGCTTTTTGAATATGCTTACTTTGAGATGGCCAAAGTAAAGGTGTGCCTACCTCATGGGCTGGGTGGGGACAGCAAGGCCCAGGAGCACCCTAGGGTCCTTCTGGCAGGAGCCCACAGTCTGCCCTCTGCTTTTGTTCATGTCCATTCACATTCATGACCTCTTACTAAAGTGCTTATTCAATTTATACCTCTGTGTTTTGGATGTGTACGTAAATCACATCTTTAATGTATGTAATATATACTTAAGGACATACTGGAAGTGTATCCATGCATAATGTATATATTTCACGCATGAGTGTGACAGACAAAAATAAACATAAGCATCTAATTGCAGAGCTGGATGAAAACGGGTCAGGATCTGGAGCTGGTTGCCACTTTTGGCACTGAGGTCATTCCCATGAACCTGTAGAGCAGCATCAGCTTTTTGCCATCCTTTGATAAAGGTGCCTCTTCAGACTTTGAACCTTGCTTTATTCTCCCCTCTAGTGGAATAAGTGTTATTTATGAAGAGGTGCAATCATTTGAGTTCTGAAACTGCACTGAAGTGCCCTCTTTTGTTCTTGGGCTGTGAGAGGCAAGGAACAAGCTGTAGTATAAGCAGCCTTTTTCAGGATATCCTTTCACCATTTCTTCTGTTACCTTCGAATTTGAGATGTGCGGTGCCAGCCTCTTCAGTTCTTGAGTGTTTCTACACCTCCATAAGTGTTCCCCTTCCTACCAAGCGTTAAGCAACTGCGTTCCAAGACCTCCACTAGGGACAAGTGAGAAATACTTTCCTTCTGGAAGTAAGAAGGTGTTGGTTTCCCTCCTTCCTCCCCCCTCAGCCATAAAAGAAAAATATCAACTTTCAGGTTGTGTTTACCCTGATACTATTTTCAAATAACATCGGAAGCAGAACAGTAGTGTCAGTTTAATTATGTAAAACCAGCCTAAATTAGATTTCAGGCCTGGAAGTGTAGAGGTTTTTTAACATCTTTAATCTTTTTTAATTTACAAAAGGAGAAATGAGTCTGCAGTTTTGCACCAAATAAAAATAACAAGGCCAACAGCAGAAGGAAAAGGCAGAAGAATGTGTGGGCTCAGGAGTCTTTTAAAAACAAAAAATGAGTTGGAAGACAAACAAGAGGACACAAAGCTCACAGCCAGCACAGCTGGAAAGGAGTCTGAAAACCCAGCTCTTTTATCCCTCACTTAATGGGTGGTGGAAGAGTCTGAAGTAGAGCAGGCCTTCAAACTTCAGATCTGTTCTTGGGAGCTTGAGATTTAGTAGCCATATTTCTCATTGAGATGAGTCTTGCCATCACCACTCTGATCTAATGGACAGAGATTAAAGTTACTAAAAAACCTAAAACAACAACACAATCTACCAAAACAGTCCAAGACAAATTTGTAGACGAGTACTGTTCTCTAGACAGCATCTGTCAGACAGGAATAAAACCCAGAATGGATACTAGAGTTCAAATTGTCTTTTGATTTATGATTCCTCTTAACATTACTAGTAGTGTCAAAACTTAATCTACTCCTGCTTTATTTTTCTTCTGGGATCCTTATTAAGACAGCTGATTGTAGAGACAGGAAAAGGAGCTCCCTCTTATGGATGCAGTTTACTTAGGTTTCTCTTACTGCCTTTGGAACTTGTCCACGCTATAAGGTTGCAAAGTTATAACCGTGAATCTACTAAATGAAAGCTGAGCTTTGATCTCACTACAGAAACTTAAATGCACAAAAGTAAATTTTCAGTTTTGGAGCAATTAAGAATAACCCCACTTAACTAAAAACACTCTGGAACTAAGGTGTTCAATTTGTACCTGTATAGGATGTATGCATCAATTGTTTGTCTTCCTCAAAGAATTAGCGAGATTTTTTTCTCTAAAAGATGACCCCAAGTTTGTATTTGCAAAAATCTGTGGAACGCTTTCAGATTTCACAAGCTTCCACAAGAACTGGGAATACTGAGGTTGCTAGAACATTTATCCTTATTGAAGTTTTGAGCTTTTCTTTCACTTAGATCATCATATCATTGTATGCAAATGCAATTAGGCCTCCCAAGTGTTAGAAAACTGAAATCCAAACTTTAGGTGCATCTGTCCACTGAGGTGAAGCTACTGTAGACTTGGTACTATATGGTGATATAAGAAATAAATATGGGGCATAACAAGCCAAAAAAACACTCTGTTCTCAGTAAAGTACTCCCGTGTTACTTTTTTCTCAGTACATTCCAAGGACACCCTGACTATTTGTTAGGTAGATTCTCAAATTATATGAATAAAACACAAAGAAATAGTCAATACCTGCAGGAGGAATCCATATGCAATAGTCTGGGTCATCATCTGGGTATTGTGAGGAAAAGAAAGGTTGTTGGACCTGCAAAAGGAGAAAAGACTTTTGAGGTGCTGTGCCACTTCAGCAATGTGTCACAGTCACTAAATCTCACATTAACTAAAATACAAATGCTGACAGATAAGGATTATTTCTAGAAGGGCTGTGGACTGAAACTAAGAAGCAGTAAATACTCTAATTCAGTTTATTTCTGATAGAGTTGCAGAACAAGTGGTTAGACCGGACCTCAGGAGATTGTCTAGTGTGAACTCCCTCTCAAAACAGGTCTATTGCCAACACCAAATCCAGTCACCAATTGCCTTCAGACAGTAGAGCTGGGCAGACTAGTCGGGATATGAATTCAATGCAACGCTCAACAGCTTTACTGAGTAATAGAAGTGTATTTGAGAATGTTTGGTTTCAAAGAAAGCTCTCCTCTTGCTTTTCCAATTCCACTTCCAGTCTGTCTCACCCTAATGTTTGGCGGTGTCATTCAACACTGAGTTTCTTTATGCAGGGAGATGCTTTAGAGTAAGATTTTGAAGTACTTCAGTGATCTCATAGCCTCTAAAAACTTCAGGTTTAATGTGACTTACAGAAGTATACTACATTTTATACACTTGTAAGTGAAAGTTCAGCTATCACTTAGTTTTTCAAAAGAAAATCAATTTTTGTGAGGTCTTACTGGCATCACTGCAATATTTAAAGCAAACAAAAATAGGCCACTGTTGACACAGCTGTATGACAGCTTTTTGTCACATCAGCATCTTCTCGATGCCTTTTGTCTTCAAGTACAGGTAGCTAACAAATAAAATCATACAACTGTAAAGTGGAAGATTTAAGAGTTTAAAATGTACCTGCTTACTCAGCACTGATTTCCATTACTCTGTAGCACTGTGACACAGTCCTAAGTTATGCGGTTGAAGCAGTTTTTTCATCCCCTCAAAAAGCTTTCTTTCCCTAAGTTAACCTCTAAAAGAGTTCTTCTGTAACACTAATATTCTGAAAAACATTACACTGGAGCTGAACAGTTTCTAAATATGGCTTGAAAACAGCCACTTAAAACTGCTTTTCCTGTTTTGTATGATTTGAAGATATTCTTCAAATAGTTAAAGTGAAAAAACATAGGCTGACTTCAGGTTGATATTTTCCATGCAAGATCTGAGCCTGGTAGCAGGCAGAGCATGTGGAAAAAGTGATTTGTAATAGGAGAGAGAATACAGCTAAGCCATCTGGTATTTGGAGAATGCTCAGTGTTACAGTGAACCCTGTACTGATGAGAGGTGCTGACTTGACTGCTTCAGCATGAGAAGCTGCCTTGTTCTACCATATCCATAGAAATGGTGTATGTTGGGCTCTAACAGGCTAAGTTCACCCTTGCTTTCTTTCTGAACATATTTCAGGCCAGTAAGAAAAAATGATTCTAAAGGTCTTGTCTACAAAATCCTTGGGTCCTTTTCCAGAACTAGCAAGAGCAGAAGCACATGCATGCTACAGGGAGTTAAGTTTCTTTAAACAGGTGGAGCAGGGGTAAAACCTCAATGGCCACTACAAAAAGTTATCACAATGCTCAGAACTCATGGCCCACCAACTAGAGTAATTGCCTCTGATTGTAGCCAGCATAAGGGTGGGATGTGCTGTAAAGGCAAGAGCCTCACAATAATCACTAGGCTAAGAGTGAGCCATCGGAAGTTCCTTTCCATTTTCTCCAGGAAGGCAACATTTACCTCTGTCCTAAAACATGGAAGGCTCATATACTTTACATTTTCCTAGAAATCTTATGCATGGGGAACATGTTATCTGGTATATACACTCAAATGTAATAATAATTGGGTTGCAAAAAACTATTAATAGTCTTGTTAGATATCTTACTGTATCTCACTGAAAAGATTGAGGCTTGGTAATGGCAATACAGACGAGCTACAGTTTTAGTCCAGCATGTCCTGTGTCAGCCAATGTTTCCCAGGCTTTTCTCCACGAAAGTTTTGTAATACCACTTTGAAAGCCCAGAGCTTTCAAATCTAAGCTCTACAGTACAGGAAAAGAAGCAATTACCAGAGGCTCAACTTCAGCTCTGCCAAGCAAAAAGCTAAAAAAAGAGATTTGTGATTCAATTGGGAAGCCTTGTTAGCTTACTTCAGCTTTGTAGAACATACCTCTTACGCTTGAAATAGTGTGCTTTATCTTCTCACCAGAGACTTCAAGAGCTGCATACGCACATGGCAGTGTGCAGTTCTATGTTCAGGGATCACTCAGCAGGAAAGCACTACCACCACCAAATCTCACTCAAACTATTACTATTTCACTAATAAAGAATCTACCAAATGATTCCTTAAAACTCTTAGGCTGTAGAAGTCACAGAACTATAACTGACCTTGCCTGAGGTATTAGTTTTCTTAACTTCCTCATATGTCTCTTCAGATTCCTTGCATACTGCCTCAGATGCTGAAAGAAAAGGATGCATCAAATTTATATCAGAAATTAGCTTATAAAAAGTTCACATGAAGATGTAATTCCTTTTGGATGTATCCATGACAGCTCACTACACAGGACTAACATGCCTTTTCTTTATTCTTAGCATTTTACAGTAATGTAGGTGAGAGGAAGTCAAAGAAAGAAGCATCATTGACTTTTCTGCCTCTTAATCTATGAAATACTGACCTTTCTGAGTTAAGTCTACGGATGTGATGATGAGGACAGGACAATGGGCACTAAAAGAACTTGAGTTAGGAAAAAATAGAATAGAAAATTCAAACAGATCTCTCCAGTTGCTCAGTGCACACACACACACACACACACACACACACACACACACAGTGTTCATTCTGAGAACTGATTTTTGTGTGTGTGTTCAAGCAGAGGGGTAATCTGGGTCAAGAGTGCTAACTAACATCATGTAGTAGTGAACACTACAGAATGGCAGAACTTCCCTTTTACAGAGTGACATAAGTTATTGCAAGAGAGTAAGAGGGGGGGAAAAAAGCATTACGTTCATGGTCCTAAATGCATTTTTCTTCTCTCATGCTATTCTTTTTCATACAAAGAATCTCAATACAGTCAATGACTATGAAAAGCAGGGAGATCTGAAACAGCTGAAGTGACTTGTCCTCACCATACATTTAACACTACCTAAGCAAAACAATCCTTCACTCTAATTCTAGAGTCTAAAATTAGGCTTAGTTTCTTTCTCCTAACAAGAAAGCACTAATTCCTTTTGGCAGTTTCTGAATGTAGTTGTTACCTTACTATAGTAATCTAAATTGTACATCTCACCTTGAGATTTCTCTTGTGAAGGTCCCATCTGCGATTTATTCCTTACTATTTTTGGCTCAGGCTGAAAACTAACTCCTGTAAAAAAAAAAAAAAAAAAAAAAAGAAAAGGTATGTGAATGCTGTGCAGTAACTCTGCGTAGGAGTGCTAGCATTTAGGGGAAAAAAAAAGGGAACTCTTAGCTATGTTTGTTTTAGGAAGAAGCCTTCTCTTAGTCCTCCATATTATTTCATCCAAGTCCATTGCAATGCAATATTAAAGGAAAACCTGTGATCAGTTAAAACATGCAAGAGCAACATGCCCAATGTTAAGACAAGAAGTTAGAACTTGGTTTCTGTCATCAAACACACCATCATTACTAAGCTTTTAAATCAAGTTAACTTAGAAAAGGATGGGTTATAGATAAACCACATAGGTGCAAAGAAAGTACCTCTTCCTATTTTTAAAATTATTTTCCTCCTTACAAGCTGGTCTGAAACTTTATACAGGCATTTGTTCTGTTATCAAATACCTCTCCCTGCCAATAACACATTGCATTTACTATCACATGGACATCTAATCTAATAAAAGCAGGGCTTATCAAAATATGGCCTTTCTTAAGTCCAGGAGACTATTGCTGTTTTACCAGAAGTGTGAAAAAACTGACTGCCAAGCAGAGTTCCAACTTCAACCAGGTGAAACTGACCTGTTTCTCACCTGCTTTCACACAAAGTCTGGATTCATGGCAAAAATATATGGAAAAGCTATAAACGATTGGAAAACCTGTGACCCAAACCTTAGGGGATTCCCATAGCTCTAAAAAAAAAAAAATTCAGTAGTTACAGCCTCAGGTTTGCTACTGGAAAAATCCAAACTCATCACTTACCATCGTGAAGGGATTCTAGATTCTCATTATTACAGGTAGAACCATTGGGACCATTTGTTTCTTTTCCTGTTTCTTCCTCTACTGTCACCTTCATTTCCACATCTGATGTTCTGCTGTTTATTGCATCTGCTTTCTGTTCCTCCTCAATTTCTTCCTCTTCTTCCTCCTCCTCTTCCTCCTCAGGTCCATCATCTTTCATTTTTAACAAGCTTTCAGGGATATGTGGACGCTTGTCAGGCAACTTCTGCATGACAAATACTTGTGCATCAGTACTAGGGTAATATGGAAGTAGATGTCACCGATAATTGTTACAGGACAAAGCATGCATGTTACAGTCACAGAGAAAACTGGTAGGGAACACTCACAGGATGAAAAATAGTTAAGTTGTACGGAAAAGTTATTGGCACAGGTGGAAAAGGAAAAAAGATGTCTAACCCATAGACAAGGAATGCAGTCTTTTCCTAAGAGGGACACTGGGTCTGACAGTAACTGCTTGCTGCCCTGTACATTTCTCCACTCCTGCAGGCTTGCTCCTCCATGGTGTTTTTGTATGTGATAAAACATAGTTGCCACCTGCAGGCTCCGTAGCCTGAGATGATGTTTGAGAATTAGTGTCTGACTCAGAGCACTTACCCCTAGGCTTCCAGTTTTCAGCTTGAATTTGCTCCCCCCTTTCATAGCACCAAAGAGAGGAAGGGTAATCCTTTTAGACTTGCTGTTTGCTTCCAGACTGTAACTCCCAGTCCTAATGAAAATTAGATACAAACAATATATGTGTCAATCCAGTCTTATATTTACAAATGCTAACAAGTAAAGGTGTGTGCATAAAGATTTTATTTTTCTCACTTGCAGCATCTGAAGAGGAGGATTCAGGAGATGACTCCTCCATCCTACATGTGTGTTTTAAGAGTCAGACACTTCTTATAACAAGAAAAACCACCTACCAGACTCTCTCAAATGTATGTATACATGCATATACATAAGTATATATATAAACAACTCAGAGGCCAAACCTTAATTTAAATAATGAAGCAATTAAACCTCTCATCAAGTTGCCATTAGCTAATGATGAACCCAGCACATCTCTCTTGAATTGCAGTAGCATTGCTGTGCAGTATTTAAACAGCCACTGCACTTGACTTCTGCGTACCTTTCACAGAGTGAAAATGAGTTTCATGTTGTACAAAGTATTGTAAAATTCTTCAGTTTCTTTTGGATGCAGATTGGGAAAAATGATCAAGAAAAAAAAAGCTGACAAGGCTACCAGCTCCTCGCAGCTCTCATCTGGGCTTATCTTACTTCACAGCTGCAGTGCATCTGCCTTGGCCACAGAAGCAGCAGTGGCTCTTTAGAGACAGGGCAGGTAGTTGTGAAGGCATTGCTGCTTTTGTATTTGGAAAACTGTTTACTTAATGGGAGGGTGCGCAATTGCCCATGGGCAGTAACAACAGCAATTTTTTCAAACTTCAGTCAAAACTTACGGGGGCTTCAGCTCAGGCAGTTCTGCAGGCTTGACGAGCTTTATTAACCCTTTCAGTCTCTGTTGCTCTTTCTTCAACTCAAATGACCGCAGATGAAGTTTCTTTCGAGTCACACTGTCTAAGGTGCTTCCTGATTTTATTCCTGTCATGAATTCATCCAAGGAATCTTGAGCTGCTGGCTGGGATTGGCCTAGGTAAGATAATGGTAAGATGCATATTGTTGTGAGGGGGAAGATGAGACTAAAGGGAGGACTTGATCAGTATAAGGTGTATAGAAACGGCTATCTTCTTTGCAAGATCTTTCTGAATGGGAATTAATGGAGGTTGACAGCTCTGGAAGGATGAAAACTTTTCTCCTAACAAAGCCTAACAGTAAGTCTTAAACCACTTAGATATCAAAGCCTCTCAAAACTGAATATTTCTTTGAGTAAATCTGTCTGTAGTCTACACTGTTGATCTCAATTCAAGATTGGCTGTCCCTAAAAAGAAGTGGCTGCTGGGTCCTTTTTGTAGTCACAGACTAAAATAAACACAGCTACAAAGAATCCCACACCACTGCATGGGGAATTCCATTTTGGCTTTCCTGGAATGCCTATGTAATAATATTTGCAAACCTGAAAATGAATCACACAATGCTGCCTCCCACCTCTGGAGGACTGTGTATGAGAGTAACTTTCTATGTTAAGACAACTACAGAGAATTTACTTTTGTTTTCACTTGATTTTGTAACAAGGAAACAGTGCTCTGTACTTGGAAAAAAAGAAACCAACAAAAACCAACAGTCCTTTTACTTTTCAAACATTAGTATTTCTATCCATATTTGACTAATTAAGATAAAATTCAGGAGGAAAAACTGAAGCTCTAACAAGTAAGAAAAATGAATACAAAATTCTAACATGTGGATTTTATATACAAAGCAAACCAGGAAAACTCTTTTCCCGGGCTTGAACACTGCTTCAGATGCTTTATATTGTGCTCAGAAATAACTTTGAGGCAGAGAAAAATGTTGCAATTTTAAATATGCAAAAATAATTAAGTTATTGTTATAAGTATATGCTTAAGTAGTTGTACATTACATAATATTTATGTAAAAGCCTAATAAGACTAACACTTTCTAATGTACTCAACTGGAAAGGATAATTCTGATTTGGGACAAAGCCTAGTTTATAATGTGCAAACATACAAAAGCCACCAAATATAAATAACAATGTTATAAAAGCAACTCAGAAATATCTTTCATAACTATGTGTATGAACTTAAACAAAAATGATCACTGAAAAGGCATTGTTAATAAGCAGTCTGAATCACCTGGCAGGCAGAAGCCGAGAGGAACGACCACTTAATTTAAGCATCAAATTTCAGTGGTAGCATTTCATGTCTAGTCGGGTAATTCAGAACAACTGAAGGGACTGCAGTTTCACAGCTCTCTACTTCAGTCCCAGAACAGTGCAAGGGTGCTTCACTGGGTGATCTTCACTGAGTTAGATAACCCTCTTAGCAGGTAGGTTTCTCTGATTCCACCCACAGTGCCTGAGATCAGGTAGCTGAGCATACAGGGTTACTTTAGCATTCAATATCTGTTGCAGCCCTTTTCCAAGCTATTTAAGGAAAATTTGATATTGCTGGGAGGTGAATCAATCCTAGCTATTATACTTTATATTCCAGGGAATAAAAAGCTATTGGGCTGTTTACTGCACCATCAGCTTATCAATAATTTTCCTCTGAACTGGAAACCAAAAAATGAGACCGAAGAACTGTTTGATTTTTTTTTGTTCAGTTGCATCAGTGAGAGAGATGCCAAGTCAGTCTGTCTGTAGTTTGTTTACTAGAGTTCTTCAGAACTATTTATGAGCTTTCACAGAGACCTTTTCAACAGCCACTTAATCTCACCAAGTGCTTGGTAAGAGGTGTTGCAATTGTGCCTGTCATTCACTCATTAGTCTGTCTTGTTAAGAGCCAGACAAGGCACCTTACAGCTCTGAAACCATATATAATGCTGCAACTTTGCCAAACAGCTCAAGAGAGTAATAAGGGTTGCCCGTGACCACTACATATGCCCCTGTCTTAAACATGTATTCCACATCTCTGATTAACCTGAAGCAACCAAGGAAATCTGAGAAAATGCAAGTAACTAAAACACACACAAACTGATGACAGAATACTTTGTTTTATCCTGGCCTAGTTCTAAGAAGCTTGCATTCAATACTGAATCACTTTGTATTGCAATACCTTACAGGCTGTTGAAGTGAACTTAAGTGCTGAAATTGCAATTTTTCTGAGGCTTTAAACTAGCTACATAACAAGCTAAAATTTACCAAACTATGACAGCATATCATTGGAATTATATGGTGTTAGGAGCAGTCTACAAATGAACTGATTCTTTGTTCTCCTAGTCTGTATTTCAGTCATCCTTGCTGAAAAACAAGAAACAGAAGCTTCATGACACCTGAGAGACTGGAATTACCTATCTCAGACCATTAGCTTCTACTAGTTGATCATGAACTACTTCTCAGTAAACTCATGCTGAAAACAGTCATTTCAAAGACACTGAACTGATCCACTGACTCACTGAAACAGTAACATTTTCTGAACCGTCATTTGGTAGAATCAATCATCAACAAACTCATTCATTCAAATGAGTTTGGGTGCAGCACTGAATAACCAGGAAGAAACATACACATATAATTCACAAAAGATAGCACTGCTGTCAGATTGCTGTTTTCTTGCAGATTGCAGGTTTCCTGAAGAAGTTCTGACAAACTAGCATTGCAGCCTTTATTGAAGTTGATTCTCTTAGAAAGCTTTTTGTATTGTGAACCAGCCTAAAAACTTTTCCTTCATGCCTTCCTTTTACTCCATGAGACATTATCAATGATTTAAAGCAAAATGTACCTCTCTGTGCAGTATGCTTTTAAATTCAAGTTACTAGCAGATGTATGTCCCCACTTAGGAAATGTTCTGCCTTCATAGACAGACATAATCTGAGAAACCTGAAAGATTCCCTCATAAGCTAGCAAGCTCAAAGATCTTTCCTTTTTAAGATGCATTTGTAATGAGAAAAGTGAAATGAAAGATACTGTCTTTTCTCTTTCTGTTGTTGACTTATCTCTTATAAATGGTTCGGGAAGAGATGGAAAAACGCAGTCCTTGAATTGGGTCAGTTTTGCTATTATTATTTTGCTATTATTATTTGCAGATAAACAGTAATAGTGTTCACCCTGTTACATTCCAGGAGTTTGCATGCTCTCCCTTTACCTTTGTTATGGTATACTTTTGGAAAAAGCTGCATTCATTAATAAGTTACTAAACACACAATAGCATGTAAGTACTGGATGAAGAGCACCAATAATCCTCCTTCAGATAACTGTTACCTGTGCCTGCCCCTTTGTGAAAAGGGGGCATGGAAAAATGCACTTAAGGCATGATTTTATGACGTACAAATATGCATTTTCAATATGCATTTTCATTTACTTCTTTTAATGAAAAGCACTACAATCAAGGAGACTTCATGTCCTACCTTTCCCTGAAGCCTTCAGCTTTTCTGTTATCTCAGAGAGCTCATTTTCAGCCTCTTTTAGCTTTGTAACCTATGACAAAAAAAAAGCATGCTTAGAAGATATTATCTTCTTTAAAATTTCCTTCTAAGTGTTCCTCAAATATCCTACCACGTTATCTCAATTTTTCTATTTCTGATTTTTGATCAAGAATTTCTGGGATGAAAAACAATGTAGATTGTTCTTAATGATATATCAGGAAGATATTTGAACAGTATTTGAAAGAACTTTCTGAAACACAAGAATACACATAATGCTTTTAATAGCTATGTTCTACCATCATTTTGATCCTCCACACTTCCCTACTCCCACACCTCCTTGCTTCTCCCACACTGTCGTCTGTGTAGGCCTTGCAAGTTCTCTTGTCTCTCCTAGTTTATGACAAATTGAAGCTTGTATAGAATGACAGAACCTCAAGAATGGAACCCTCCTCTCTGGAGAAGCTGAAGCAGCTGAAGGCTACTTCTTTCTTAGCAGGGTAACTTGGTTTTAAGCTGTGACAGTTCCTGCTCTGTAGCCAGTCACCCTTTTTGCGTAAGGTAGCAGACAGGTATCAGCTGGTAGCAGTAATGGTTTCTGGTATGTACACCAAGTATTAAACTGAAGTAACAAGTTACTTTTTTACTGTTAAGGCTCCAAGGTTTCTTTTAGATCTAATTCTTTTTCTCTCAAGACCTTAAAAAGCCTTGCATTCTATAACTGTCAATTTTAGCTTGGCCCATTGATAAAGATCTGAAATGGTATTAGAGTTCACGATAACAACAAAAAATCCGAAAACATGTTTTAACTTTCCTCCTTAGTAATCATGAAAGAATAGGCCTGGCATATCATAATTCTTCTTACCAGTGAGTCATAAGTCTCTGGTTTTTCTTCTATTTTGCCAGCTTTTTTCATTCTGTTCAGTCGCTTCTTTTCTACAGCGCCAGTTCGATCAAGGAAGGTGTCATCATCACTGTCATAAAAATCCTCATCTTCCCAATTCTTTGATTTTCTTTTTCGAGATACTGGGAAAGGTTAAGGGAGAAGGCAAGGAACAAAGTGATTTACAGACCACTGAGAAGTCAAACAAATTTGGTAGAGCAATCTCAAATTTCTAGAACTTCAGTTTTTTAGAACTTCCTCAGCATTTAACAGGTTATTTACCTGCTTCTTGCCTCAGTACTCCCCTAGCATCCAGTAGCCTGCAAGCTTCCAGTGCACACTGGATCATTGCTTCTTTCTTCTTTCCTGAATGGAGAACCTCTGCAACGAGCTGTTTCCCTGATGCATCATCCACAGGCAACCTGTTCAGTTCAAAGGATCAGAAAACAGCTTCAATAGGAACAGCTTTTCACGGATGCTACTCAGATATTGTGTTTGTCATGCTGATGTCATTTCTTCCATCTTTCTCTAGTCTTCTTTTGTGGGTTACATATTTTCACATTTCATTTGATACTCTACTAATCCAAACACAAGAACAGGCTTTCCAAGCCTGTAAGTACATTTTTTACTTTGCTAGCTCAAACAATAAATCTTCCTCCATTCATTCTATTGCAAATAGAATAGTTTAAACATGAAAAATGAATATTTTAAGCATCAGTGTCTTGCATCTGTGCAACACCAATAACGCTTTGTGCCCTACTAAAGCAAAGGTTCCTTAAGAAATGATGAGATATTGCACCTATCCATTTGAGACCTATCCTGCTTACTTCATTCTACTTCATCTTTTCTTGCCTAAAAGGAGAATGATGTTACCAGCCAGTGGAAGAGATTCAACTACATTACACTATCAAATAACTGAACTTTGGTGCGCAGTAGAGTAAATGCTTTTTTCTTTTCCATTAGGAATTTAAACACTGTCTCCCAGTTTCTTGTCTTGCATTTCAATTTCACATATTTCTAAAAACAAGGGGAACTGAGAGAACCAGGTGTCATGTTTTCCCAACTTTCCTTTCATCTCTCAGTAGTACTAAATGCTGACAGATCAGAAAAAGGAGTAGACACTCAACTGGACACTGATCCTTGACCTTTTCAGTATCAGGACTTAAGTCTAATTCCTGCTGGCTGCTTTGGCAAGAGTGATGGACAAGCAGTTCCTTCAGCTTTTGTTTGTGAATTCAATAAAGCCAGTTTCTACGTAAAAAAGTGAATGAAGTTATACATACTTAATCCTGCATAGCCAGCTATTGTGCCCACGGTCATCGTATTCATATTCTAACTCTTCTCCTGGAGAGGAGAAAAAAAAAAGAAAGTTGATATAGTTATCAAAGATGATATAAGAAAGAATAATCTTTAGTGCAGAGAAGATTTGCCTTTTAATTTATTTTTTTTAGGCCTTGTGATCTTCACTTGATATTAAGCTCATGTAGTCATTTTTCACAATTGAGGTTTTTTCAGATGAAGGATCTTTAAGTGACCTGTTTGGTAAAACACAGTTAAAAAAAAAAAACAAATCTTGTACCTGCAGATATAGAAGTAAATAATACTGAGGAAATGACAGTTTGCAATTTGGATTCACATATATTATTTACCTCAAAGATAAAATTTTCTTGTTAAAAAATACATGTCATCTGTAAGCTTTGCTAGCAACCAATGAAAGCTTCGATCAATTCCATTATCTTTCACTACTTTCCAGTTCTATCTCCTGAATAGCACTGTCTGGATATTTGATGGTGTGGGACTTTTCGATGGTTTCAAAAGATGAATGTGGTTTGAGTGCCACTCCAGAGAAACAAGGAGCTCTCTGCAACTTACAGTTTAGAAATTAGGAATTAAAAAAAAAACAAAACCAAGCAAACACCAAAACCCTGACAAAACAAAAACCCCATCCACAATGTAAAGTTCTGCTTTCACACCTTAACTCCCGGAAAAAACTATGACTGCAAATACCAAACTTTACTACACAAAAACAATCTACAAGTAAAAAGTACCTTCTCTGTCAAAAAAGCCCTGCAGAGCCTTCCTGGGATCCTTCATATAGAAGGCATCTTGTACGTCCTGAAAGTCAATAGCAATAGGGTTTTCTTCAGCCTCATCCTCCTCAGCATCCTCCCCTGGAAGAGCATGTACAAACAAAATGGTGAAATGTTAGAATGAGAACACCAAGAAATTTCAAATACTGTCACTTTGAAAGAAGTATCAGCTGTATCATCCTAAAATTATAACCTTTAACTGTTTCTGTATCCAATCAAAAACAACTTAATAATTATTCCATTTTAAGATACAGTTTTGCACATGTCAGTGCTGTTTCTGCACTTTCAAGGGTTTATGTGCTTATACATTTTAACTCACAAAACAACCTATTTTGTACTGACAAGCTCATTAATAACAATTTATCTAGAGATGTGGACTTCATATGAAAAACCCGAAGACAGCCTCCTTGCATAAGCAGTCTCAGGTATTTAAATTCTACCTGTCAGACAAAGATATCAACACTGCCACAGGAAAAAAAAAAATAACCCAACAACATCTCACTTTCATGTCGTTTTTGAAGTACGGATAAACCCCCTTTTCCCCAATTTTAGAAAAGAAACTATCATAGTTCTCTCTGTTGTGTGTTTTGCCTTATCACAGCACTCCTCTTTTTAAAAAGGGCTGATTTGTACTCAAGAACTTGCACTGGCTTTGAACACTTCAAATCCAACTGGAATTTCAATGCCAGTGCTCACTGAAAACTCTTAAAAACCTTCAAGGGGTATCAGCTCATTTATGCATCAGTACTCACCCATTCCCCATGAGCAGCTCATATCAACGTTCTGACTGCTCTCATCTCCTCGCTCCTCTTTTTCATCTTCCTCATCAGAGTCCTCTCCCAGCATGGTCTTTTCCAGCTTTGCTTGCTGCTGCTTCCGCAGTGCCTTCAGCTGTGTCACAGTCAGCTCTGACTCAGACTCCTGGTCCTCTTCAGGTCCCTGTGTCACAAAGAGCAACTTTATGAAAGTGTTTTAAAAAGAAAAAAAACCTCTGTTCTCAATGGACATGCAGATTACAGACAGTAACATAAACAGATGACAGTGCTCATCTAGAAGTTGAATGACTGGACCATTTGTTATAGCTTGCGTGCCCAGATATATCAATTTCAATGGCCAAAGAAGGGGGCAAAAAGAGATAAGCATTGCTGTTTAGTTGTAGGCAGCTCAAGTACAGCTGTATTTAAAGGCAGAAAGCAAAGACTTCCAGCGTGCCACACCGAAGCATGTGAGGAACGAGCAGCCAAACCCTCTGATGCACGAGCGGGGTACTCTGAGTGCTTCTAGACTCCTACTAATACAAGCTCTCTTGGGCACAAGGAATCACAGAATGGTTCAGGTTGGAAGGGACCTTAAAGCTCCTCCAGTTCCAATCCCCTGCCGTGGACAGGGCTGCCCCCCACCAGCTCAGGCTGCCCAGGGCCCCATGCAACCTGGCCCTGACACCTGCAGGGATGGGGCACCCGCAGCACCTCCAGGCAGCCTGCTCAAAGAGATACGAGCACAGCCAAACCACCCCACGCGTCAGAAGCGATTCCCACTCGCTCCAGGCCCCTGAGATTGGGCACAGAGGTCTGAAATCCCGCGCATGACCCGGGGAAGCCGTTCTGCAGCCTCTGACCCCCTCTCCCGGCCCACCTGCAGGAGGAAGAGGCGGGAGCTGCCGCCGAAGCGCAGCCCGTGGCCCACCCGCACGCGGCAGTAGGTGCGCGGCGGCACCCGCGCCTTGTTGAGGAAGGTGCCGTGCGTGCTGCCCAGGTCGTACACGTAGAAGCCGGCGTCGGCGTCGGGACCGTCGGCAGAGCGGCCGCGGTACTGCAGGACGGCGTGGTGCCGTGACACCGACGGGTGCTCCAGAGCCAGCGCGCAGCCGGGCAGCCGCCCCACCAGGAACCAGCTGCCGCCCTCCAGCCGCACCGAGCCCAGCAGCACGCCGCCCTTCAGCACCTCCAGCCCGTAGCCGGCGCCGGCGGGGGGGCGGCTGAGTATCTCTGTGGCATCTCTGGCATAACCTTCTGCGCACCCTGGTGAAAGCAGGAAATTCAGAGGGAGAGGAGGGGAA
>JANHGO010000027.1:23644940-23702733 GCA_024606505.1 Aquila spilogaster
CTGTGGGAGGCTACCCAGTAAGGACCAGTGCTGACTACAGGGAGGAAGAACCCAATACCTTCCCATGCCCTCAGTAGGGAGGCGGCGGCGGGAGGAGCGGAGAAGGGCGGTGGCGGGCGTCCGAGCTCTGCGCTCCATGCGGAAGAGCGGCGGCTGCGGGGGGAGCCGCGTTTGGCGGCGGACCGGGGCCGAGTTCCGGTGGTGCGGCGGGGAGTGCGGTGCGGCGGGACCGGGGTCGCGGTGCGGTCGGGTTTGCGGCCTTCCCCTCCGCCGAGTTTCTTGGCACCGGTCAGAGCCCGGCTCGCTGTGCGGGGCTGGGGTTGCGCGGCCCTGTTCCACACAGAAGTCGTTCCCTCCTCGCTGCTGCTTTGCTTTCTTCTTTCTCCCTCCTTAGGAGATGCAGCAGTGCAATCTGTTGCACGGGCGTTGCATCCTGATGCTGTCTTGAATGCTGCGTTTCTCAAGGTGACATTGGAAGAGTTTTCTTGACATCAGTTATTTGCTCTATTCCAAGGCCAGTACTGGCTTGTTGCTGCCTGAAGCCAAGAGCTTCTCCCCACAACTCCTACTGCAGTGTCTAAGAGCCTTCCCTGCACCTTGAGGACAATCCCGTGTAAAAATGCTGCGTTACTGGGGCGAGATCCCGGTGCCGTCCAACCAGGCCAACCGCAGCTCTTTCGACCTGCTCCAGCGTGAGTTCCGCACCGTGGAAGTGCAGGACCCTCCGCTGCACCAGCCATCAGCGAACAAACCGCGGCCCACCACCATGCTGGATGTCCCCTCTGAGCCCTGCAGCCTCACCATCCACACCATCCAGCTCATCCAGCACAACCGGCGACTGCGCAGCCTCATCGCCATGGCCCAGGCACAAAACCAGCAGCAAGCGGAGGGCATCAAGACAGAAGACAACGAACCTCTGCCTTCTCGTCCGGCCTCTCCGCCTCTCCCTGATGACCTGCTTCCTCTGGACAGCAAGCCCCCCAAAATGCCATTCCAGCTGAGGCACAGTGACCCAGAGAGTGATTTCTACAGGTGTGTTGGTATTTCCTTGGGTTCTTTCAAGTTGGATATTAGGAAAAATTCTTTCTCAGAAGGAGCGGTGAGGTGTTGGAACAAGGCTGCCCAGGGAGGTGGTGGAGTTGTCACCGTCCTTGGAGGTGTTCAAGAAATATGCAGATGTGGCACTGAGGGACATGGCTAGCGGGCATGGTGGGGATGGGTTGGTGGTTGGACTAGATGACCTCAGTGGACTTTACAACCTTAATGATTCTATGAATCCTGACTGCAGGAAAGCTGAGTATTTTTAAATAGATATGTGATTTTGTCAATTCCCTAAGGCTGGAGAGGTATATGTAAAGAATAAAACAGGCCTAGGAACAGAAAGATTGAGATGCACACAACATAGAAGTTGTTTAAAACAAAGTGCCTGTTCTTCCTGTATATAAAATGCAGATTTGTAGTGCTGATTCTGTCTCGTTAGTACTCAGATTAATGTTTATGAATGTTTTTGCCATCTTCAATGGTATTTTGACAAACTTAGTAATAGAATCTGAAGTCTTTTATATTTAGATCACTTACAACTAAACTGTCTGTATTCTGACAGTTCAGAAGATACACAACTGGGTGTTGCCCTGTTAGCTGTAGGTTCTGAGAATATGCATTGCTAACTACTACTTGTAAGATTTCAATGCCCAAAGATGCATGGTGCTACCATCTCATCCTACTGTCAGTGTTCGTAGCCTGATCAGATATGGCAGCGAGTGCTGGTGAAGGGAGTTCCTGTCTCTCCAGTGCTGGCTCTACCAGCCAAGGGCTTGAAGAAATAGAAAGGAAGGTTGCATTGCTCCTTAGCAGCCGATCTTTGATTATATTGCCACCTCCTCCTTGTCAACCCTCTGATGAACACTACATTCACAAGGAGATGCTCCATTTCTTGCAGGATCTCATGGTACCTCTTAGGCTGTGTGTTTAAATTCAGAGATTAATCCTCACTGTTCTTGAGGACCGCTCCAATAAATGTGATGTAGGAGAGAACAATATATATTTTTTCAAATGGGGAAAATTTACACCTATAAAACATAATCAGTTAAATGCCTCAGGTCTTTAATGGCCTGAGTAGCATTAAATGAATTTTATTGAAAGACATTCCTTTTGGTAACATAATCTCTCTGGATGGTGGAGCGAAACTTTAGTGCTGTTTTTGGAGGAACATGGTGTCCTGGTTTCAGCAGGGATAACAATTCAGATATTTCAAACTTGAATTCCTTTAGTATTCCTGGGTGGATTGCCATCTGGTCCTGGTGATTTGCAACTGTTGATGTTACGGTTCTTGGAATACACAATAGGGGATTAATGTTTGATTTTGGCTGGTGTAGAAACAGAAGGTAAGCCTGAATCATCACCCTCACCCTTCTGGGGTGAAGTAAATCGGTTTGCCTAAAGGGGTGAAGGGATATCCCGTCAGTATAAATTTGAGCCCCATGGCTCCTGCTCTTTATGGCACTATGGTTTGTAGACCTGAAGCAGCCTTGTGTATAGTGCAGTGTTCTGTGCTGTCCTCCCTGGTGCCTTCAGCTTTAACTTTAAATTTTCAGTGGCCCTCACTACAGTTTGGGGGCCACTTTGCCCTTTTGCTGTCCCTTGAGAGTTTCTGAGGTGCTAGTAAACAAATGTTATTTAACAGTCAACCGCATGGGGGAGTTTAAGGACTAGACTGCAAAAAGTAGATGGGCAGTTTTGAAATGAAATGCTCTGATTTATTGTGGGCTGTGGTATAGGGTAGAATTTAACTGTGTGCCTGCTAAACCAAACGCATTTCTGCTTTTCCAGGAGGCAAGCTTTTGGTTTGCTGTTGCATCTTTGCTTTTAACTGTTTTAAGACACTTTTGTGAAGAACAGCACCTATTCTTATAGGATTGAAAATAAAGATTCGTCAGTGCTTGACTTCAGCGGGTAAAACAATTGAGGAAGGACCGTTCTTCTTGATAAAACATGATATTGCTTAGTTTTATAATGCCTTTATGTGTCATTGTCAGAGTTAGACAAAATGTTTATTTTAGTTCCATTTTCTTTAGTAATAACTTAGGTTTCAGAAGCAGCATGTAGGTATATTTGTCCATAGGAAGAAAGGAAGAGTGGCCAGCCTGAATTAGACCACAAGTTTCTTTAATATAGCCACGTCCTCTTTTGTTTCCTTGTTACTAATTTTTGTCCTTTGACCTCACAGCCTTGTCTTTTATTTTGTTATCCCCTGGATTGACTTTTTCTTTATTTGCAGCACCTTCTGCTTCACCTTTTACCTGTAATCCCTGTGTCCTCATCCCTTTTGTGATGATGAGGAGGCAGAACCTAATTTACTGCTATTTTTCAGTTGTTCTGGTCTTTTCAACCACCCTCAGAAGTCTGTGCCAGCAGCAGATTTAGTTAGGACTCTGTTCCTTTTCTGCATTTTTTCAGACCATGGATAAATATGTGGAAAAAAAAACTTTGATTCTGGCACAGATCCCTAAGGAATGTCCTTGGCTTCGCAGTGGAGATCTCTTATATACTTGCTTGTCGATGGCTCTGTAGGGCTGTGGCAGGCTTGTTAAGCAGGTTTTCCGCTTAGAGAAGCTGTCTTGAGTCTTCCTGAACGTATCATATTTACCCATCTGTCCTCTAACTCTGTTCTTAAATCATTTCTGTGAACTTTCCTGATGTACCAGAATGTATCAGGTTTACCAGCCTGTGGGTTTTCTTTCTTTCTTTCTTTTTTTTTTCCTGAATATATTGAAAGAGTATTTTCACACTTTCTACCTTCTGGTTCTCATGGGCCATGGCACTTTAAAGCAAGAGGTGATTCACCACAGCTATTCAGATGTTTCATCCCTGAATTCCTTTAGTGTTCCTGGGTGGATTGCCATCTGGTCCTGATGATTTGCAACTGTTGATGTTACAGTTCTTGAAATACACTATAGGAGATTAACATTTGATTTTGGCTGGTGTAGAAATAGAAGGTAAGTTTAAAGCATAGTTAATGAGAATTAAGTAAGGAACTGTAAACTTACAACTGCCATTTCAGCAGGAGATTCTTACCATAATATGGTTGCTAGCTCTTTATTCCTCTCTGTTCAGCTTCTCTCTGTTAATATGGAACCATTGTTAAGAGAAATCCAGCTTACCAGTTTTGTGGCTCTCCAGAGGTTTTTTTCGTGTGTGTACATGGTTGCTTTCTTAACAGATTTCTCTGTCATTCTCTCATTTGTGTTCCTGACCACATCATGTGTGTGCTTTGTATTGAACGATTATCTGAGAATTGAACTGGGAGCTTGCAATGGAAAGACAGATCACGGCAGAAGGTCTAATAGTTAAAAAATGTCTGTACAGAAGTAGGGAAGTGTGTGTTGGTGGGATAGCAGGTTTAGCATTGAGAGGGGATTTGGAGCAGAGGAAATCAGAGCAGGCAGAACATGCTTATCCTATTGGATAAAGCATTTCAGTCCACCTCCTAAACTTCCTGGCATTCTGCATTGTCCCACTGGCACCCGATTTATTTTCCAAATGTTAGCTATTACCTGTTGTCATTATCTCCTGAACAGTTTCCGTGTATACCTGTGCGTCCTCCTGCAGGCATAGCAGAGGTATTTGAAAAGAAGCTTACTCAGGATGAGGTGGAAAGAGGCCTTTTCCCAAAAGGAAGCTTATTTTTCATTTTGAGTTGGTGTTTTTTGTTCTCTGATACACTCTTTGATCTGTGTAATCTCTTTTTTAACAATGTTCTCCTTTATTTTATTGTATTGGGAAAAGTGGCTGTGAAATGATGCACCTAATTTGGTAGAAATTCAACTCCACAATGAAGTGTTTCATAAAACTAACGTGTTCATAAGAAAACAATCCCTCCCTCCATCTGCTCCTAGCTTATGCTCTCCTACAAGGGAGAAGAGCACTTCAGTCCATTATCACAGGTGAGTGAACCTCAGCTGTTGATCCTTGCACTGACTCAGCCCGAACACTTTCCCCTAAGGTGACTGCACAGCAAATGGACCATAAGCTCTCCTTTCAGAAAAAAGTCTTTACAGGAGAGGAGCTTGGGTGAATGGACTGTGGTGCCTTTGGGGATGGCTGAGTGTCATGTTAACTGGCTGATGCAGAAAATGAGCCTTTTGTGAGTTCTGAAATCTTATGAATAATGAAAATAAGCCTGATTGGTATAAACTGGTCATTTTTTCCCTTGTGTGTTGTAAAGTTCTGCATGTTGCAGATGGGTTGGTAGCAGTGGGAGAAGGCTCAGCTTTGGATCTGATTAACTTGTGTCTTGGCAGGTTGATATCTGTCTGGAACATTATCTAGTGTTGGTGACCCATGGAAATATAGATCTCTGTTGGGAATACAAAACTGAAGAGTGAGAAGGTGACCAGTGTTTGTGATAAGTTTTGTGTTATATTTTCCGTAGGGATGATCAGCTCCAAGTCACAGACCTAACTGCCAGTTTTGTTAATCTCTGGTGACGGAATTTTAGGGATTAAAGCTCTCTTTTTTACTTGCAGCTATATGACATTGTTATATAGGCTTAGTTTTGGATGGCAGCTGAATGGAGAGCCTTTTGGGAGAGCAGCAAGTACTGCAGAGAATGGCATAGTAGTATTTGGGGAGTTGCTTTTGGAGGTGTTGGGCATCTGGATGAGATTAAGACTAGTGCACTTTACCTGTGATGACTGGGGGAAAGAAGTAGTTTGCTGGTCCTTTTGGGGAGGACTTGGCGGTAGATAGCTATTCTCAAATGTGTCTGTATAGCCATTTCTGTTTATTTTTCATCTTAGTAGATGGCACCTGAAAGTTAAAGGGGATGAAGAAGAAAATTATGGTTGTTTTCTCTTAATGTCTGTAGCAATGTTTCCATTTTTTTTTCCATCTAATCAGGTTTTTAATCATCTTCCCTCCATGGTTGTTTTGGAAAACAGGAAATCAAGGGAAGAAAAAATAAGAAAAACAAAACAAAATTGGTTGACCTTAGCAAGAACAAGAGGTGGGGAGTTGGATTTGAGTACAGTACCTGAAATTTCTTTTTTCTCTGTCTTTAATTGATTAGACTTCAAGTTGATTATATCCCTTTCAGCACAGTGACCTAGCTGCATTTTAATGCTGGCAATTAGTTTCTTCTCCTCTAGGAATTTAGAAGAGATATGACATTCTGTGCTGCTTTCTGAGCAATGATATGCATTCCTATGTGCATATCCACTTTAGAAATGGCTGAATATTCTGCTTGGGCTGCCACATTCTGTGTGCAGCTTAAGTTTGCCCATAGTAATGCTCTGTGTGACTGGCAAACCATCGATAGCAGCTCTGTATTTGTCTCTGTATTAATTGTAAACTAGTGTTTGATGTTTTTGGTGCCATTATTGGTACCATCTTGTTACCAAAATCCCCCTAAATTTCCCTTTTTTAGGCATTAATTTTGATGGTTCCTTTCTGGTTGTTTTTCTTTCTTTTCTTTTTTTTTTCTTTTTTTTTCTTTTTTTTCTTTTTTTTCTTTTTTTCTTTTTTTTCTTTTTTTCTTTTTTTTTCTTTTTTTCTTTTTTTTCTTTTTTTTTCTTTTTTTTTCTTTTTTCTTTTTTTTTCCCCCTTTTTTCTTTTTTTCTTTTTTGCTGTATCCTCCTTTTCCCAGCGTTGTATGAGTCGTATGGCTCTTTGTAAGCTGCAGAAATCCGTTCCTGAGAGGTGTAGGGGAGAGTTAGGGAGATGCAAAAACAGCATGGATGACACTTGATTTAGAAGGGAACTGATGAGCTTTTAATTCATTTTGTCAGAGCACCGGCTGTTTTCTTTCCACAGTAGTCACATAATTGAGTAGAAAACTGGGATGTGAGTCATTTTCCAGCAATTAATGACTGGGATGAATCCATGACCTGAGATCTGCACGCTGTTCTTAATATCCACTTAGTAATATCATCACCTGCAGCTCTTAATATAGTGTGCTTGCCACCCCTCTGCCTCTTTACTTGAATAAGCAGAAAGTGTTGAGCTGAGCTGGTGTTCTTGAAAATGAACCTCTGGGCTTCGGTCCTCATAGCTCTGAGCTTAACCTCCCATTGTCACTTCTCTGAAATGTTATCTTTTCTACTGCTATGTTTCAGTGGTTTTGTATGGGTCAGTTCTGAGGATCAGAGGGAACTATGGCTCTGTGATCCAGTGTCTCAGTGAGGCTGAAAGGTTCTCAATGGTTTGTTGGAGAAGCAGAGTAGTGAGAATTTTACCAAGACTACTACTGCCTTCTATGTAAATCATTGGTGTTGCCTATGTGCTGTTTAATCAGGTCTTGTTACTGGAAAGATTGTGCGCAAATAGTGTATGGGGAGAGTGAGGTGAAGTCTCAGAGTGGGCTGAATGAGATGCTGGAAGAAATTGATCAGAAACAAATGAAGGGTGAAATTGCTAGCTTTCTTCAACCATTGATTCCGAATGGAGTGGAAGAAAGTAAATAAATACCATACTTAGCAAAAGGACACTTGATTTTTGACATCAGCAGCTGAGGATTGTTATGGACGAATAAGTCACATAAGTTTAATTGTGAGTTTAGAAATATGGCAGAAGTACGTTTACATTTCTTGTTAAAACTTCTCCTACCTCATCTTTTTTCTTTTTCCTACGTGGAATATCTATTTGTTAACACATTGCATTGAAAAATTTGGTTGCCTGACTGTAACTGAATGATAAGGGAAGTGCTCATGTCAGTTGTCCTGTCCTGCACTGTTACATATTCCTGCTTAGCAGAACAGAGAAGAGAGGTCTCAGGCCCAAGGCCAAGGAATGCTGCTGTTAAGGTGGAACCTCTTCAGGCTTCCCAGGAGGCTGAGTGTTTATTTGCTATGTCACAAGTTGGGATACCTTGTTCGCTGTCATGCTCTGTGATTATTGGGAGTAAGGATATGGAAGTGGTCTTTCTGGCTACAGTGTAGCTTTATGTAATGTTCCCATTTCTGACTTTTTATGTGTCTTTTGCATTATAAATTCAAATCTTGTCTATCCCAGAAGCCTTTGTATCTGACTATTAGGCCTATGACATCAGAGATAATAAGGAAGAGAAATGTAATTAACTGAGAGGGGAAATGATTTGCATTTGTTATTTAAAATGCCTTTTTTTTGTTGTTTGTGTCAAGTACTCGTTTAATTCACATCTCTAGGAGAAAAGCTCTTTGGTGGGAAGGGAGTTGCTTAAGGATTCAGAAGATTTGCATCCCACACTTATGAATCACCCAAGGATTCTTATGGCATTAAAAGTAAAAATGGGACTCAGTAGCACTGATTTTGAGGGAAAGGGAAGGAGGGAAAGTTGATAAACCTGTGCTAGATGTATTCTTATGTAATGGAGAAGCTGTGGTAAACCCCCAAACAACTTGCTTTCCCTCTGTGGATCATGTTCATGCTGAAAGTATGTTTTGAACTGATAAATTATTTCAGTTTTTGAAGATATGCTATGTTTCTCCTTTCTGTTTTTTAGAGGAAAAGGGGAACCTGTGACTGAGCTGAGTTGGTCCTCCTGCCGGCAGCTTCTCTACCAGTCAATGGCCACTATCCTGGCTCACACAGGCTTTGAGTGTGCCAATGAGAGTGTCCTGGAGACCCTAACAGACATAGCCCACGAGTACTGCTTGAAGTTCACCAAACTGCTGCGCTTTGCTGTGGATCGAGAAGCCCGACTGGGGCACACCCCTTTCCCGGATGTCATGGAGCAGGTCTTTCACGAAGTGGGCATTGGCAGTGTGCTCTCACTGCAGAAGTTCTGGCAGCATCGCATTAAGGATTATCACAGCTATATGCTTCAGGTGAGAGGAGCAGTGGTGAGCTGGCAGCACCAAGGTGCATGGCTCCTGTACAATTGTTTGTTCTGTAACAACATTGAGGTTTTCCAATTAGAAATCCTCATGGTATGGAAAAGAGTCATGAGGGAAAAAGGAAATAGAATTTTTTGGCTTATTTGTGTCCCTACGGAGGCTGAAAATGCTGTGCTGATAGTTTAGGTTTAAGGGGAGGCCCCCAGCTGTGGAATGGCTCAGACAAAAATTTAAAATTGAAGTAAAGTCAGTAATTACAGATTAACTTATTTTTTTGCTTTAATTGGATGTTTGGCTGCTTACCATTTCATAAAATAAGGAAGCAGATGAACAAAAATTACTTAGGTGTACGATGGCGTGTGTTGACATTAGCAAGGGGTGGCTCGCTTAAGCAGTTAGAGTATAGGGCTAGTACTGTACTGATGTGAGTTGTTTAACAAGTACTGTCTTCCGATCTGTAGGGAACTGTACTTCTGTGGAGAAAGGAGAGGAACTGTTAAATTTGCTGAGAATGAGAGGTGCCATATAAATGTAGGTTGTATGAATAAGGGCATAGTTTTTCTTGGTCCATGTATTCTGAAATTGTGCATTTTGTTTGAGTGACAGAAGACTTAGAGGAATGCAAGAGTTGATGTGGAAATTTTACGCAAACTCATCAAAAACCAAGACTTTAATCAATTAGGTAGCCCACGACCAAAGGCAAAACCTACCACAAATAATCTTTCTCTTCCTCCTTGTCATGCTATACAAGAGTGCTAGTTGACTCATCTTGGAGCAGCTGCTTGTGCTCCTTCTTATCCCAGGGTTATCACCTTGTGTGTTACAGAGGTAGCATAAATCAGAGACACCTACAAGTGCATGTAGTATGTAAATTGTGATGAACTCTGAGGCTTTTGCATAAAAATAGCGTCATCAAGATTTGTCCTCATTAGAAGTGTTTTTGTTCCAAGGGACTGATTGCATGATTGCATTAGTTAAGAAATACTCTTGTGTTGTTGGACATTTATTTATTTATTTATTGTCCTCCCTGGTTTGAAGGGTTTTGAAGCTGCTTGTAGTTAACGGTTGCATCCTGATATCCAGATGTTGTCTCCTTCTGGAGTTTGGGTTTTCTGTATCATTCAGCTGATTCAATTTGCTTTCATCCCACAGCTGGTTGTTGTCTTACTTATTCTGGTCTTCATATAGGCTGAGATTCACGCTAGCCTCTGTATTTAGAAACATATCTAGAAGGGGGAAATAAGCTCTGCTGTTATTTTTCTTTCTTGTTTCTTGTTTAAAAAGGCCTTGGGCTTTTCCTGAACACAACCGGACTGAACGTTGGGATTCAAGTGGTACAAACAAGTACTTGTTAGAAGCAGACTAAATCTGGAAGTCTTAATTTAATTGCTTGCAGTTTTAATGCTTCTAGAAGCAAAGAGATTGTTCCAAATCTCATTCCTGTGTTTGTTTCACTTGTCTGGAGAAAACTGCATTTTTGTTTTTGCTGTGAATTTCACTGAAGGTAACCAGGCTTTGCTAGTGATAACTACAGAACCAAAGAATTTCTGATCTTGTTTTTTAATGCTGGGGTAAGTTTTAGTACTGATAGACAGGAACATCTTAGAGGTACAACCGAAGAATAAAACTGAGGTACTTCTGTCTTGATTTTTCCTTTGCTTAAATTTCTGGGCCTCATAGTTTCTCTCTGTGAAATGAATCTGCTCATGTTTTTCAAACAGATGTGTTAAGAAATTAAGCCTCCTATTAAAGTTCCTTGATAAAGGTAGAAGGTGTCCTTAAAGGGGGAAAAGATCTTTTTTTTTTTCTCTAGCTGATAACTGTGTACTTGTTCAGCTACATCAGACAATAATATTCTAAGTGGAAAGCACACTGCAATGCAACTGTCATCAGAGTCTCTGAAATCACTGTGACCTTTCCTGCCTCTTTTTTTTTTTTTAATTAATCTCTCCCGATCTTTGGCAGGTTAGCAGGCAGCTCTCTGAAGAGTACGAGAAGATTGTCAACCCTGAAAAGGCAGCAGAAGACACAAAGCCTGTGAAGATTAAGGAGGAACCTGTTAGTGATATCACTTTCCCCATAAGCGAGGAACTGGAAGGAGATCTTGCTTCTGGTGACCAGTCTTTGCCAGTTGGAGTTCTTGGAGCTCAAAGTGAGCGATTCTCTGCAAATTTGGAAGTAGAAGCTTCCCCACAGACTTCAGGTATTTGCTTGTTGCTACTACTAGAAACAGTCCTTCAGCTGTTCCATATGATCAGATAGTGATAGGACAAGTGGGAACAGTTTTAAATAAAAAGAGGGGAGATTCAGATTAGATGTTAGGAGGAAATTCTTCACTAAGAGGGTGGTGAGGCACTGGAATAAATTGTCTACAGGTGCTCCATCCCTGATAGTGGTCAAGGCCAGGTTGGATGGGGCTTTGAGCAACCTGATCTAATGGAATGTTCCCTGTCCATGGCAGGGGATTCAGAACTAGATGATCTTTAACACTGCTTCCAAGCCAAGTCATTTCCCCTGAAGAACACAAAATGGTTTGCTTATATGGTGTTTGTTTGGCCATTCTTAGTCTGTCTATATATGCCAGTTTTATTCTCTGCACCATTTGATAGCACTGAGTTTTACAGAATGTGAAGTCAATATTCTTCCCTCAAAAATGCAGTTGGTTTTTTTTGTATAACTTCTGAGCTCTACCAGTCTTTGCAGTCATAAATGTTTCCCTTAAAAATCTGGTTAAAAACAATGGAATGTTAACCTTAACATATGTATTATCTATTTAGGGCAGACTGTACCTCTCAGTTCCTTAGCTTTTTAAAAAAGTAGCATATTCTGTTGAATTAAAAAAAAAAAACAAAAGCAAAAACACAGAACCCACACAAATCCATCTGATGTGTTTCTGAAAGCTTATATTGTTTTCCATAGTACTTCTGAGATGTGAAGTGCTCACGTTTTTGCAGGAGAGAAAATAGCAGGTTCTTCTGGCCCATCTGGGATTGCAAGTGATTCATCTGGAAAGCTTGGTATAGCATCTACCACTTGAGACCCAGAGGTTAGCATGCTAGTTGTATATTAAATGCCTCTTGCCTCTCTGATACCAAATTGATGTTTTCTAATTAAGAATACAAGTGCTCTGTTCCTCCCTGAAAATCCCTCTTCACTTCACAAGGGCCTTTGGAAATCTCATCACTGTAAGAAGTCCCAGTCTGGAGATGGGCAGGCTAGGGAGTGTAATATCACCAGAAGTGAGAGAAAGCTGCTGCAATTAGGACGCCACCAGCTCAAATATGCAAATGTGAGACCTGTAGGGAGGGTAGCAGTGCAACGGTGTCAGATGGCGAAATGTCCTTTCAGCCTTCCCTGTACTGCTTGTGTTTTTGCTTATGCCAGGGGTTACAACTGTGGGCTAGCTGCTTAATTTCAGTGCAGCTGGAGAAATAGAGGCCAAATTGGGGATCTTGTTCCTCCACCCAGACTGATAAATGAGGATTAGCTCATTTGTAAAGTACTTGGAAGTTGAAGTGCTTTGAAGATGAAATGCGCATTGTCACTGCTTAAGTACTGTTAGTCCTTAGTGACACTCTTGATGACAGATAATAGGGCTGAAGGGAAAAAGGTTGAGCAATGCAGAGCAATTGATGAAAGAAAGAAACAATAAGTTTAGTGAGCACCTTTGATTATTGTGCAGGCTGGAGCTGCAACTCTGTGGAACTAACAGCATTTTAATGATGTGTCCACTGTTGTTGAGAGGAATACATTCACTTGTGGTTAACAGAAAAAGAACTTTTCAGTAAGGCAGCTGGACATCAGCAAGCATTTCAGCTCTGGCTTACTGTCTGACTGCTGAACTGATGCAGGCTGTGTTGTCTGCCCTTGCCACCTAAGACCTGGTTTGGGCTACCTGTCTTATTGAAAAGATTCCTGATTCCTACATAAGGGAAAGTTCACAATACGAACAGGTTGGAAGACTTGTTCTCAGTGTAACTATGTAGTAATAAGGGACTGCTGATAAGGGTTTGATTGTGTTTTTAACAGTTTGAGGCACAAGGTTTGCAAAACTTAATAAAACCTAGCTTCTTAGTTTGTTTTACTTTCCATGTTAATTGAACCTCTCAAAAGAGGGATCAGATGTAAAAGTGAGATAAGATTTTAGGCTTTGGTAAGATTTGGGCTCATTATGTGCATGTCAGCAAGGGGCCCAATTAGTGTGTTTTTAATAGGATTTTCGTCTCTCTTAAAACTTTAAATAAGAAGAAATAATGCAATCTATAATTACTGCTCTTGGGGACAAAACATTTGCTGTTTTTAAGAAGCATGGTTTCATAATCTTAGTCAGAGAATCCTCAATCTGCTCACAGTTTGCACACTAGTTCAAATGAAAAACAAAACAAACAAAAACATGTTAGACTAGCATGGATTGGCCCATCTTCCTCTGTGGGATGAATTAAAAATGGGAGGATTCCTCTTGAGTGTGTATCTGGCCACTCGTGTGATAAGAACTCATTCACTGTTGCTGTTGAGTTACGTTCAACCAGGTTTTAGGGGAATTAAACATGTATGGCCTATATTTTGAACCATGCTGATGTCTTAGAAGGGAATGGATTTAGCATTTGTTATCTGCAGTGAACGTCCTCCCTTAGGTCTGTTACTCTTGTTAGAAGCTAGGAGAAAAGAGAACATACAAATGACGTGGGGCAAAGATTTGTTTTGGATCACTAATCCAACCTTCACAAGCATTCCTGAAGATGTTTGTGGTCCAAGATTTGAAATCAGTTAGATTACTGATGTTTTTTACATTTGTTGTTGTATTTTTTTTTTACATTTACTGTTAGAAAGCCCCACATCTGAGCTTAACAGTGTAAACCTGCACAAACTTGAAATACTGTAGCCTTACCTTGACTAAACTATGTTACAATGTTGTTGATAAGGCTACATGCGTGAAAAGACCACAGGGAGGAGAGCAGGGAGGAGCAGGTTCAATACTAGGAGAAATTTCTTCTCCGGAAGTGTGATTGGGCACTGGCACAGGCTGCCCAGGGAGGTGAGGGAGTCACTGTCCATGGAGGTGTTCAAGGAGTGTTTAGGTGTTGTACTGAGGGACGTGGTTTAATGGGGAGATATTGGTGGTGGGTGGACAGTTGGACTGGATGATCTTGGGAGATCTTTTTCAACCTTGGTGATTGTGATTCTATGGTAGTAATCAAAGGAAGATCCTCCAAGTTAATCTAGATAAAATATTTGATGATTTTCTCTGTGTTTTAATGGAATTGTTTTAATCAGCCATTAACAAAAATCCATACTATTCCCTGGACTGTTTAACTTCCTTCTTTGTAAAGATGACCTGGAACTCACTGTGTACTTGTTTCCTATCTCCAGCCTCCTTGCACAGAATTCCCTTATCTGAGAACGGCCGAGGTTTACCTTGACGTAATGGGAGTCAGTGAAAAGCAGTGCTTCCTATGGGCAGCTCTGGAGCCACAACAGGGATGCGTGGCACACTTCTTGCGCCTCTTGGCCCCTGGATTGGTGGCCATCCCTCACTGGAGCTGTGTAGGCGTGGCTGCTGCTTGAAAGGCTGGGCCTGCACTGATTCTGATAAGTGGATACAGGACATGAGAAAACTGCATGAAACTGTGTCAGGGGAGGTTCAGACTGGACATTAGCGTCATTATTTATACCATGAGATTGGTCACACACTGGAACAGGTTTCCTAAAGAGGTGGCTGATGCTCAATGTCTGTCAGTGTTCAGGAGTTGTTTGGATAATGTCCTCATTAACATGCTTTAACTTTTGGCTAGCCCTGAAGAGGTCAGGTAGTTGGACTAGATGATCTTTAAAGGTCCTTTACAGCCATTCCATTCCATTCTAAGTCCTCCTTGTACAGTGTATAGTCTGTGTGCTATTGGCGTACTCATTGCTGCTGAGGCACTCCTTCCTGGAGAGTGATGGGGTCTCTTTATTTCTTGTTAGTTCTAAGTTGTTATTGCTCATGGAGGAAACCACACAGGATGGCTGTGAAAGGATAGCATCGTATTTGCTCTGAAATCATAGCATCATGTTTTTTAGAGCTGAAACTACTGGGCTATTAAAAAAAAAATGCGGACAGATTTTTTATTTATTGTTTCACACTGCTTGATGGTTATTCTTCTCCAGACAATTTCACCTGTAGGTTTGCTTTTACTTCTTTACTGGTGCCGCTGTCCCTTGCATCTGCTTACCGTTTGTAATTTATCCTTTTACTTGGTTGTTAACGTATGCTTTCCCTTTCTCTAGGGGCTGAAGTAAATGCTTCCCCGCTTTGGAACTTGGCACAGGTGAAAATGGAGCCACAGGAAAATGAGGAGGCCAATGTTCATGGCCATGGAGTCCTAGGCAGTGATGTCTTTGAGGAACCCATGTCAGGCATGAGCGAAGCTGGAATAGCACAGAGCCCCAATGGCTCTGAGAGCAGCTATGGTTCTCATTCTGCTGACAGTCTGATGGGATCCTCACCTGTCTTCAACCAACGCTGCAAGAAAAAGATGAAGAAGATGTGAAGAGAGGGGGCCTTTTTATTTAGTTCTGGTGGACTTGAAACAAACCAACAGAGTACTGTGGTGGCTATGATGTATAAATGGGGCTGGCCCTGATGTATGAGGGAGCTTGCATGAAATCATTATGAGAGTATTGATGTGTTTCATGTGATCTCCCCTCATAGCTGGCTTCTGTACTTCCATCCTGACTCATGAGATTGAAGATAACTGTATGCATTTGACGGTGTCATGTCTTGCTTTGGCAGACTAATGAGGAAGTTACAAGTGGAAAATAACTGTGAGGAGATTTATTAAGTTACAGAATCATTGAATAATTAGCATTGGAGCTTTCTGGTCCAGCCAAGGCAAATAGAGCAGGTTGTTCAGGACCCTGTCTTGTTGAGTTTTGAATATCTGCAAGGATGGTGAGACTAAACCTCTCTGGGCAACATTTACCAGCATTTGATTACCCTCATAGGAAAAAAATTATTCTTTCATCCAGCTGGAATTTCCATATTTCAACTTATGTTCATTGCTTCATTTTCTGTCACTGTTCATCTCTGAGTTCAGTCTGACTTTGTCTTCTCTAACCTGCATATTAATGGTTGTAGACAACAATGAGATCTCTCCTTAGATCTCTCTTCTAATATCTGAAAAACCAAGCTCCCTCAGCCTCTCCTTGTCTTGTGCTACAGTCCCCTAACCATCTTAGTGACTTTCCAACAAAATTGCTTCAATGCCCTTATTGTAAGAGGAAGCGTGAAAGTGGATGCTGTCTTCCAGATAAGGTCTCACAAGTACATTATAGAGAGAAATAATAATTTCAACATGCTGGCCACGCAATTACTAACTGTTGCAGGCAACAAGACAGTCTCAAGTTGGGTAATTTCACTGGCGAGAGAGCCTTCGCTGATGATGACGACTTGGCAAAGATGCTGGAGAGTGGCCTTACAGTGCCATCAGCTAGCTCCTTTGGTGCCTTCAGATGCATCTTGTCTGTTTACATGAAGTTGTGAGTGTCTAACTGGATGAAGTTTCTGCTAACTCAGTTTTCCTTTGCTCTACATAATACCTTGTCCCCCCACACCCTTCTAGTAGACCCAGGGGCAGACCTAAACAGTGAAAGTGTGTAGTGGCGTTGAGTACATCAGTCCCTTAAATTGCGGCCTTTGTTTCCAGGTTGTTGAATAGCAAACCCGCATTTTCTTTAACCTTTCTTTTGCTTCCAGTGTACGTAGAAAAGCTCTTCTTCACATTTCTCTGGGTTTCAACTCCAGCTGAACTTTGCCTTCCGTGATTCCCTCCCTTTGTGCTTGGACTGTGTCTTTATATCTCTCCTGGCCAGCCCATTTTCATTTCCATTTCTGTGTACTTTTTTCTGTACATCTGAGCTCAGTCGGGAGTTCCTTGGTCATTTGTACTGGCCTTCTGTCATGCCTGCTTTACTTTCTGCCCATCAGAATGGACTGTTCTACTTTCAGAATGCAATCTTTGAAGGTAAGACAGCGCTCCTGGACCACCTGAGGAGACCCAGGGCTGTTCCTCATGAGACCCCACCAAGATGTTCCTTGAAAAAAATGTCTTGTTCTGAATGTCCAGGGCTCTGTTCATCTTGTATACATTTCTCAAGATTTTAAATCCACAATTCTGTGTCTGCAGAAGCCAGGACCTTCAAGATTCTTCTTACTGCCAAGTTCAGCAGAGCTTCTTCCTTAGTTTCTTGATCAAACAATCAGGGAAGTTGACAGCCAACTGTTTAAGGTAGGGTTTTTCAGAGAGAATATAGCAGCTTTTGCCATTGGTTTGGGCCAGTGCTGCCAATGCAAACTTTTCCTTCACTCTTACTGGATTGAGTGTAGTCACTTCAGGCCAGTTGCTATCTTGACAACTTAGTCTGAAACAGAATCTATTTTACTGCTTGCTTTTATGGCTCAGCTGACTGATGACAATTTTTGTTCTACACAGTCCTCAGTTGATCACCTCAGTCTTTATCTTGATTCAGTGAGTATCTCTCCCAAAAGAAGCTAGAATGAACATGAATCAAGAATGAACAGTCACTTAAACTGGCTTTATACCTGTAACCCATTGGGATGTTTGAGGGAGATTTATCAGACCTCCCATTTGTCCTTAGTATTGCAAGTTTATCTTTTGAAAGGATGAGCTCCAGGCGTAGTATTTTTTTTGTTTCTGTATAACATGCCTAGCCTTAGTTCTTTTTTCCTTACTGAATTTCTCATCCATTTTACAGAAGTGCAAGCCAAACATTAAACTCCTCTATGTCTAATAAGAATGTGTGGCTACAGGCTTTTATGGACACTGAAGTTAAAATTGCTCATCACAGTCTTAAGGGTTCCTCCTGGGAGGTAAATTCTAGCTATTGAAGCCTAGTCAGTAGTTGAACGGAGGACCAATGTATCAGGAAATCTTTATTTTGATTCCCTCTGAGTCACCATTAGGAAAACTGCAATGCCCCTGTTTTCTTAACTGTAAAAGAAGAATAATAGTATTTGCTTCTTAGAAGTCTGTTGGAGATTCAGTTACTATTAAAAAAGGTACTTTGTTCCTTTAGAGAGTTTTGTTAGAGCTGCGAGCTTTTCTTCCATTTGGGTAGGACTGTTGCTGGCTGGAATGTGCTTTGGTGGATGCTGAAATGTTAGTGACCTATATTATACTTGTTTTAAACAAAACAGCTTATTATGAACAAGTATAGGACAGCTGTGCTATTTGACTGCCATAGTACAAGGAAAGCATTTTGGATGGTGTCCTCTCACTGAACTTTAGACTTCTGCATCTAAATTTGTTGCTCAGGGCCCCATTTGCAGCTGAAGGGAAACAGTCATTTTTAGGTCAACGTGGGTCTGACCTAGAAGTCTAAAGGAGGTCAGATGAATGGTGTTTTAGAAGTATCTATTTTTCCACTGTGCACCAATAAAGTGAATTCAGCTTGATTACCTCAGCTAAAGGCATCCACACCATCAATATTATTTAAGCAATCTGAATTTAGCCTTTCCTGTCTGGGAATCCTCCTGCTAGGCAGATGTTTTTTCTCTTCTTCTACACATTCAGTGGTGCTTATCTTTGAAATTGTAGTACTGGTCTAAAACCAGACTGCCCATCTTACTTAAAACAGCAGATCCAGGGTTTTTCACAGTACACAGGATGTGCTAGACGGGGGTCTTGAGGATCAGCCTGGTTTGGCTCTTGTGTCTGTCTTTGATACTGCATTAGAACACCTGTACATCGGGCCTTTGCCAAACTGTTGTGAAATATTTTTGAATTTAGGACACATAAGCAAAGTCTCTTGCACCATTTTCAGGAGCTAGAGGACAGAGTGGCTGCTGTCAGCATCGCTTGCTCATTTGCAAGACCTCAGATGGGCTAAAAATGAAAATCTGCTGCTCTCCATGGCTTTAGTTAAACCGCTTAAGCCTCAGTCTTAAGTGCTTTCTTTATATTGCTCAAGTACAGATGTTCTGTCTTACTTTTAATCGTTCTTTCGTATTTCACATCCCCTTTCCACACTCCCTTAGCCCTGTTATGCACACTGCTACAAGCCAAATCTGAACCCTCTATTGATTCAGCTGTGTTGTTGCAGTATAAGGGAGATGTGTTATTGATTCTCTTTGGGAAGCTTGTTTATGCAGAGATTAGAAATGCATCAGCATAGTTTGTACATTTAAAATGTGATAGCAGAGTCAAATCTGTTCCTCCTGTTTCCCATTATGCTGTATTGCTTCTGACATTTGTGCGCTGGATGTTTCCTTTTGTGCATATGGAAGCTTTACCTTGTAGGTGAGCCTTTCCCTTCTGAACATTTGCAGACTTTGAATTTACAGCGCTGTATATCATGCATGAAATAGTGAAATTTCAAATCGAGCGCACCAGCTCAGATACAGACAGTATGCTCTTCTGACGAACGAAATAAGATTTTACTAGGTGTGAGGAGCTAGTGAGAAGTTCATTGACCATGTAATCCCCAAATTTTAAGCTACACTGAGATTACACAATGGCTTGGAATGAAGCTCTGCTCTTGGCGTTGTTTTTTCCTGGCCCCTGGTAAAGTGCTCTGCTGACCCATCCGCTTCAGAAGTTTACCATTTTGTTCATCCTGTCGTCTTTCTCCTTTCCATTTCCAAATGTGAATGAATGGAAAATTGGAATATTGAGGGTTGAACGCATCCGTATCCAGTAGCATTGATGTCCTCAGAGATTTATTTTGCTGTGAATTACTAGGCTTTTGAAATATTTTGCATGGGAGTGATAGAGAATTGCAGGTGAGAGAATGCTGCACGTCAGATTCGTTTCCCTCTAGCAATGCCTTTGTATTCCTTTTGAAAAGTTTTACCTGGCATCCAACAAAGTTCACTGTCTAAATACCAGTGTGAAAACTTTAGTAAAAGTCAGACCGTGCCACCTAGTGATTTAATTCCAAGTCTATTCATACTAATTTGAATATGCCTAACGCTGTGCAGAAAAGGAGATGTTCCCGGCTTGGAAATTTACAACTGAAAAAGAAAATAGGAAAATAAGATTAGATAGGGTAGGTGTCGCCAATCTGATTATATGCTGAATTCTGGCATTAATGCTCATGTTACGTGTGAAAGATATTTTACTTAAAATGTTTTTGTACATGCATGTGAGTGAAATACATCACTTCCCTTGCGCTTTTATGGAACAAAATTGCTTGGAAATATTTCAGGGTTTTTTTTTCTTTTTTTTCTCCCCTGCTCTCCTGGAGAGAGCATCTTTGCAATTTCTAGGAAAACAAAAACCATTCTTCAGAAATAAAAATTCTGGAGTTTTTATGTGATTGTTGTTGTTGTTGTTGTTTGTTTGCTTGGAGGCATGGCATGGCGAATGCAAAGCCCAGCCTTGGAGTTCTGTCTGCCCCTGCATGAAATTTGGAATAGATCTTTTGCAGGCCCAAATAATGTTGATGGTATGGAGATTATATTGGTGTTAGTATCATAACTAGAGAGAGGAGTTGTTACTCCAGGATGTGGCTAGAGAAACTGGAAGTCTTATTTTTTTATGGATGCTACTGCTAGAGAGCCCTAGAAGATGTTGGTACCATAGTGGTAGTGTTGGTATTCATCTGATATCTCATAAACAGTTTGATATTTCTGAAGCACTACTGCTTAAATTAGCAGACCACCTAGGAGCCCTTCTCTCAGCCTTGTGATTTGCTCTTTTATGTGCCGGTCTAATTGTTCTACATACTGCTTTATTTATCAGGGACCGCTTTAGACTGTGGTGAATGAAGAGTAGGATATTTTCCCCTCTGTTCTGCTTGCAACATTAAAGCTGAGGAGTGATGTGTCAGATTTGATAGCCTTGTGAAATGACTGAAAATTTCATGTCATGAATTAAGATACACACCTGTGTTACCTGAGCAGGAGAGTGGGAACAATGACAGTAGTACTGCCCATCTCATTTTAACCAGAGTGGAATCTGTCCTCACAACTGCTGTCCTCTGAGGCTTGTAGAACTGAATTAATTTTCCAGTCCATGGGGGTCTGAGGTGTGCTTTGCACTTTCCTGGAGGAAAAGGACAGTAATTGCCAGTTCAGATTACATGCCTCTGCTTGAGGCATGAGAACGAGCCTACTTACGTCCTGGGTTCATGTCCCTCTGCCCCAGTGACCGTGCTATATCACCTGTGTCCTGGAACCAGTACTCTCTGAATAATCTTCTGTGTCATGGAAGATGCTCTCAGTTGAATGATCTGATGCCCTATGGACAGCTGCAGGAGTTTGACTACAAACCTTTCAGTGGAACGGAAGGGAGAAACAAGTGGGTTTGCGCTATGAATCTATATGGAGAGATACATATACAGAATGTTTTCCTCTATCTCTTTCCATGTCCTGCTGGCTGGCACTTCCAGGCAGACACCTCCAGCCATGGAGAGGGCAGCCTTGGCCTGATGGGAGGTGTGGCTCTGGAGAGGGCCCATCTTGAAGTGCCACAGCATGAGGACTGGCCCCGTTTCTGGCTGTGCTACCTCAACCTTAAGTGTGCTGGCAGCTGGGAGGCAAAGCAAATGATGAGTGAGATCTCAGCAGGGGCATCTCACAAGCTTTCCTGTGAGTGTGACTTGTCTCCTGCCCAGCCATGATGTGCAGGGGCTGGCAGGCCATATACCGCATGGTGGTGCTGGCTGCATGCCGTGCAGGGGCTGCCGGCAGCTGCAGACCCATCCTCTCTCCTCCCTAAAAAAACTCCAAACCCCAAACCGTGTCGTTTTCATGGCGTCTTTTATATGGGAGATTAGAATCGCCTCTGCTTGTTGCTATGGAAACACTCGAGTGAAAGAATATGACCTCATTATGATTTATGATGAAATCCCTTTTGGGGTGGGCTTGCTGCCCCAGCATGCTTGCTGTTGGGGGAACAGGGCTGGGGAATGCCTGGCCTTGGTGTGGGGGTCCTGGAACCTTGCCTCCTTTGTGCTTTCCCTCGGCAATCTGTCTGCCTCTTGGTCTTCTCCCTTTGGCTCAGCAGGTCAGAAACGGCTCCTGCTGCTGGAGCAGCCCTTCCCCTTGGAAATCAGCTCAGAAGCTGTGGCTGTATCACTTCTACCCCGGGCTCTGCATGCCTTTGGGAGGGTCACTGCAACAGGAACAGGGTCCGTGCAGTGAGCTGGATAAACAGCTTGGATGTTGTAACAGGTATTCCAGGGCCCTGGTATCCTTTATGTCTGTGTTTCCTTCAAATTATGGTTGCTGCCTTGAAGCCTCAACTGTCCCTGGAGCTGTGCCTCACTCTCAGCATTGTGTCCAATCCAAATGTTGCTGAGCTGCTCACCTGGGCTTGCCCTAATTGTAAAAAAAAAAAAAAAAAAGAAAAAAAAAAGAAAAAAAAATGATTTATGTTAGTTTTAGCTAAAGTTTTCTTCTCTCTTCTCTCTCTGTTCTCTCTTTGAGAGAAGAATGCTCTCTAGCAAGGCAAAGTGTGGTTGAGATGCATCTTTGGGGAGGTGACCCTTTATCCTTTTGTTAAGAGCATTATGTGGTCCCCAGGGCTAACCTGTCCTTTTGCTCATGAAGGCCATCTGACTGGGAGGAAAAGAAGAGGTGAGGTACTGGATTGTGAGGAATCTGAGATAACCTGGCCTGTTACTGGTACAGAGCACATGCTAATGTATTCCTAGGAGGCTGTGGAGGTTGGTAAAAAAAATGAGCAGCTACTTCCAGACCCTGCTATAATTACTGGTTACAGCAGCTGCTCCATCCTGCTGCTGGCTGACGAGCTGCTGGCCAGCATGGCAGGCATACTGGCTTCCAGCTCCAGCACAGAGCTCCTCCATCCCTGTTGCCTACAAGTTGCAGGACTGGGGGGCAGGACTTACAGAGAACAGGCAGGAGGGGTTCTGCTGCAGCCTGGGCTGGACATAGAGCATCTCTAAGGGTCTGTGCTAAGAAGTGATCTGCAGCTCTGGAAAACCTGTACCCCTATGTCCGTAGCTTGTCTTTAGGACTTGTGGGAAGAAAACTGGCAGTTTATCCTGTTCACTGGGTGAGCTGGATACCAGGAAGCCCATGCAGTCTGAAGGTTAGTTTGTATCTTGGAGGGCATTGGATCCTTGGCCAGACAACTTTTCCTTGCTGTTCTAATTGACATCCTCATTTTGACGAAGCTCACTGGGAAAGAGCTGCTAAATGGAAAAGCCCTTCTGGCTGTCACTGCACCTCCCTCTTCCCATCAATAAGTACTGGGGTGTATTTTTAACTGAAGGCCAATTTTTTTCTTCGGAAAAAATCTGGAAAATATTTCCACCAAGCTGCCATTCCTCTAGCATGCATCAAGGAATGCAGGACTGTGGGCTGGCCCAGCAATGTCCTTGGGCACTGAAGTATTTCAGCAAGTGATGAGAGGAGCATGTATGCCCTGTGCACTCAGAGTGGGAGTTTGCATGTGAGCATGTGTGCTGCAGTGCTTTGCCAGAGTTGGCCTTTGGTAAGTGGTAACCCTGAGAAAGATTGCAGAAGCTTACCCTTTCTGTGCTTGTTGAATAGTGTAAAAAAAGGCTGGAAAATGATAGTGTTTGCCAATACTAGCACACAAACAAGCAAATAGGGAAAACAGGCTATAGGCCTTTGTTGTGGTTTTTTTTTTTTCCGTGCATGGAGCAGCCACAATGTTGGTTTTGGCATTCCTGATCTTGCTGGAGGAAATTTACTGTGCTTGGTAAGTGTGATGTATCTGCTGCTGCAGCTGCTTTGAAGAGAGCCATGCTGAACATTTAGCAAAAATCTTTTTGTTCACCTGCAAAGCTTAGTAATAAATGGACTTTAGCGAATGCAACCAGCTCAGTTTAACACTATCTTCCTCCATTGTCATTCTCTTTATTCTTGTAATACTGTAATTTTACTATTATTCAAGTCAATATAAACTCTTCTATCATACAGCTGTCCTGAATTTTTCTAGTAGAGAAAAGAAACAAGGAAGCCAATTCCTGGTTGCTCCTCATGCCTAAAGAAAATAACATGAAATAATTCAAACCTAAGAAGCTTAGTATCTGAAACCATTTTCTGGGATTTCCTCACGAAAAAGAGATGCAACTCAACTTCCCAGCATCAGTGGTTACACTGAAAATACGGTAGTTGCATTTATATTCTGCTATCTTAATTAAATTTGTCTGATACGGCTGAGATGTCCTGGCCCTATTAACTCTAGGTGCCCTGTAATACAGAGTATTTTTGAACATGCAGGTAGGATAAAATATAATTATTTGTCTACTGAATTGATTTTACTGTGGAAAAGAGTGAGCTAACCAGCTACATCTCCGTATATCCAAATCTTCCACCACAACTTCAAAGAAACTGGAAAAATTAAATGAATAAAAAGATTCTCTCCTTTATGTATTCAGATCCACTAGCCTAAAGCTCAGAGACTTTTCTAGACTCATTTCCAATCTTTAAAAAATGAGCTTTGCACAACAGATCCGTGGGAGCTCCACAGCTCTCAGCAACTCTTTCTTTCTTTCTTCTTTCTACGTGTGTTAGCATGCTCAGCTTTGATAAGCTGTGCTCTTCTTGAGTTGGGTGCAAAATGAGCAGCATCACCCCCCTACAAAAGAACACTGATTAATGGCCAGTACTAACCAAGTTACAGCTGAGACAAATGGGAATTAAGGGCACCTGGCCTTGCAGCTGTAGGCTTGAAAGGAAGATGCTTGTTGGCCTGGCACAGACCCTTATGCACTGATTGTTTATTTTGTCAATTCTGAGTGAGCCTGGCATCTCTCAGAGACCTAAGCAGTTTCAGAACTGCAGACACAGGCTATAGCACTGTTCATGGGGGTTTTTAGAATGCTTTAATGAGACACGGAGGCAATTTTGCAGAGTCATGCTGCAAGTAGATGTGTACCTGTGGGCGCCAGTGTGGGACTGTGAAAGAACTGAAGTTCCTTTTGTATGAAAGGCAGATGGAAGGAACAGTGACAGTCAGAACAGGAAATCTGTGAGCAGCCTGATGTGGAGGGAAAGCATGAGCTCTTGGAGTGCCTCCTGAAAGGTCGTACTTGTAAAAGTGGAAAGAAGAGAGAAAGGTGACAGATTCTTCTCAGTGCCACAGAAGTTAAAGATGACGAGTCTTGATTTTTGCCTCCCCCCCTTGCCCTGAATCCTGTTGTATTGCTGAGATTTCAGTGATTCAAAGTGATCTAAGAAACTCTCAAGAGATGGAGAAAGTGATCTATGTAGGTACGTATTTGAAAAATGCTGATATAGTTCATATTTGTATATGCATTCATCTATGAAGAGATGTATGTAACATATATATATATATGTGTATGTGTGGTTTTGCAGTGCCATCTTTATCATTTACAGCTCCCTCAGGAACGTTTTCTACTTCTGTTGGCACACTGGCTTTGTGGGAAGTGTGACCACAAGAGTTTTGGGTGCTTCAGATAACCATGTGGTGCTCCTAGGATTTCATCTAGCAATCCGGATAGATGAGTGTGTGTAATTTTAGGCATGCGAACAACAGAATGTGGCTGTGCTGTGAATTTTGTGTGTACCCCATGCTTTTCTGGATCAGAGCAGTATGGAGGAGTAATGAGGAAAATTAAAAAAGGCTCATTGTGCTAGTTTTAGATCAGGATTTGCAGTTCATCTCTCTGGACACCTGATGCCTCTAGCTAACTGGCACGAATGATTGGGCTGCTTTGGGAATGATTTTGTATTCCACTGATCTGACAGCACCCGTCATTTCCGTGTACACAAGTGTCCATACCACTCAGTCACTTCTGCCATCGTTAGTGCTAATTGGCTCCCTCATTGTAGTACCCTTGGAGGAGCGTGAAAAGCCTGGATAGGAGTTAAGGGCCCATCTCCCCACTGAGCAGTGCTGATGCATGTTCCAGGGACAACCTGTGAATATACAACAACTTCTGCTGGCCTGTTGTGCTCCCTGGTCTCGCTATGGAGAAGCTTCCAAAATCCAGGGCTGTTATGCTTGCCATTTTCTGTCAGGACTGCGCTTTCCCCCACAGAAGGAATAAGAGGCTTCCTGCCTCAATAAAGATGAGAGAAGAAGAAGGGGAGAGACATAGCTGACATCTATAGTTCATGCATCAGAAGTGAGTTCCACTATATTAGTTTCCTTGTGAGAATTTATATAACCAGAAAACCCTGAAATCTGCTTCTTGAGAAGGGAAAAATGGAGTGAGTGGGCTGTGGAGAATGGAAGTGTCAAGGTTTTGTTCCAAGGAAACAGAGGAAAAACACATAGTCCTTCAACAGGAAAATAATGTTTGTTGTCCTCTGTCACTTCTGATGCTGCCCCATCAGATACAATGGCATCCCTAAGGGAAATAGAAGTAACCAGAAGGCATAGAAATCATTACACATTTTCAAAGCCTGTCTCCAATTGAAGCTATTTATATTCTATCTTTATCTTGTCAGTTTTAGGCCCTGAGGGGCTTCCTATCCTTTACCTCTCAATGTGTGTGTGTGAATGGTGGCATCCTTTTGCTCTCCTCTATCTTCTTTAAGGTCTCTGGTTGGTTGCCAAGTGAGATGCACGTAGATTTGCTATCTGGCAAAACACAGCACTGTTATTCTGTACTCTGCTCTAAATCTTATGCATCAGCCTCCTTCCAGCTTTACAGGTTTTGTTTGCATAAATGAGTTAATTCCTACCAAAAAGAGTCTGGATTGGCAGCTCTGAAGACTTTCATCCTCTTTTCACTCACAGAGCAATGTGCCTGGGATGACTACTATGTTGGCTAACAGTAGGGGTCAAATTGGGGAACTTTCAGAGTTTAAAAGCATGACCTTTTTTATAGCCTGAGCTGGAGGCAAGAGGCCTATCAGAGACCTGTAAGCTCTAGGGACTGGAAATGCAGAGAAAGCTCTAGATCACAGACTGCCTTCTCAATTGTGTGAGCCTCCTCAAAAAATGAGATCTTTCCTAATGTCTGGACTTTACAGCATTGCAAGTCCTGTTCAAGTCACTACTTAAGTGATGGCAGTTATCTTACTGGTCATACCTGAAACTGTGATTCAGTCCTTAACTAGAGGAAAAGCAATCCTTGGGTCAGGTTAGACTTAGATTTTCTGGAGATGCTGTTGGCAGATTCTCTGGGCTTGTTTTACAGGCATGATTCCATTGTGATTACCAGGGTAACTGCGCCTGTAACTGTCCCAGATATCAAGCTTCTGGGTCTTGGATCAGCTGAGTAGTCCTCCTCTTCCTTCCTTGCCGTGTCTCTAAACCCCTGTGCAGCAACGGAGCCATCCTGCAGCTTATAGCTCCACAGAAATGTAGACCTGGTGGAGTTGTAGAAAGGTCCTGTAATCCATTGTTTTATCTCAGGCAGGATTGCTAATATATGCAAATTGTTCCTGGCTGATGTTTTTCTCTGTGTCTGTAAGCAGACACATGAGTCTTGTGCAGTAGTAAAAAGGGGGTGAAGAGCCATCCAATCCTCAATAAATTACTTGGCTAAAGGCAGGTTAAACATTGTGCAGTATTAATAGAATCTCCCCAGTTAGTAAATTCTCTGAGTCCCCCCCCTCTCGTATCAATACCTTTCTGTAATCTTTCCTCCTGCCCTCTGGTCTCTGCTCTGCTTTGTCAATGTCCTTCCTCACTACCCCGTGCTCCCTTGGGCTCAGAAGGCACAGCAGGCTGTGCCCCAGCTGTATCCTTCCTGCACCTGTAAGGCAGTCAGGCTGCTGCTGGCCCCCTAGGCCGCCCCGCAGGTTCTGCAGCTCCATGAAACACAGACCTTGTCCTTAGTCTGTGGCCAAGGGTTTTGGAAATTCTAAAAATTATGCTGGCCGCCAGGCTCTTCTTCTAATGGAAGGGAGAAAAAGATGCCAGCTACATACATCTCATCCCAGATATGTGTGAGTTGTCGTGCTTATCATTACCATTGTTCATTTGTTGCAAAGCAGGTGTTAGCTGAGAAAAAACATAAAAGCTGCATTTTGTATTGTTTGTTCCTCGTTAAAATGATCTGGGCCCCCGTGGGCATGTGTTGTCTTAATATTCTGGTGCTGGGAAGTGCCACATTTTCATAATGAAAGCTGCTGCAGAAAAGCAATTCCGACCTCAGATAAAAGGAGAAGATTACACTTGCCACTCGAGTTATGGTATTAGAACAACTGATTTTATTTGTTTTCATTTCATTTTCCCTGTCAGCTGCTGCCGAACCTCCGTGCAACATTCTTCAGAGATGTTAATTGTATTTTGTGTGTCTGGATCCCCCTAAGAAATGACAAATGTTTTCACTCACAAATTAGATGTCTCTTTTCATTTAAACACCAACAAGGAAAGCTAATTTAAGAATGGTGGTGCTGTTGTTGCAGCAAGAGCTCTGATGTGTGATAGAAACTGATAAACAGACTTAGGGACCTGGAACAGCAAATTCGCTATCGGGAATGTAGATTGGTGAGATACTCATTTAATTTTTCCTTTAGCTGGTTCGCAAATGAAAAAAATAAAGGGTCACATGCACTGAGTAGAGTACAGGAATAAAGTGTACTTCAGGGCTACGGTACTATATTTTAAGTCCAGCGTTGAAGCAGACATAGTAATGTTTGGTCAGGGTTCCTGGGGTCATCCATGGGTGCCTTGCGTGAAGGAATTCTGGAAGGATTCTTCTAAGTTTTGAATGAATCTAAAGGAGGAAAGAGTTGGTATATAAAGTGCATGTAGGAGAGGAGAATATCAAGTACAGTGATCTGTGCAAAGTGGGATGGTACTCCAGCCAGATGAGCTGGTGAAGGTGCAAAACCTGCTCTTCTAGCAGAGGCACCATGGGAAATTCACCCAACAGGAAATCGTGCTGCAGACCCACATGAGTGTAGATATTTAGATCTGGAAACTCAAGCCTGAACTTGAGCTCCATGTCTGACAGTAACGTGGACAGGTAGCATAAAAGCTACTGGAACTTCACACTGGCCAAGCAGAGATACAACAACAATGCTCAGAAGGTGTTAATAATTCTCTGCTGTTAGTGAAACTGATAAAAGCAAATGCAGTAAAAAGATGACTGCAATGGAGATTTCACCAGATTGTCTAGAGGCCTTTATGGAGCTCAGTACCATCATGAGTAGAATTACCTCCTTGGCTAGAAGAGTTAGTTGTGAAATTCCCTTTTCCTGCACTTTGTTTGTGCTTCATGCGTGCTGGGGAAATCAATGCAAAACAATGTATTTTATTAGGTCTCTGGCTACCATTAAGCAGAATCAAAAATCTTACAAAATTCATCCCTCTGGCTCCATGACTTATTTAGATTGGTGGAGTTATAATATGATTTCTGTGAGTACTGAGAGTTCAGGGGCCTCTAAGAGGGGAAAAAAAAACACATGCAAGTTGTGCTCTTACTGCATTCAGTCACAATGCCTCACATGTGGAGGCATTGTGGATTTGAAGGACTTTGGAAGGTATGAAGTGGCTATAGCTGATAGGCCCTGTATTTCTCTCTGCTTTGCACAGAGCAAAGTATATTAGACTGCTAGGTCCCCACAGAAGTAACCGTGGAAGAAATACGCCAGCACTCCTTATGTCCTCCTTTCTGGGAGCTCTTGCCTTCTGATTCTTTATGGACAGATGTTTAATGGAAAAGGAGCACGTGATCATCAGGGAGGCAGTGGATTGTCTCCCTCTCCTTCGCAGATCAGCATCCCCCACATTTCAGAGTTCTCCTCCCATGCGTTCAAGGGTTGTTGCTTTTCACTCTGTTTTACCATGCTGGTATGGGTGTGTTCTGAGCAGATGCAGCTTTACAGCATTAAGCCAGCCGACACTTTCTGATAGGCGTTGTGCTCCCCATGAAAGGTGCAACAGTCCTTGACCAGAATCAGTCACTGTGTTCATCAGTAAATGCTCGAAGGTGACTCCAAAATGCATGTCCTAGCCACGTTTTTCTTGCTTCAGTGCTCAAGAGGAAAGAAGTCATCTCATAGTTACTGCAGCAGGGCTGCCAGCTGCTATGGATCCTGTCAGACTGTGGCCTCAGCTTATCCATTATGGAACAGGCTTTCTTATCTGCAGGTGTGCCAAACAAGTTTCTAACTTCATACCTTTATCTTTTCCTATGGATCCAATAACTTGTTGAATGGGAAATTCAAAGGAATTTAAAGCAACACTGCCCGTCCCTTTTTGACCTGTGCCATGCGTAGCTTGTGGAGAACATGGCTGGCTAATGCAGCTAGCCAGCAGGCACCTTGCCCCAGCCATGGCCGGCCTGGAGCTGTGGTCCTACTGGGGTAAGTTCCTACCTGAATGAGTAAGTCAGGCAGCAGCTGGTCTTTAAGAGCTGGGAGTTAAAAGTCTAGCAAGCAAGCTGATTAGAGCTTATCTGCATAAAAATGGAAATGAGTCAGAGAGGGGAGTACCATATTTGAGTGCAAATGCAAGCAATTAGCTCAAAGCCATTACTGTAATGGCTAGAAAGATTTTTTTTATTATCATTACTGAAATGCATTAGCAATATCTTTTTTAAAAAATGTAAATATACACAGTACAATCCCATCTCTCTGCGAGAGCATGAAGTAACCCCGTTTCAGTGGTACACGCAGAGAAGTCTGTGGAGGCTCTTAACCACCAAACACAGCAGAGCACAGAGGAATACGAATGAAGGCATTACCAGAGAGCACTAGAGAGAGGCAGCTGTGATTAGGTACCAACACAAATATTTACTCAAATGGAAAGCTGAACTTTCAGAAAAGTTTCTAGAAACATCTGCCCAGTAGTACCCATTCCTGGCCTTGGCCTGTGCCAGTGCCTCTCCTCCCCTTAGAAGTGCTTTCCCTCCATCCCTAGCAGGGCCTTTGGAGGATGCCTGGCTCAGGCACGAAGCATACAGGTCCCATCATGGGGTATAGAAGCACTGCAGACTTTCAGACTCCTGGTTGTGTGGGGAATGGGTGTCAAGTACGCTGGAGGTCATCTGTCAGTATCAGGGTGCTCTTGGGCAGCCTTGAGTTTTGTACAGAGAGGTTTTTGTCCTATCTCTCCACGTGATCCAATTAACATTGCTGAACAATTTGGTACTATATGATTGAGATAGATGGTCAAGGAAATCAAACTCTTTTCTATGGAAAATGTGATGAAAATGAGAAGTATTGTTTTCATTTGAGCTGGGAGCGTGTGGATTGTGAGTAGATTTTTTTTCTTGATCTTCTTTTCTCCCTTGAAACAAGAAGAGAAAGATTAAGAAAACAACAACAAAAACCCCACCAGCCTTCAGCTGGGTACTCCAGCAGTTGTTTTGGCCTGACTCAAAGAATACAGTGAGGGACAACTGTGAGGTAAGAGTGAAGAAGACCAGGAGAGTTCACAGTGAACTTGTCCTTTCTCCTGAGCTCTTTCCACGGTTATTCCTGTTGACTAGAGAGGCTGCCACGACAGCAAGACCTACAGTTCTACACTCTGATTTTTTTGCATCTCCGCTGTATTTCTTTGAGGGGTGTTGTAACATCAGTCTGAGCTAACAGCATGAAGCCTTACCCATAGGAAACCAAACTTAAACATGTATGGTTCTCAAGTGCCGTTCAGTGGGAGACGTTCTGTCTTGCTGTAAAGCAGATCAGTTAGCCACATAACTCAATCCAATAAGCGTGATTACACCCATTCATGTTTTTCTAGTGCTGTCAGAGCAGACGTATGGAAAAATGTTCTTTAGTCGAGATGGGAAATTGCCATGTTTTCTGAGTCGTGAGCACCTCTTCTTTAATTATAAATCTAGAATATGAACTGTGCCCTCCTTGGCAGATCTTTGCATTTGTAGGATTTTAATCACATCAGTAGCTCTGAGCCGGTGTTGTGAAGAATAGGCAATAACAGTGGGCTTGTTTGAAGGCATGGGTATTTGTTCCACTGACTGTTTATGGCGCTTGCTGAAGACAGCAGAAATAAACAGGGATGGGATGGAAAAGGCTGTTTGGTCCCCATAGACAGGGAATGAATTTACTGAACATCATCCTCATGAAAGTACCCAGTGTGTGTCTAACTTATACCCACCTCCAGAGCTTCATTGAGTTTGAACCTGGCCCACAGGTGGCATGAAAGCCACTGCCTCCTGGAAAAGGATGTGTCGTATTTTATGTGTGTTGTTTTCAATTCAGTGAGGTGACAAATGTAAGCCTGTTTATTATTACTGTGTGGCTGCTGTATTTCTCATAACTGCTTATTGAGGATTGTCTGACAAAGACAGAAAGCCCTGGATTGTGCATTCCTGCTATTTATATGCAAGGCTATTCTCTGTAATCCTTTCAGAGAAATATCTAAAGCCCTTGGCCCCACCAGTTCAGCCTAGCACTCGCTTCCTTGCTTCCATCTCCCAAGATGTCATAGGGCAGGGGGCCAGGTGCTTCAGTCACATACAGACTTCTGGTTCATTTCATGGCTGTGGCCACTTCCACCTGACTCAAGTCACAGACCAGCAGAAGGCCTTTGGGGCAGCTGTGGTAGGTGACCCAATGCAAAGCTAGCCCTCACCATGAGGCATCTTTTATTTTGTTTCGGAGGGCTCCAGTTGAAGCCCTCAACTAGGATGACAGAGGTGCTAGGAGCTAGGCAGCCACACCAGCTTGTTTCAGCAGCTCAGTTGGCACCAGTGCACATGGCAACGACTTACGTTGAAACAATTGCACAGCATTACTGGTGGAAGAAATTTTTTTACTTAGAAGGCGGTGAGGCTCTGGCATCGGCTGCCTGGATGCACTCAAGACCAGATTGGATGGGGTCCTGGGCAGCCTGATGTGGTGGGTGGCAGGCTTGCCCATGGCAGGGAGTTGGAGCTGGATGGGTTTTGATATCCCTCCAACCTAAGCCATTCTGTGATCCTGAGATGTGCTCCCAGGGTGTTTTGGAAGGAGGTAGAGGAGAGCATGTCTCCTCACTTCCAGTAGCTCTGTCTGAAATGCTTTCACTCGGTTCAGTGCTGTCTCTGGGTTCAGGAAATGGGGGCTGATTTCTGGGGTGGGATGGCATTGTGAGCACAAGAGAGCTGGGGATGAATATTGGGGTGAAAGGGATGACTTTCCTGAAGTAATTTAAAGCAGGAAGAGCAGAACTGGTGTTCAGCTGCCCCACACTGTTTCAGTGAGTCTTTGCCAGATGCGAAAACATACCTTGGCTCACTGCACGCACCAGAGGCCTTCAGAAAATAAATGGTGACACCCACTTTGACCGGAAAGCCCCACGTGAAGGACTTTGCATAAGTGTGTGGTCTGCTGCAGGAGCAGGGAGCAATGGGGTGAAACAAGCCCCAGCAGGATGCAGTTCATTTCAGCTCAGGATGGACATCATTTACTGACACGGCCCATTAGCGGAGCTGTTTGTTATACCAACTTAATCGTGTTTTCAGAAAAGGGAAAAACAATCAATATTCTCAGTTCATTTTAAAACCATAAATAACCACAGGTCGCTCTCCTGCCTCATTTATAGTACCGCTCTCAGCTGGGAGAGCGAAAAGCCCTGTGTGGGGCTGTCTGACCAGAAGGAATAGGCACTGCAGAATGAGCACTTTTCCTGCCTCCAGGCATGAGAAGGAGTTCCCACTTCCCATGGGTGATGCGCAGAGCAGCTGCAATATCATTTTCTGACCTTAGCTTTCACATTCATCATGACTCCTTGCTGCAAACTGCTTTTTCCGCTCTGGACACTTTACCATAGCAGACTCAGTCCATGGCCATGGAATAATTTCCTCTATTCATTATGCTTAAAGGAAGGCTCTGAATCAGAAACTCCAATACCTGGTGCAAGGTCTGTGAAGGCAGTAAGTTAAAATGCCTGCTAGCGAGCGTGTTCTTCACCTCAAAGCTTGCATGATTTTTTTGCTTCACAAAGCACGGGGACTGCATGCATCCTGAGATGCCGTGGTCAAATGGAGAGGGCAAGCAGAGCCGTGCTACAGACCAAAGGCAAGCCAATGTGAGTGGTACTGAGGAGATCAGAGAGCATGCCTTCTACACACCCTTACATTACATGAACTACAGCATAGGAAAGTGTGACCACATCAGTCAAACACAGGGTATTTCCTTTTGCTGTGCTTAAACTGGGTAATTTCACCACTACTGGCTTTCACTGGGTTTTCTCATGGAGCTTCCACAGTTCTTCAGATATTGAGGGATTGGCTGTGAAATCATATGCTTAATAAGAAAACATTAAAGGTGGGTTCTTTTTTTTTTGTTGGTTTTTTTTCAAAGGCTTACTAGGTTTCTAAATCTGTTTTATTTCATTGCAAACACAAGGAGAAGAAATGTCTTTAAAAATAAAAAGAGAGCTGAAGATCTGGGTGGTAGGCCTGTAAGATGTGCTATAAATGTTGTAGAAATGCCAGTGAGGCCAAAGCAGTTTGTGAGAATATCTGTCTATTTAAAATACAGCCTCTTAGTGCAGGATCATAATTCAGTCTTGTGCGTGGAGAAATATGCTGTGAGTGCCTAACAAATTTTAGAAATAATAACAATTAATAATAGATGAAACCTGAGCAAAGATGAATCACTACATTAGAGAACCCAGTGAAAATCTTTGGTTTCTTGTCAAGGACCCCACGCTGACAACCACGTGTGATACAGCAGGATATACTAGAAAAATGCTCTGGGACAGGGCTTGGGCATGCAGATCTGTAAGCTGAGTGATGACATCTGGGCTGGGGTAGAATGGTCCCATGATCATGACACCCCTCACTCTGTGCAGCTTGCTGAGCCATGTGGGACAGAGCAGAGCATGGTGTGGTGGCAGGACTGTGTCTCTGGGAGAGAGCAGCGTATGGGAAGGAGCTTGGGGAGCACTCACCATGCTGTAGTTCCAGAGGGAGTAGCATACTCTGCAGTTGCCAAGCACAGAGGGCGCATCTTGGCTTTGCCTGTGAAGCAGAAATTGTGGCTAAACAGCTAGGAAGTGTGCTCAGGGCTCACCTGAAGGCAGAAAAATCCATGGAAGTGTGGAGACATTGAATGTATGCTAGCATTGCCCGTTCCACTTTTAGCATCCTTTTGAAGACACATTTCTGCTGGGTTGTTCACTGTGAACCAAACAGATCTGTACATCAGGGATTGATTTTCAGTTATAGAAAAGATTCCTTTTGCTATCTTGGAAATGTAGAGAAATCATAAACTAATAATAGATTGTGTTTTTGACTATGTTCTCTTTACGTTGCCAAAATAATTAAAATAGACCTGAGTGTAAAGGGAGTTTTAACATAAATGGCAAATCATTGTTCTTCTCCAAACCTCTGTCATCTTCTGTGCTTATCCTCAGAGTATGAGGACTTGAGACCTGGCTCCATCACTCCTCAGTGTTTGAAAACTGCTCAGCACACACGACAGGCTGCTGTAAGCATATAATAAATAAGCACAGCACGACAGGTTACTGCTTGGGCTTCAAATTGGTTTGAAGAGCTAGTGGGAACATTGCCCAGCTCACGGCTTGTTATCCTTCAAGTGGACAGAGCTTTTAATGAGAATTTACCAATACAACAGGTATTGCAGAAAGTTTCTAAGGTGGTCAGTGATGCAGTGAGATTTCCTTACTTTCTTGTTCCCTTATGAAACTCTAATATTTCTTTCCCACTGTCTTATGACATGTTTTCTTCATTTCCTCAATTCAGTTTGTACGGCCAAAGTCACCTGTGCCATGCCTTACATAGACACAGGGCAAAGTGGTAGATGCAAGAAAATCTCCATTTATACAGTGTGGTACAACACAAAGAGGGTTGGTGCGATGATGCAGATGTGGTCGTTGTGGTTTCAGCATCACAGGAATGAGAGACCCTGCTATGGAAGGATACTTCCCCTTCTCAGCTGAACTCTGGAGAGGAAGTGGCCTGGAAGAGAAAAGCAGCTGCATTTAAACATCATCTGGATGTAAAATTGTACCACACTCAGTGAGAGCATCCGTCTCTGCCCACTAGTGCTCTGCTTACCCTGGTCCCAATTACTCAGGACTCTTATTGCAACTTCTTTGTCAGCTCTTAAGCGTACTTGAAGGAAGGAGAAGAAGGGGAAAAAATTCTGGGTCATTTCCATAGCTGTGTCTCCTTTTCCATGATCGAAATGACAGTCTGACACCAAAGTTTCTATTGTCAGCTGTTCCTTAGAGGGGATGATGGAAGAAAAAATTCCTGAGGTTTCCAATTACAAATGTAATGATCTCTGCAGAACAAAACTCAGTATCTGTCTGTAACGCAGACAGGTTGAAACAGAAGACGTAGAAGAGGAATAATAGGAAAGAGAGCATGACACACATAAGAGATGCTTCTGACATCTATCCCCCAATGATCTTCCGTCATTATTTGCTGAAAAACTCACTTTACTTGTTTGGGGATGAAGAAACTGGAAAATACAGAAACAAAAAGAGCTGTGTGTCTGGAGAAGGGGGTGTTCTTTCCCCTCCCACCATCTCCAAGGTTTTGGAAAAATTGATCCCTTTGACATAGCTGGACATCCTTGTGGATATCCAGTGATGTGTAATGTCTAATGACAGGTAGCAGTTGGCATATTTTAATTTTATCGGGGTGTTGTTGTTATTGTTATTGATTTTGTCAGCCCTTGGACCTGATTCCCACCTCAGCTACATTAGCAAAGTCAGACCCTTGCTCTGCATCTCTCTTGGGGCCGCCATGGGCTCTCTGTGTGCAGTCAGGTCGTGGATCATCTTTCTCATTTCTCTGACTGCAGAAAGCGCTTGCCCAAGCCTGGAGGGAACACGATCAATGTGCTAAAATTAGTGCAGCACAGAATGTTGGAGGTTCCTGGTCTGATTATCTGTGTTGTTTTGGGGCTCCTCTTTTTAGAACAGAAGCAAAATCAGAAACTTTTTCCTTTCCATTAATTTTACTTTACCCTATTTGTTTTCCTGCTTCCTGAGGGCTTTTGTAACCAAGCATTTCAGGCTGTTGTTTATCAGGCGCATTTGTAGTTGATAAGCTGATGACTCAGAAGAGCAGTTAGTGCAGCCAGCAGAGACATCAGTAACAGCATGCTTTTGCAGAGTGGTTTAGGGAGAAATGTTATCTGCTTGGATGCTGTTCTTTCCTGAACTTAACATTTCTTTTGAATATTTTTTTTTCTGTGTGTGTGTATCTGCGTGGAGAGGCTGTTTCCACCTGTGAGATGACGTACCATCTGCCCAGCACTGGAGGGCACTGGAAAGGGAAAACTGGAGGAGATTGGCCAGAGTGCTTAAATTGGTGCCCTTAATGTGCTGAAGGGTTGGACCTCTCCAGCTGGCAGTGGTTAAAGGCTGTGGGAGTGCATGGGAGAGGATGAGGGCAGCAGAAATCATTTAATTAACCCTGTAAGGAAGCAGGCAGCATGCAGTGAGCTGGTGAAAGTAAAAAGGTTTATGATAGAAAAGGATAAACAGCTGCCAGGTAAAGCTGCTTGGGCATCAGGTGGCTTCGTGGGGGGGATGGGAGCAGAGGGTGGAATCGCGACTGCTTGACCTCTCCACCTCCTCACATCTGAGAGTCTTTCAAGCACATTGGGGTTAAAGGTTATAGGCTGCAGAAAGTTAGCTTGAGCAGGAACGTTCCCTGCTTCACTTTCAGATGAGAAACCTGAGATGAGCTGAGTACATACCTGTGGTGGCTGGAAATGCAAAGGATGGGCACTGATTAGTTGGCTTCTCCTTCAAGTCTGCTCTTCCTTTGAAGATTGTTCCATCCTGCTTCCTGAAATGTAGGAAAATCTGAGCTTTTTCGTCCTTTTCATCATCTCACATGAACGTACTCTTTGCCTGTTGGCTTTGCCCTTGCAGGTAGGTGGGGAGGGTGGATAAAGTACTGTTTTACTGGTTAAAAAAAGCGGTTTTGTGCGCTTCTCTGCTTATTTTAGTTTGAGAACTCCTCTGAACCAAGATGATAAAAATGGGGATATTCTGTGTTTCTACCACGAAGACTTGCTGGGATAATTATGGCTCTATGCCTGTACTGACTAGCCCCTGTCACTGTGCATGCAGCGTTCAGATGTGTGGAGTGACAGCTTCTTCAGGCTCTAACCAAAGGACTGGGATGCACTTTTTCCCATGTGTTTTAGTTAAGTGGATAAGAAGAACCTTTGCACATAGCATGGCATGAAACCTGTCTAACAAGATCTATAAAAGCCAGGGTGTCTGCTTGAGTGTTTCAGATCTTGTCCTGGAATACACATAAATGTACACCAGCATCCTAACTGTGACTGTAATGTATTTGATGTTCCTAATTTTAAACTAACTACTGCAGAAGAAGGTAAGTCACAGAAAAGGGCAACTTGCACCCGCATTGAGCCTTGTGGCACTGTTATTACAATGCTAGCTGAGAGAGCTAGTGAAAAGCTTACCCTGATTAGTCTGTAACCTTAAGACAATAATTTGTTGAAGGTCGTAGATCACAGATCTTGAAGATTTCTGTTCAAAGCTTCACCTGATCAAGATCCCCTACTGCTCTAAAAGTTTGCTGAAGACATACAAGTGCAGATGTAGGTCTTTAGGCAGCTCTTCCAGAGCGTCTCTCTAGAGCCTTGTCATCTCCCTTTGGAGATCACAGAAGTCATCATGCTTCGTGTCTGTGGGCTCTTCATGTGCCTCTGATCTTCAGGATCAGAAGGGTAAGCAGGCTCCTACCTCCTTGCTTCTAGGTGAGGATGGCGCATTGCAGCTATCTCCTGCAGGAAGAAGTTGACAGCAGGGAGCCAGCATCCCTCGGCACATGATGTAGACTCACTTGGCTGAACCCAGAGAGGCCATCAGGCAGGCACCCTTCAGCATGAGCACTGAGCAGGATGCATAGCTGGTGGGCAGGGCATGAGCCATTGCTGCAGGACTCGCAACTAGCGGTCATACCCCAGGGGCAGTGGTGATGGGCTGTGGGTGCCAGGGCCCAGGAATGGTGTGCATGGATGGACATATAGGTCTGGCAGCAAGGACAAGACTGCTCAGTCATGGGGGTTCACAACCTGAGCTGTTCAGTGTTTTTTTTTTTTCCTGCTTATTTGGTGTTGTGCATCATCTAAATAGATTAAAATCCTGTTTGCTGCATCTGAGGCAAGTTCAGTCTAAATGCTCTGATCTCTAAGCATGGGATTTCAGCTCCAAAACATGGCCTTGGTTAAAATGCATAGATTTCTGGGCTTTTAGGCTGCTGCTGGGGATGAATTTGTTTCAGATTTTCTCCCGTACTGCTGTGAGCTCAGTGCAGCCATGTTGTGCAATGCTGGAGAACCAGAGAGGATTAACAGGAAGTGAAAGGGATTCAACCCTAAAGCCAGACGAATATTCCTCTAATGCCAGTTTTCCAGCTGAGCAGTAACTTGACTTTAGTGGAATTACCCGATTCATACCAGTGTACGTAGAAGGTCCTGGATACCGACCAAACCTCTATTTGATTTAACTTGCAGCTGATTTTTTTATTTTCCAGTAGCAAGGGTTACTTGGATACTGATCCTACTTTCTCCCAAATCCCAGAGTACAAGTCTGTGGAAATTTGGATTTGGACCCTATCTCTGTCAGCTGATCCCATCTAACTTCACCATCCATTGTGAAGAAAAGTATAAGAACAGCCATTGTCTCCAAGGACAACAAATGAGATTTGAAGGAAGTGTTAGAGTTAGGATGAGAAATGAAGGCTGGAACAATGAGAAGTTTACAAACTCAGCTTGCTTTGTTAATAAGTCAAGAGAGGAGACATCAATTCTTCAAACATGATTTCTGCCCTGGTAATGTTCCTTTAAGAAATGTGAGGCATAGTGAGACACCCTAAGGTTTCATTCCTGTTGATGGGGTCTTTGCTGTGAGCATTGTTATTCTGATCAGCTTTGACATCTTATAAAATAGCACTTATTCTCTGAGTAATCCGAGAAGCTCTTCAGAATTCATGAGGCTTAAGTCCAAATAATTACATTTATTGATCTCTGCTATGTGAAGAAAATTTCCAATTTATTGCAGACTTGTTTGGTGTTAAACCGCAAATTAGGACATGTCAGGTTTTTCTCTTTTTCTGTCTCTATTTTTAATGCTTTTTTGGGGCCTGAGATTGTTCACTGATAGCAAAGGCTGTCAAAAGTGCTGTTACTGAGCAGGTAAATTGAGATGCCTGGTGCTGTCAGCAAGCCCCGGGCCAGGGCAGCCCCTGCAGCACTCCAAGGGGAGGAGAGAAGGGCTGAGGTCCTGCAGTTCACAGCCCTGATATTCTCCTTCCCACCTTGCCACAGCCTTGTTGCAGGAGGGTGGATGCTAACTGCTCTGATCTCCTCTGGAGAACAGAACGGGGGTAATGCTTCCACCAGAATAGTGGGGCTAATGCCTAAGCACTTGGAGATCCATAAATTCACTCCCTGCCCAGAGGTTTCTTCTCTGGGAGAAAGAGGCTCTTATTCCCTCTGGTCATGCCAGAACTGAAGGAAAATGACCAGTATGGCTTAGTGGTTGGTAGAAGAGCCATCTGTGCTTTGTCTGGACTAATTCCCAGTGGCACCAGCTAGTCTTTGTGGACTAAAGATTGTTTCAGGTAGTCTTCAGCCCCATGCACCCACTGCTAGAGGGCCCCGCAGCAATAGCGAAGGAGAGGAGGACTCAATGTCTGAAAAGAAGACAGTCCGCTAGGCAGCTAGATGATAGAAGGTCTGCTTCTGTGACTTGGAGTGTTCTGCTCACTTCATGAGTGATGGGGCATACATAGGAAAGCAAACTGTGAAGTTCAGGGCTCAGGACGGATGGTAGGGTCTGTCTGCAGAACACTCTGGTTGGATGTATGTGTTTCTCCTTCTGAAGGTAGCACAGGCAAAGAAAACATTGTGAACTTTGTTTTGAGCATGGAAAGTGCCCAGGTGATAAACAGTTTGCTAGCCTGGAAGTTCAAAAGCCAAAGCTGATGAATACAAAGCCATGACAAATATTGCAGGGATGTCTTAGTACACACTGCACTGTGCATTGGCTTTCTGCTGACAGAAGCAAGGACTTCACAGCTTGCTGGTCTCCCTTGCTGCTGGGCTCTGCACCAAGGCTGTGGACAAGGCGGCTCAGTAGGCATTGCCTGTGACTGGGACACTGATCTGGCCTGGCTGCACGGCAAGACCATCCCAGTGCCCTGGGACATGCGGCTCTACTGCTCTCCAGTAGGGCAGTGGAGGCTTGACTGGGGCTGGCAAGGGATTCAACTGGGAAGGAAGGGGATGCTTGTGTAGGGACTGAAAGGCTGTTGGCAACAGCCTAATAAACAATATCTTTCCCCAAATATATCTTTAAATTTAGACCTCAGTTTAATAAGGCAGTCTTCACATGTTCCTTCAGGGCGCATATATAATTTAAAAAATGTTTATAAAGGATTAATGCACTCCAGAGCCCCACTGACACAAATCCCTGTCATTTCCAGTGCCAAGAGCCAAAACAGTCCAGCTTATTTGAAGAAACTCTTTTATCTGTGTGTTTATCTCTAAATTTGGCACTGGGAAAAGTGTTAGATTCACAATCTTTTGTTTATCTACAGGAGTCCTTTGTTTATCTAGTAAACAGGGACAACACAAGCAGCAGGAATGCCATTTCTGCCCATGCTTAGTCTATCTTTTATGTTTTGCATATAGTAAGTTTTCATGGAAGACCTTAAAGCTTTTGATAAGTTTGTGTTTATTTCTGTCTCCTTCGGCCATACAGGTTGGTGACCTGTGTCTCCAGTGTCTTGGGCAGGGAATTGTGAATTGTATCTGTCTTTTGCAAAGCGTTTATTTATCTGTGGCAGTTAAAAGAGGGTTCTTGAGGACAGAACCATGATTATTTTAACTTGGCTGATAGCTGTGCAAGAGGGAGCACCAGCACTGGCTCCCTCCACCACCTGGTAGTGGGCTCTTGGTGGTTGCCCCTGTGGGACAGCAGTGGGTTTGGTTGCTCCTTTAGTTGGAGCCAGCAGTATTTCCAGGTGGGCCTCAGTTTTGGCCTTCTTACTCTGCGGAAGGGCTAGCTGAAGTCAGCAAAGCTGGACATAGGGAGTACCTGTTCCTATCAGGAGAGGAGCAGGAGGGCTTTGAGGGAGCCTTACTGCTCTTCTGGCAAGCTTCTGAAGGAAGGACTTGTGTCTTGAGCACCATCTTTAGATGTTCAGTGCCAGCAATAACCTCACTAGGGCTCTAGAAGAGAGTATCCAATCTCCACCACCCTCTTGCCTTGTTTGAGCTGCCCTCGTGCAGCCCTATTTCACTGCTAGGGGTGTTGGGGTTCCCGGGATGCTCCTTTCCCGTGGGCTGCTTGATGATGTTTTTCCCTGAGGCTGATTTGTTTAGCAGAGGGGGAAATCACTGCTGGGAGAAAGGAAAGGGCTGAGGAGAGGGTGAGCTATGCCTGGAAGGTGGGGAGGTTTTGCCTCACCATAGGCATTGCAGAAAGCAGCTTGTCATTAACAAGCTAGGCTTTGCTTCACCTAAGGTCTTTGCAAATTATTGTTGTGCACTACTCCTCTCCTGCCCTTTCCTTTCTCTGCGCTCCATCCCGCTGGCCTTTGATTCAATAAATCAAAGCTTAGTGCCAAATCTTGTTAAATTCCAACTTCCTCATTAATCCGTCTCTGCCCTTTGGGAGATGAAAGTTTGGAAATGTGTTTAATAATGAGGGTTGTGATATGTGAATAAAAGACACGAGAAATGTAAACTCGGACAATGATCAAAGATGATGCATTAGCTCTGATGAGAAACTGTATTGTTACTAACACGTTGGCCAAACTGATACAGAATGATAGCAAAAAATACCTACTGTGGTGCTGCTGATGAAGTCTCAGCTTGTGTTTGGAGGAAGCTGAGAGGAGCACGTAGAGGAGAGGACCTGTGAGACTTGCACTTCTTGTGCTTGGGGCAGAGCTGAGTAATTTCAGTTCTTGAGGCAGATGAAGGGCTATCACATACAGAGATGGTGAAAAATATCCAGTTAGGCTTCCATAAAATATACTAGGAAGTATTCCTGTTTCTTTTTTCTTAATTAAGAAATGCGAATAGCATTATTCTGGATTTGTTTTTATTGCTTGACTGCCATCTTTGAAAACTGATGATACCAGGTTTTTAGTTCCACTTTCTCTTTTTTTTTCCTTTCTTCTTCACCAACTCATTTCATTTCCATCATCCTCTTTTTTTCTTCTTCCCCTCTACTCAGTAGATTAAAAGGAAAATTAAAGAGGAGTGAATCCAATCTTCCACTGAGGTCTAGATCAGAAATGATGAATGTGCATTTTTAAGTTTATTTTCAAGCACCGAAAAGGGAAAAAAAAGTCAATTTCTGTTAGAGCTGTTATTCAAAGATGGAAAAATGTTTGACTGACTGGATTACATAGAGTGACGTTATTTTAATGCTGGGAGTTGGGACATGCTAGAATCTGCAGATGATGCTGTGCCCGTAGGAGATGCTCTTGTGATGACACCAGGGTTTGCCCTTGTCCTGCTCAGGCAGTGTACATCTGGCATGACCAGCCAGTGGCCTTGTGGCTGCCCCATGGCCCTGGCCCTGAGACACGCTTCTCCTTTGTTATATAAGATATTGGCCACTTTCTCTTTGCCTGAGCTTCCCTCCGGATGGTGCAGGGTGCACAACACAAAACACCTCTCCAGCCCTGCAGCAAGAACCTGAAGCTTTGCAAATGAGAAGATGTCAAAGGAAGGGAGCGGCGCTGATTGGGCCCTTTGCGACAGACTTGGAACTAAAGAATTTCCGAGCTTTCAAATCCCAAATCCAGTCACTTTAACTGCAAATTTAGTGTTTGGTTTTTGTTTGTTTGTTCTCTACATTCTCTACTGGACACGGAGATCTGCTGACCACCAATCCAACAGCTTGTCTTGAAAGTTTCCTTTCCTATTTTCTGGACCAAACAATGCGTGTCCTTCACCATCTCTTGATGCTATGCTTCCTTAAGCCTTTGTCTTTATTGCTGCTGTCTTCTACATTTTCATCTTTTATCCTCGTGTCTGGTGCACGGACACCAGCCCAGCCTCACTGGTGTGGAGTAGCACAGAAAGATTTCCTCATGGTTTTGCAGACGATGCTCAGTAATGATTGCCAAAACAAGACTATTCATCTTGAATTTGCATTTCACTGTAACCTCAAATGTACACCTTACCTGTTATTCTCTGTCTGATGTCTTAGCCTTTGCTTTCTTCTTTCTTAGTTTAATATCTTGTCGAAGGCTTTCTTGAATTATGTTGGTTTCATACCATCTCTCCAATTAACTGAGATAATTTTGAATTCGGGTCCTGTTCTACAAATGTCCTCTTCCCTAGGAGTGATCTGCAGGTTTTGTAATACATGCTGCCTTCAGTTGTTCAAGTTACTGTGAAAAACTGGAACAGAGCCAGGACTGGGGCGGTTTGTGTGGGATTCATGTGAAGTCTCATACCAATAGGTTATCAGCAATACTTCATCTATTTCTTTTCTTTACTTTTCCCCTGACCTAGCTGCACTCACAGGCAATGTAGGCCAGTGACTTCCACATCATGATCTCTGAATTGCTAATAAGCTGTGAACTCATGGTACATGATCCACACTTGATCCAAGAAAGCACTCTTCCTTCCCATTAAAAGTTTAATGGGAAAGCCACAGAGTATTTCCAAGGAAATTTATGGCTAGTTATGTTCAAGGACCCAAAAAGCTAAAGTACTGCTAAGCTAGGCTGTACTGTCTAAATTTACTTGTGGCCTTGTGGGACAATATTGAAAGCTGTGCTAGAACATATATTTCAGCCACTTCTTTCTGACCCACAAAGCTTGTTACCTTGTCAAAGAGGAAAATTAGTTTGCTCAGAAATGAACAACTGATTCAATGTTCATTTTGTTGAAATGAATAACCGAAATGATTTTTTTCTTGATGATTTCATTATGCTGAGTTGTTTTTTTATCCATTTGTTGTCTTTTGGGTCTTTATATATTGATGAGGTAATAGTCTGTTCTAGGTTTTGTGGTTTTTTTTCCAGGGAGACTAACTAGTGTACATTTTTCCATGCTTTCCCTTTTCCTGCATTATAAATAAAGATATCATATTTGCCCTCCTTTAATCTTCTGGGATCACTCCCATACCATGAATTTCAGGGATAATTTCTGAACAGTTCAGAGATTTCTACAGCTGGTACCCTCAATGCCTGAGGGTAGATTTCAGAAGGCACTGATAATTTGGCCGCATCTCATTTATCTCAGGATTTTGTTCTGTCTGTGCTCTGGCTTGCATTTCTGTCCCCTTGTTAAAATTAATTTTTGAAGTATGTTATGAAGCCTGAAGCAGAGATGGATGAGGCTACTTTATTCTTCTCTAGATCAGCCATCGTTTCCTCTTTCTTTTCTCATTAAATAATAGACTGTATGCTCTCTTTTTCTGCTTCTACTGATATCGTAGTGCTTTTTCTTACGGCCTTATGTTCTTTACTAATTTTAATTAATTCCTTGCTTTAGCTTTTCTGATTTTTGTGCTTCTATTATTCTTTTCTGTTGGTCTTTATCTATGTGGTCTAGTTTTAGCTTTTGCTGTAAATTCTATTTGATTTTCCCTAAAGAGATGCAACTATAATGGTCTCTTATTCGGCTCCCTATCTTTCTAGCACAATAGGATAGGTTGCCATTGTGCTTTAACATGGTCCTTCTCAGTAACTGCCAGTTTCCCTCCTCTTTGCTGAAATTCCCTTCTCAAAGGCCTCATCTGCCATGTTGCTGAGTTTGTTGAGCCTGGGAGAGAGATCATGCATTTCCTTTGGGATTCTGCTAATTCTGCCTCTCTTCCAAAGAGGGTGCCAGAGTTCAAATCATCTGCACCCAAATGACTTCCCAGCTGGGATTCTTAACAAGTAGCTGCAATCAAGCCTTCATTTTGAAGAAACTCATAGATTACCTTCTTTCCTTCTTACTCTTTTTTTGTCCCTTCTGAGTCAGGGGATGTGGGCTCTTCTGTCTGTTTTCGCTCTGCTAGGGGTTTTTTGGCCATTCCAACATCCCTGCTGTACCCCATCATCAGTGATGTGTGTAGTCACTGCCTACTAGGAGATCGTGTTCTTCCTATTGCTCATACTCCATGGGCAATTATGGACCACAGACCACCCAGAGGTGGGGAGATGAAGTTGTGGGATATGCTTTTGTTGCCTATCTGATGGATGTAGCCTCTCTGCAACCACTTGACTGGGCCCAGGAGCAGAACCCTGTCCTACAGATAGATAAAGGGCAAAAAGTAGTCAAAACTGTCAACAGTTCTTCACACAATTTCTTAGAAAAGCCAACGTTTTAGTGTCTGCCATGAAATATATTGTTTTCCAATAAACTGAAAATGGTTTGGTTTACAAAACCACCACTTTCTCTTTTATTTTTCCTTCTCATCTGGAAATTGTCCAGTTTTTGTTTACAGTAGCTCCCCTGAAACATGAAGGAAATGACATTTCTCCAGATAAATATCTGTTTTTCTGCAAAATTGCTTTGATAGAAAGTATTTAGCCAGCTCTATAATTTAGTGACTTCCCTCTGCTAAGTACAGCTTACTCCTCTGCTTTTTCTTTGCTTTCTCTCCACAGCTGTTCCAGAAGTGCTGGGAGCTCATCTTGCAGGTACTGTGATGCCATCAGCAGCATTTCAAAAAGCCAAGTAAATATGTTTGCCCTTTTCATTCTCAGATCAATTTTATTCCTGCTTGTATGACTATGAGCAGTTCTTTTAATCTGGGAGTGGGAGGGAGGATCTAAGCAAAGAAACAGATATCCATACCCACTAGGTCAAGTAGTCCAAAGCCCCATTCAGCCTGGACTTGAATGCTTTCCAGGAATGGGCATCCACAGCTTCTCTGGGCAACTTGTTCCAGCACAGGCATAATTCGGCTACAGTCATCTGTGTTTTTTGTTTGGTGGGTTTGGTTGGTCAGTTCGTTTTCAACTCAGAATCAAACGGTGCTTTCTGTTGCTGAGAATTCTGGTTGGATCGCCAGCGTATTGGCTGAGATGAGCAATTTGCAGTTGAAATATTAACTGTAACTACACGGAGAATAGCGTAACCCTGTTTGATGTTCCATCCTGGAAGTGTGTGGTGAGCTTTGACTTGCAGCCAAGCCAGCAGTGCAGGTGTCCCAGAACTGCCTTGTTGTCCTGGTTTCAGCTGGGACAGAGTTGAATTTCTTCATAGTATCTGGTATGATGCTATGTTTTGGCTGTGGGGGAAAAACAATGTTGATAATACATCGATGTTTTAGTTATTGCTGAGCAGTGTTGTATGAAGCCAAGGGTGTATCAGTTTTTCAGCTTTTCATATTGCCCTGTCAGTGAGGGGGCTGGGGAGGGGCCAAGGATCTGGCAGGGGACAGAACCAGGACAGCTGACCTAAACTGGCCAAAAGGATGTTCCATACTGTATGGCATCATGCAAAAAACTATAGAACTGTGGGGAGCTGGCCAGGAGGCAGATGCTGCCAAGCATCAGTTGGTGAGTAGTGAGCAATTGCATTCTGCATCACTTCTTTTTCGTAAATATATGTATATATTTTATCATTACTATTATTTCTCTTTTCCTTTCCTGTCTTAGTAAATGGTTTTTATTTTGACCCCTGAGTTTTACTGTTTTTCCCATTTATCTGCTCCCGCTCCACTGGGAAGAGGAGGAGTGAGTGAATGGCTGCTGCTGGGTTAGATGACAGCACACGTTACTGTCCTGACTGGGCTAACAGGCATGCATGAAGTGATTAAACTTTTTGTAATTATTCATTTTTATTGTAGGTGCAACATCTTCCCTGGTTAGTTTGGTCTCATTTTGGGGTCTGGTGATCAGCTCTGATGTGGGCGATGCCAACCGGCCATTTCCTCCACCAATGATACTTTCTTGCCTGCGAGAGCTACTGGCCATGGGGTCCCCTCCCTGCTGAGCCCCTGCAGAGCTCTGTGTTTTCTCAGTCTGAAAATTAAACATTTGGATGCTGGAAGCTGTTCTGCTGGCAGTTCCTGTTAATGATGAAGAATTACCTATTATGCCAGCATTGGGTGGCTTTGACAATTCCATTACATATTACTAATAGCGCTAGTAATGTATGGCAGCTTATCCTTGTTTGTGTGCGTGTGTGCATACATATGTGTGCAGCTGTGTGAAGATGCCTTGGGGAGGCAGGGCTGGAGACAACAAATCTGTTGGCAGAATGCAGCAGCCACCACTGCCACGTCTCCCTTCCTCCTGCAGGGGTGCCAGGATGGCAGGGCAGTGCCTGGCTCTGCCAGCCCTGGGAGCAGAAGTGAAGGAAAGGTGGCTGCTGGGAAAGATGCTGATCCTTGGTGCTGTGGCATCCTCTGCTGCACCATCTGCCTGCAATTCAGGAAGCTGATTCCCGTTGTCTCCCATTGGTCAGCCATTCTGCAGCTATTCTCCCCTTTTCTCCTCATCTTTATGCTCTGTTCTTCAGCTGAAGCATCCCATTTTTGGAACATGTGTATGTGGTAGTTCTCAAGGGCAAAGCCTGAAGCAGTGGTACGGGGCTGGCCAAGTTACAGGTAGTGGAACTGCTTTGTTTTCCCACCTCCTCAGCAGCAGCCACACTCACGGGATTAAAAAAAAAACAAAAAACAAAAAAGAAGAAAGAAGGAAAGGAAGAAAGAAAGAAAGAAATTCTTCCTGTGCTATAGTCATACTGCAGCAACTCTGCCCACAGCAGGGTTTTGGAACTAATGATCTTGAAGGTCCCTTCCAACTTGAGCCACTCTATGATTCTGTAATACTGTAAAGGGTGTAGATATGATGTGCACGTGACTGGTGCAAAATTAACTTTTGTTTCAATGTCTCTGGAGATTACACTCATGCAGCCTCAAGAGGAAGGGGGATGAGAGGAGCTGCAAGCCAGAACACTTGGGTTTTTTGTCACTTTGTTCCCATAGGAAACTTGGGGACCCCAGCACAAAAAGGATGTGGTATTGTTGCAGGTCCAAAGGAGGGCCATGAAGTTGATCAGAGGGCTGGAGCACCTCTCCTATGAAGAAAGGCTGAGGGAGGTGGGCTTGTCCAGTCTGGAAAAGAGAAAGCTCCATTGAGACCTCATTACTGCCTTCCAGTATTTGAAGGCAGCTTATAAACAAGGTGGGAGACTGATTTTTTTAACGTGGTCTGATAGTGATAGGACAAGGTGGAATGGCTTTTAACTAAAAGAAGGGAAACTTAGGTTAGATGTTAGGAAAAAATTGTTTACTCATAGGGCAGTGAAGCATGGGCACAGGCTGCCAGAGAAACTGTGGGTGCCCCATCCCTGCAGGTGTCAAGGCCAGGTTGGATGAGGTGCTGGGCAGCCTGAGCTGTTAGGGGGCAGCCCTGTGCATGGCAGGAGGTTGGAGCTGGGTGAGCTTTAAGTTCCCATCCAAGACAAGCCGTTCTGTGACTATATGATGTAACCAACAGTCTCCCATAGCCAGCAGTCCCCCAGGATGCTGTGTTGATCTCCTACAGCACAGTGGGAATGGGGCAACTGCTGCCTAGCAGGTGAGATGTCAGCAGTGCTCAGGAGAAGGCAGGATGGCTACTGTGGCTTATTCACCTATGGCAAAAAGTCTGCTGTTAGCAAGCCTCTGAAACTTATACCTGAATGGTATTTATAAAGACCAGTTGTGGCAGACTCAAGATGTGTGTGCATACCCTTCTCCCTCCTCTGATGTCTGGGCAGTCCATTTCATTTGGATTTATCCCTCTTTGCTTCACTCTCTTCTACTGATACAGGGGTGGTGAGACACAGCCACCATCCAGAGCCGCTGCCAGTGCTCCAGCACTTGCTGGTGTCATCACAGCCCTTGCTTACTCTCCTATATTCCTCTTTTCTGGATCCATCTCCTCCTGCCTGGTGCAGTGCAGGCAGCAGGCGGGAAATGTTAGCTCTCCCAGCCCCGGCCTGGCCTTTGCTCTGAAGGCCAGGAGCCAGAGCAGGACGAGATTTTCACCCTCTTTTTTTCTGCAAGATTCATCTCAACATGAAATACAGGGGAAGAAGTTTATGAAGCTTCTGAAAAATATCTCCCTCTTCCATTTTTTCCTTCCCACTGTTTTGATCCTAGTCCATCTGCAGAAGTAATATGTTTAGAAATGGCTTGTGCATCAGTTCAGGTGAATTTTTCTGTGCCTTGAAAAATGAGACAATGCCTTCCTACAGATATTGACTGTCATTCCACATCTGTGCTGTCGCCCTAACTTCAAATCAATTTGTGCTTTACCAAGTGGTTTGATGTCACCTTATGGCAGAACGCTAACTTTTCCCCTTTACAGCTATTTATCTCTGTCCTTTGTAAGGTCAGGGAAAATCACTGTACTCTGACCCCCCAAAAGTAATCCATCTAGTGGAGGAAATGATGAGGCAGTATTACATCTGGCAGCCTTTTTAAACAAGTCCTCAGAAACATCAAGAAAAATCTGATGTACCTGGGCAGGGAGGGGGGAACTGAGGATGCTACAGGAGGAAGTAAGTTTGAAAGCAGTCAAGGGAAAGCTTGGAATTTATATTCTGGAAATGTTCCCTCTTCATGATTCTATTTACAGACATCTTCCACTGTTACTGAGCAGGAAAAAATTAATAATAATCCAAGCAGGCTTCCAAGCAAAGGTTGGCCATGAGTCTGAATTGGAAGGATAATTTATCTCCTCTGCCACTTTGAAGCCTTTTAGCCTGGGGGAGATCTCTTGTCTAATGAAATTAATTGAGTGCACCTGCGGTCCGGGTACTCCACCTGAATTCCAGTTTCCTCCTCATTTAGAAGTTGCCAGGTATCTGCTCACCCCCAAAAGTGACTGATGCATGTGCACTGTGTGTCCCGTGCAAATCACATCCCAGGTAGCGGTGCTGGCTCTGCTGCTGTCTGGCTGTGCTGCTCCTAAGCCTCACAAAGGCAACCAGATGTTAGAAAAAGTAATCGAAGAAATTCTGTTCCATGCTGTTTTTCAACGTGAATGTCATGGGAAATATTTAAATATCAGATTGCTGGAGGGAGGAGAGAGTAACTGGGAAAGAGTCACACTATTTTCACCCTTTATCTTTTTGACCTTCATGCTGTTTCCTTTGGTGCCAGCTACTGGCAGTCATCAGAAGTGTCCCCCAAGAGCACACTGGACAAAACAGCGTAGAAATTGGAACACAGAAAACTTCCAATTAAGTGTAGATCTAATGGGAAGTGATGGAGCCAGCATTCAACTGAGCAAGAAGAGAAGTTAGGAGAGTGGCAGTATAGGTTACCAAAGAAGGATGCTACTTCTTCCTTCTTCTGCTACAGCTCCACAAGAACACCACAGTCATTTGAATATGCTTGCATGTATTTCGTGTTTATATTTTCTAAAGCTTTCTTTTACCTTCCCCCACCAAGCTGGATTCAATTTCCATGCTTTTCCTTCAGAGTGGATTATCTGATTTTATACAGATTTAGTTGTACACAGCTCTGAGATTGCATAAAAGTGCCAGCAATATGACAGGGGTTTGCGTAGGCATGAATGCTGTATTATGCGGATAGCCAGCAGCTCGGCTTCATCTTGAATAAATGCAGATTTGTTATGTATAGATGTGCGCTTATTTGCTGAATACTTATGCCCTCGCAGCTCTGGGAGCTTCCAGGAGGCAGTTGTGATTGCGTGACAATCTTGTTCCCAGGGAAGAATAAAGTACTTGTGCAGAAGCGCTGGCCCTTAGGCTGTCAGATGAGGAGGTTTTTCTTCTTGTCGTGTAGGTTGCACTGAAATTGGGACAGAGCAAACTCTGAGCAGAAGAAAGCTGTTATTGTTTTTGGTGATATTTCGTTTTATTTCTCTCTGTCTTAAAGAGACCTCTAGCTGGTATGTATCCCTCCACCAGTGAAAAACAACATAATATTGATAGCAGGCTTGTGTGAGATTCAGTGGGAGTTTGAGGCGCTTTGTTGCAGTGAGGTAGCTAGATGAGGGTCTCAGACTGTGCATCCTCCTTTTCTGAGGTCTGAGGATATGTGGTACTACCTTGTTTACCGTGGGAGAAGCCCTTTCTGCTCTCCAGTGCCTTGGTCTTTCTGTACAGACCATAGAATCATGAAATTGTCAAGGCTGGAAAAGATTTCTAAGACCATCTCGTCTAACTGCCAACCCATCCCACCGTGTCCGTTAATCACATCTCTAAGTGCCACATCCACATGGTTCTTGAGCACCTCCAGGGATGGTGATCCCACCACCTCCCTGGTCAGCCTGTTCCAACACCTCGCTTCTTTTTCTGAGCATGGCTCCATTTGTGCACAGAAATTTATAGATCCCCTTCTACTGGGTATTTTCATCACCTTGATGTTGGAGGGTATGCTTCATCTCAGTCATGTCCCCAGAGAGACCATCAGGATCCTATGAAAGGGGTGGCACAGGGAGACATTGCCATGGCAGAGCTTGGCAACCAGATGGCCTTGAATGCAGAGAAGTTTCCCTAATTGAAAGAAAACAAATGTGTCTTACTGGGATAGTGCAGGAGTTCACTTATCTGGGCTTGAATTTTAAGTCTATTGATTGTACAGACGCACGGTAGTTCCAGGTTAGTCCCAAAGCTCATTGAGTTCCATTGCAGAGCATCACATTTCGGATGCTACTTTTTCACTTACTAAATCTTTCCTCACCTGTTGCTTCTCATCCCCCATCCCAACAGGCACCGCTACTCGTGCAACTAAAGGGCAGCCCCTTTCTAGTGTCCAGTTCAATGCTTCCCCATTGTCTGCATCTCTGTTTAAAGCAAACACATTCTTCCCCACCCAATGCTAAGCAGAAAAAGACTGCAGAGAATTGGTTTTTATAGCAGACATAAAAGGTGCGCCAGTGCCCTCTGCAAGTAGAGACAGCATTTGATGTGTCTGGATCCACCATGCCACAAGAGAGACAGCTGATGGGAAAAGATTGCCATCCCGGTGAGCTCCCAGCTTCTGACTTCAGCTCTGGAGAGAAATTGCAGTGTCCTCTTACAAAGTTGCAGGGAAGGAGGTGGTGCTGATCCCTTGTTGCTGCAGGGATGCAGGAGTGTGATGACAGGGAAGCACAGTGGAGAGGATCTCAGGGGCTCTGCTGCTCCACAGTAGGGCTGTGGGATGCGCTCAGTAGGAAGGAGCTCAGGGTCATGGGGAAGGGAGCAAACAGACCTGAACAGGCTCGTTCCCTTAGGAAGAGTAGCAAGGGAAGTAGCAAGGGAAAAAACCCCAAGGTGCCCACCACTGCCACCATGCATGCTGCTGTTGTTCACACTTTCCATCCTGGAGCTGAACATGGGGAGAGAATCAGAGCTTGCAGTCTGTGCAGGGCTCTATAGCTGGTTGAGTTCATGTGCAGAGTGCAGGCTTTGAAATTAGGACACCTGTGAAAGCCCTAAGCAGACTAAAGTGGCACATGAGCAACAAGGAATGGTAATGATTAAAGCTCTGTCATTTACAGACAGTGAGAAATCAGAACCGAAACCTAAAAGCAGCTTCCAGTACAGCTCCTTGAAAAGAGAGTTGATGGAGCCGAGCAATTTTCCTGCCCTAGATCTAGAGGACTGCTGCATGCTCCAGCCCCTAGCCAGGCATTCAGCTGCAGTGTCTTTAAAATATGTTCCAATTGGATGCAGCTGGGTGCTGCCACTGCTCTAGACCAAACGGATGCCAGGTAAACATGCTCAGCATGGCAGCAGATGACTGCTGCAGAGCCCACATGAGCAGGCATATTCTCCCATGGTCCTGCTCCCATAAATGAAAACTCTGAAAATAAATTCCAGCAGAAATGTATTTCCCCATTATAAATGGGATGAAGGCTCACTAGGCATGGGAGGTCTGATCGGCATAGGTCTAGCAGCTGAGCAGCCTGTCTGGTATCTGCCAACAAAACTAGTTCATCAGGAAAAAAAAACTGTTAAAAGAGGCCTGTGGAACTCAAACTTCCTGTAGAATAGGCAAATCTAGCCAAAAGTTTCTCCACTTTTGTTTGTGGCTGCTGCTGCCTGCCCAGGCGGACTCTTCTCTTCAGCAACAATTTGTTTCACCTCTGTATTTTACAAGCTGGAGCTGAATATAAGGGACCCAGCTCATAAGCTGCTACAGATGATGTACCCTCGTGAAATCAGAGCTAATGATGCTCATTTATGCCACTGGAAGGGCCAGTTTCCCAGGTGATGGGTAGGTGATCATACCCACCATGGCTCTCTGAGTGAACAATGCTCCCTCAGCACCTCTTCATCACGTCCCTCAAGAGGAGGACGTTTCTCAGTACGCAGGGTATTCCTAGCGGCCCATACCCATATAATGCCCTCACTGGGTGGCTGCAGTGAGCAGTGCTACAAGCTGTCTGTGAACAAGAGGAAGAGACATTTGTCTAGCTGCCATTTAGAGCTTATGTTTCACTGTTGGTAACTGCAGATGTACCCAGAGTTTAGAGAAAAGTTGCAGCAGCTAAACAGTAGTCCAAGAGTGGAGATCTGTGAACCTTGCTGCTTGCAGTCCCCCTGCTCCTTGCTCAGCAGTGAGGCGGTCCAGCAGAAGAAGCCCCATCAAACATCACGTTGTGAGCCACCATATGGAGCCAGCAGGAAGCGGTGCCACAGCTGCTGGCAGCCACTGCATTCAGCAGAGAGCTGTAGCATAGCAAATGATGAAGAGACAGGGTCAGGGCATGCACCAGCTTTGTAATGTCTCTTGGTACATTCCAGCTTTCCAGCAGCCAGGAAAACAAATTGCCTCCGGGCACAGCAAAGGTCAGGGTTGCCATCAGCTAAACTGAATCGCTGGCTATGATGGTCTCATCGACATTTCCTTCTGCAGCAGCTGCTGTCAGAACAAGGTGCTTTCATTATCTGTGGGCTGGGCTTTGGTGGGAACGTTTTGTATTTCATTACAATGAGAGGCACTTCTCACCTGTCATTTTCCTGGTGAGCTGACTCAGTAGGTACACCTAATCCTTCTTCCTCTGCATTGCTTCCTGTTTCTCCTTCTTCCCAGGGCAGTTGGTTGCTGTCATGGTTTCAGTCATCATGGATTGTGCAGCTCAGTCCCATCAGCTGAACCCAGGGACAGGTTCTTTCAGATTTCAGCAGAGAGTCATGGAATCATTAAGGTTGGAAAAGACCTCAAAGATCATCTCATCCAGTTGTTGACCTATCACCACCATACCACTAAACTAAGTCTCTCAGAGCTATCTCCACATTTCTTGAATAGCACCACCTCCCTGAGCAGCCTGTTCCAATGCCTCACCACTCTTTCAGACAAGGAAGTTTTTCCTAGTATTGAACCTGAACTTCCCCAGCACAGCTTGAGCAAGGGCAGGTTTCCACCCCTTGGCCTTTGGAAGACCACTGGTAGCAAATATTTTTTTGGAGAACAAACTATTCCTCGTGCCTGTAGTGTAACCAAAATATTGGCCTTCAAGTGTGTAGAAATGGACCATGACACAGCCAGGACTGAATGTGCTTGGGGACCGTGCTGTTCCCTGGGGCGGATAGCGTGGTTGCTGGGAGCCACCTGCTCTGTGTCCTCTGAGAGATGACAGAAAGATCACCCATGAAATGGGGAGCTGGGAAACACAGGTAATTCCCCATTTTCCCTCAATAGCTAGGCTTTGTTGAATGACTTAATTTTTCCACCCAGAGTCAAGCAGTCTGGAGTGTTATTTTGTGCTGAATGTTGTGACTTGCATCAGAGCTCAGCGTAAGAGGAGTACTGCTGCACTGAGCCGGTGGCTTGTTGTCTGATTTAAATAACTACACAAAGTGCAAGGCTGGCATTAGTCTCCACAGTCACTACCACTTTGGAAAGTGGCCATCTGTGAGTACAAGCTGGGTAACTGTGAACCAGTGCTATACTCTGCTCAATGAGAACTCCTTTTATGTGCTGTTTGAGAAAATATACTTGTCCTGTTATACCTAAATTTGGGGTTCCTTTAAAGTCAAATAGGATTTTCTTACCTAATAAAATGCCCAATGAGTTGCAATTGTGTACTTAGCATCTAACTGAAGCATGGCATCCAAAAAATCTCATTTGCATTTCTCCCTGAATCATCTTCCCTCCTTCCCTGACATACTCCCTTACCTGCCCTTACTGCTCTGCTCTCTTTCAAGTCGTTTCTTCTGATCTCTTCACCAACTAATTACAGAAACAGACCTGAGAGGCATCATGGCTCTCAGCTAAGTGTTACAGCCGTGTAAATTCACTTTGACATTCAGACAGCCTCAATTTCTCCCTGCTTGCAATGGGAGTCAGTGAGCTGGAGAGGGGGATATTGTTTGCATTACGTAGCCATCGCAGTGAACCAGCACATCTTATGCTGCAATGGGAAGTACCTTATGGTTTCATTTGGTGGCTGGAACATTCGTACTCTGGGTAGAGACCAGAAGGCAGGGAAGCTGAGTGCTGGCTTTGGAGAAGGTGGTTCTGGTGGTTCTGCATGGGCTACAAGCTGTGTCTGTGGCTTCCAGCCCCATGAGACCAGGCTGCTTCACTGGGAGAGAGGCCAAGCAATGCAATGACCTGTTCAACAAGCAGATGCCTGAACTGCAGCTGCAAAAACTCACAGCCCGTAGTCAACAGCAAGAGGAGATTACAGTGACTACACATAATCACCTTCATTTAACTGCAGCTCTTTGGTCAGTTTTATTTGATGTATGATCATAATTGCCATATTTGAGTATAGAAGCTCTGAAGATATGTTAAGGCACATGCAAGAAGAGGGGATCTGAGACAGTCATCACGGCTTCACCAAGGTCAGATCATGTGCTTCTGTCAACCAGACCCTCAGGTAATGTACCAGGTTTCCAGAAAACAGCCTTGTGCGTAAAGACTACTTCATGTCCCTGTGAGGCATTCAACATTCAAGGGATCTGTGATTTGGACTTTATTTTCCATGTGAGACTTGCTGATTACTTGTCAAAAACATACAGTGCTGGAAGTTTGATTTAAATACATACTATTGCAGGCTGGAACATTGGTGTTATGTGGAGAAGAGCCTCAATAAACTGCACTCAAGTCCCAAGGCAGACTGATATGTTTGTGAACTAGTTAAACAAGTACACATACGGAAACGTACTGTGACCTCTAAGGAAAACTGAAGATGATGTATTAGATTTGGAATTGATTTGAATTTTTTTTTTGTTTGATGTGTTTTTCATAATACTTGACAGTGAGTCATTGAATCCACTGAAGTACAAGTTACATTGCTAAGGGAGTCTGAAACCACAGGATCCCAATTCTACTTTTCAGTCCTTGCTAGAGAATGGGGACAGGGCCCTATATTTTGATGAAATTCAGGGGTATTTAGTAATTAGGTTTTTGTGAGTGAGTTTCAAATAATCTAATCTGTTCAACTAATAAAGCAGTAGCTGCCAGACCTTGTCAGGCCTATGCTATGATTAATGTGCTAAACAGTTTTCATGGATATGAAATATATTCGAGGGAAAAGTAAAAGCCTCACAGAGGATGATTCTGGAATCACTTTTCTCCCTTTCACCCGTAGTCCGCCTTGCAAGTTTCATTTTATTATATATATTCTTATAGGTTAGAGGCTACTGCTGGTTCCATATAGAAGTGGTGGAAACAGGAACTAAAAGTCCAGTGATGGGGATGGAGAGATAGGAGAAAGCACAAAAAGCCTGATGGATGACAAGGGTACAAGCTGTGGGACTTTATGATCATATTGCTTTCTTGGGAAAATCCTGCCAGCTCTGGTAGGAATGCTGGCTATCTTCCAGGGCACATCACTGTTTGAACCAAGAAGATGGCTGCTGCTTGGAGGACATGCTTGCAGAGGTGGGGAAACCAGGACAGGAGACAGCTGTGAGAAGTGTGCATGATCTCACTGGCATCACAGGCAAGAGAAATATTGTAAGTGAAAGAGGGGCTGAGATAGGACATGGCAGGATGCTTGAGCAGAAATGTGAGCAGAGCGTGAAAAGTGATATGTTTATCTATTTGTAACTTGAGTTCATTATAGAAAAGTGTGTTGTCTAAGGAGATGAGGACAGAATTATTTGATGCCAAGGGATTTGCTGCATGGTGTTAAATAAACCATTTGTTCAGCCTGGAGAAGAGGAGGCTCAGAGGAGACCTTATAGCTCTCTATAACTTCCTGAAGGGGGGTTGTAGTGA
>JANHGO010000027.1:23702833-23720058 GCA_024606505.1 Aquila spilogaster
TTGCCAGCATTAAAATGCGGCTAGGTCACTATGCTGAAAGGGATATAATCAACTTGAAATCTAATCAATTAAAGACAGAGAGAAAAGAAATTTCAGGTACTGTACTCAAATCCAAATCCCCACCTCTTGTTCTTGGTAAAGTCAGTCAATTATGTTTTGTTTTTCTTACGTTTTCTTCTCTTGTTTTCCTGTTTCCCACAATAAACAATAGAGGAAGATGATTAAAAGCCTGATTAGACAGCATACATTGAAATATTGTTGTAGATGTTAACAGAAAACAACAAATGAGAAAATATCTTTTCTTCTTCATCTCCTTTAACCTTCAAGTACTGTCTGATAAGAACGCACATAAACAAAACCAGACATATAGACACATTTAAGTTGAAAGCAGCTACCTAATGTCAAGCCTTCCCAAAAAGGAGCAGCAAAGTTCTTTTACCTGATGATCATAGGTAAAGAGCCTTGGTCTTTGATCCCATCCAGGTACGTAGCACCTACAAAAGCACCCTTCCAGATACTATCATTATGCAGAATGCCACCCTCTGCACCACTTACTGCTTTCCTGAAAGGCTCCCCATCCAGCTACCATCCAAAGCGAAACCTATTTAACATATTACCAGGGTCATACAGCTGCAAGTAAACAAGAGCACTTTAATCCCTAAAGTTCTGTCACCAGAGATTAACAAGACCGGCAGTTAGGCCTGTGACTTGCAGTTGATCATCTCTACAGAATATATAGTATGAAATTTATCACAAGTACTGGCCAACTTGTCACTCTTCAATTTTGTATTTCCAATAGGATCTATATTTTTATATACGGGTCACCAACACTAGATGATATTCCAGACAGAAATCTACCTGCCAAGCCACAGATTCATCAGAACTGAAGCCCAGCCTTCTCCCACTGCTGCCAGCAAACCTGCAACATGCAGAACCTCACAACAGAAAACTGTCCGTCTATGCCAACCAGGCTTATTTTCAGGATTAATAAGGTTTCAGAACTCACAAAAGGCCCATCTTCTGTGTCAACAAGACATTACCCAAAGGCACCACAATCCATTCACCCAAGCCCCTCTCCTGTAAGGCTGTTTTTCTTAGAGGGAAGGAGATCTCATGGTTCATTTCCCGTGCAACTATATTCAGGGGAAAGTGTTTGGGCTAAGTCAGTACGAGGATCGACAGGCGAGGTTCACTCAACTGCAATAACGGATTAAAGGGCTCTGCTCCCTCCTAGGTGCGCATAAGCTAGCAGCAGATGGAGGGAGGGATTGTTTTTCCTTTGAAGACATCAATTTTATCAAACATTACATAGTGGAGTTGAATTTCTACCAAATGAGGTGCAACAAATTCGCTTCAGAGCCACTTCCCCCAAACCTGTAAAATAAAGGAGAACATTGGAAAACCAAGATTATACTAGTCCGTGCATCAAAGCACACAGCACACTAACTCAAACCAGAAAGTTATTTCCTTTTGGAAAAGGGCCTCTTTTCACCTCTTCCTGAGTAAACCTCTTCTTAAATATCTCTGCTATGTCTACAGAAGGCTGCATAGGTATAAAAAGAAGCTGCTGAATAGATAATGGCAAGAGGTAATAGGTAACATTTGGAAAATAAATTGGGTCCCAGTGGCCCAACCCAGAAGACCAGACAGTTTAGGGGCTAAGCCAAAGTGTTTAGTCCAGCAGGGGAAGTACATTCTGCCTGCTCTAATTTCCACTGATCCAAATCCTTCCCAACATTAAACCTGTTATCCCACCTACACCGATCCCTACTTCTGTACAGACATTTCTTAACTACAAGCCATTCTGCTATGAACTGTCTTCCCATTGCAAGCCTCCAATTTCGTTCAGATTATCTTTCAATGCAAAGCACAAATCCAACATGGTCAGGAAGGCAAATGAGAGAATGGCAGAGAAATCTGTTAAGAAACCAACCATGCACAAAAAAGAAAAAGCATCTGAAGAGGCACATAATGAGTAGGTTAGGTTTCTTCTGAAGACGGAACCATGCTAATCAGAGGAAGCTGAACAGAGAAGGAAAAGCTAGCAGCCGTATTATGGTAAGAGCCTCCTGTTCAAATGGTAGTTTCAAGTCTACAGTTCCTTACTCATTCATCATCAATTATGCTTTAAGCTTACCTTCTGTTTCTATACCAACCAAAACCAAATGTTAATCCCTTATTGTGTATTCCAAGAACTGTAACATCAACAGTTGCAAATCACCAGGACCAGATGGTATTTCATCCAGGAATACTAAAGGAATTCAAGGATGAAATAGCTGAATAGCTGTGGTGAGTCACCTCTTGCTTTAAACCGCCTTGGCCCATGAGGACCAGAAGACAGAAAATGTGAAAACATTTTCTTTTAATAGCTTCAGAAGAGATGCATGAAGAACTGCAGCCTGGGAAGCCTGATATATTCTGGTGCATCAGGGAAATTCAAAGAAATTATAAGAACAGAATTAGAGGACACATGGGTAAATATGTTACACTCAGAAAGAGTCCAAACAGCTTTTGTAAATGGAAAACCTGCGTCACAAACCTACTAGAGTCCTCCAAATCCATCAGCAAGCAAGCATGTAAGAGATCTCCACTGTGGAGCCCAGTTCTTCCCTCGGGGATCAGTGCCAGAATCAAGGTTTGTTTCAACATATTTATAAACAGTCTGGAAAAATGGAGGAGATGAATAGTATCATGGTTAAAACTGCTGGTGGTACAGATTTTGGGGTGTTGAAAAGACCAAAACAACTGAAAAATAGCAATAAATTAGGTTCTGCCTCTTCCTCATCTCAAAAGGGGTGAGGAGATAGGGGTTACAGGTATGGGGCAGGGCAGACAGGAGGAAAAACAAAACGAATCCAGGGGATAACAAAATAAAAGACAAGGGTGTGGGGTTAAAGGATGAAAATGAGTAACAAGGAAACAGAAGAGGGCATGTCTGTATTAAAGAAACTTGTGGTCTCATTCAGGCTGGCTGCTCTTATCTTTCTTTCTCCCTATGTCTAAATATACCTTTACACTGCTTCTCAGATCTAGGTTACTGCCAAAGAAAATGGAATTAAAATACGGATTTAGTCAAATACTGTAACTCTGACAATGGCATCCCAGAAGGCAGCATAAAATTAAGGACTACCATATTTTATCAAGGGGAAGAGTGGTCTTTCTTTAATTTGTTTTTACACACTAAGAACAAGTGTCTGCAAATCATATAACTTTATTTTGACTACTATAACATCACCTGCTATTCTTAATTCATGTGTCTTAAAACAGTTAAGAACAAACATGCAACAACAAACTCAAAGCCTTCCTCCTGGAAAAGCATAAATGTGTGTGGTTTAGCAAGCACATAAATTCTAGCCTACACTGCCGCTCATTATAAATCCACTCTGTCAGCCGCAAAACATTTCATTTCAAAATTGTCTATCCAGTTTTTAAGTCTAGTCCTTAAACTCCCTCATGTGGTTGACTGCTAAATAACATTTCTTTACTTGGACCCCAGAAACTCGCAAGGGACAAGAAAAAGACAAAGCAGCCGCCAAAACATGGACAGAGCCACAGAAAACTGAAGCCACCGGGGAGGACAGAGCAGAACACTGCTCAGTTCTACAAACCACAGGGCCAGAAAGAGCAGGAGTCACAGGGCTCAGACTTTATTCTCACGGTCGTATTTCCATTTACCCCTCTTGGCTAATTACTTTATTTCTTCCAAGAAGGATGACCGTGTTCCTCCACAAACAGCACCAAAGAATCATTCTACTGTTCAGAGAGACTATGTTACCAAAAGCAACATCTTTCAATAAAATGCATTTTATACAACCTCGGGCCATTAAAGATCTCAGTGGCATTTAGCTGATAAGTTATATTTCACTGATGCATGTTTTGCCCATTTTAAAAACTAAAATGTATTATCCTCTCCCACATCATCTTCATTGGTGCACAGTATTTAATCTAAGAACAGAAAGTTAGAGTAGTGAGGATTAATCTCTGAATTTGAATGCACATAACCTACAAAGCATCATCAGAACCTGCAAGAAATGCAACACCTCCTTGTGAATTTAGTGCTTGTCAGAGGGATATGCAGGGAAGTGGTGGCAATACTGTTTAATCAAAGGTTGGCTGCAGAGGTAGAAGCGACGCAGCCTTCCTTTATATTTTCTGGTGAAGCCAGTATCAGAGACAAGAATTCCCTTCACCTATACTCAATGCCACCTCTGACCAGAATAACATCAACAAACAGGGTGAAATGCGATAGTTACTATGTCACAGGTCCTTGGCCACTGAAATCTTACAAATACGTTATCAAATCATCTTTTTGGAACCTACAACTAAACAGCCAAAACCTAGTCATGGGCCTTCTGGATTTTCAGTTACAATAAGGCAAGTTTACTTGTAAGTGACCTAAATAGAAGAAACTTCATATCCTATAACTAAACTTGTCAAAATACTATTGAAGATGGCAAAACCATTCACAAATGGTCATCCCAGTCGGTGGCGGGCGAGTGAGTGAGCGGCTGCGTGGTGCTTAGTTGCTGGCTAGGGTTAAACCACGAAACACCATAACTCCAAACACCCACCCGCCTCTCTTCTTCCCCCAAATATATATGTTGCGCATGACATCATACGGTCTGGTATTCCCTTTGGTTTGCAATTTCGGAAAGAGGTTCTGCTGAAAACGGTGAGCTGTTAAGTGTCTTTGAAAGCACTGATGGACAGTGCGGTTGTGCCTGTGAATAGGTTGCCAAGTGGAGGTGAAGATCAGCAAGAGCTTTCAGGGCTGGCACCTTCCTTGTGGGAGAAGGAGGCGGACGTTTGCCACTTCGGAAGGAGTCTCTGCCGAGAATGAGCACCATGAGATGTTCCATCTCGGGGAAAGCACAGATCCCCAGTGCTGTTGTGCCTGCGAAGAGGCTGCCAAGGGAAGGGGAAGAGCAGCAAGAGCTTTCAGGGCTGGCACCTTCCTTGTGGGAGAAGAAGCCAGATGTTTGCCACTTCGGAAAGAGGCTCTGCTGAGAATGAGCACCATGAGATGTTCCATCTCGGGGAAAGCACAGATCCCCAGTGCTGTTGTGCCTGCGAAGAGGCTGCCAAGGGAAGGGGAAGAGCAGCAAGAGCTTTCAGGGCTGGCACCTTCCTTGTGGGAGAAGTGCTCTGAATTCCCTTTGTATTGCCGTTGGATTTCTCTCTGCAATCTGATCCCTCCCAACCTGCTCAACTAATAGCGTGCAATAATAAGAGGGCTGAACAAGACCACGTAGTTTCCTAGTAATGTCTTTTACCCACAGAGGCAGCAGATTTCCCTGTGAGATGGGTCATATCTGCTTACTGGGCCCTCTGTCCCCCTCAGAACGGAATCAGCTACGACAATTACCCTCCTTTTCCTTTTTTCAGAGGCTGCCAGCATGTGTGTGGCTGACTGACTCAGCCGAGGCACCCCCTGGGTAGGCCTTCATCCACATCCTTTTCTTCATTGGCCTGGTCCTCAAGTTCCAGAGTCCCATACCTGCTGTGTAGGGGCAACGGGGAAGGTGATGGATAGCAGGAGGGGATTCACCTGCCTCCCCAAGCAAGGACCTTTATCCATTCCTCTCCATCTCTTAGGTCTCCTCCTGCCTGGTGGCAAGAGGGTAGGGGATCCTCTGCTTCTTGTGGAGCTTCCATCTGCTGCCTCTGCCTCAGGGTTGGTAGTGTGTGGGTCCACTAATCTATCTCCCTCACAGACTCCCTGATACTCCTCAACCTTTCCACTTCCTTCTTCAGCTGTGCCACCAGGCTGAGCTGATCATCCACCTGGTCACACCGCACACAGGAGCTGTCCCTGCTGCCCTCGGGCACCAGTGATAGACTCAGGCACTCCCTGCAGTAAAAGACCTGGACAGCTGCATGTTTACTTGGGAGCTCTGTCTGCATCATCACATTTTTCCTAGTAATGACTCTCACCCAAGTTGCCAACAATAGCTGGGTCTCCTACTGAGGCCGATGCCCTCTGCTTGAGTAGCCTTCTCGAGCTGGGAAGAGGGGCTGTGCCCCCCCATGCGAACTGTCACATGAACTGCTGCGCAAACTGCCACACCACGCCCTGTTGCCATGCTCCTGGTCACTGGCGCTCCTCAGGGCCATTTAAATCTCCCGTGGTTCCCCCTGGTAATGCCCACACCACATCAGCCTCTCTCGCAAGACCTGCTGGCTCTGGACAGGTCTCTTTGCTCTCCCTCGGGTTTCCTGGGCTTCAGGAATCTCCTTGTCCAGCTCAATCTAGCGCTTAGCTGCCGATTTACCATTGCCACTGCTGGTCTCATCACCGACAGAACTGAGCAGAATGGGGCCCTGGCCAGGGCCTCGATTTGCAGTTGCAATATTAACAATAACTTCTGGGAGGACTGACACTCCCTGGCTCTTTTTGCATCCTGGAAATACATGGATAATTCAAGGCAGCTGAGCTGACACTGCAGGTGTCCCAGTATTGCCACGCTGCTGTCCTGACTGGGACCAGGGTACACAGATATGACAATGAAAGTGCTTGTTATTCTTCATTTTTATTGCAGGCGTAACTTCTTCATAGGTTGGTAAAGTCCCATTTTTGGGTTCTGGTGATTAGCTCTGGTCTGGTCGATATCAGCTTGCCATTGTTTCTGCCAGTGACACTTCCTTAATGCCTGTGAGGGATAGCGGCCACGGGGTCACCTCCCTGTCGAGCAGCCCACAGAGAGCTTCGTGCTTCCTCAATCTGAAAATTAAACATTTGGATGCTGGTAGCTGTTCTGCTGGCAGTTTTTTTAATGATGAAGAATTACCTACTATGCCAGCTTTGGGTGGCTTTGACAATTCCATTACATATTACTAATAGTCCTATTAATGTATGGCAGCTTATCCTTCTCATGTGTGCACATGCATATATGTGGGGGTGTACAAGGATGCCCAGTGGGAGACAGGGACAGAGAAAATAAATCTGTTGGCAGAATGCAGCAGCCACTGCTGTCACCTCTCCCTTCCTCCTGTGAGGATACCACACCAACAGTGGCAGCGAGTGTGGTAGGGAAGACCTGGCTCTGCCTCTCCCGGGAGCAGAAGCAGGAGGGAAGTTGACTGATGGGAAAGATGATGATGCCTGGTGCTGTGGCATCCTCCTCTGCTGTGTACTCTATCTGTGACTTGGGAAACTGATTCCTGGTCCCTCCTATCATTCATTCTCACTTCAGCTCTGCTTCCCTTCCTTCTCTCCTGGTCTTTACACTTTACACTTTGGCCTGCAGCCAAACAATTCAGTTTCTCAAACCTGCCTATGTGTTAGACTTTCCCCCATTGCATAGTCTAAAGCAGTGGTACAGGGCTGACCAAATCATTGAGGGTGGAACTGCTTTGCTTTCTCATGTCGTCAGCAGCAATTTAGCTCATAGGATTAAAAAATGAAACAAAATTCTTGTGGTGTTATCATAATTTAAAAGACATTGATAGGACATCCATGTGACTAGTGCAATATTGATCCCCATTTCAAGGTTCCCTGGAGATCATATACATGCAGCCTTGTGAGGAAGGGGGACATGGGTTTAGGGGGACTGGGAGCCAGAACAATTGGGTTTTGTGTCAGTTCCCACAGGGAATGTAGGGACATAACTAATCTCCTGCAGGCGCTGATGGGCAGGGACAGGTGACTCAGCTGCCCTGGAGGCAGGCTGCCTGGCTCACCTCCTGCAGCCCAGCAGCGTGGGGCAGCTCCTGCCCAGCAGGTGAGTAAGGTATGACCAGTGCTGAAAAGAAGGGAGGGTGGCTGCTTTGGTTTTGTTTAGCTAAGGCAGGGAGTGAGCTTGCAGTAGCCCTGCCTCTAAGGCCTCTGCCTGACTGGAGTCTTCAAACACCAGAAGAAGTGTTTGAAACACCAAACACTGAAGTCTTCAAACACACACATCAGAAGTGTGTCCACCCTTCTCACCCCTCCAGTCTAATGTATTTAGATTTATTTAAGAAAGAGGGAGAAAAGGTGGAACATGTCTGCTGTCCCCAGAGCACTTTGTTTACACAGACCCCCTTCTTTTCCTCTGTACCTGCCTAATTTGCAAGATGTTTAATAGCAAAAGTCTCCCATACAGTGCACTGTATGATACTGAGCAGCACCACGGTAGTCCCGTTTTGGCCAGCACCTTGGGGGTTTCTACACTGCAGTATGAACCCTAACGTCAATACTTTGCCTTGTTGTCTTCTGCTGATCCGGGAGCAGGACTGCTCTACAGTGCAATATCAGCAGCTTTTGTAAGACACAGCTGACATCCTGGGCTGCCTTCTGGGCTCCAGCACTTGCTGGGGTCATCGCACTCCTACAGAGGCCAAGGACACAGCCATTGCTTGATCTCCTGGTCTTTCTTCGCATCCCTGTTACAAGGAACCATCTCCTGCTGTCTTGTGCAGTGCTGGGAGTAGGGGTAAACATATCCGGCCACTTAGCTCTAGCCTGGCCTTTTCTCTTAATGTCAGTGGGCCAGAACAGGATGAGAATTTCACTCTCTTTTTCCCCAAGATTTGTCACATCATGATATACAGGGGAAGAAGTTTGTGAAGCTTCTGAAATAATATCTCCCTCTCTTGTTTTTTTCCTTCCCACTGTTTTGTTCTCAAACTATTTGCAGAAAAAAATATGTTTAGAAATCGCTTGTACACCAGTGCAGGTGAATTTTTCTGTCGTGAAAAATGGAACAATACTTTCCTACAGCTATTGATTGTCCTTCCACATCTATGCTGTCCTCCTAACTTCAAATCAATTTGTGCTTTACCAAGCTCTTTGATGTCATCTTATGACAGAACACTATCTTTTCCCCTTAAAGGCTATTTATCTCTGTCTCTTTGTAAGGTCAGCGAAAATCACTGTACTTTGGCCCCCCCAAAAGTAACCCATCTAGTGGAGGAAATGATGAAATAGTATTACGTCTGGCAGTCTTTTTAAACATCAAGAAAAACCTGATAGGCTTGCACAACGAGTGGGGAATTTAGGATGTTGCAAGAGTCATGTTTGAAACCAATCAAGGGAAAGCTTGGAGTTTATATTCTGGAAATGTCCCTTTTTCCTGAATCTATTTACAGATATTTTCCACTGCTGCTGAGGGGGGGAAAATTAATAATAATCCAAGCAGGCTCCCAGGTGGCGGGTGGCCATGAGTCTGAATTGGAAAGATAATTTATCTCCTCCACCACTTGAAGCCTTTTAGCCTGGGGGAGATCCCTGTCTAATGAAATTAATTGAATGTGTCTGCAGCCTGGGTACTTCATCTGAATTCAGTTTTTACCTCACTTAGAAGTTGCCAGTTATCCACTCACCTCCAGAACGCCCAATGCCAACATAGCATGCATCATGCACGGCTCAGTCTCATGCAGAATAAAATCTCAAGTACAGAAACTGCCTCCTGCTGTATCTACCACTGTCTGTCTATGCTGCCACTAAACTGCATGCGCTGACAGATGACCAAATGCAGTTAGAAAAAGTTATAGAAGAAATTGCCACAGGCTACTTTTAACCGCAGAGCGATAACATCACAGAAAACTTCTGAACAGCAGGTTGCCAGAAGGTAGGAGAATGTAACTGGGAAAGGGTCACTCTATTTTCATCGTGTTCTTATGCTGTTCACCTCTGTGTTTGTTATTGACAGTTATAACAGACAAGACACTGGAGCAGTTTCATCTTTGGCCTGACTTAGAACAGCCATTTTTGTGCTTGCTGCTGGCTCAGGAGAGTCCGAAGCTCTCAGTGGAAATGATATATCAAACATAAATCTCTGATGCCCAATTAAAGTATCCCATGCTCCTTTCCCAGAGAAACTTACAACTTGCAGATCAGACACCAAGAAAATGAGAAACTAAACTCTAGGCATTCACATGGTTGTGGCTGCTTCTGCTGAAGCAAAGCACTGGATCACTGTGGGAAACCCCTTCCCTAGGAGGGAGCTGCCCTGCTGTCGTAGTCTAACTGCAGCTGGCAACCAAGCACCACCCAGCCACTCGCTCACCTCATCACAGTGGGATGGGGAGAGAATCAGAAGAGTAAAAGTGAGAAAAGTCATGGGTTTAGATAAAGAGAGTTTAATAAGTAAAGCAAAAGCCTCACATGCAAGCAAAGCAAAACAAGGAAATCATTCACTGCTTCCCATCAGCAGGCAGGTGTTCAGCCATCTCTAGGAAAGCAGGGCTCCATCACGCCTAACGCTGACTTGGGAAGACAAATGCCATCACTCTGAACATCCCCCCTTCCTTCTTCTTCCCCCAACTTTATATGCTGAGCATGATGTCATATGGTCTGGAATATCCCTTTGGTCAGTTGGGGTCAGCTGTCCCAGCTGTGTCCCCCTCCCAACTCCTTGTGCACCCCCAGCCTACTTGCTGGTGGGGTGGGGTGAGAAGCAGAAAAGGCCTTGACTCTGTGTAAGCACTGCTCAGCAGTAATGAAAACATCTGTATTATCAATGCTGTTTCCAGCACCAATCCAAAACATAGCCCCATACTAGCTACTATGAAGAAAATTAACTCTACCCAGCCAAAACAAGCACACCTGCACAGTGGGCAGGATAAACATAACTAGGTGTCTCCAGGAGCAAGCTGGCCAAAATATTGAAGAAATTAGTACAAAGAGCAATCCCACTTTAATGTAGGTCTGATGGGGAATGATGAGCACTTAATTGGCCAAAAGGAAATGGGGAAAATTGGTGACAGGCAGTATAAGTTACCATAGATGGCTAGACACTGTATATCAGATGGTTTTATTTCTCCCTTTTTCTCCTGCTACAAGTCCACAAGAATGTCACAGACATTTGAATATGCTTACATTTGTTTTCTGTTCATTTTTTCTGCAGCATTCTTTTCCCTTCCTCCACCAAGCTGCATTCAATTTCTTTGCTTTTCCTTTGGAGCAGATTATCTGATTTTATACAGATTTAGTTGTACATGGCTCCAGGATTGCATAAAAGTGCCGGCAATATGACAGTGGTTTGCACAGGCATGAATGCTATATTATGTGGATAGCCAGCAGCCTGGCATCATCTTGAATAAATTCAGATTTTTTATGTATAGATGTGTGCTTATTTGCTGAATACTTATGCCCTGTCAGCTCTGGGAGCTTCCAAGATGTAGTTGTGTTTGCATGACAATCTTGTTCCCAGGGAAGAATAAAGTGCTTGTGCAGAAGCGCTGGCCCTTAGGCTGTCAGACAGGGAGGTTTTTCTTTCTCATGTAGGTTGCAGTGAAATCAGTACTGAGAAAGCCAAACTCTGAGTAACAGAAGCATGATTTTTTTTTTTTGGTGATATTTTATTTATTTATTTTTTAACAGGACCTCTAGGTGGTATGCTCCTCTCTACCAGTGGGGAAAAAAAAAAATGGAAAAGGGGAAACATAACCCCCATTTTTAAAAGGGGAAAAAAGACCCAGGGAACTACAGGCCTCACCTCTGTGCTTGGCAAGATCATGGAGCAGATCCTCCTGGAAACTATGCTAACGCACATGGAAAATAAGGACATGGTGGTTGGTGACAGCCAACATAGCTTCACTAAGGGCAAATTGTGCCTCACAAATTTGGTGACCTTCTACGACAGGGTTACAGTGGTGGTGGATAACGGAAGAGCAACGGACATCATTTACCTGCACTCAAAGAGTTGTGGTCAGTGGCTCGATGTCCAAGTGGAGACCAGTGACAAGTGGCGTTCCTCAGGAGCTGGTTTTGGGACCGGCGCTGTTTAATATCTTTGTCAGCGACATGGACAGTGGGATGGAGTGCACCCTCAGCAAGTCTGCCGATGACACCAAGCTGTGTGGTGCGGTCGACGTGCTGGAGAGAAGGGATGCCATCCAGAGGGACCTTGACAGCCTTGGGAGGTGGGCCCATGTGAACCTCAGGAAGTTCAACAAGGCCAAGTGCAAGGTCCTGCACGTGGGTCAGGGCAATCCCAAGCACAAATACAGGCTGGCAGAGAATGGATTGAGAGTAGCCATGAGGAGAAGGACTTGGGGCTGTTGGTTGACGAGAAGCTCAACATGACCTGGCAATGTCTGTTTGCAGCCCAGAAAGGCAACCATATCCTGCGCTACATCAAAAGAAGAGCAGCCAGCAGGTTGAGGGAGGTGATTCTGCCCCCTACTCCACTCTCATGAGACTCCACGTGGAGTACTGTGGTCAGCTCTGGGGCCCCCAACATAAGAAGGACATGGACCTGTTGGAGTGAGTCCAGAGGAGGGCCATGAAGATGGTCAGAGGGCTGGAGCACTTCCCCTATGAAGACAGGCTGAGACAGTTGGGGCTGTTCAGCCTGGAGAAGAGAAGGCTCTGGGAAGACCTTGTAGCAGCCTTCCAGTACTTAAAGGGGGCCTACAGGAAAGATGGGGAGGGACTTAACAGGGAGTGTAGTGATAGGACGAGGGCTAACTGTTTTAAACTGAAAGAGGGCAGATTTAGATTAGATATTAGGAAGAAATTCTTTACTGTGAGGGTGGTGAGGCACTGGAACAGGTTGCCCAGAGAGTTTGTGGATGCCCCAGCCCTGGAAGTGTTCAAGGCCAGGTTGGATGGGGCTTTGAGCAACCTAGTCTGGTGGAAGGTGTCCCTGCCCATGGCAGGGCGGGGGGGTTGGAACTAGATGATCTTTAAGGTCCCTTCCAACACAAACTGTTTTATGATTCTGTGATATTAATAGCAGGCTTCTGTTACCTTCAGTGGGAGTATGATGCACTTCGATGCAGTGAGGTAGCTAGGTGAGCATCTGAGCCTGCCTGTGTCCTCCTTCTGAGGCTTGAAGACACACTCTTACCTTGCTCGCTGTAGGAGGTACTACGCTGTTCTGCTGTGCCTTGGCTATTCTGTAAAGAAATGTGGCCCCATTCATGCACAGAAATTTAGAAATCCTGTTCCCCTGTGTCATTTCTTTGCCTTAATGTTGGAGTTTGAGCTGTGTCTTGGTCATGTACTGCAGGGCAGACTGCGACCCAGCGAGACCCTCAGGATCCTTTGAAAGGGGTAGTACAGAAAGCATTGCCATGGCAGGGCTTGGCAAGCCAGAGGTGGCCTTGAATACAATGCATGCAAAGAAATCTCCCTGACGGGAAGGTAACAAATGTTTGCTATTGGAATAGGAGTTCATTCCTCTGGGCTTGAATTTAAGTCTTATTGGTTCCAGCTTAAGTCCAAAGTTTGTGAGTCTCATCCTGGTGTGCCATGTTGCAGACATTATTTTTTCATTTAATAAATCTTTTCTCACCTGTGACTCCCTATCCTGTTCCTCATCCCAACAGGCACCACTATTAGAAGCAATTAAACAGCAGCACCATTTTCTGTTTCTATATTCTGTAGCACTCAATTACTTAATCACAGAGCGCATCAGTATGGATGGATGCTTGTTCCACCCTCCCTGCTCTCACTGGGAGAAGAGGCCATCAGCAGCAAGGGGTGGTAGACTGGAATTTTTTTTTAAACCTCACCAAGATTAGCCTTGACATTTGCTAAAGGTCCAAGAAAATGTGACATAACCACCCTCCCAAACCACCTCTTTCACCTTTTTTCTGTAAAAGAATATAAACAAGAGAAAATGATGCAACACTTTTCCACTATCTGCACCCCTGTTTAATGCAAACCTGTTCTTCCCCAGACGATGTCTAAGCAAAAAAAGGCCACAGAGAATTGGCTTTACAGCAGAAATAAAAGGTGCTCTAGTGCCCTCTGTAAATACAGATGGTGTTTGATCTGTCTGGATCTACTGTGTGAGACAGCTTAATGACAAAAGTCTATGCCATCCTGGAGAACTTCCAGCTCCTAATCTCGAGGGGGAAACAACAAGTCCACCTCAGCTCTGCTAGAGAAATTTTAATGCCTTCTTAAAAAGCTGTGTGGAGGGAGATGGTGTTGATCTCCCCTGTTGCTGCAGGGACGAGGACCTGTGAAAAAAGTTTCAGGAAGGGCAATGGAGGAGCCCTCAGGGGCTCTGCTTACCCATATCATAGGAAGCTGTGGGACATGTTCAGCAGGAGAGAACCCATTACCAGAGGGGCTTGAAGGGAGGTGGCATGTGAGTAAATAGCCATGAACAGGCTCATTTTTCAGGCTAAAACTTTTCTCCTGTCCTTGCTTTTTGCAGCTGCTGCAGAGGACTAACTGCTATCTCTTAGGGAATGACTTGTAATTGTTCTTAGATGTGTAAATCTAGTTGAGTTCCTGGGAAAGGATGCTCCTTTGTCCTCTCTGAATGAAATATAACAGAGGGATGATGTGAGAGTGGCAAGGGAGGGATCTACATATTTTTCTCCAGAGACCTCATTTCAAAAGCTACCTTGGTCACAGAGGAAAGGAGCATGACCTGACATGGCAGGGAATCCAGCTCACCAGTTGGGGATGGTGCTGAGCAGACTCAGATGTAGTAATGGTCACTGCACGACATGGGCTGAAGGGCATCAGCAGAACTGAAAGGAAGTGTTTGCAGAGTTTGCTGTTCATATACTGCTGGAGTCCTGCTCCCATAAGCAAAAGCACTAAGAAGTAATTCCAGCAGAATTGTATTTCTCCTTGGTAAGTGGATGAAGGCTGACTTAGCACAGGAGGTCTGATTGACATAGATCTCGCAGCTGAGCAGCCTGTCCAATACCTGCAATCAAAACTGATGTATCAGAAAAAAAACTTCAAAAAGAGGCTTGTGGGACTCACACTTCCTTTAGGAGAGGTGAAGTTTAACCAAACATTTCTCCAGCTGTTGGTGCTTCTGCCTGCCCAGGTAGACCTTCTGCTTCTACAGCTTTGTTTCACATCCATATTTTAGAAGCTAGAGCTGAATATGAAGGACCCAGCTCTTCAACAGCTATAAATGATGTAGCATCTTTAAGTCAGACCTAATGCTGCTGATTTTCACCACTGAAAAGGCCAACGTCCCAGATGATTTTTGTATAATTCCTGCCTGAGCATCATTCTGAATAAATCTGGACTTGAGTGCAAACCTGGCAGCTTGTCTGAGGGCAGGTGCACACTATGAGGGTCACTGGACCCAGAAGCAAAGGAGTCTATAAATATGTTTTGTTTGAGGATAATGAGGATTGGCATTAAATCTCTGATGGTTCAGAGATCCAAGACATACCAAGAACCCAAGAGGAGTTTTCTTCTGTCTTTCATGAAACAATATCAATAACACCATATACTGATACTGAATTAATTATGTTTATATTAGACTCAGAGATTGCAGTTGGGATCCCCATCCCTTTGTACCAGCTGCTTTCTGTACACATAGCAAGAAGCTTTCTGCTTTACAAAGCAGATTACCTATATGCCCCAGAGAGACAAAAGAAGAAAGGACCTAGAAACAGGAAATGGTGATGACATAACTGGAAATGAAACCAGATATCTGAACGGTAGTTTAGTTGTCCTATCCTCTAAATGCAGCTATTGGGGAAAAAAACACAAGCATTTCTTTGTGGCAGGGCAGAGGATGGAAGAGCTGCATTCATTATATGTGAGATCTGGCATAAAATTAAAATTAACAGTAGTCTCCTCTACTGCTTGAGTCATCTGGATTAGTCTCTTAAGGAAGATCTGTAACTGCTGTAGAAAACTTGAGACAAGTCCTAGTGTAGGAGCTTGGCTTCCCAAAAGCCCAGTAAAAGCTGTATTTATTCAGTTGTTGCTGTCTTTAGTAACTTTCATGAAGGCCGAAGGAATTCAGGACGGGAAATTTTGTTGTAATAAATACAGAATATTATGATTTCCAAAGATGGAACAAATGAACTCTATGCATCTTTCATGGGAAGATAGAACAAAAAGTTGACCTTGGTCAAACTGACTTTACTTCACTCTTTTCTCCTTAAATCTTTTCTGTTAGGTGAACTTTTAACATGACTGTTCTTATGCAATCCTGTGTGTGCCGATAGGGAACACGAGACTGGGGATGATGGTGACAACTGAGTCAGGGGAGAGCTTCTGCTTTCCAGAAACACTTTGTAGCATGAAGATGCTGGAGACCTGATGCCTGTGAGCAATAAGCGAGCTCAGTTATGATGATCCTTTCTGGTCAACAGTGAGAGGTCTTCTGGGAAAGGTGTATGACCAGGTCAGGAAAGCCAAGAGGCAAAACCTTTCCTATAAAGACCAGGGCAGTCCTGTGGTGGGGGACAGCCATGGAGCTGAGTGGTACTGCCAGCTGCCCCCGTTCCCCTATGTCTCTGCATACTCCTATTGCCCTCCCTGCTCTGCACCTTGCCAGGAGCTGCGGAACCCTCATTTCAGCCCATGACACTCCTTAACTAGGAGAATTTCCTGTGTTTCACTGCAACTAATTCATGGCTTTCCAGTGTTGCTGGAGTGATGGATGCGTGGGAGCCTCTCTCTGAGGGAACAACATGGGATGACTAGGACCTCTCCCTCTCCTCTGCCACAGCACTGTCTCATACCCCTTAATCTGGTCTTCCAGGAGTCGTGTTTTTCCTTGTATGCAGGCTATTCTCTCTGACCCACACCTGTATGGTCCCCTCCCTGGGTGACTGACTGCAGTGAGTGTGCTTCCAGCTATCTGGGAACAGCAGAAGGGAGGTGTTTGTCTAGCTCTTTGCCCAGATAGTGAGAGCCCTCCAGACTACACAGACGGTCAGTTCAGGTCAAGGTGATTATTTTTGTCTACGTGTGTGTTTATGCTTTGACTTTTAGGTTTCCGAAGATTTCAGTAGTCAAAGCAACCGGACTTCAGAAGCTGTTCTCTGGACCGTGTGTTACCCTGGACCTTGAACTGTCTGCAAGGATATTTGCATGGGTATCTTGGATATGTGTGACATGAATAGATACCCAGCTTGATTTTGAACAGATTTCTCTGGGGGACTGAAATTTGTTTCCTATGGCTATTACTTTATCTGCTGCAACTGTCTCTAAGCTGCCATTTAGAAGTAATGTTTCACTGTTTATTACTGCAAATGTATCCAGAGTTTAAAGAAAGGTTGCGTTAGCTGAACAGCAAGGGAACAGCAAAGATCTGAGAACCTTGGAGCCTGCAGTCCCCCTGCTCCTTGCTCAGTAGTGAGACGGTCCAACAGAAGCAGCCCCCACCAAACGCCACGTTGTGAGTCACCATATGGAGCCAGCCGGGAGCTGTGCCACAGCTGCTGGCAGCTGCAGCCTTCACGAGAGAGCCGTCTCGTAGCAAATGATGGTGAGACAGGGGCAGGGTGTGCATCATTTTTGTAATGTCTCTTGGTACTTTCCAGCTTTCCAGCAGTGTAGTGGGTTGACCCTGGCTGGA
>JANHGO010000027.1:23726388-23739780 GCA_024606505.1 Aquila spilogaster
ACTGAACTCAAAACATAGCACTGTACCAGCTACTAGGAAGACAGTTAACTCTATCCCAGCTGAAACTAGGACAGACAAGAAGGTAGCTGCTGCTTAGAGGACATACACACAGAGGTGGGGAAACAAGGACAAGGGGCAGTTGCAAGAAGTATACATGATCAAATCACTGAGATGGCATCAAAAGTAAGAGAAGTGTGATAAGTGGGAAAGGGATGAAGATAATACATGGCAGGAGGCTTGAGCAGAAATGCAAGCAGGGGCTCTTTATCTGTTTGTATCTTGACTTCATTATGGAAAACTATGTTGCCTAGGGAGATGAGGACAGCTGTTGTGGAACATTTTTAGCTAACGGTCACAAGAGCATTCCAGATGCCTTTAGAAGGCCTTGAACAGAATAAACAGAAGACAAAAATAAGAAAGATACCAATTAGAAAAACACAGGTGCACATTCCACGATAAAGAGAACTTGGCACAAACAACCTCAATGCGGCAGTTTATCTTGACCAATTAGACTGAAACAAGTCTCGTATGTTTTAGTTAGTCTAGCCAATTATGTCTTATGTTTATGCGCGTGTAGTGTTGATATAACCAATCATTAAGTGTAACTGGATGCGTGGACAGTGCGTGAATAATGTGTGCAACCAATAGTAAAATAGCTAAACGCATGTACAGATGTAACTAATGTATAAAATGATGTCTGATGTTCTAGTAAAGTGGACTTCACCTGATCACATTGGTCTGTGTGTGTTGTCCTGTGCCTCCGCAGACAGCATCAGTTGATGCCAAGAGGTTTGCTTCATGATATTAAATAAATCATCTTCCTGTTGTATGATGAACTCTCAGGCGTTTTTTTGCCTGAGGTCACCCAAGTTCTTCTTGTGAACAGCTGACTCCATTGCAACACACCAGGCTTTGTTTTCCTGTTTACTCCATCTTCACTCTGTCTCAGCTGTTTGAGACTTAAATTATTTCCTGGTTTGTGAATCTCATTATGTATCTTCTTTTTCTTGGAGACATGCTTATTGTGGTAAGCAAAACTGCAAAGAAAATTTTTTTCAAGGGAGCCACCACAAGCCTCCAGGAACCATTTAGTGTTTTACACAGTGACTTTGTCTCCTACAAGAAGTCATCTCTCTTGGCTGCTCTACAACCAGTCTGGACAAGCAAGAAGAAGGGGACCACTGTGCTACCAGTAATGAACAGGATGCCATGGAAGAGAAGACATTGAATCTCAATGGGATTGTCATGTTTGCTCATTTTCATCTAGAGAGTTTTGAAGTTTGGTTGGAAAGAGCACTCAAAGCCTCCTTTGTTCTTTACAACAAGCCTGACAACCACAGCTGGCTAGCAAGCTTACCCTGGCTTCAAGCACATGGTGAGGTAACCTCAGGGAAATCATGGCTTTCCATATGTTTAGCTGAGGTTCTCTGGCTGCCATTGTACTGCGGTGTTGGGTTCAGACCACCAATTTCTGAATATCTAGTATAAATGAAGTTTCAGCTGTTAATACTGCATTGAATCTGAGTCTTGAACAGGTGGGTTTTGCAGAAGTTGCCTACTGTATCCTAGATCTGACAAAGCGGTGAACTGTGGACAAAGAACAGTTTGCTTTACAAATTACAGTGAGCTGTTCTGGTCATATCTAAAGTAAAGAAAGAAAATGCTGTATTTTCATACAGGTATTTCAGTCAACTTCTACTTCTTTAAAATATTAGTACTTGAAATAAATCCTCAGGTAACCCTTACCTGCAGATAAATTGCACCTTTTGAAAAAAGGCACAATAAAACAGTCCGAGGTCGAGAAATCAGAGAAGAGGGAGGAGGCTATGGGTGAACTTTGGGGTAAAATTCCAAAGGGTTTCCTCCACGCATACATAATCCACAACGATGCTGGGTCATGGGGAGAAGAATCTTCTTTCTGTGATTTTAATGATAATCACTGGATATGCATATGAAAATACGGGTGCACATTTGAAGCAGCATTGGTCTCATTTTCAATTTTACTTTGAGTTTGTGTTGACATTTTTTCCTTTTTCCTGTTAGCTGTTTCTCCCCAGCCTAGTTCTGAAATACACATTTTTGGAAGGTTTCGTATGGGATGCCTATCTCAGCTTGAGCAGGACTCATTAATCTTCTGTGGCACTGAACTGAAAGGATTAATGAAAACGCCTCTTCAGGATTTGTAGTTATTTTGACCCTTCATTTTTATTTCTAATTTCCTGTTTGAATTAATAGCAATAAAACCCTTGGAACTCACCACCCGCCACCTAATTAATTAATGATAATTTTTCCAGTATATTGGGTCTGGCAGAGATGGAGTTAATTCTCCCCATACCAGCCCTCATAGTGCTGTGCTTTGTATTGGTAGCTAGAAAGGTGCTGATAACGCTCCAGTGTTTTGGCTACTGCTGAGCAGTGCTTCCACAGCATCAAGGCTGTGTCTCCAACATTCCCCCCTCACCAGTAGGCTGGGGGTGGCCAAGATCTTGGGAGGGGCCATAGCCAGGACAGCTGACCTAAGCTAACCAAACAGATATTCCATACCATATGACATCAGCTCAGCTATAAAGGCTAAGTAAAGGGAGATGGAAGAGGGGGCATTTTCATCTTCCAGAGCAACCATTACGTGTACTGAAGCCCTGCTTTCCAGGAATTGGCCAAACATCTCCTGCTGATGGGAAGTAGAGAATAACATAATTTGTTTTTCCTTTGCTTCCACACGCAGTCTTTGCTTTTGCTGTATTAAACTGCCTTTATCTTGACCCATGAGTTTTTTTCTATGTTATTTTGTCCCTGTCCTGTCCTGCTGAGGAGGGGAGTGACAGAGCAGCTTGGTGGGCACCTGGCGTCCAGCCAAGGTCAACCCACCACATCCTGGAACTGGATTGATCCATGGATCAATTTTTAAATCACTGGTGAGCTCATTGGGAGTCTTGTGATCAGCAGGGTGCTCTCCAAGCCACAGCTCTTGGAGACAAGCCATTACATGAGAGTGTCTGCTCTCCTTAAATATAAAATAAAACAAAAATTAAGGTCTGAAATTCTCAGGTTGTAACAGTAAGCTTGAAAGTCTGATATAGCCATGTGCTAATTCTCACTGTTCAGAAAGGAGACAAAAAGAGACCAGCATTGATTCATAAGTCTCATTGTTTTTACAATTGTGATTCTTCGGTATTTGACTTCCGATTTTTGAGTTCCTCAAACTGGCAGCCTCAAGATTTATTAAACACTTTGGTCATGGTGCTCTTCCAAGTTAGGCTGCTAACATCCTGTGCAAAAGGACATTAGGCAAAGCAAAAAGGAATAGGAGATCTCAGTCCAAGTCTTAACCACAAGGTATCCACTTATATTTTTTAATCCAGGAGCTTCAGGAAGGTTGTATTTGCATTGCAAAGGCAGCAAGTTCTACCTATTTACAGGATGGGGAAAAGAAAAATAAAAAAAAAAGAAAACCAAGGACATCTCAGGTACAAATTATCTCCAAACCAAACTCAGGAGTGATAATTTGATTTGTGCCAGCTGAGAAACCTACTCTTGGCCCTCACTGCAGTCAGTCCGACTCTTCTCCCTTGCACTGTGCAAAGAAATTCTATTACAAGGAGTGCTTATTAAACTTGATATTTCAAGAAAGCTGGCTTTTCTACCTAATAATAGCAGCTATATATTTTCAACAGTGGCACACTTCAAGGTTAAACACTGACTATGATTTTACAAAAGCTTGTATTATGGTGGCAGCTTTGTGTGCAAACATTTGCAGTTAATTGCAGGAAGTCTGTGTGTAGTGTCAAGGTTAAAGAAACAGGTACAAGTGACTGACACTTCTAAGATTTCCAAATAAACATCAATCCAAGCATCTTACTCTTGATTCCACTATAGCTTTTATAGATGTAAACCAGGAGTAATTTTATTGAGAGCATGAACTCTGCAAGGCTATACTGGCACAAAGCAAACTCTCTAAAGACTTCCTTGCTTTAACAGAAACCTTACTGGGACTCTTTATGACTGGAAAGAAACCATTTCACTTAGTGGCTAACACTGAAACCTGTGTTAACATGTTTGTATTTATTTGATGATGTCCCTTTAAATAACTGTGGCTTTGTGGAGACACTCTGACCATATGTATGATTGGGGTAAGGATTTTTGAAACAGGAGTGAGAATACCAACTTCCTCTGTAGAGAAAGACCTGGGTGGGGACAACATCATGGGACCACTTAGTATTCTTATTATTAAATTAAGCAAAGACACTTGTCAGCTGAAGTGAAAACAGAATTGAATGGAAAATGTAAAATAAAATGTAAAACATTCTCTTAAAATAAAAACAACCTCTAAAATGTGGGGTCTGCCAGTCAATGAATGTTCATGTTTTAGGACTATCACACCAAAATCCACAAGCTGCAAAGCATTAACTTGAATATGTAAATTTTGATTCACTACCATGAATATGGTGTTGCGGTGATTTCAATACCAAGGCCATGACAACGGTGTAGGGAAGGGAAGCAGACCTACACAGTGTTGAAGGGGATACTTCAGCTGTTCAAACAGGTCAGAGATCCCAGCATGGGGCAACTCTGCCTTCCCTTCTTCCAAGGGTTTTGAACGGATTACCAGCAAGCAATTCATCTGCAGGTTGCTGGTCTTCAATGCCAAAGAAGTCGCCTTTCACTCTTTTGTGTATATAGCATGTTTGTGGAGCAAGTCGGGAGGTCTCTGCGGTGGCATTGATATTTCAGAGTAGGATACTATTATCTGACCTTGTCATTCAAGATTCAGGGAAAACATCTGAGTGTGAGGTTTTCTTCTTAAGATTAGAAGTACGATCCTGAACAGTGTACACATGAGTTAGTCTTTCATTATTGGACTTGTAAACACTGCCATTTTTCTTTGCAATAATTGAGTAAGCCTGACATTTCTTTTAGGATGCTTCTTGAGAGACAATTTTTGCAGGTGCCTCAGAAAAAGGTGGTGTGTGGGGAGAGACTTTGAATGGACTTTAAAACTACTTAGTATAATTAAAAAAATTGAACACACGCACAGACACACACTATTAACTTCTAGAAACTGTGATATTTACTAGATTGCAACTGTGCCTGAACAAAGGACACAAAGAAATTCTGATTTTCCCTTCTTAATAATACTAGTGCATCAAAATGGAAGTCTAGATGACAGGGATAAATCCAGTTTTATTGTATAATTTGACCATTTAGTCTGATGGATAGTTCAGTTGATGAGCGTTCTGCTAGTTACCACAGGTGATTAGTGCTGTGTAAGTTCAAAATATTTTGGGAAGATGTGAGCCCAGTATTTTTTTCTGAGCCCAGTATTTTTTTCTGAATTACAGAAAAAAATTACACTCAGTCATTTTGCCTGAGTGCTTCAGGAACAGCTGATCACCCAGCACCATCTTGTGTGTCAATGAAATATCTTTTCTTCTCTTTGAGGTACAACATCATTGCTCACAATCCATGGCAAGAGGATCAAGAGGATGGGCATGGCTTTGGAAACATCATGATGATGTTGCACCTTCTTTTACCCCGCAAATTACCTGTGACATTTCATTTAAAACCTAAGGTGCCATAAAAGAAGGAATCCCTGGCTACGGCAGTAGTGACAAATATACAGGACAAACCTTGTGAAAGAAAGATTTTAAAAATTAATCTTGGGAACACAAGAGCTGTGGGCAGGCTGCTCCTCTCTGAGGAACAAGGGGAAGGCAGGGGAGGCTTCCGGAACCTCTGGTCCTAGCAGTGCTGGCTCTCACGCCTGTGTTTGTGCTCCTGCCTCAAAGTAGAACCCTCCTGAGGCACCGCTGGGTTTACACCTGCCTCTACTTCTTGTTGCACTGCTATCAGAGTGCAGATCCCACTAGTGCTACGAATCTAAGGACGTGCAGGGTGAGTTCATGAATAAAAGCCCTCCAAGGGGGGGGTGGAGTTGAGGCGTGGTTGCAAGGGATGATGGTCTTCTCAGGGAGGAAAAGATGCCTGAGAAGATGACTGGAGACTGCTGTGGCACTGGTGCTGCCATCTGACAGTTGTGATAGCAAAATGAAGCTGTGACTTGCTGAATTTCAAATTTCACTTTTTATTAATATTGTACATAACTCAGGTTATTTTCAAGCTGTAAGCTGATTAATCATATTCTCTTCTTGCTTAAAATTTCCCTTATAGTTTCAAACAAAAATGGTATCCTTAGTTCTCCATCTTAAAATGTGCCAGTGCATAGTGCTGTTTGTGCAAGCTGGCCAAGGCAGCTGTATTTTAATGCAGACGTAGGATTCTTATATATACACACAGACAAATTGTCAGTCAGCATGATCTGGTGCAATCTGATTTACCTTCCCTGAGAGTCTGGTCTCCAGCCATTAAATTGCCTCTGAAGACTTCAGGCCAACAGGTTTTCTTTTCAAGCCCTACATTAAAATTTACCTATTCCCAGTTTCCTGCAGGTCCTGCTCCCTCCGCAGAGATACACTCACCAGTGAATGACAATGATCTGTTACTGCTAAATAGAATATAAAAAAAAGAGAGTCATCCTGACAGCCAGGGCACTTCAGAGACCTCTCACTCTGATACACTGGCCAGGTCCTCCAGCTGCCCATTGGTAACCCCAGCCTGTGGTGTTACTTGTGTAGAAACAACATTATACTAGATATTGATAGATGCCTTTGGGACATGAGGCTCTTCTATTCTCTGTGAAGCAAGTGGCACTATTTCTGCTCTGTTAACTAAAAGTAATATGCTACTGCACATGCAGGTTTGTTGCTGTCGCTCTGTTTGTAGTGCAAAGTCAGATTCGGGATTACCGCAACGTCTTCTGTACTGTTGATGCAGCAGAGCAAAACCTGCCTGTCCCCTTTATTGTAGAATAGGGATTATAGCATGTAGGGTTGAAGGGACTTTTTAAACATGAGAAAACACAGGACTGGAGCAAATACATGCCCTGTTACTGACTCCTCAGAAGGTTTTGAGAAAGTAATCTAATCTACATCTGCTCCTGCCCTCGATACATACGGAAACTGCACCAGTTCCGTCCCTAAAGGAGAAGCAGTATGAGCTAATTAATGAATATTTGTAAAGTGCTTTGAAGAGGAAACCTGCTACATCTTATAATTACCTGATACAAGCCAGATCCCAGGGGAGTGCTCCAGATGGCTGGTGCTCCATCCTTCACCCCTGCTGTTGAGACCAGTACGGGGAGTGATCCTGTGCTCTTCCAACAAAGCAGATGGGGAGCCCTTGGGGGATGTGCATGGTGTTTTCTTGAAAGTCAGATTTTATTTTTTAAAATGAAAGAACAATTTTGTTATCTGTGCAGAACTAGATGTTTGAAGTCTGTCTGTTTCCCTTTGATCTTTACTGCTTTGCTTTTTTCATTTGCAGCCAGACCACCAGGCTGAAAGGAGCACAGATGAGGGGGTAGTTGGAAGGAAAGCTGAACAAATGCCTATCCCAACCCTGCTTTTCCCATTATGCATGTCTTATAGAGAGGTGATCTCCTTAGGTGCCTTGTGGCAAAAAGCCAGAAGGGATTTCTGGGTACTTCACATGCCTTTCTAACCTTAACAGCACTGATTGTTTGGGTTTTTTTTAAATGGAATAAAAATCTGTTGATGCAGAAGTATCATGTACAATACAACAATAAGTTGCCCTGATCACATGGAGCCTGACTCAGGTTCCTTGCTGGTTTCCATGTCATTTCTTCAGCCGTGCCAGGGCCTCTCACCACAATTCCCTTTCTATAGCAATATTTTTTTTTTGCCTTAACTTTAAAAACTGTCTCTTAGTGATCTATCTATGTTGCCTAGAAGGAAAGGAACCAGGTTGCGTAAAATTTGAGAGAGTGCATTCTGTGATCAATGTCTTTTGTAAGAATGGTATTCATATAAACCAGGGATAAAACTTGGGAAAATGTTCTGAGAAGAGCTGAGGGGATGATTAGAGAAAACAGCCCCTCTGGGAGCTTAAGTTGTTTCCTTTTTCAAGAGAGAAGGTTAAAGTTTGGCTTGAGCAGTCTGATCATGGCATTAATTTAATTTTCAGTCTCTGCAGTTCAGATGTCCACACAGGCGTCTATCTCTGAGCATAGCTGAACCACACTGAAGAAGGGCCTATTTCTCATCCTGACCGTAAAGGTAGCTCAAGCAGATGAAGACCTATGGTCTGGTCCACCTTCAGTCGGGTGTTCAGTCCACAAGAAAAAAAGAGTCAAGGACTGGGAATTAAAGCTGGTTTGGTTTTATGCTGGAAATATTAAGCAGGTTTATTACAATGACAGTAATAAAAAATCGGAATGATGTAAAAAGCATATGGTGAATTCTGCTCCATTGTAGATTGGAAAATCTAGGCAGTATGTTTATCTTTCAGTGGTGGCTCTATTCAAAGAACAGTAAATCTAAGAAGTCCTCTGGCTGTTGGTAAATAAGATGCCAGCTTAGATTATTTGGATGGAGCTTTCAGGTCGAATGAATCCTTGTGCTGTCAGTTCCTGTGAAAAGACCTCAAATCTCAAAGTGAAATTCAGTAAACACCGAAATTCACATGGCTTCCCACCAAAACTATGTGGGTCAACAAACAGCAAATACCACTAAGAAATGATGCAGTAGTCTGGACTGCCTGAACATGTTTGCAGAGAAAAGTGGATGGGACTGGGAAATTGTTTTCTTCAGTATTTTGCGACCTGACATGAATTATTCTCTTACATGCTGGGAGACATGCCCTGCCCCAGCAAGTTCAGGCTTGAGGGAATGCACTGGTTTTTATTGTCTCTCTGTGCTTTCCTCATGCATGGCATCATGTCTGCATGTGGGCTGAAACACAGTCTGACCCGGGAAAACGTGCGATAATAGTTAAAATAATCAAAACTGTAAGAAATCCTACTCACGGATCAGCCCCCTGTTAAGTAGCAAGAGCAAAGGTCAAACCTGAGAGAAGTGTCCCTCCTGGTGTAAAACAAGAGAAGAGAGCGGGGTCCAGACACAGGAAATCACCAGAGAATGATGGGGCAGCAATGTTACTCCCCTTCCCTCTTCCATCAAACATGAACTTGTCTCCTCTTTCAAGTTGAGAATTTGCATCTTGTCTCTGATTAGCCCCAAAGACAGTCTCTTCTGTTGCAGGCAAAGGTACTCAGCAAGCCCCTTTTTCCATGTTATTCTTTGTATTTTACCAGCACTTCATGTAAACATGCACAAATACCTCATCCTCTGCTAGGGCTCTCATTATAGCTTCCCTTTGTGCAGCCTACAGAAAGGTTAGGCTGCCTGATTTGCAGAGGTCTGCCACCTCTCAAACTGATCAGTATTACCTCATTATTTCCTTGTGCTCACTTGGGCTTGACCCATTGTTTGCTGTCTTGGATAGTTTGGAAAAAATGTCCACTCTCTACATAAGAAGCTTTCAGAATACTGTACTGAATTATTACATAATATGTGTGTACATGTATCTAAATATATATGTAAGTATTCATCTATGCATATACCTATAGAGTCTCTTTTGCTTGTGCAGTTGTGTAAAGGTCTTATCCTGAAGACGTGCCAAAAAAAAAAAAGCCTGGTGCAAAACTGGTCCCTCACAAATCCCAGACAAGCTCTCTGTTACTGTGAGTTCCTTTGTGCATGTGCTACCACAGTGTACCATTTCAGCCTTCTCTTCCCAGACCAAATCTTTCCTCTTCAACCCTCTCCTCCTCTCTAGGGCTAAGTACGCTTTCAAATCAGGCTGTTAATTTGCACACTTCTTTCCACACAGAACCTGCCCATCTGCCAAACATTATAACCAATATTTTAGGTTCTTTGGCTTTTATCATCCTGTCTAACGCCATCTGCTGTAGAAAATTAACTTGCCTACTTTAGTGTGCTCTTTGTGGCCCTCTTTCTCTGTTAATTTTATGTTCACAGGCCACAATAATGCAAGCAATATTGGATCGTAGCTATGCTGATGTAGCTCCATCTTCTTCCCTGACCTGGCAAGTGCTCTTGGCAGAAGAACATCCATGGATCACCTGAGGGGAACCTCCATCAGAAGGCAGGGACTCAATCTTTACTATCTGAGTACTAAACCTGTGCTTGAGGCTATACATAATGAAGAAGCTCCAGTGGCCTCTTCATGAAGGGCATCAGCCAGTGGTGGTTTTGGCACTAATATTGTCTTTCTTCTTGCTTGCCACCAGTGTGCCATAACAGGGACACAAGGCTCCACTTTCAGAAGCAAAGGGGAACATTTTCTGCAGTTGTCTGCTCTCATTGCAGCCTTAAAGTTGTCAGAGGAAGGGATTAAGGCTGTGTCATTTTTGGGTTTTGTTACTGTCTTTGTCAAGAAAATGATTTGTCATAAAAATCTGAAGACCTGATCTCTTCTCATTAGGTGCTCTTCTCAGCCTGAGACTTAGGGGAATTGTAATGAGAACAGACGCTGATGCAGAATGAGCACGTTCCCACCAGTGGCTACCCCAGTGACAATCTGAGTATTTTCAATTCTTGACCCCACTGGAGCTTAGAGATATGTTTGTACTGAGTGGGGAAGGGAAGGCATCCATTCTGAGTTCAATGGCCTCCAAATATTACTTAGAGCAAGATAATAATGAATGATATAAAACACATCAAGCAAAAAGACAATGCCGTGAATGAGTGTTCACCTAATTTACATATAGACAATGTCTACCTGCGTATTTGTGCGGACAGAGAAAACACATTGTTAAACAATTCCTTTGAAAATTCAGTGGCCAGGTAGCATGAGGTTTTAGTCATCACTAACTGAAGATGGGAGTGGTGTCTTCAGTGTCAACAGCTCCTGGTGCCAAAAGTAATTCTTAAAACTCTGAAGCCCACCTGTTTGGAAAAAGCAGGTCTCTCTCCTACAGGAGTTATGTTTGGGAGATACTGTCAAAGTCCAGTGCCTAGAAACCTCCAGCCTGAGCTCACAGGACTTGCTATACCATCTTTCATGCATAAGAGGCTGTGCCCATTGTTGCAGGACTGTAAATTAATTGCTTATAACATTGTCTGAGACTAAAAATTGCTCAAACAGTGCACTGGTACTGCCCTGGAAATCTGTAAACATGAAAGAAGTTGCCATGTATTTCTGAGATGTTTAGTGCTCAGCTGCCTTCATAGTAGCCTAGGGATCCTTGCAGATGGAGCAATAATACATCTTCAGTCATTCATTTTCAGTAATCTAATTGCAATAATAACCTGGTCTGTGGTCATAAACAAGCCTTTTTAACGCCAGGTTTCTAAAGGTTTTTTTTTTTTTTCATTCAATCTGAATGCATGCTGTAGCCTCACAGACCTCAGTAATGACACCTAGCACGATATGAGTACAGTTGCTCTTTTGAGGTGGTAACACATGGATGCCTGCATTAAGGTGTAAACTCAAAACTACATCCCATGGAGCAACACAAAGCTACATGATTTCTTACTCTTTCCACAAAATGATCAAAGCAAGTTATGTTATTTGAAAAAGTTACTACAACCTTCTGTATGGACTGTCAATTATCCTGCATCTTGGTACTTTACCTGCCTCCTGATTTGGGTGTTTAAACTCCATTTTATGATATCATTAGGACATTTAAGCTGGTATCAACAGTTTATCTATCATTAAAGCTTCTGTAAGGCCTATAGTATTTCATGCCTTTGCAAAGCCTTTATCTGAGCAACATAGGAACTGATCAATGCTCCAGAAAGACCGGCAATACTTTAGCAGATAGGAAGGGACCTACATTAATTTCCGTTTTGCTAATGCTCTTTTGGCTATGTGCACTTTTGTCCTGGTTTCAGCTGCAATAAAGTTAATTTTCTTCCTAGCAGCTGGTATAGTGCTGTGTTTTGAATCTGGGATGAGAATAATGTTGATAACACTCTGATGTTTTAGTTGTTGCTAAGGAGTCAAGGACTTTTCAGCTTCTCATACTGCCCTACCAGCGGAGGCTGGGAGTGCACAAGAAACTGGGAGGGCACACAGCCAGGACAGCTGACCCAGATAAGCCAAAGTGGTATTCCATACCATATGACATCATGCCCAGTATATAAACTGGGGGAAGTTGGCCAGGAGGCACTGTAGCTCAGGGATTGGCTGGGCATTGGTCAGCAGATGGTGAGCAATTGTATTGTGCATCATTTGTTTTGTATATTCTATTATTTTTATTACTATTAATTATTATTATTTCCCCTTCCTTTTTTGTTCTATTAAACTGTCTTTATCTCAAACCATGAGTTTTACTTTTTTTTTCCCCAGTTGTCTCCCCCATCCCACTGTGGGGGTGGTGGAGTGAGCGAGTGGCTGCGTGGTGCTTAATTGCCAGCTGGGGTTAAACCATGACATCTTTTGATTTAGTGTTAAGGTTTTGAAGGTAAAATGTTACGAAATGCTAGTTTCTTACTGGATCTTCAAGTCCGACAGGCTGAAGTTTAGGCCATTTCATCCATCAAGGGGTTTTTTTTTTGGTTTGTCCTTATTGAACATTTGACCATTGATACATTTTAAGTGAAGGTGGAGATTAGATTTAAGGTTTACTTAAGGGCAGAGAAGAATGGAAAGATGAAAATCCTCTTAATTATTTAGCCTTTGCAAACATCATCCCTTATTCTTTGTGCATGTTCTAAAGAAGATGTAATGTGTAACTGGACTCCACATTTTGTACTTTTCAAAGCCTCAGCCCTTGGCCTAGAAAATTGCACCAAAATTGCAAAGTATCACTTAGGCTCTTCAGATATAAGTGTTCATCCTAGTCCAGTGGAATCAAGAAGATCCATCAATAAGCCAGATGAGTTGCCCTTTCATTTTCAAACTATAGACTTGGTTTCTACACTAACTGCAGTCTTGAGTATAACAACAGCATCAGTAAGTACAGTCAGCTGAAATTCAGTAATCCTTAAGCTCTTGCTAACAACGGTCATGTGTACCACAAGCTAACAAACAGAAATCTGGAATCCCTCAAACCTTATTTTTCTATCCCCCTATGTGAGCAATCTGACAATAAACCTATGTTTCTGGGTTTATTTACCCTTCTCTCTACCCCTCCAAATCCCCATCCTTAATTAAACCTAAAAATGTTACCTTGGTGGCTCATACCTTCACTGAATATACTGACCTTCTTGACATGAATTTTTAACTAAGAGAAGTAAAATAAATTTTATCCCCCAAAACAAGTACTCCAAAACCCTAGTTTTGAAAGACCTTTACTCAAAAAGGTTAGCTGTGCAATTCAGCAAGTGAATAAAAATCTGCTCACCACCCACCGATTGACACCCAGTTAGTCCCCAGGTGGCGATCCCCCCCCGTCCCCCACTCCCCCCAGTTTATATACTAGACATGACACCACATGGTATGGAATACCCCGTTGGCCAGTTTGGGTCAGCTGCCCTGGCTGTGTCCTGTGCCAACTTCTTGTGCCCC
>JANHGO010000027.1:23739880-23835071 GCA_024606505.1 Aquila spilogaster
GCAGGGGGGTTGGAACTACATGATCCTTGAGGTCCCTTCCAACCCGGGTCATTCTGTGATTCTGTGATTCTGTGATCCTCATTGTCTCAAAGGAGATACTTCAGCTGATCAAACCCTTCAGAATTCCCAGATAGGCACATCTCTGTTTTCCAGTCTTCCAAGGGCTATGAATGGATTACCAGCACTCAATTTATTTGCAGTTTGCTGCTCTCTATTGTGTTAGAATCTGCCTTTCATTCCGCTACGTACATAACTGGTTCACGGAGCAACTTAGGAGTTCTCTGTAATGGATTTGTTATCTCTGTGCAGAATATTATCTGACCTTGTTGCTTAACATTCGGAGAAAGCGCCTGAGTATGAGGTTTCCTTCTTAAGGTCAGAAGGACAATCCTGGATGCTATATGCATGAGCCTCTTTTTCATTACTTGACTGGTAAATGCTGTCACTTTGTTTACAAATGCAGTAATTTAGTGAGAGTGACATTTATTTTGGGATGTTTCTTGAGAGACAACGTTTGCAGGTGTCTCAGAAAAAGGAGATGTGTGGAGATCTTGAATGGGCTTAAAACAAACACATCATACTCAAACAAGTTTGACACACGCTATTAACATTTAGAGACTCTGAGCGATCTGATCTGGCTGTAAGCGTCCCTGTTCATTGCAGGTGAGTTAAACTAGATGATCTTTAAGGGTCCCTTCTGTAGGGTAACTGTTATGTCAGGACCTGAACTGATGATTGAGCAGCTGGTGAAGGGGCGTGTGGCTGGCCCAGGGAGCACAGGTGCAAGCAATTCAGCTGTGAATTGCTTCCCTCCTGACCAGAGCTCTTCAGGCTCATTTAAGGGCTAGCCTCCAAAGGGAGGGCATCTCCTGGATGAAGGCCTCTTCCTGATAAGGACTGTTCTATAGCCAGAGACTCTCTTTGCTACATGGGTGAGTCAACTTTTTCTTAAATATGATTGTTGGTACTCCTAGTAGTACTTTGCTTGATATCACCAAGAGCTTATCAGCAGTTTCCAACTCAAACTGTTCTGTGATCCTATGATTTACTAGGATATGAATGTGCCTAAATAAAGAAGAGAAGGAAATTCTATTTTTTCTTCTTAACAGTCAATGCCTTGCTATTGCCTAGTGCTAGTGCAACAAAATGGGAGTCTAGAGGCAAGGATAAATCCTGCTTTCATATATTGTGAAGAACTATGTATGACTCAATCAGCTTAATCTGATGAGTAGATCAGGGGGCAGGCCTTCTGCTGTATGCTATTTGAAGCCTGGATATCACAGGGTGATTCTCCAAATTCCCCTTCTGTCATTTTCTCATGGTGTTTCAGTAGTAGCTGATCACCCAACATTGTCTCTTGTGTTGTTGAGTTATCTTGTATTTTTTTGAGATATATATTTGTTGCTCGTGAGCTGTTATGAAAGGATTGAGAGGGGGTAGGTGCTGCAGCAAAATGCTTTAGAAATGCCATGAGGAGACTGCTGCTTCTTTTACTCCTCCTGTTGTGATGCTTCATTTAAAACTTAAAGTGCTGTAGCAGAAGGAAACACTCACTAAAAAGTATTATAAATGTGCAGGACAGACCTGGTAACAGAGAATATTTTGAGTTAAATTCAGGAATCAGAGAGTTGCAAGCATGGTGGAAAGGTGTGGGGGGGGGAGGCTCCTGGCACCTGTGGTTGTACTGGTGAGGGCTTTCATGACCCCTGTGTGTACTCCTGCCATGGATTATATGATTACAGAATCAGTAAGGTTAGAAAAGACCTCTAAGATCATCCAGTCCCATTCCAGCCCACCCCCACTGTGCCCACTGACCATGTCCCTCAGTGCCACATCCACACAGTTCTTGAACACCTCCAGGGATGATGGCCCCAGCACCTCCCTGGGTGGCCTGTGTCAGTGCCTCACTGTTCTTTCTGAGACACCACTGCTGTCAGAGTTGATCCTGCTAGAACTGTGGGTGAGCCTGTGGATAATGGTCCTCTGAGAAGGCTGTGAATTTGAGGTCTGGTTGCAAGGCATGACAGCCTTCTCAGGGAGGGAGAGGTATCTAAGGAAAAGACTGGAGGCTGCTGTGGAACTGATGCTGCCATCTGACAGATGTGATAGGAAAAGGAAGCTGTGACTGGCTATCAGTTTTCACTTTTTATTAATACTAAATGTAACTCTGTGATAATTAATCACCTCACAGTTTAAAACGAGATTCTCTTCCTATGTATTTTTCCTCAAAAATGTTATCCTTAGTTCTTCATCTTAAATGTGCTACTGCGTAGAATTGTGAATTGGTTGAAGCAGTTGCGTTTTAAAGCAGATGTATGATTCTTACATACATGTGCATAAAAATTGTCAGTCAGTGTGAGCTGGTGCAATCTGTTTTACCTCAGCTGAGACCCTGGTCTTCAGCTATTAAATTGCCTCTGAGGACTTCAGGCCAACAGGTTTTCTCTTCAAGCCTTTCATTAAAATTCATCTCTTTGGGTTCCTGCAAGCTCTGATCTCCCCTGGGGATGCTTTCACTGTGAATGACATCACTGTGTTACTGTTAAGTGGAATATAAACAAGATGGAGACTCATCCTGCCAGACAAGGGCACTTCAGGCAGCCCTTGCTCAGTGCGCTGGTCAAGTCCTCCAGCTGCCCATCAATTCCCCAACCTGTAAAGCTACTTCTGTGGAAACGTTATTCTGGCTAAGAAGCTTTCAGGACTTGAGATTATTCTCCTACTTCTCTGTTAAGCAAGAAGCGTTATTTCTGCTCTGATAACTAAAGTTGTATGTGCTATTGCACAAGTCGGATTCAGGATTACCATGCAATCATAGAGTTATTAAGGTTGGATAAGATGTTTAAGATCATCTCAACCATTCCCAATGACCTTGTCCCTCAGTGCCACATCCACACGGTTCTTGAACACCTCCAGGGATGGTGACCCTACCACATCCTTGGGCAGCCTCTGCCAGTGCCTCACTGTTCTTTCTGAGGATAAGTTCACACTCAAACCTCCCCAGCACAACTGAGAGTTGCTGTGGTTGTGTTGTTGCAGCAGAGCAAAGCCTGCCTGCCCCATTTATGGTAGAATAGGATCTAGAGCACATTAGGTTGAAGGAACTTTGAAAACGTGAGCAAACCCGGAATTGGATGCCAGGCACACCTGTGCCTTGTTGCTGACTTCTCAGAAGGTCTTGAGAAAGTCATCAAGTCTACATCTTTTCCTCCCCTCTGCACATATGGAGGCTGCAGCAGTTCTGTCCCTAATGAGGGAATGGTATGGGCTAATTAATAAATATTTGTAAAGTGCTTTGAAGATGAAGCCTGCTACATCTTATAATTATCTGATACAAGTCATCCCAGGGGAGTGCTCCAGATGGCTGGTGCTCCATCCATCAGCCCTGCTGCTGGGGTTGGTGTGGGCAGTGATCTTCAGCTCCTTCAGTGCAGCAGATGGGGAGCCCTCAGGGGACACACATGACATTTTCTTTGAATTGAGATTTTATTTTTTTTTTAATGAAAATCACTTTTTAATCTCTGCAAAACTGCTTGAAGCCTGCCTGTTTCCCTTTGATCTGCACTGCCTTGCTTTTTTTATTTGCAAGTTGGACCACTGGGCTGAAAGGAGCACAGGGGAAGGGGCAGTTCTAAGGAAAGCTGTAGTGCGTACCCCAGCCCTGTTTATTCCTCTATGGAGGGCTTGTGGAGAGCTGATCTCCTCTGCTGCCTTGTTGCAAAAAGCCAGAAGGGATTTCTGGGTGCTTCACATGATTTTCTAATTCTAACAGCATCTGTTGTGTGGCATTTAAAATGAAAGAAATATGTGCTGATGCAGAATGTATCATGTACAGTACAACAAGTTCCCCTGAGCACATGGAGCCACACTCAGTTTCTTTCTGGCTTCCATATTATTTCTTCTGCCTTTCTGAGGCCCCTCACTGCAACTGCTACAGCTCTTATTTTTTTTTTTTTTGCTTTAACTTTGCAACCTGTCTCTTAGCGAGCTATCTGTGATGCCCAGAAGGAAAGGAATCGGATTGCACAGAATCTGAGAGATTGCATTGTGTGATCAATGTGTTTTGTAAGAAAGACATTCAGGTAATACAGGGAGAAAAGTTGGGAAAGGGTTCAAAAAAGAAAAAAGCCTAGGGGATGATTAGAGAAGACAGCCACTTTGGGAGCTTAATCTGTTCAGTTTTTCCAGAAGGAAGGCTAAAGTGAGGCTTGAACAGTCTGATCATGGCACTCATTTAATTTTCAATCTCTGCAGGACAGATATCTGAACAAGTGTCTATCTTGGGGCTGAGATGAACCACGCTGGAGATGGGCTTATTTCTCATCCTGACAATACAGGTGGCTCAAGCAGATACTGTGGTCTGGTCTACACTTAGTCACTTGGACAGCCTGTGAGACAAAGACTGCCAAGGACTGGAAGTTAAAATTGGTTTGGTTTATACTGGGAATATTAAGTAGGTTTATTACAACTGAATTATTAAAAATAGGAGTGATATAGAAGGAATATGAGACAAAATTCACCATTGTAATTTGAAAAGTTTAAGTGGGATTTTTCTATCTTTTGGTGCTGAGTCTATTCACAGAACAGTGAATCTGAAGAAGTCCTCTGTTTGGTGGTAAACCAGAGGTCAGCTCATATTATTTGGATGGACTTTTCAGGCCAAATGAATACTTGTGTTGTTATATCATGTGAAAAGACCCTCAGCTTTAGGGTGAAACTCAGAAAGTACCAAAATTCATGTGGCTTCCCACCAAAACTGTGTGTCAACGAACTGCAAATGCTGGTAAGAAATGATATGGCAGTCTAGATTTGTCCAGAAAGGCTGTAGATGCCCCATTCCTGGAGGTGTTCAAGACCAGGTTAGATGGAGCCCTGGGCAACCTGGTCTAGCAGCAGATCTGGAGGTTGGTGGCCCTGCCTGTGGCAGGGGGTTGGAACTTAATGATCCCTGGGGTCTCTTCCAACTTTAGCCATTCTATGATTGTTTGAGCGTATTTGCAGAGAGTGGACTGGGAAGCTGTCTTCTTTGGTATGTCAGGAGCTGACATGGATTTGATTCTTATTCATTCATTCCGGGAGATGTGCCTGCCCCAGGATCCTCAGGGAGTGTGCTGGGTTTTATTGTCTTTCTGTGCTTTCCTCCTGCATGGCCCCATGTACTCACATGGGCTGAAACACAGGGTCTGACCCTGGGAAATGCACAATAATAGCTGAAATCATCAGAACAAGAAATCCAGCTCATGGATCAGAACAGAGATGACTAGCGAGAGCGTAAGTCAGACCTGAGGGAAGTGTCACTCTGGGTACGAAACAAGAAGAGTGGGGTCCAGACACTGGAAGTCACTGAAGAATGATGGGGCAGCAGTGGTATCCCTTTTCCCTCCTGTGTCAAAAAAGATCTTGGCTTCCCTTTCAAGTAGAGAATTTGCATGTTGTCTCTTTTCCCATTGCTGGTTAAGGGGCTCAGTAAGCCCTTTTTTCCCCCCCATGTTATACTTTGCATTTAGGTAAGACTTCAAGTAAACAGGCACAAATACCTCATTATCCTCTGGTAGGTCTCTCATTATACCTCCCCTTTGTGCAGCCTGCAGAAAGGTTGGTGTGCCTGATCTACAGGGTCTGCCACCTCTCGTACTGACCTGTATTGTGTCATTATTTTTTTGCGCTTGGGCTTGACCCATTGCTTATTGCCTTGGATAGCTTGAAAAAATTTCCATTCTCCACTACACTATTGAATTATTTATTATATACTGTGTGTATAGATGTATGTATGAAAATTTATATTGCTCTATGTGTATACACACAGTCCTTTTTGTTCATGCACTTGTGTAAGTTATCTCATCCTGAAGATGTATCAAAAAATGGTCTGGTGCAAAACTGCTTCCTGATGAATCCCAGACAGTCTCTCCGTTGCCAAAAGTGATTTTGTGTACGTGCTATCACAGTTTACCACTTCAGTCTTATCCTCCCAAACCAAATCTTTCCTCCTGAACCCTCTACCCTTCTTATGGGTTAAGAATGCTTCTGAGTGAGGCTGTTAATTTTCACAGCTATTGTTTTACAGAGCCTGCCTATCTGCCGTATGCTACACCTGATATCTTAGGTTATCTGGCTTTTATCATCCTTTCTGACATCTGCTGTAGACAATTAATGTGTTTACTTTAGTGTACTCTTTGTGGCCCTCTTTCTCTTAATTTCATTTTCATAGGCCACAGTAATGCAATGAATATTAGATCCAGCTATGCTGATACAACTCCTTGTGGCTCCTTCTTCAACCTGGTTAAATGCTTTTGGCAGAAATACGTTAGTGGATCCGTTGAGATGCAAGTAATGGGGAGCCTCCATCTGAAGGCAGGTACTCTACTTTTATTATCCATACACTAAAGCTGTGCTTGAGACTATACACAATATACATGAAGAAGCTCTAGTGGCTCCCTTCATGAAAGACCAAGGCTGGGGGTGGTTTGGTTACTAATATTTTCTTCTTGCTTGCCACTAGAGCTCCATAGTAGTGTCACAAGGCTCTGGCTTCAGAAGCAGAAGAGAAACATTTTCTGCAGCTGACAGTTCTCATTACAACCTTAAAGTTGTCAGAGAAAGAGATTAAGGTTGTGTCATTTTCAGTTTTTGTTACTGTCTTTGTCAGGAAAATGAATTGTCACAAAATCTCAAGGCCTGATCTCTTCTCATTAGGTCTGTTTCTCAGTCTGAGGCTTGGGGAAGTTGAAATGAGAACAGAAATTGATGCAAAATGAGCACATTCCCACCAGTGGCTACTCCAGTGGCAACCTGTGTATTTCTAAGTTCCAGCAGGATTAGCAATTGGAAATATGTTTGAAAAGAGAAGATGTCCATTCTGGTTCTGGAGCTTCCAAGTATTTCTTAGGGCAAGACCTAAGTGAACAGCATAAAACCAATCAAGACAAAAAATATCATCAATAAGTGTTTGCCTCATTTGCATATAAACATTGTCTACCTGAGTGTGCGGATAGAGATATGAAAACATGTAATCAAGCAATTCCTTAGCAAATTCAGTAGCCAGATAACATGAGGTTTTAGTCATCACTAAATGAAGATGTGTTGTCTTCAGTGTCAATAGCTCCTGGTACAAAAAGTAATTCTTAAAACTCTGAAGCCCACTTCTGTTTGGGAAAAACATGTATCTTTCCAACAGAAGGTGTGTAGGGGAGAACTTACTGAAGTCCCATGCCTAGAAACATCCAGGCCTACCTCTCAGGACTTGCTGTGCCACCTTTCACGTGTGAAAGGTTATTTGCGTTGTTGCAGAACTCTAAATTAACCGTTTATAATACTCTCTGAGATGAAAATTTGGGCAAGCAGAGGGCTGACGCTGTGTGAGAAATCTCTACACAGGGAAGAAATTGTCACATTTCTGAGACGTTTAGCTTTTAGCTGCCTTCATATATCCTTCCAGAGCATCCTTCCAGATGGAGCAGTAATAGGTCTTGAGTCATTCATTTTCAATACTCCAATTGCAACAATAACCTGACCGGTGGACATAAGCCTTTTTAACTCTAGTTTTCTAAAACTTTAATCTGAATGCATGCTGTAGCCTCACAGATCTCAACCATGAGAGCTAGTATGATACGATTTTGCATGCTCTTTTGAGATATTAACACATGGATGCCTGCACTAAGGTGTCAGCTCAAAACTATACCTTGCAGATCAACGCAAAGATGTATGATTTCTTATGTGGAGTGATAAGAGTATCTTATTTTAAAAATTTAGCACAAGCGCAACCTTCTGCATGTACCTTCAGTCCTCCTTTACCTTGTGTTTTATCTGCATCCTGATTAGGGTGTTTATACTCAATTTCATGGTATTGTTAGCAATGGTATAAACCACTCATCTACTGTAAGGCCTGGTGTAGTTAATGCCTTAGTAAAGCCCTTATCTGAGCAGTACAGGGACTGATCAATACTTCAACAAGATCAGTTCAGCAGGCACTGAACCTTCTAGCTTTCACAGAACTGCTGATGTTCTGTGCTTCTACAGATTGTTGCAAACTGAGCAAGAAGGAAATCTCAGCTTTCTTTTTTTAACTCCAGCCTCTTGCTAAGACCATCGTTACATAAGGACTAGCCAGAAGCACTGCAAATGTACATATACTGAAACTAATTAGTCAAGTTTCTGAACCTCACCTAGTGCTAATGTTTCAGAGCTCACCAGTAAACCAGACCCTACAGCTCTATGAGTAATCTGTCTGAACAATTTCAAGGCAGTAAATGCAAGGAAGTGATCCAGAAACTAACCCTGTAGAGCAGGTTAATTTTAGCTGATGGGAAGGGACATACATTTTTATGTTGTCAGTGCTCTTTTCACTTTCATAGACAGTGTTAAGGCTTTGTAAGTAAGAGGTTAAAAAGCATTAGTTTATTGCTGGATCATCAAGTCCAATAGACTGAATGTGAGAGCACTTCATCAAGAGGATTTTTCAGTGTGCCCATATTGATCATCTGAGCATTGATACATTTTAAGCAAAGTTGGAGATTAAAGCTAAGGTTTACATAAGGGTGGATAGCAAAAGATTGATGAAAATCCTCTTAATCTTTCAGCCTTTGCAAACATCATCCCTCATTCTTGATGCATATTCTAGAAGGGGGGGAAAAAAACAGGCTAACAAAACTGAATTTATTCTGTACTTTTCAAAGGTTCAGTCCTTAGCCTAGGTTCTGTAATACTGGAATGAGCACCAAAATTGCTAAGTATCACTTAGGCCTTTCAGAAACAAATGTTCAAGAATCATTCAGATGTTGTACTAAGGGATGTGGTTTCATGGGGAAATATTTGAGGTAGGTGGGTGGATCAGCTGGATGATCTTGGAGGTCTTTTCCAGCCTTGGTGGTTCTATGATTCATCCTAGTTCAGCAGAATCAAGATCCATCAGGAAGCCAAAATTATTTACCCTTTCACTTTCAAATTGCATACTTAGTCTCTACATGAACTGCAGACTAGCATATAATAAAAGCTTCTGTGTAGTAATCTGAAATACATTAAATCTTAAGCTCTTGTTTACGACAGTCATGTGTACTGCATTAACAAGCAGGAATCTGAAATCCTGTGTGAAAGTTTAGCAGAGGAATTCAGCAAGTGCATCAAAATTTGCAAGAAAAACATTTCACGCTGCTGCATGCATATGTATGAATATATTCCGAGATGTCACATAACACCAAGAGGTCACCTACCTGGCAGGAAGAAACCTTACCTAGATTTCGGCATTCTCTTAGCTTTGTGATGGCTGAGAACAGATGGCCAGTGTCTTCCCTAAGCATAAGCTGCCAGTCCTTGCTGGCAGTGTTCCCCACTTTAGGTAAGCATGTTCTGAAAGCAAGAGGTGAAGCCTGAGCTACTCAAGCTTGCTTTTTTGTGCACCTACCCGTGTTCATTCTTTGCTTGTTCTGTAAGCACATAAAGGTTACCATTCTCTGTGCCCAAGGTAAACACAGTGAATGTCCCTGTTGACAGCAGCCCTCTCTCTAGCTCAAGCATACCATGAAACTCCCCAATTGCCCATCTTTTCCTCTTCTGCCTTAAAACCTTGTTTCAAACTCCAAAATACAGTATAACCTAAAAATTTGAGGTAGCTAACATGTACTAAGTAGTACATGTACATACAAATACACATTAGTTTATGCCCATACGAACATCCTACTTTTAGTCTGGTTGAGATTTTGTAATGTACTCATTTTACAAGACTACATCATTGCACCTGTGCTGATGTCCAGCTTCCAACATCTAACATCCTGCCCTGTGGAGAGAAGGACCTGACAGAGAAAAGGACAGCAGGTCCTTCCTATCATCTGGTGTAGGGTCTAATGATCCCAGAGGGAGTTCTGTTTCTGCTTGTGCAGCTCCAGTGTGGGTAGGACTGTGGTCATGCATAAATATAAAGAGGAGCAGAAATGTTTCAATGAGATACTCAGGACTTAATTTCCTTTGATTAACGTTGTCTTTGCACTGAAGCAATCAATATGCCAGTCTTAGGGGAAAAGAAGGACAATTTTCCCTTCAACAAAAAGACTTAGGAATGCACAATGACAAGTCCAGATTGATTGATCTAATAGAAGAAACTTCCATCTTCCTCTAAATGCTGCCTTGCTTCACTGACAACAAAGTGATACATAAGCATACAATTAATAAAGTTAATAGAGTTTAGTGCCATTCTTAATATTAGAAACAACTTATTTATAGAGGTGAAATTCTATTCCTCATTCCTCCTAATACAAGTGTACACATCTTATATACTTGATTTTATAATGCTAGCAAACAATTAACAACCAGTAATATAGTTATAAATGTTTATGTGGAGAATGTTATGGATATAAACTGCAACGGTAAGGTAGCTGGAGCCTAATTAAACACACACACAGACAATAGGAAAAAGGAAAAAGGATTGGGGATTATACTGATTTTTTCAAATGAAATTAATGTTACTGTGTATTTGTTATTACTTATTAAACATAAATAATGATCTTGACAATACAAAACTCCCAACTTAGAACAATGTGCCTTTTACTGAACTTAAAAAAAAATCCACAGAGCATCAACAGCACCTGTAGAGCCACTTATACTATGCACTTTACAACCTTCTTAATTAGACTGGCAATTGGCTATGGAACTAATCCTCTTAAAAGCCCTATCCTAACCTCAGCCACTTTTTTTTTGGCCAGTTCTCACTGGAGAACTGGAATTCTCTAATGAGACAAGAAGGACAACAGATCCAAGCTGAGGATGAACCCAGCTGGAACTAGAAGCACACCTGAGAGTGAAAGCCTCTTTCACAAAGTGCCTTACAAGCTACTCAGCTTCCCCCAGGGAGAAGTTACTTAAATATAATCAATTCTGTAGAAAATTACCTTGATTGAGTGATCTTGAGAAAGATCTCCCAGGAAACCATGGCCCTAACTATCAAGAATGGTAAGGATAAAAAGGTAACAGGTAGCATCTTGAATATCCCCAGACCCAGGTGGGGCTTTAACAGCTCCTGGCTAGTGATAGAACACCCAAAATCCTCATGAAAAGCACCTGTTCCAATCATCTCCCACGGAACAGAAAGCACTCAATCATCTAGCACCAAATCCAGGGGACTTCCCTCCAAGATCTTTATTTCTACTCTCTGTTCTGTAGGATGTGACCTATTTAAAACCAGCTCTAGAGAGGAGGAAGGGAAAACTCATGTCAGCCATGCAAATCAGGCTGATTTATATTCTGATGCAATCAGCCACAATCGTGAAATCCACTTAGCTGGGTGAGGACTCCAGCTACTTTGTTCAATTATGCAGTTATCATCTTCCATTTAATCCCCAAATCAATTCCTGTATTTAGAATTATTTAAGATGCTTCAGCAATTACATCCAATTAGGTTCTATCAGTAAAGTAAATAAATGCTGTGATGTGCCAATCAGATGGATGCAATGGCAGCTGAAGGAAAAGAAACTCCCAAGTCTTGTGCATCAGGAAAGGATGTAAATGACTGTTTGGGTGTTACAGAGCCATTTGTTAGTGTGATGGTGAGATGAAAACCACACAAAGCCAACACTGTTGTAAACCATTCAATGGCTTCAGGGATGTGCCTTCATCAAACAACGGCAAAGGTAACGATTGTTCTTTTTGTTGAATCTGGTGGCTATTTTGGGACCAGGAACTTCTGTCCTACCTGTAGAGGGGGAGTTGTATATCGGTTTCAGAAGAACAGAGGCAGTCCTGAGTGTGCTGTAGGTATGAGTGGGGAAACCCATACCCAAGATGTTTGAAGGACTGCTGTGCAGGCTCACTGGCAGGACTGGCTAAGTCAGCATCCTCTCTAGCTTTGCACAGCCTTCCTTCTCCACAGCCAGACTGAGTCGTCTCAGGGATTCCTTGTTCACTCCTAAATTCACAAAGCCTGCAGTTGTGCATAGCCTGTTACCCTTATGAATGTGCTTTGCCATAGGAAGTACGAACAATTTTGAAAATACCACTTCTTTTTTTCTTCTTTTGAAAAACACTTTATGCATTTCTTAAAGCTTTTACTTTACATCAGCTTGAGTATTTGTCTTTTAAGGAACGGAAAATGATTTATTTAATGCCATCCTGCGCTGCCTGGCAGAGAAATAGGTTTTGAAACAGGTTTTAAAATGGAGACTGTAATGCCAAAGTACAGCTTTCTACAACTTGAGCAATTCCCTCAGCTGGTAGGCATGAGCAGAGTATTATCTCCCATGTTGTTTAAAAGAAACATGGTATGATGTACAAAGCTGCAATGTTTCCAAAAAGAAGCAGCTTTGTTTAAAAATAAAGGCTATTTTATTAACTGTACCCACGCTGCACTGAGAAATGTTAGCCCTAAATGACTGAACTGAAACATTTTAGCTGCAGAACATCAGCACCATGCAAAATATATTTCACCCACAGATCTACTGTGGAGGGATTACAGCTGAACTCAGTGTAAATACTCACTGTCAGCCTTGTAGATGGGTTCAGGGGCTGTACCCCCACAGCACCCACTAGTGCTGGTCAATGGCTGGTACCCTGGCTTGTTCTCAGTACTGTTTGGATAGGGATGGGTGCTGGGAGAAGAGGTTACCTGGAACCCTTTCTGATCAGCCTCACTGACACAAAACCCAAAACTTGATGGTATTTGCTTCCTGTATTTCTCCTGGAAAAAGTTTAAGGCTTCTTTTGCTCTTTTAATTTCAACTGGTATAGGTCAGGAATAACTCACTGGGCTCAGTGGGGCAAATGATATCAGCAGTCAACCTTTTTGTACGCTGCCCAGAGCATGTAATTAAATAGCTAATGGTTAGTAGACAATTCCGTTTAATCTGTGTTCCTGTAATTTGAAGTGTTATTGTGGCGGATATTGTCTGTTGCTTTCAGCCTTTCAATTTGTCTTCCTGTTGGAAGTTGAAAGAAGTCTTCAGGTGAATGCTCTGCCCACTGAAGAGCGGGCTTCCTGGCTGTGTTTTTGGTTGGCTCCCAATGGAGCTGCTGAGCAGCCAATGGGAAGCAGTGGACTCCTTGTTAGCAGCTGGATGCAAATATTTGTTCCTGGAAGTTCAAACCCAGGTAGAGGGACCTTCAGTTCCTGCATTTATAACCAAGATAGCTCAACTCCAATCCTGTTCCCATATCATGATAGATCTGTGTATGGCAGCACCCCACCAGCCATTAGCTAGTACCTGTGCAAATCTGTTTGTGCTGTAATGGACCGTTGCCCACCAAACAGTGGTAATCTGCTGCTATGTTTTTCCATAGTGGATTCTGGGAAACAGACAAGGTTTGGGGCAGATGATTTCTGTACAGGGCTCCACATCTCTCAGTGTGAGCATCTGGAGTGGTAAGAAGTTTGTGATTTGCTGGTTATGGAGGATAGTGAACATTATAGATGATGTGCTGAGAAATATATTAGGCACTCATCCACATCCCGTGGATGATCCTGCAGTCACTTTGGCATAGTTACTAAGAACCAGCCCAAATGATATTAATAGAAATACAACATTACTGCTTAATGACACTGTGCCATTAAAAAAGCATCAATAATGGCAGGATGGCATTACATATATAGATAAACCATTGAGTGTCAACAAACTAATGAGTTATATTTATATCCCCTTATGATAATACTTATCGATGTAGTTGTGGAAAACAAGGGAGACTGTTTTATGAGCAGGCCTAATATTAGAACTAATTGGAGTTCGTGAGCCAGAACATCTCCCTGCATTAAATATGTCTGCCGCAGAAATCAGATGCTTTCAATGGCTTTACTGAGGCTGTTTGAGGGAATGTGCTTTAAAGAAAGAAATGTGGAAATAACTGATAAATCAAAATGTAGCTCCTTGTAATTCCTTGTGCATAGTCTTTCTTAGTTCTGCATTATTTTGTCCTTCTGAAACAAGTTAGAAATTTCTCAGTGGATTCAACATTTTGTATTGCTTGAGCTAAACCACCATGTCTGTCTTCTTTGCCTGCAAACTGTTCTGAAGATCTCTCCTGAAATGATTACAATACTTTTAATTAAGGACTTTATTAAAGCACATTGCAGGTATCTCCTCAGATAGCCAGCAGTATCCTGAGCTGGACATACCACTTATAGCCATTAATTCTCTCCCAATTTGGTAGGTCTTAATGCCTCAATGCAAAGACTGCTAGCATCAGGAAGGATTTTGGGTGCAGCATGAACACAAGTAATTTATGGATGCATCAGAGATATATGGGCTGACTAGGGTTTGAAAAAAAGCTAGACTCTTCTTAACTAACCACTGCTGATTATGTCAGTCAGATACCTTAGGCATGTTAAATTTATTATAAACTCTATGTATGGATGCATGAAAAGCACTGGGGAGGGGTCTGGCGCTAAGGATACCTCTTTCTTAGGGAAGAGTCTCAGAAATAGGCTGTAGAGGTTGGCTTCCTCTCTGTGAGAAGAGAGGAGACACCTTGCAAGGGCATGACCCTAGCAAAGAGGGTATGTGGTTTTGAAGCTCTTCAACTCAGTGGTGGGAACTAGAAGTGCATTCTCTGTGAGGGAACTTGGCCACTGTCACCACCATGTCCTTCTCCACTCTTTTTCAAAGTGACTGCCATGCTTTGTGCAGACACCCATCATAACTGAAGTTTGGAGAGGAAGACACCGGATGGATTGTGTCCCTTAGTGATCCAAACATTTCCCTCCTACCCCCTCCCCCGTTAAGTCTGGTCAGAGCACTTTGGAGAACCCATGCAGCTCTGGTCATACAAAGTGATTGTGCTCTTTGATTTTAAGCACTGGCAAGTGTTGTCTTTGGTCTCTGAGCCTTGAATGCCAAATGTCCACCTCAAAATGGGTTGTAGGCCAAATGGTCTTACTCCAAGGTACTTTGTCATCATCTGAAGTCACTCAAAGACTGTGTTTTATATGAAATGATAACCTAATTCTGTTCAGAGGCATCTGCTAAGAAGTGACCTTGTGTCTCATTTTCAATAAGACAGACATAATACAAACAAACAGAAAAATCTGTGCTATTTCCAGTGCCTGCTGCCTCTGGACAAACACTATGGGAAAGGCTCTCTAGATTAGGGCACCAAAGCAAACTTATCTCTAATGGGGTGCTCTACATCAGCACAAGCTGGTGTGGCATCTATGAGCTGTTCATCCTGTGCTGGATCAGGGGCACGTGGGAATACTGGTCAGGCTTCTCCATGGTTGCTGCCTTTTCATTAGTGGGCTGAGTGACTTCAAGGTAAGAAGGAAACTCCCAATACAGTCAGACTATGAAATTATGTTGCCTTCAATTTCAGTCAAATTCCATAAAAAGCCTGGGAAAATCTACGTGTAAAAGATTCCTGGTAATATCTGAACTGCTTAGCTTGCTGATCCTACAGCATCACCCCCTGAGGGAAAACAGCATCACCCAAGCTTCCTCTGTGAGCTATTCTGCAGGCAGCTTACATTCAGCTCACATCACTGGCACAGAAGGCTGTAGCTGGTGGGTACGTTCTCCTTGTGAAAGGCTTAAGATATATGAATGCTGTGTTAATGTTTGACCTTTATCTCTGTGTAACGATGGGGACATCTATTACAGCTTCCTTCACTCTCCACACATTTCTATAAAAAATAATGGGGCCCCGCACTGGTGCTTCCAGTTCTTCCTTGTATCCGAGAAGTGATTAAAACAACAAAGTAGCTAATTAAACATTTTGTCAGTGTGGCATTCAGAAATAATTGAGATTTCTAATGATATTGCTGTGATAAATGAAGGAGTTAATGTATTCCGATGGCACCCAGACAATACGGATGAAATGATCAACCTGTATCTTACTTCCTTCATCCGAGCATCTCTTCCCCCCCTAGCCCCCACCCTCCCCAAATTGCTGTTGTTCCTCCAGGCAGAGCAGGTTAGGGAGTTGAGGAAGCTGAGATCACAGTTGGCTATCTCAGTAGAGCAACCCCAAAATAATAAATACCTGGTTGTGCTCTTCCTCAGCTCTCAGCAGGTCTGCCTCTGGGGAAAGGGAGCATAGGCACAAGCACAGGTACCATGCAGCCAGATAGACAAGAGGAGATGGAACTGCCAGCTGGCTGCAGCAGTATAAAAGGCTTTTATTGTATTATTCTCTGCTGATGTCAAGCTGAAAATAAAAACTCTACAGTGGGAAGGAAAGGGTAGCTGATGAACTTCAAGGGGACGGAGTCTGCTCTGTTGTGCTGTTGTAAATACTGGCTTGGCCCAAATGAGCTACCCTGCAGATGCACCTGGGCATAACCTGCTGCAGAACTTGGCCCTGGAACACTGTAGAAAAGCAGGTTTTGCTGCAGCTGTGGGGTGATTTTGTAAACAAAAAAGTGTTAATTACACTTAGAATGACATTTTTATTAAGAATCTGTGAGTAAATGTGGTACTTTATCTCCCTCCTGGTATGTGCAAGATTTTAATGCTTGCAGAGCATGTTGGCAGAAATGGAGGCTGAGTTCTGTCATTTGTGGTGTGCTAATCTTCCCACCACCACACTGATGCCCCCATATGACTGCTGTCAGCATAGGACATAGATGCTTACTCACAGAGGGGGTTTGGCCTTGGAAAATGAGCAGGATGAAAACTGTACCTTCTCCATTTTTCCTGCTCTTTGTCTCCCGGAGATTCTAGATTTCAAAAACTTTTCCTGCACAGCACTTTATTGAAAAAATATCAGTTTTAACAACTCACTGTATTCCAATGAAAATCTGATTGCACCAAAACATTTCCTGACCAGCTGACTTGAGGACAAAATCATTAATATATTCCTCCCAGCCTGCTTTGTTTCGGGTGTCATAGGAAGATAAATGTACTACAGCTTCTCCCATTTCAGATGATGTGCTCAGTTACTGCTCAGTGGGGATGCATAGGAATTGAGACTAAATATGATTGTGGAGATCCAGGCAGGAGGTCAGTAGCTGGAGGTGGCTGATAGCCACTGTCACTCATGGTCTAACAAGGCAGCGGGGCAGGGGACCTATGGCTGGGAAGGGATGGTGCCTCTACCAATAGAACAAGAGGGAATAGCCTCAAGTCACATCAGGGGAAGTTCAGGTTGAATATTAGGCAAAAATTCTTCTCCGGAGGAGTGGTGAGGCAGTGGCACAGGCTGCCCAGGGAGGTGGTGCAGTCACTGTCCCTGGAGGTGTTCACAAACCATGTGGATGTGGCACTGAGGGACATGGTTAGTGGGCATGGCGGGGATGGGTTGATGGTTAGACTAGATGATCTTAGAGGTCTTTTCTAGTCTTAATGATTCTATGGCTCTGTCATCCTCCTTTGAGCAGGGATGGCTTTGTCTCTCCAAGCCTTTATCCACCAGAAGTGAAGGCAGATCTTGCTGCAACAGCTGGCAGCTGTTGTGAACAGAAGAGTGTTGTAGGCTCGAACTTCTTTATTTAGGCTTTCCTATTAAAGGTGAAGGTAATGGGTCTCCCTTTGGTCTACAGGAATCCTCAGAGATGAATGCAAGCTCGAGTGTTGTTGTGGTTTGGATGTTATGGGCTTGAAAATATAAGATGGTGAGAATTCACTTCTCCCTCTATTTCTAAAGATACCATAGTTATTGCAGTAATGTTGCTAACTCTTTGCATATGAGATGCACAGAAGAACAACAGCAAAAATAGGTAGAAAAAGGGAGTCCATGAGCTGAGACTTAACATTCAAGTACTGCAGTGTTTGACACTTGCTGCTGTTTGTTGTATTCCACAAGCATGAGCAGCACACAGACAGCACTGCAAAGTATGATGCAGCTCATTGAAACAGAGGGTTTAGGCAAATTCTTCAGTTGTGCACCTAAGTGAAGAATTGACCCTGAGTGATCACAAGGCGACAATGTTTGCAAGGTGTCAGGTGAAGGGCTCTATTGAAGAAAATGCCTTAATAGAAGCAACACAAGGACTCCCATTGTAAGCCTCATGGCAGGAAACATTGAAAACACACAGGGAGACTAAAGGGCAGCACTTACTGAGGCAACAAAAGCATATATTTTCATTCTACAATATGTAACAGATCCATGGAATTAACTGCTCTGGGATAGATTTTCGCAAAAGCATTCAAAGGACAGATAAAATTATTGGTAAAAAATAAAGTTGTCTATTTGCCAGAGTTGACTCTGTCAGAGACGCTATCCACTGTTTACTGGCCATCTATCAATGGGAAATTTATGTCCTTAACTGGAGCTTCGCTGCAGCAAATGATGTACTGACAATGTGGAGAGAGTCAATTCCATCTCTAAGGTATTAAAAATCTATGTACGTTCTCAAAGAAGGGATGGGGATGTTGGTAACCAAATGCCACTGTATTTTCTATACTGATGTTTGAACATTAAAAAAATAAATAAATAAGTAGGAGGGCAAAAAGAAGCTTGGAAAGAAGTTTTCCTCATAAGGATTAGGTAAATAACATATCAAAGGTATGTTCAGAAATTAGGAAGATAGTGGAAAGATGTTACTGTTTCTCTGAAGTTGCAGATGGTGATTGTTAGAGACCAGACGAAAGGCACTGTTCTCTGATACAAAAATTCTTTTGTTTCTGATTATAGAAAGTACAACATAGTTGAAAAGTCTGGGAAAATATTTTTCATCAAATAGTGTTTTATTTCCAGTGCTGACCACTCAAACACTGTGGAATTTCCCCTGTAATAATGAGACTGACTTCAAAAATCAGTGGGCTTTGAAGTGATGATGTTGGGGGTCTTCTTAATATGCTTTCAGCTGTATAATCCTTTGGGATTAATATTAAATATTTAATACAGGATTAGGTATTAATACATACTGTATTCTGGGCAATAGCTGGTGCAGCCAGCTCAGCCTTGCTTAGCAGCCCCCCATCTCATCAATACTCTGTGTGCAGAAAGGCTGTGCCACATTCTCAGGAGACCATCAGCCCAAACAGAGCTGGTAGTTACTCTGTGTCCAATTGCTGCTGTGAGGAACTCATTCTGGGGCTGAGAGAGTTCAAACCCACCCACCCGTCCTCTAGAGCTGGCTACAGCCCTCCACAGAGATACAGTCTGCCTCAATACACCCCACTGCTCAACAAGCTGATAACAGACACTTTTAAGGGGTAGTTCTCCAGGTTGTCTGATGTAATTGCAAGCATAGATAATGTTGGAGTCAGTTGGAAGCATCGGAGTAGAAGCTCAGTGTAGGCATGGAGAAGAGCAAGGCAGCTCATCTCTGCCTGGGACAGAAATGAGTCCCCAGGCCTGACATCTGATTGCTGTGTGCCATCCACTTGAGTGTCCCAGCAGAGCTGAGCTTTATTTTCCTCTCATGGGGAGGCAGTCTCAGCAGAAAAGTGCCAGATGCTGAGATAATATGAGGAAATGGAAAGAAGTGAGCTATTTGCCCATCTGGAGATGCTTTTATTTTCAACTGCTATAATTTTCAACTGTCTCAATGAATTTAGGTCAAAGAGTCTGGTATACAGCTTTGTCTATACAAGATTGGGCTATAGAAAATGCTTGTTGGGTGTCATTGGGGTGATGGCATTTATTGAATTTCTGTTGTCCCACTTCTCATGTGCAGTCACTGAGACAGGATGAAATGTGATGAAGCATGGACAAATGTGACCAGACACAGCCCAACCTCCATGCTCTGGTTGCTAGCAAGTCTCTGAAATTGGTCTTCACTGCTTTGCTCCCAGGGAGCATCGGGAGAGTAAGCTTAATTTCTCCCACATTAATGAGGTATTATAGAAGGAGGTGAGCAGCTGTGGAAGTAACAGAGAAGACTTGGAGGATCTTATCAATCGGAACATTGTGATTGGTTTTAAAGATTGGAGTTTGAAGACAGCACTGAGGGGATGGCACTGAATGGGATTTTATGCACCAGGTTTGTCAGCAGACAAAGTTACTGTTGTAGTCACACCTGCTAGGGTCTTCTTCCCTTAGAGGAAACTCCAGTGCCAGATGCCTTTTATCTCCAAAGAGGATAATTCATGAAATTAAGCATGTAAATATAGCAGCTGCCTTTCCCCTGACTTGAGCTTCTTTGCTGCCAGTGTTGTTTTCCTGGAGTCCCAATCTGTATTTCTGTCTTGAAGCCCCTTATCACTAAAACCGATCCATATCCTCTTCTCTGAAGCTAAACCGAGTCCGTTAGAACTCACCTGTCTCTCATGCAATGATCTGGCTTCATATCAGCTGGCTTTGAGAACCTCTCTATGAGAACAAAGCGCAGTGATTCTGGCTTGGAGCAGCATGGACTTAAATATGAAATTTGAAGGCACAGATACAAGGACTCCTTAAATATACATACATATAGGAGCACACACATTCATTCACACCTGTGCGTTCTGTGATTTGGGTTGTGTTTTTGTTTGTATTTTCTTTTTCCTAACAAATATTTTAGTCTTTTTGTCTGAAAAATTTGTCTTGGGCAAAAACAAAACAAAGCAATCAGGTAATTTTCATATAGAAAATCATTGCACCAGAAGCCTGATTTCTGACAGAAGACTAATCCAAAGGGAATTCTTTTAGCAACTTAGAGAAGCTTCCTGGCTTTGTACTGATCCTTGGGGTGATCCGGATCCTACCTCTAATTTCTTCCTTTATGCCATTTTCAGCTGTTCTGTGTTGCTGTTAGGACACAATGCAGATCAAGGATTAGCTGCTTGTGTCCGTAGTTCAGACTTCAGGTAGAGCCTTTCTCTTTCTTTCAGATGTAATCATGAATAGTCAAAGTTGTGTCAAATACTGTCCAGGTGTTCACTTATAAATATTCACATATCATTGTTGTGTGTGAACATAAATCTGCATTACCTAAGCATGAATGTGAAATTGTCCAGGCAGATGATGAATATTCATTGTTTAAATAGACTCTGAATTTCACATAAACTGTTTGCCATTTTAGCAGCTTGATCTAACGGTCCTTTCACAAGGAGTCTGCAGCTTTACAAGTCACTAGTCAGGGTGGAAACAAAAAAAAACATCATTGTGCACAGCGGTTTCTCATGATGTTCTAATCAATGCATAAGGCAAGCACAAAATCATTATGCATTTTCCCTCCCAGAGCAGAAATGATCAGGAATGTGGTCCTGTGAACCACCACCCCCAATTCCATGATTTCGCTCTTCATTTTCTCTAAGTTCTCTAGAGCAATGAAGAATTAACCCCAGAAAGTCTAGAAGAAGGGAAGGTCCAGCTTATTTCTGTGGCTGTGCTAGAGCTGTGGTTGATACTAGAAGGAAGTGGGTTATTCCCAGACCATGTGAAGGCTATTTTGTGCCATTGGAAAGTCACCAGTAGTAAATAATATCTTGGCAATGTTTTTCTGCTCCATCCACAGCACCTGTCTCACCCGATATAAATTTTCCATGTCTCCATTCCTTTATCTGTGGTTTAACCTGGCAGGCAGCTAAACTCCACACAGCCATTCACTTGCCCCTCTGGCTTTAGGATGGGGAAGAAAGTCAGAAAAAAGGTAAAATTTGTGGGTTGAGATAAAGACAGCTTAATAAGACAGAAAAGGATAATAATAGAATACTGGAATCATAGAATGGCTTGGATTGGAAGAAACCTCAAAGGTCATCTAGCTCCAACCCCCTGCCATAGATGGGGCTGCTAACTGCTGGATCAAGTACTAGATCAGGTTGCCCAGGGCCCCATCTAACCTGGCCTTGTAAATCAGAACTAGGCCCAACAAAACTAGTGTGAACTTGACTCACTGACCCAAAATCCTGGTCATGCTTGGTCTCTCAAGATGCTGTTGGGTGAGAAATAGGAAAGCCTAGTGCAATGACTGTAGATCTTCAAGCACAGTACTGGAGGAAGACGTTTCCTTCTGCCTTGCATACCTCACAGGGCTGCTGTGCTGGTTTTTACCTCTGCCTTTGGGCATCCAGGAAGGTGACGTTTACAGGAGCAGTGGAGTTGTGATTGTACATATTTATACCTAAGTTCTCAGTGCCATTGACTTCATTGAAGAAGTAATCCAAGAAGTTCCTGCTCCATTGTAGCCTACCTAAAACTCACACCATTCTGTTTAACTCAATCTCACATAAATGCAGGGACTGACTGCGTTGGCTTTCTTTCATCACTCCTGCTTTATATCCTCTGTGAGACATGCTCTGGATAGTCAAACCAAGTGGTCAGGTTGGGTTGGCTCCATCAGGATTCCTCTAGTATTTGAGTGAAAATAAAATTGTGTGATATCAATCAGGATATTATAAAAGCTGTGAGACCTCGAACATTGCTGCCTGAACAGATTCAGGTGTCAAGAAATAAGCTACCAGTTTTGTTTTGACAGTACAATACTTCTAACTATTACTTTTTTACAACTTCTACATCTTTTTTCCTTGATGGAATCTTTCTTGTGGAGGGACTGGTTGTGGTGGATGTTGTCTGAGATGGATCAGTAGCTAAAGTGTTAGTAACAGTAGTAATAACTACATGGCAGAGTTCAGAGGAGCACATCCCACCACAGGAGGAGATGCAATTTACATGGGGAACGAGAATCCTCAATCTAGAGATCAATCTAACCTAATTGATGGTGTCATTTATTTTCTGACTCGTTGCAGAAAGTCAGGGTGTCGTATTCTTTAGCTCACCTGTTTGCTTTTTTTTAAGGGAGCGTAGCTGGGATCCGACAGGCAAAGCAGATAAAATTCCATCATATTTGATCAGTTGTTGGCTTTAAAAATGTTTCATTTGCTGCAGCCCAAATGACCTGTTCAAATTCTTCCCAGTTTTCACTTACAAAAATGTCTGTGCTTTGTGCTAGTGATTTGCTGGAAACAAACAAAATCATAAAAGCTCAGGCAGACAGGAGACATGGGCCTCACTGAATGGAGGAACAATAGTGTTTGACAGTATATGGCACCACTTTGTGAGCCACCTTTGGCTGAAGAGGGAACAGAGTGGCTTAAAATCCCTTTAGAAAAGGGGAGATAAGGGTCAGGGAGAAAAACAATAGTTTTAAGAGCTTCCCTGTGCCGAATCAGAGATGAACAGTTTACACACTTATGCCTGCAGGATGGCAATGTGAGTCACTCCTTTTAAAAAGAGAACTCTGGAAAAAAAGAGAATAAAGGTTAAAAAAGGCAGTGACTCTTCTTCAGGAAAAAGCTCACAAATGGAAGCTCACAGGAACTGAGGTGATTCTGACAGGACCTGCTCGTGCCCCTGGCAAGTTCCAGCTGCAAGGTGTGGATGTACAGCAGCAGGATGGAAAGGGCTGCATGTGTACTAGGAATTGCAAACTGTTCTCCAGAGCTGTGCAAGACCTGGATGTGAAGAAGGGCATGGATTACTTTTCTTTGAGATTCACAGCGCCTGAGCTACGTAGGTGCTAAGAAAATATAATTTCATTTAATAATGTTTTGTATCCTAAAGCTGCTATCTCACAGGTCATTTCAACCATCTCAGGGTACTCTTAGCTACGCTGCAGCATATGGCGACTCTGTTGGCAGCTGAGAAATTCTACAAGTTCCCAAAATAAGAGTGGGACCTGGTGGCAGCCAAGCTGGAAGCTACGAAGGATAGCAGGACTGGCTGCACACCCTGCTCTGGGGTGTCACCATGGCAGCATCACTACTCCACAAAGTCACATTTGGGACTCATTAAAAGACCAATTTTATTTCCTGAATGCTAACACAGAAGCAACTGTTCAGAATAGTGTGGAAGAGAAGGCTGAGCTGCAGCACGTAATGGTTTAGCTGTACCTTTCCTACCTTACTGCACAAAAACTGTATGGAAAATGTTCTTCTCAACAGGGCTTGAATTGGAGTCTTCCAAGCTTTCCTCTTAGGGAGTTGTATTCAAATCTATGCGTTGTTTGGGAATTGTCACAGACTTGCTAGTGGCATTCCTGTAACAATAACAGCGATTGTTATATATTGCAAAAGGGATTGCTGTTTCTGAGAATACCTTTACAAGCCTGCCTATGAGGAGAAGCTGCTGGTTTTGGAAAAAGCATGTGCATGTCCTTTGGCCTCTATTCATTCACTGTTATAGAATCATAGAATGGGTTGGGTTGGAAGGGACATTTAAGATTGTATAATTTCAAACCTCCCCCTATAGGCAGGGACGTCTCCCTCTAGACCAGGTTGCTTAAAGCCCCATCCAGCCTGTCCTTGAACACCTCCAGGAAGGGGGCATCCACAGCCTCACTGGGCAACCTGCTCCAGTGTCTCACCACCCTCACAGTAAAGAATTTCTTCCTAATACCTAGGATAAATCTACCCTCTTCCAGTTTAAAGCCATTTGCCCTTGTTCTGTCACTATATACCCAGTTTCTCCCCAGCTTTCCTGTAGACCCCTTTCAGGTACTAGAAGCTGCTATAAGGTCTCCTCAGAGCCTTCTCCAGGCTGAAGAGCCCCAGCTCTCTCAGCCCGTCCTTGTAGGAGAGATGTTTCAGCCATCTGATCATCTCTGTGGCCCTATTCTAGACCTGCTCCAACAGCTTGATGTCCTTCTTGTGTTGGGGGGCCCCAGAACTGGGCTCAGTACCCCAAGTGGGGTCTCACGAGAGCAGAGTAGAGGGGCAGAATCACCTCCCTTGACCTGCTGATTATGCTTTTCTTGATGCAACCCAGGATATGGTTGGCCTTCTGGGCTGCAAGCACACATTGCTGGCTCATGTTGAATCTTTCATCAACCAACATCCCCAAATCCTTCTCCTCAGAGCTGCTCTCAAGCCATTCTCTGCCCAGTCTGTGTCTATGAAGCTATGAAAATGGATGTGGAGGACATTCATGCAGATCAAGTTGTGACAGAAATGACTCATTTAACTATTAGTCTACAAAGCAAAAGAAATCTCAAAGACTGTTGAATCATATGTGTTGATTGAAATTACCCCAGTGTTTCCCTAGGAACATAGATATACAACTCCAGAAGGTGTCATATACCACCAGCAAAAGTTTCCATTGATTAAGCTGATGAGAGACCAAGGACTAATTTATCCAGTAGCAGGATGTTGCCTGCTGTTGGCTCAGTTTGCTCAGGATGGTATTTTTTATGAAGATAAACTGTCATGAGAAAACTTTACTTTGTATTCACTGTATGGAGAATAAGTATTCCAACTGTACTTTGTATTTTCATCTGAAAACAGCAGCTTGAGTTTTTTCAGACTTCTGCAGGCATAGGGCAGACCTGATGTGTTCACCTGGCATACAGCAGCACTGTAATTTGGACATTGTTTCTGTGTTCAAACCGGTGCAGAGCTGAGGATGAAGCGTGACATTGACTATGTCCTTTTAACATTTTGATTGGCAGGTCTCTACGTCCTGCCACTCACATTGCCCGGAGAAGGAAGCCTTCTCATTAATAACAAAGAAAGAAGAAATGGAAGGCTGTTGTCTTATTTTGTCTAGGTGTAAGTTATATGCCTTTGCTGACACCTACAAGGTGGAGTAAACACCAGCATTTTAATCACTGGAAGAGCAGCCTACATACACACTCCTCAAGGCTCAGAATTCAAATCATCTGTGCACAGGAGTCCTATTAAAAAATTAACAGGCAAGCCATAGAGCCATCCAGCTGTGCTTCCCCTAGGGAGGGCAATGGGTGTTACTGACTGCCGGCTGTCAGCCTGCAGCTCAGACCGAATGGAGCATTGCAGGAGAATCCCAAAGGAGAGGTGTACATTGCAGTAGAGTGCACGTGTACAGCATCAGTACCTGACAGGTACCTGACCAGCTCCAACAACAAGCAGAGCCCAGGCTGGGGCTGTCCCTGAATGCTCAGAGGAGGATATACACCTCAGCCCTCCTGAGGAGCGCATGAGGCACTGCTGTCACTCCCTGAAAACAGAGGGATAGATGTGCAAAGGAACTGGAGAGACCATTAGGGAAGCAAGCTAATTCAGATGCATCAGAAATGCAGTGCATCCTGCCTGCCTTTGGAGGCAGGTGGCAAGCCAGGTGCCCTCTGACAGCTTCTGAAAGACCGTGCAGTACCTGAGAGAGAAATGAAAGTCCCTCGGAGTAAAACTGAGTAGCACAGAAATTAAAATTGAAGGCAGAAGCAGGGAAGAACTGCTGAACAACTCTTCAGAGCTGACACTCTCAGACACGGGCTGCAGTTCTGGGCAGTGAGCTGCAGATGTGGATGCCTATAGCAGTCCATGCAGTGCTTTAATTAAGTTGCCTGTTTTTATTATGGTGCCCTGTATAATATTCTCCTTGCTCAAGTTTCCACTGGCACACCATTTTTGTTCAGTCCAAAGCAGGTTCCGGATTTTTTTAGTTATTTTTTTAAATGACAAGTCCCTTTTTCCTATTTTACTGATAGATTTTAGGTTAATCTTCCTTGGACTGCTTCTTTTCACCCTCTCGGAATAAGGAGGTGGTGGAGTCACGGCTCCTGGAGGTGTTCAAGAAACATGTGGATGTGGTACTGAGAAATATGGTTAGTGGGCAATATTGGTGATGGGTTGGATTAGATGATATTATTGGTCTTTCCAACCTCAATGATTCTATGATTCTGTAAATATATATATGTGATCTCTCAGGTGAGCAGCTGGAAGGCAGAAAGGTTTTTTTGTTGCTTTTCCTTTGTGCCATTTAACTCAGTAGACCTTAGCACATTTTTTCAGTCACCTCTCAGCACTCTCCTTCATCTCTAAGAAACTCAATGCTTAAGACAAACAGAAAATCTGAGAAAGATTTCCAGGATGGAGAACAACAGCATGAATATCTTGGAAAATTAGACTTCTTTTCCCCAGTGTGAGCAACAAGAATTTAAAAACTCCCCACTTTACTGATGGGCCCTCTCCCTGATGCAGAGTTCATCTCTTAGAAACAACCATTGTGCCCATTTGCTTCTTGTTTTGCCTACAGTTTCTGAACTGTTTGAAGCAGCTTTTTAGTGGTATTATCAGTGTTCACACTAGAGGGTCTGAAGTGCATCGTTGTGCATTTAGGACTAATACTGATAAATCAAGGGCCTCAGAGCAAAGCTAGATTTCAGTCTCCACTTAGATTTTGAATGGCAGTGATGTCCAGCAGGAGGGTACTGGAGCTGGGCACCTCTGCTGTGTTCCAGACCCTTCACAAATCTGTAACTTCCCTTTTGCTTCTGCTCGCTTTAAATGGCATTGTCCTTAAGGAGGGAGTTCATTCTCACAGGGAATGTTGATATGATGGTGGAGCTTAGGGCTTTGGGTATGGCCTTCATATCTGTCAGGGGCTGCACCGTGTCCCCCAAGCTGGTGATCTGTCATGTGGACACATCTTTGTTTCAAGTTAGCACAAGATCAGATCCCTGTGCTGTTCAGAGCTCTCATTTCAAAGTTTACTTTTTCATTCTTTTTGTTGCAGAGCATTGTGTGAGCCGTAGTGAGTTCTCGGAGTCTTCTGCTGTTAAATTGCTTTATTTTCCGTATTAAAGTTCCTGCTCTCCCCACAGTCCCTGCTTCACTTTCTGAACCACAAAAGTAAGCTGCAGGCAGTGCAGCAGAGTAGGGGTAGATAACAACTTGTAAATTAATCCCAAAGCAAGATGACTTCAGTTACAACAACCTTCTTCACAGTCATTTATTGCTTTAATGCAAAATGAAAGAGATCCACACCCCAGTGGAAATGCAGGCTACTTTTTCAAGGTGCTAATACCATTTTATGGTAGCATCCCTATCTTGACAGTTTAAGGGAAAGACCTGAAAAGGTAGCTGTTATACTACCTTACGTGCTTTGTACAGCAGCATGAGTTCTCTCTCTGCTTCCCCTGGTATCTCTTGTAAAAGAATTTATCTTCTCTTAAATAAATGTTAAAGATTAAGCTAAACAAGCATCACATTTTTACTCTGGCTCTCTGTAAGCCCCGTGGTTCCAGTGGGTAGGTTCATCCTGCATCTTGAGGCCATCTGAGTCTTGCATGCCATACAGGCTGCATGGTCCCCTGAGCCTGAATACAACTGGATGCTTAATGAAGCCTGCTGTCCACAGGTTAGCTATATTGCAGGAGGGCAGGCAGGATACGCAGCTGCATTAGTGACCAATGTGCCGTATCCTTACTGAGTGGAGAGAATGAGAGGGAAATGGCTCTCTTCCTTGGAGGTGGAAACAGTTACTCAGGGGGGTGTTGTACTTCTCTACTTCCAAAGACAGTTGGGTCTGGAGGAGGGCTGTGTGGGCTGGTAGTGACTGGGAGCAGAGAAAAGCCTGGAGTATTTCCAAGATCACCACTATGCTCCCACGAGGCCAGTTTGGTGGAGAGATTTCAGCAAGATGAGGACGTTCCTTGGTGCTCAGTTCTGCTGGTGTAAGCTACCCTCTGGACATCCCTGCCTTCCACCATCACCTGCTCAGGCAGCCCATGCCCTGTCTTTTATCTCCTTATGATAAGTGGCTCTCAGTATTTATACCCTCTCCTGCAGCAGCTGTACAGTGGAACAGAGCTGGAGTGTGAGCATCCAGACCTGCCATCTTTACCCACAGACAGCACAAGGCTAGGAGATTTCAATCCAGATCTCAACATCCCGATTTCCACTGGGGAACTGGACCATTTTCTCCACCCCATTACTGTCTCCCTGTTCTAGGGAATGATAATGTTAGCCATCCACTTCATTCAGGAAAGTGACTTCTGATGTTCTTCTGTCTCTGTAGTACTAAGAAATAAAGACTCAATTTTTTTCTACAGTTATAAGCAGTAATTCTTATCTTGCCACTTCCTGAGGTCCCATGGAGAACACTACAGCCACAGCACCACATTCTCCTGTGATTGCACCTTCCCCCTTGTGATTGCAGCTGTTTCTGTGCTAATTACCCTGCCTAGCTCAGTTGGTTGAGTACTTCTGTTATTAAATAAACACTGCTGTTGTATCAGCCTCTGGTGAATTTCTGGAAGCACTACCAGAAAAGTTGGAGCATCCTGCTGCTTCTGCCTCTTGTGGGATAGATGTGGGAATATGATTTGGCGTGTGTATGTTTTTATAATAGAACATTCATCTTTTTACAATCACTTCTATGTGAAGATTATTTCTTCTTTTTTTCTTTTTCCTTTTTTTCCTTTTCTTTTTCTTTTTCCTTTGTAATTTCCACTGGACATTTGTTCTTTGTTGATGTTCAGACTTCATTATTTCATTACTGTCTATATTTTCCATGTTAGTATTACTCAACAGGAGGATGTATTAGGGACTAAAAAGCAAAATACATATTCTACGTATCTATAGAATAAAAAACGATGGGCTCCTATCATAATCTAAGTGGGGATTTATGTGGAAAAAGGCTTGCAAGTGGTTTCTGTACCCAGTTTGTATGTGCTCAACTCAAAAAGACCTCTTTAACTCCTTTTTACATGTGGATGTAAAAAGCTTTTGGCCTGATCTGACAGTGTTTGACTTCTGCTTTGCAAATTAATTTTCCAGACACAAGAAATTGGGCTCATTCTCTCCAAGACTACCCAGCATCTGATAATTTAACCCAGATATTTTTGCACATCCTTGCCAGTAAAGATTAACCTTCCTCTGGAATTTTAGCAGGTAGATCCAGAGCTATTGTGTGATACGGCTGGTTTAATAATGAGAAAGCCTGTATGACACTGTTGTCCAGAATGAGGTTCGTTGGCTATTTGTGGAGGCACTGCTACTCATCATTCACCCATATCCCAGGGGCTGCTGGGAATTTATGAAAATGTTTGCAAATTGTAAATGTTTTGAGAACACATTTGAAAATGAGTTATTTGCTATTTGTTGTTCAGTGGTCTCCTGGATGGAGATGTATCTCACGGTTCTCATCATTAAGCCTAAGAGCAGAAGTTATGCCAAACGATTGCTCACGTTTCATGAATGACTGGGAATAAAAGTGAGCCACTTGTGAACAAATTACATTCTTGAAATTATTTATCTGTACTAACTAGCGAAGATTTATAAACAAGCGTGAGTTGAACTGAGCATGCTCAGAACAAGCCAGTGCTTTTCCTTGATGCTTTCTTTATCTGTCCAAGAATCTCATTTTCCATTAAGATACATGATATGTAAACACATAACATTTTAGTCTCTTGCCTGTGCCACTGGGAGACAACTCCTCAAAATACGGGCAAGATAAATCCAATACAGTAATGTATTCCTGAACCCACAAATAACGCAGTCCCTGAAAGACGCATGAGCTGTCTCATTCGTCTCAGCTGAACCCTACATGTGAAACATAATGAGCGTGAGAATGGTGATGACCAAAATAGTATTTCATTTCAATAGTTTATTAACGATTGCAGAAAATGTGTGCATGGGGATGGTCACATATGAAAGACCAGGAAAATAGACCAGAAAAACCTGGAGCAAGCAGCAATTTACAAGTAGAATGAGCCTGTAAAATTAGTAGAGATTGAGAATGTTTACTTCACTTGAGTTTCCCTTCTTAAATCCCTGCTTATGAATACTGAATGCCTTGATTAGTTTATGAATAATTCATCAACACAAGCACATGCACAGAAAAACTGAGAAAGTGTTTGCTTTCGTGAGTTTTATTTAACCACAGTTTTACTTGAGACACAACAGAACTTGAGGTATGTAGAGGAATTGCCAAAGAGGTGTAGCTGCTGTGAGACCCATGGGAAGCTTAATTTTGAATATTACTTCTCCTTCCAGGACTAGCTAGTGATGAATTTGGGCCCTGAAGGACAGATAATCCAAGGAGATAGTTCTTATGTAGCAGTACCGTGAACTTTTTACTCTCCTGGGAGTTTTGTAGTGTGGCACTGCAGGCAATGTCCATTCACTCATGTATTTCTGTTGCAACAGAGTTGTATCACACTTGTATCTCATCTCTGTCTCAGTAAGCTCACTCATTATTTTCAGGAAAGGGTAATGGTGCTGCAGGAGCTATTGAGAGCAGGAAGAGCCTCCCATGAGCCCTAGGTTGGAACACAACAGTTTGCTAGCACTAGTGTATTCCCTCAGTTATGGTTTGTATAAACTACATCAGGCTGGCCAGATGAAAAGTCTATCCATCTATCTCCTTGCAGTCCAAATCTGGTCCACAGCAGTGCTCTACTTGACTGGGGTGAGATGGGACAAATGAGGGTCAAAAGGTGAGAACTGCTTGGATTGGAAGGGATCTCAAAGATCATCAAGTTCCAACCCTCCTACCACAGGCAGGGTTGTCAGCTGCTAGATCAAGTTCTAGATTGGATTGCCCAGGGCCCCATCCAGCCTGGCCTTAAACACTTCCAGGGATGGGGCATCCACAGCCTCTTTGGGCAACCTGTTCCAGCATCTCACCGCTCACTCAATAAAAAATTTTCACCACACCACATTACATAAGTGGTGTGGGAGACTGTGGTAGTAAGGCAGATAGTTAAGACACAGTCCTTTCTGCCATGGAAGGTGTGGCAGGAGTCTGCTGTTTGAGGACTGTGGTTTGTACATCATGCAATAATGGGAGTGACACTGAGAGGTGGCAGAGCTGCATCTGAATACTGATGCTGGTGGACGTGAGCTGTGATATCTTCTCCTGTGTTTGGTAGCTTGTTTTATCTACCTTGATCTGCTAGTGTCTCATCCTCCGTCAACTCATCTGTACCATGAGAGAAATGATAATTACCCATCATTTGAAAAGGGATAGGAACAAGACTATGGGAAGAGCAAGCAAGTGAAGAAATAGTCAGTACAAATAGCAGGGAGCACCTCAAGAGCAATTAGGGTAGAGCTGAAACAAAAAAGATACTGAAATCAGAGGCTTGGAGCGTATAGGATCGGTCAGAGGAAAACATTGGCATTGGAAAATTGATAAAAACTAGAAAGGCCTTTCTTTTTTTGACTTCTCTGGTTGCATAGATGGGGGATTGTTTATCCTACTGTTGCTGGCTCAATTTCAGTGAAGGCCAAACACTTCTGTGTGTATCTGGGGAAGAAAATATAAATAGAACCATCTGGAAGTAATGAGTCAAGGATAATGCAAGACGACAGTAATTAATTCTTCGAAATAAAATTCCACAAGAGGAGGAAAGAAAACAAGAAGGAGTGTTGGGAATTAGGCCAGCTGGGAAGCTTAGAGGGTAACTCTGGGGGTGTGCAGAGGAAATTAACCTGCTATGCCCCTGCTCAGCCTGCTGAGGGGTGTCTGTACCAAGAAAGGTGCTGTGGAAACCACGAAGGCTCTCAGCCTGTTGGCTCCCATGGGCTCCCCATAGTCACACTGACTGCTTTATTACTCCTGGAAAGCTCCCCCAGTCCACACCTGCAGGGTACAGGGAAAACAAGCATCCTCTGAAGGCTTTGGTCACCTGAATTTTTCCACTTTTTTGAACAGTGATTAACTTTTGCAACACACTTTACACCTTCAGAGCATCTTTCACACAGGACTGACAGTGCTCAGGCAAGGTTTCAAAATAAGCAACAATACTCTTACTTGTGCATGTAGAAAACAAGCCAGAAGGTTTTTAAGACATTTGATCAAAGTTGTATGAAGGGCTCATGACAGATCTAAGGAAAAAAACTGCACATTTCCAGATGCTTCCAGAGTTTGTTGCTGCTCTTCCCTGTTGCTTTCCCATGTCTCACTGATCTTCAGTATCAAGACATGGTAGCCTGGGTACAACGTTATGCTCTGCATGAGGTGGCAACTGCCTGAAGCAAAATGAAGGTTGAAACCACTTTTCTGCTAACGCCTGAAATCTTCAGTTAATTTGGAAATCCATACACACACTGAGTAGAGAACCAGAGTTGTTCTGAAAGATCCCAGGATAACATCTGGGGTAGTAAGCTAGGTTGTCTACTTCGCTGGGAAGCATTGCCAAGGTATGGGTATCTGTGCCACGTTTACCTTCTTACCGCAAGAACTTTGATTTGTTTGGTTTATAAAATAAGGTTTGGGGAATACAGGAGCTGAGTATATTCTTGAAGTTGCTACATTGACAAAGAACATCTCTTGTGTGGCCCTAGGTAAGTCATTCTGATACCCAACCTGTTTAATTTCACTTTAAATAGCGTAACACAATTTCATAATACAATAAATTTGGTGACTCTCTTGGCTACAGTGGATATTTGGGTCATAGGAACTTTTACAATATCTTCTTGAAGAATTCCTTTTTCTTCTCTCTTGCACAGTATTTATCATCAGATCCTGTGATCTTGTAATGTTGCCGTGAATGATCTTCAGAAATCCTCGCTTGTTAGGTTCTCTGCTGATGAATCACTGAGCAGGTGCAAGCAGGCAATGCCGTCTTCTGTGGAGCAGCAATAGGGAAAGATCTTGCTTATCAGATAATATTATCTCTTGACCAAAGAGCTTGAGAAAAAATGACTGTTCCCCAGTAATGGGGAAGCTGTGGCAATACAGATGGTGAGGCCAGGGGGTTCTGCTGGGTTCCTTGCCATAAAGTGGATTTTCTTGGGCTTCAGAAACAGAAGAAAGATTCAAAGTTTAGCACTGGAATATTTGTTCTGTCAAGCTGCTCTATGTGAACATAGAAAGTGAAGACCCCTTATTCCTATCCTGAAATGATGGGAAATGTAGCCTCACCCCACACAACCTCTTTGTTCAATATCATCAAAACTGATAGCAGAATAACTCTCCTGCATCCTGCCTGCAGGCTTTGGTTCCCCGCAGATGGAGTTTTCATTTAATCAAGCTCAGACTGAATGAAAGCAGTGCTATTAATTAAACAATGGCCCATCTGGTGCGTTGCAAGTATCTATGACACTGAGAGATTAATATCAATTACATGAGAAGCTGGAGGGATGCTAAAACCTGCAGAGGCATGCTGTTTGGATTCTGCTAGAAACCAGACAAAGGGTGTGGTTTTGTGCTGAGATCTCTGGACAGGGAGCAGGGAATGCTGAATCCTGCTGCCAGATTCAATGCTGATATTTTTTGTGTGCTTGGACAAGTCGCTCCTTGAGAAAGGTGAGATTAATGGAGAATTTGGTGCACCACCCCCAGCTGTACTTTTGAAAATACACCCTACATTTCTGTGCCCCAAAGTCTCTCCACTGTAAAATGCTGTAATACTATCCACTTTTCTAAAAGAAGAGCTATAGAGAAAACTGTATACAAGGACCAGGGATACAAAGCTGGAACATCTGTTTTGAAATCCCAATCTGTAGCATTTCAAAGTTCAATGTGTCATTTCCTGGCTCCAAACCAGAAACCTTCCTGTTATCAGTCAGACAATTCTTGCTCTTATCTTGTACTTTGAGTAAATGTGGATTTGGAAACCAAATTGTTTTCTTTCTGCAAGTCATATTCCAGACTACTGGCACAGCCAATGAGCTCTCATCTTTCCTATGTCCATCCTTCTGCAATGGCAGCTATCCAGAAATTCAGAACGTAGCTGTGGAAACATGAGAGTTGAATTCTATTACATGCAACAAGACTGGCACAGCTGGCACTGGAGCTGTACAGACAAAATGCAATCACTGTAGTACATGTTGGACTTCCACTTTTGACTGTGGTGGCAGCACTAGGTTTGTGTGCAATTTAATCATAGCAAAGCCTGTCCTGGGTTCACTTATGACAGCACAGAAAAACGGGACTTGAATTATAAATAAATAGAAGGAGCCATCTCTATTGTGTTATTTTTAGAGCAGCTAGAGGCAAGCAGTTGTGTGTAGTAAACAACGAACACCTGTAATGAATAGTTATTCAACCAGAGATGGAAAAGCATCACTTCATGGTAAGAATGGTTAACCTGTATCTAAGACAGCAGCAGTGACAGTGGATTTGTTATCAGATGTATGAAGCTCACCATCTTCCACATTCAGTTTTTCAGGAATGCTAAAAGGTTGCAGCAGAGGATTCTGAAGCAGATTTCCTCTGTTTAAGAGCCTGGCTGGCAATTCACACCAGGTCTTGTTTCCTAAAAGGCCAAATTGATTTCCACTCCAGGTCAGCAGACTTTTTGCTTGAACAGAGATTAAGTCAATCAGATGCCAATGCTTTTTTTTTTTTTTTCTCCCTTAACAGATTTCAATAATTATTTTGGCTTTGGGCTGAGTAAATCCAGTGTCAGGCACACTGACCTGTTCAGATGTAAAGCTGCTTTGGCCAGATGGAATAAAGCAAGGTGTGAGAGTGGAGTTAGAACAAACCGAAATTGTCCCAACCCTCGAACTTGATAATCAGACTGGCTTGACAGGATTTGAAGGCTAGAACAGTCTTTAGATGAATAAATGCTCTTTTGCATATCCCCACAGCTGAAAGGCTCCTCAGAAATTTTCTGTCCCATATGAGTCCATTGGTGGGCAGATACATCGATGCCTCTTATGCAGGTTCTGCCCCTCAAACTGAAGAAACAGATTCATAAGTTGGTCACACAACTTTATGCTGCTCAGTGCATGGATGGGATCTGAGTGCCGATTTTCACACTTGCAAAAGGTGTGACAAGAAAGTGGCTTTGGGCTAGGTTCTTGAAAGGATTTTGATGCAGTTGTCCACCATCCTTCAAACAACCTGTTTAATCTCCTTTGCTTCTCAGGGCTTGAAGACACAGAGGCATCTCTTTAGCAACACAGATGATATTCTCTTATACCTTTGTTGCAATTCACAAAAATCTGGAGGCAAGAGTGGGTCATATTTACAGACTACAGATCTTCCAGCCCTCTCATGACACCCGTATTCAGGAGAAAATGGTTGTCCTTGGGTTGATGCCAGGATACTTAGCCATGGCTGATTTGTTCCCTGCTCCATGTCTGCAAAGGAAAATCTCCCTTTTTAGTCTGTTCTTTGCTTTTGCTTCTCCTCTGATTTATTTTATTTTTATTTTTTATTATATTTCATTCTATTTTGAAGTTTATGCTTCAGAAGGATGGGAAAGGAATGTTGAATGAGAACTACTTAGAGGAAGCTCAAATATGTCAGCTGTAATTCTTTCTCCTTTGTTCTATGGGCTGCTCCTGAGAGTGAAAATTGAACAAGCAGATGTAGCTGTGAAAGCCTCCAGAGACAGTTTCAGGAGCCATCCATATTTAAGACCATAGGGAACAAAGAAATGAAGTTGACCTTGTAGATGCCATCAGACCAAGATTCTGGGAGATTTTCAGTTTAAATCTTGTAGATTTAATGCAAGTTGAAGTAGACAAAGGGCTTGTGTTCGCTCCAGTCTAATGATGTAGAAGTGAGTGGGTTAATTATTTTCTGCTGACCTCATCAATCTCAGGTCACTCCAGTATTCTAAGTGAGGATAAGGTCTCCTTGGCAGATACAAGGGATTGTTGCCACTTCTGAAATAAGATTTGGGGGTGGGACTCAACCGTGTGGATCTTGTTTGCGTGTCTGTCCTTTTGTAAAATCTACAAGTTTATTTTTATTGATGCTTTCTCAGTTTGACAAATATATTTTTCTATGAAGAGAAACATAATTAACATAAGTCATTTATATTAATCAGAAGGGGAAAAAAAATCATGCAAAACCACTAATTTTGCACCGAGCAAGCTGGGTAACCTAATGAATATAGATGATGCTGATTTATGTGTTTACCAAAAAATTAAAATTGAAGGAAAAAAACAGGCCAGGAAAATGCGCTGTTAAATGATGTTCCATGATTTCTGTGGACTCCTGCTCAAGAAGTGTTTCAAATGTAAATGCAACTTTCCAGTGTGTTTACTGGGACTACATTACTCAGGAAGACAAACCAACACGTTATTGGTTTCTAAATAATGGGCTGACCCACAGCCTCACAAATCAGCCACACTGGAAAGTGTTTCTACTTTTTTACTCAGCTGTGAGTTGCAGAGCAAGGCCATATTGATCGAGAGCTCTTCAAGTGTGCTGAAGAAATATTTGGGTAAATACTCTTTGCACCGTGTTTGGAAAAAAAATTAAAAATTAAAAAGTGCGTAGTGTTTTGGTTGTAGTGTGTTATACTTTGTGCACGTGCTTTGAAAATCAGGCCTTAACTATGGATGTTCTGAATGCTAGAAAATCCTGCCTTGTATAACAAAGAGTGACTTCTAATCCAAAACTGAAGCCATGCAGGAGCTCGTGCTGATGGGTTACAGGGTCAAACTCATCACCAGGTAGAGGGTGACTGAAAAGGCTTTGTCTTCAAGGTTGTTGGAATGCAATTGCTCACCACTCACCACTGCTGATCTGTAACAGCTCCTGGTTTCTACCAGAGAGATGTGCATTTTGCAAGTAAGCAAAAGCAGACATCAAACTCACTGTCTTTTCTCTAGGCAGAGAAAAATGTGGGATTGAAACGTGAGTCATGTGAAATCAGTGACAAAATTCCTAGGGGCTTCAGAGTTGCCAAACTCACCAGTAATGCAACAACTAGTTTTACAACCATTTGATGCCATGAAGTGTGCATACAGAAGGCTTTTTGGTAGAATTATGAGTACTGAGGTGACAAAGGTGTCTCAGTCTTTTAAAAAGCTACTAAAGCAAGTAGGAATCGATGTACTTTCATAGATACATCTAGCCTTGTATATTTGGCCTAGCATGAGCACTGGATGCCTCAGGGGAAAGCTAAAGTTGTCCTAAGGTATCCCAATAAGTGTACAATGGACTCTTTAATGTTTCCTCTTCCCTAGATTAAAGCAGAAGAAATCCGGGCACACAGCTCTTCTTAGCTTCATGTCTCCTGGAAGAATCATTACCTCAAATATTCAGTGCCCTTCTATCAGAACTTGTCACTGCTCTGAACATGGCAGGCTCAGATTCACAGCTTTGTTTGCCTAACATGAAGAGATTTTGGAGTCATATTTTATTAATCTTTTTCGGAAAATCAATAATTAAAAGCAATAAACTTTGTTGGAAAGCTCCTTTTATCCCAAAGGGTTGCAGAGAGGTTTGCAGACTGCGTGCCACTGTTGTCATTACTAAATCTGCTCACTGCAGACAATGGCCAGAGGTTCGCAGCATGCAGTTATACATGGGATCCGCAGTACCGCTGGATCCTTAGAACAGAAATGCAGTAAAACAACTCAGCGATAAATTCAGTGCTTTGTGATTTACGCACGTTTGCAGAAGTCCCAAAGAACTGCCTGTCTTTGTCTCGCTTTTTATCATCCTCAAACAAAGAATACAAGAGCCCGTGAAAACAGTCCCTTTGGAAAGTCGTTGCAATAGAGATCTTTTTTTTTCCCACAGTATTTAGCTCGGCGGTTGCCTCCCTCTCCCTTTCAGCAAACACACGTAAGTGGTGGTGCGGAGCAGATAAGTGGTGTCAACTGGGAGTGCTCTCGAGTCGTGACTGTTGCGCGGCTGCCTCTCACACACAGCTGGGTGCCAGAGCTCTGAGCGCTCTGCGTTCCTGCACAGGAACGGGGGTAAGAATGGCTGGTGGGAGCTGAAAAAAAAACCAAATCTTGGTTTGTTTTTCAGAATACGTTCTGATTAGATAATTGCTTCTGTAGAGGCCCAGCTGCATTGCCTGAATTCAGTTTTATCTCTCTTTAAACACTGCCACCTATTTATGTTCATGCTTCCCCCTTATCCTTTGATCCCAGCCATTCCTTCACCTGTTCTGTCCTTGAGTTTCTCTATAGCTGAGAAAACTCTTTGGTGTGTGCTACTCAGCATCGGGGAGCCTCCTCGCTCTCAGCCACTTTCATCTCTCCTTTGAACTCAATGTTTCCTCCTGCTCAGCTTTTGTTTCTCTGTTGAGCGTCTAGTTATTCTGAGGGTCAAGGACGCTGCATAAAACCAGAGGGTTTATGCTTTCAGTTTCCCATATGGAAAATTTCAAGGGCCTGCTAAGGAACTTGCCAAAAGATAAAGATTGCAAAGCAAAGCATTGCTTATGCTTTTGAACACCAAAGATTAAGGGCAGGGGCACACAAACACCTTACATCTCTCTGCACAACAGCATCTTCACAGCAGGTGCCTGTGTGCATCCTCTCTTCCCTGCTGCATGCGCAAAGAGTGTGCCCCTCTTACCACAGGGAATAAGCTGCCTCTCATTTACCGCAGGTTAAGAGCTCACACATGCATGGGCAATCATAACAATGCGGCTGGTGTGCTGCAGTGAGTTCCCAGCCTCCTTGTATGGGGTCTTGCTCATCACAGATGTTAATTCCCATCACATCACTGACGTGTAGCCTTGATGTCTCCTGTGTCTTCTCCTCTGGTCACATGCGGCATAATACGTACTCTCTTCTATGTTCTTTAAAGCTGTTTTCTGTTCCTGTTGCACTGCCCATTAAGGCAGCAAAGGGAACCTCTCAAGAAATTTATCTTCTGAAGATCTAGGAGTGATAACTCATAGAGTACAGCAGAGCTTGTATTACCAGAGTGTTTTGCCCCCATCTTCCTCCGGAAACAATCCTTTGGAAACAATCACTGTAGCTGATTCAGTAGTCCTTGGTAGTGCTGGAAGGCTCTGTGTACCTTGGACAACTAGAAAAGAGCCATCACTGTCATTCAGATGATCGTGTGGAAGGATCTGTACTAATACTAAGGAGAAAGCTGAAGAAGTTTCTTTTTGTAGGAAATTGAGTGTTAAATTGATCTCCTGGTAATCAATGGACCATACATGTTTTGTTGCTTTTGGTTTAAGAATCTCATGACTACTATGAGCCAACTGCAGTTTCTGAGGTTACTAGCTATGCTTATTCGTTTCTCATGTACTGTTTTAAAACTATACCTATATCTAGTGCTTCACCAAAAAAAAAGTTTTAACACTGTTCACCAGCAAAACAGGATAAACAAAATTAGTATAATTCCCATCAGATACCCTTGACCAGCTGTAGACCAGAGGTCAGTAGTTGACTGGTGAAGGACTTGTGCTATCGAAGAAGACAGGCTTATCCAGGGCCAAATGGGCAACACATTCATATTCCTATACCATCACTCAGGTATCCTCAGACAATTAAGCAAGGGAAATTAATTTAAAATTGAATACTCTTTGGTACAGCTTTTTGAAATTACTTTTATTAATCAACATTGATTTTTAAAGCATTTTTTACATAATAGTGTAATAATTTCTCCTGTTGAAGAGAATAGCAAGGAACCTGACGAAGGCTTGGGAACTAATGAATCTGATTTTGTATTCCATGTGCTGTGGCCCAGAAGCCAGGCTGTGACAGATTTCTTTATTGAACCTTCTGGCAGGCTTTCTGTGAGAGTCATTTGTAAATGAAGGTTTGTAAGCCATGACCGTGGAAAGGGATCATTGTCCATAAGAGTGGATGGTTCAAGAGCCTGATTAATAGTAGTGAACAAAGGCTTTCACCTTGAAAGTCGTCCATTCAGATTTAGCCCAGACTGGCAAATTCTTTGCTTTTCAGAAATACAAGGGATAGGAAGGACAGACAGAAACCCAAGTAGCAAATTGCACCACAAAAGTATACACTAGGGGCAAGAGAGAGAATACTCATGTCACTAGGGACACCTAATAAAAGGGATTAATTTGTCTGTTAACTTCCCTGGAGACCTTTTGTGTTAGAAAGCTCTGCACTGCCTGAAGGAGAAGCCTGTCTCTCTGTGGTCTCTGTAGGGAGCCTAAATGGATTAATCAAGTGAACTGGTTAATGTAAATACTATCCTAAACGTGAGTCCTTGTGGCACGCTTTCTGGAAAGACTGAGGAGCAATTATTTTTTTGCTAAGTATTCCTACCATACTGTATGCATGGCAGCAAGTGAAATTGTGTGCATCAAGTGGCCAAGGGCTTTTATCACCTCGTGGCACAAGCATTTCCTATTTCCCTCCATTTTGTGTCTCTTTCTGGCTTTGGATTTCTCTGTCAGATTTCTGAACAGAAAGTGTTTCCTGCAATCATAGAGTGCCTGGATCGTTGAAGAGAGCTGATCCTCTTACTGCCTCTGATTGCTATTACAAAAGCAATATGTTGCACAGAGGATAAGGAAGAGATAATTTCACCGGTGCTGTTTTTGCTGCCTCTATTTCATGAAAAGATTTTGGACTATGTTAGCCAAGAAGTAAGTGGAACAGGGATACACAAACTATTTTTTTCTGAGCATGCAAAACCTGTGAAGTTTTATTCATGAAATGATAGATTAACCCTGACTAAATGCAAAGATTCCATGCCATCTTTAAACTTACTTATCCATACCTGCTGCACTGATTAGCTACTCAAGAATTCACTGAAAATTATTAGGAAAAACTAGATATGTGGGTTCTTTTTGACACCTGTGATGCAGCTAGATGTTAAATGGGGAGTGAGGGGGTGGCAATGGGGAAAATAAATGACAAACATATGATGAAGTGGATCTGTAGGAATTGGGAGGAAAAGGGTGATAAAGCAGTTTATGGCTCTTTAAGCATCAGTTAATCACTCCATTAATCAGAAAATCAAAACCAGACTGCTGGATGATTGGGTCAATTCACTAATTCTCATTAGTAGTGAGAGGGAAGAAGTGAGGGGTAATGGCTGATGTGCCTTCCCTGTGCCGCTTTTCAAGTGATTTTGGAAAAGGAGGTGCCAATGGAAGAGGAATGTGTGAAATAAACTGTAAAATATGATGTAGCTGTGACTCCTAGTCTAGAGGGGATGAGAGTTTCTGCATAGGACTGGATGGAATAGTTAACTCATCTTCCTACCATAAAGCAGGTTTGAAGTTGACCTTAGACACAACTGGAACCATGCCTGGAGATGAACCACGTGGCCTCATGACCACATGTATTGTTATCTGTTGGGTGACCTGGTGCAGGAAAGAAACATTGTGAGTATAGTTATTTTAATGACACTGGAATAACTCCTTTATTTCAGAGGGTCATGGCTCACGGATCAGTGTTGCAGGCCCTGGCATTAAGTACGTCTTCAAAGATGTCAGTGCATCGATGCAAGTAAAGTGGATTTTACTTCATTTACAGCGGTACTTCCTTCTGCTTCCCAAACACCTTCTATTGCATACCTCCTGTATAAATTTTGTGAATTTAGCTTCAAAGCATGCTCTGCCCTCCTTAGTATTTCCTCCTGTCTGCCCTTGTTCTACTTTTGTATGTGTTTACGAAAGTTAGGGCATGAGTTGCAAATTGTAAATTTAACTGTGCACTGCTCACAACTGGAGTGAACTGTCAACAGCTAACTATTCACTAAAAGTTTATGGATGACTGTGAATAACAGGTACATCTGAGAGCTTTCCAGTTTGCCCCTGGACAATTCATAAGCGCAGAAATGGCAACATTCATTGTATGATTTATTTATTGTGAAATGTTTACTTGGCTCTTCTTCTACGTCTATAAGACCAAGCCAACAGCAGTGGAACCAAACCAGACTTTCTCATGAGATATCCAAAGCTTCCTTTTTCAAATCTAGCCAGAAAATACTAGAAAAAATGGCTTTTCTATGGCATTTTAGTATTTCCAGTCCCAATTTGATCCCAGAAGAAGAAGGAAAATAAAACTGAATGAATAGAGATTTCTTTAAAAAGGTCTTTCCTAAACAGAAGTAACTTGTGCCCAGTTATTTCTTATCACATCCAATCTGTGGCTGTGCGCTGTCTTTCAGGAAACCACACTGAGCAGCTATAAGATTCCTTCTGAAACCTGGTGAATTTTAAAGCTTCCAATGAAACATCAGAATAACACCTAGGGCTGAAGTGGAATCAGTACCTACATTTTGTCCTGGATTATTTCTCCTGTATGGCTGGAGATAAGTAAAACATATGTGAGCAGGATCCTGCAGCAGAGCTACAAGAAACCTTTATGACATATGGACATCACTGTGGTGATTGTCAAAACTTAAAATGGCCCTGCTTAGCCTCTTTGTCAACAATGTCCATAGACCCTCTCTTAACTCTTCAGCTACTGCATTCCTGGAGAGGACTATCAGCTCAACCTCTCTGGGACGGCTCCAAATTGTAAAAAAAATAATTAAAAAAAAACCAAGCCTAGAATCATTATTTTGATTTACAGTAACAAATCCTAGATCTTTTGATTATTTTGATATTGGCTCTGATTATTGAGAAGTTTGTGTATGCCAGGGGTTATGTTCTTACATCTCAGCCACTGTGAGAGCTAGAGAGACTAGAAGGCAAAAAAAATGCTCCATCAGCTGGAGCATTAACTAAAGCACTGTTTTTATGAAAACTGGCAAGATCCATTCTTGTTCTTTCTCTGGAGATTGGCCTCATATGGCATTTTCTTTTCTGTTTCCAGTGTGTGCTTGTCAAAACATTTCACTCCTTTTCAGTCTCTGTGGTGAATGCAGACGATGCTGGACCCCTGCCTTGTTTCTACTTGGAAAGAGTACCGCTTTAGGTAACAGATGCTTGGCAGCCCGAAGAAGCCACCTATAATGGGGAAATAATCTCCTGAAATTGAAAGGGAACATTAGCCCGGGCTTCCACAAGTCAGATCTGAGAGAAGAGTGGAAGTGCTCTCGCCATGGCCTCAGGCAGAGCCAGGTTGTCAGGGTTGCCATAGCAATCTGTATGTTCATCAAATCAAGGTCTTTGTAGCAAAACAGTAGAAGATACAGTTCAGGGAGCACTGAAAGTAAAATATACATATCAGCATGTATTATGTTGCAAGAAGTGAACAAAAAGATAGAACTGTCTCAGTGGTTTATGTACACATGAAAAGAGAACGTCCCTTTGCTCTGAGTGTCATAAAAACATGCTTTCAGTGACTTCATAGTCAAGAGCTGATGCTGATCAAAATACAGGTATTATTATGACAAAAATACAAATCGAGAGAGGTGATTAGGTGTGCGTACTAAACTTGTATTTAGTTCACATGAAGAATTATCCGTTGTTGGTTAATTATCTCTTCTCCATTTCTTCAGCTTTCATTGAAATAAATGGTCAGGAAACCAGAAAGTAGTGCTCATATGGACCTCTGTTTGAGCTGAGTGAAATAAACCCATACAAGCTGTGACTGTTTGTAGCATAAGATGGTGTTTGCTTATAGAATACTGATCATCTTGAGGGGATCTCCTATTTTAAGGACTGGATGACTGCAGCTATGGGATAGTAATAGATGGTTGCCAAAATTTTTGTTAACTCTTGTACAGTTACTGATATAAGCACAACCTTGTGCTTTGCAACTGAGTGCACAAATTGAGGAGGTTACAAAGGGCAGCAGGATCAGCCCCTTGGTTCTGACAGGGAGAAATATGATAGATTTGTCAGAAAGAAATGGGCAGCTCCAGGCAACCAGTTTGTATGAGACATGTGGTGGAAGCGCTTGCCTCCCTATTAGGCTTTGAAGGTCGGGCCACACATTACTGGAAAAACCATTCCCTTTGGATTCCCCCAAAGTTCCTACACTTTGCCTTTGGCCTCAGATTCAGTAGGCGTGAAGGATCACAGCACAAGCCAGAGCTGAGCCCTGGAGCAGGGAAACACAAACAGAAGCCTTCACCTCCCATAGGCCCTGCAGCCCCCAGTGTCTCTGCAGGCTCTTTGCCTACTCATGCAAACGGTATTCACACCTCTTGTAGACAGAGCATTTGCACACACTGCTACTTTAATCTGTCCTGGAAAGCTTCAAGATGGAGTTAGAGAAAGGGCTGTGTGGGTAGAAGCTGAAAACTGACAGTTGCAGTCTGCTGACTTCATGAGTGCAGTACTGACTTCATGAGCATTGACAGAGAGGTCTGGAGGGGTTAATAACAGACACAGCTAAATAACTCTAAAACATGCACCCAAGTATAATGTAGTAACTGAGCAAACTGCATGTTTCAAAAAATCCCTGCCCACATATTTAGCCAATGTTGACGATGTGCCTACTCACACCCCAATGTGTACATGTGAGTGACTGGAATGATTCCACAAGGTTAATTACCAAACTCACCAAAGGTCTTGACTCATTTGGAGCTGATGGAGACCACTGCACTTGGTCCTCAAATTTATCAAAGAAACGCAATTATGCAGGTCATGGCACATGGCTTGACTAATAGAGTATCAGACTGAAAAACCCTGCCTTGGGATATATCTCAGCCACAGGGAAACTCTCACACACCATACAATGAGAGCTGATACAGGAGGGAAATCATTGCCCACCCACTGGATATTCCCCTTGCTGTCTTGCTTTTAAGTTACATTTTGCATAACAAGTAGTTGCAAAAATGTATGACATTATCTACCTTGGAAGCTCAGGATATATTTGCAGATAGTTCTTCCTAAGCAGGTTTCTGACTACAGGATGCAAAGCTGTCTACCTGACCGTGGCAAGTGGGTCAATAAAGATGAACGCACATCATTAGTATCTGTGATCCAACCATCAGTGAAATCCCACCGAAGTATTCAGTAGGAATAAGAGCTGCAAATTACTGGGGAAGAACAGCTCCAAACCATCGGAAAAGCCTGATGCAACCTGCTGATCTAACATCCACTAGCAGCCTTTGCAAACAGCAGCAGATACGCTGTCAGCACATCTACGTTACTGGGTCACTGCCACGCAGAGGTTCCTCTCGCTATCTCACCTCCCGTGCAAGTCATTATTGGTGCTTCATCTGCTCACCTTTCTGCTCATCTTTCATTGTAAGTTGCTGCAACCCCTATAAATGTCCTTGTTAAGAAGGTTTCTCCAGGAGCAACTTTCTTTCCCTAAAGTGAACGTCTTTTAAGGTGCATTCTGACAAACATGAAAAATCACAAACCTATAAGCAGATACAAAGGCTAGGCAATGAATCTGTCAGTTCCAAGGTTAGTTAATTTATAATCTGAAGGCCTTTTCCATTCTAAGGTAATAATAATTATGTCCTTTAAAAATGTGACTATGTTCCTGATTCAACATTAACCTAGGTGTGCATTTACGGACATTCCTACTTAATAGAGCCTTTAAATATATGATTAAATCCTACTAAAGCCCACTCTTAGGAGTTTAGCTGAACTAGCACTTAATTCATTACTGCTTTAATAGACCCTCTACAAATCCAATCTAAATATGAAATAACGAAGCAGAAGGTACCATTAATAATACCAAAATTATGACATCTATTAACAGAGGTAGTTCCCATTATGATCTAGTTTTAGAATAGATTTTCCTCTTTGGTTAACTGGAGCTGCACTTCGGCTGCTATGTAAGGTGCTGATTGCAGCATATTTATGTTAAATTTTTCAGCTTCCCATATCATTTTGGTTGTGAGAAAGGGGGTGGTGGCAGATGTCTGGTGCCAGACTTTGGACATCTCATTGGGTGCTGAGCAGGCCCCTGGTAGCAATTGCAATACTCCAAGATCTATGCATGGTGTCTTCAGCTCAAGGCAGTGTTAGAGGACATCTGTCAAGAAGTAGGGATGTGGCTGGTGTGAGCGTCAATGTCCACCACCTATCTTCAGTGACTGTGGCATTCTCATCCTGCCTTCTGCCTCCTACTCTAAGCTCTGTGTGGCTGCGTTTCTGATTTCCTTGTGCTTGTGCCTTGCTTGTTGTCAGAAAGGTATTTGAATGGCAGACAGCTGCCCAGTATATCTATAGAGACTGTAGAACACTTTTAAGTGGGACAATGAGGAACCTGGCTATAGAGCTAAGGGAGGAAGATCTGATCTAAGAAGCTTGAGAACTGTTGATTTAGAGCAATAAGTTTCTTAAGGGAAAGAAAACAAAATAAATGAAACCACCTTTGAAACCTGGACAGGCTTCACGATGATCCTTTTAGACTTCTGACACGTAGGTGTTTCACATAGCAGGATTTGGCAGAAAAGCCAATCTCTTTATCTGCTGCAAGACCTGGTGCACTTCAGCAATCAAAAAAACCGATGTAACTTCATTTAATAAAATGAAGAAAAAAGGGGAAAAAGTTAAAAACACTTTTTGCTCTATAATAGGTCTATTTTTATATGTTTTTTTTTTTTTGTGATCATATGAACATTCTGCCTGTCTCTGCCTGGTCACAAATATCAGCCTCTCTTTTTTAATGATCTATGTGAAAGAAAGAGGTTCAGTCATTTGCTGGAATGAAAGGCATTTTCTCTCTTTAATTAGGAGCCAAACTGCAGGAGTCAGTCTGTGCCAAGGAGGAAATAAGATGAATGAACCTCTTGCACTGTACTAATAAGAATTCAACGCAGTTGTTGAGGACAGGTTGTCTAGATGCATACAGCCTATGGTATAGGCACTGGTGGTGCTGTAAAGTGAAGGAAAGTGAATTCAGGCAGACAGTAATAAAAAGAGGTGTTGCCCATTAAGAACTACAGAGATGCTGGTATGTAGCTGAAGGTGATACAAGGAGAAGCTGATGTATATCTGACAGCTGCTGTTACTGGTGGTCTGCCAAGCCACTTGCTCCTCACCCCAGATGAAGTCTGGTGGCCAGCATGGGACTTGTGTAGGGGGAACAGACACCATTACCATGCCTTGCCTCGCCGTCTGCTGCTCCCTGCACTGGAGAGAGCTGCGTTTTCTTGCTGGGCCTGCTCTGCATGCAGGAATAACTCAGATTCAAAACACACAGCTGTCCCTGAGTGACACTGATGACAGCTGGGATCCCCTATCCCTTCAGTAAGCTGCTACGTGTTTTCTCTGGCTGCCAATCAGCACTGGCCTTGCTTCCCAAGCCTGGTAGATGTCTTCTGGCTCTAACTCCCACAGATTTTTCTGCCTGAGTCTGAATTATGCTCCTAAACCCTATGAAGCCTTGGGGATATTATGGCTGAAATACCCTAATGATTCAGGGTTGCTGTGATTTACAATCCTAATTTGGTCCCTCTGAGTATTACAATGTATTGCAGGATGGCCTGCTGTGCTTTTCAGCAGGATTTTTACTTGATCAGTGAGTGTGATTAGGCCTGCCTTGTAGGCCCCTCTTGGCTATATTTCTATTCTCTGGTGGCTTCTGAATCTGTGTGTCTGAGTACAAACTTTGTGTCCAGAATGCAGCTTGTGTGAGCTCCATCTTTCTCTGCTGCAGAAACTGGGTGGGAAAGTTCACAGCAAATGTCAATGGGAACTAGAAAGATGGTGGATGAAGTCATCACGGTCTAGTCAGTGTGATACCTGGAAGAGTAGAGCAGATGCTTTCTGTACTGCAGCCACAGGACTCATATGAGATGCCAGGCAGAGAGTTACTAACACATTGTTTTCTGTATACTGCTTGCACACAAGGACAGCTGCAGACTCTTCCTTGTAAAACACACAGAAGAAATCAGCAGCTGGACTCCAAGGAATTAGTTACGCAAAACCCTACCAAATTAGCCATTTCATATGAAACATCCAGCACTAGAGGACATTTCACATGTAATTTCTCGGTGTATCAGTTAATGTATCCATGGGAAGTAACAATACCACTTAATTTCTCAAGATTTGTTTGATATATCAATTAAGTAGATTTTACAAACCACTCAGATGGTACAGTGATGAATGCTGTAAAGAACTTGTGATTAATGTTGTGTTCAGGCTAGGTCCTCACAGCGTACACAAATAAGGCCTGGAGCTGTACATAGAAAAATGGAGATAAGATGAACTACTGAACAGCTATTTCTACAGGGAGCAGATCCACTGTACACTCCAAGTGGTGAGGGTGGAATGTGTGGGCATGAAATTAAAGATCATGCCATGGACTTTGCCCACAGAGAACTGAAGAAAGCTTGCACAGACCTCTTTTTATTGTTATCTTTGAGCTTGCAATTTTGTAATCTTTTAATTCATTTAGTGTGACGGGCTTTTATTATGTACTTCTTGTACCTAGACGCAGACACAACTTAAATAACTAATTTACTTGTGTCTGGGTACACAAAGTGCATTCAAAGAAGAGAAGAAAACAACCCTCACAAAAGGGGACTGCTAGAAATCACATGGCTGGTAGTGACATGCTGGTGCAGCTTTGGAATGAATACCGTGGGCTAGGTGGCCCCTATTTAGCAGTCCCCGATGTAATATTCTTCCCCAGGTCATGCTGTGTAGCATCCCTATCCAGCCCTACCACTCCCACCTCCAGCCGTGGATATCTATGGTATTTATATCGGTACTCCTGGACAAGGAGCCACCACTGAACCACCTGCTGCCTTGTTGAGGATGTACAGACAGTCTGTCTTTCCCCTCTGTCTTGTCTGCTTCAGAATTCAGGGAAGAAATGACAGCCAGACTTTCTTCCCTTGGGCTGTAAGTTCGTGTGAACAAGAGTCCCATGGCTACTAACCGCATTAACACTCTTGGCCATTCTCTCTGGCTCAACTTGCATGTCTTAGGAAGCCTGAATCAAGGACTTCACAGCTGGAAGAGGCATGGTCACCCAGAAGCTGGCCTCATGCCCTCCTCTCTCTGCTGGGGACACAGGACCTGAGCTGGTGCTGTGGGTGGAACATCTCAGGGAAGTAATTCAGAATAGCTCAGGTTACTCTGAAACACAGGCTGGGCTTGTGCCCAACTAGCAAACAGTAGGTGGTGCAACCCTGAGGTTTAGGACTCATCCCAAAGGCTAAATGAAACTAGGATACAATCCAGCTGAAGCTTAAGTGCTTCACAGCACTGTAGGATCAAACCACTCAGTGCTGTACCAGCTTCACAGAGCATCAACAGGATAGCAAATGAAGCATCTCATCAGCTGGGGCTTTCAGGTGTTGTTTCTCTGCTAATGCTCCCTCAGCTGTCCTTGGAGACCAGACTCCAAATTAACAAGGGTGTGTTTCTTCCTCTTGTCCCCTTTTCCTGCTGTATGAGGCCCTTTTTGCATAAACTAGCACTTTGCAGTGAAGGGAGTCCCACCTGAACTGAATTATAGCTAGGCCAATCAGAACTTGCCAGTTTAGTTTAAAAACAAACAATCCCATTTCATTTTTTGTACGTATATTCTTCCTGCATATTCTTTAATGTTGCTTTGGTTTTTCTATAGCAGTAGGAGACTATTATCTTGTCAACAATGTTCTATTGCATTGACATTATCTCTTAATTACACAATTACTTTGTTATGTACTGTAGTCTGAGCAATAAAACATCTGAAGCACTTCGAGCAAATATAGTTTCAAAGGTTTGAAGGAAAAAAGCCCACAACCTTCATTCCAACTGCCTGCTAAATGTAAGTACTTTCTTGTTCTTTTGATATATTAGGGATGTAATTGTACAATTAGTGCTACAAAAGGTGTAGGTAAAATGGTGATGCTTGTTAGGATTGGTAAAACCTTGCTCTTGTTATCCTGAAATGCGTACCAAGAGAAGTGGGTAACTTTACTTGCATCACTTCTTATTCTACTGTCACAGGATCCCTTAGGGCTGCCCAGCTCACAGAGCATGGTTGGCATTGTGCTGCCAATGCTGCATCTGCTGTCAGCAGCTCTGGGAAGCACAGCCCTGGGTGTGTGCAGGTTTGCATCCCACTACCAGCTAAGCATCTGCAACAAATCCATGTTGATTTTCACTTCAGAGGGGGTGGGGGGGAATATATATCAACACAACTTTTGTCTAAAAGAACCCTGGAAAGGTAGCTCACAGCTGGGGACTCAGATAATACACCCCCACAGCTACCACCCTGCTACCTGTTGGCAGTACCTCATGCCCTAGACTTGCACCCAACAAAGTCAGTGACACTTTATCGCTGACCTTGAAGGAGAACAAGTTCAGGATGCTGTAGTTCAGATAAACTGGTGCATTTGGCAGTTGTTGTGTTTAAGAAACAAATCTCCTTAGTGCCTTAAAAGTCTAACACCTCCAACTGTTGGACTTTTCCTGCATCCCTTGCTTTGCCTTCTGACAAAATCAATATTCTAAAAATAAATAAATAAGAGTACAGTGCAAGCATCTAAATTGAAAAGCAGCAGTTGGCAGAGCCATGCATCTTTAATCTGGCTTTAGTCAGCCAGATAGAGTGAGGCTTGGCAAGAGCCCTCAGGCAAAGCATTCAGCAAAACTGCAGCACTGCTCCTGGGAAGTCCATCAGTCCCTTCAGCTACAGGCACGTATAAAAGACCCACAGGGTGGGAATGCCTCCTGTCACTGCTCCTGGGGTGATGGAGGAAGATGATGCTGGCTGCTGAATGAGGTTTTGTGTGCCAAGAGGAGGGAGCAAAGCCTCCAGAGGTGGGAAAGAAAAGCTGGGGAAATAGGCTGCAGTGCAAAGAACTGTACCAGTTTCCCTGAGGTCCTTGCTTTGCTTCAGCCCCTCTCCTTGACAGGCATGTGTCTGTAAAGGACTTTTTTGTTTCCAGAGAGGGTGTGTTTTTTTTTCCTTGTTTGTTTGGGAGTGCCATGCATGGAGGACTGGGGTGGTTCCTTGAGCAGAACTGATTTTTGTGTTTCACCTGTAGCATTCCTATGTTGCTGGTTAGGAAGGGCAGAGATATGTAAAGGGAGTGCTGCTAGTTGCTCGGCACCTCCCACACGTCATTGCCTGAGGATTTTAAAGGGGACTCTTACTTAAGAATGGCTATTTTTGGTAATCAAAGAAGGATATTGTAATGTTGCATGATTGGAGAAGAAAAAGAAGGGAGAAAATGTCACTCTGTTACAGATCACCCAGAGAACTAATATCAGCAGCTCTGAAGCCCTATTTGCCTTCAGTGATGAACAAGACAGTGAGCAGAATATATTGGCTTTCACACTGGTCTCTCCTTCCTTGGGCTGCTCACCGGGTTTGCCATGCAGAGTTTAGCTGAGATTCAACAATGAGATATCTGTGCGACAGAGAAGCCCGAGCTGCACTGAGATTTGAAACGAGGTCTTGGCCCCCATGATGCATTGGAGATGGGCCTAAGCCCATCCAGGATTTGCAAAACTGAACATTTTTAGGAAGGACTTAAGAAGACAGTAGACATTAGTGTTTCTAGGGAAGGAATCTCATGCCTAGAATCATCAGAGAATGAGTGACAGAGCCAAGAGGGGAATGCTGGTCCCTGCTCACAACGAAGTTGTTCCTCATATCCCCTGAACCATAGGTCATAAGTGGATGAAAGCGGCTTGTCAGTCTTACGGTTTTGTGGTTACGCATTATCTTCGCTAAGTGCTCTGGCAGTCCTTGCCTTTAATCTAAAACTGTTTTCACAATAGGATTTTTTTTGCTTTGCTGCTTTTTGGCATGATGAAGCTGCAGCACCAGAGAAGTTTAAAGGCAGTAGGTGCTGAACTCAAGTTCTTTTCCTTGTTTTTTTTTTTTTTTTCCCCAGAGGGATGCTAGTATCTGCTGTCAGTTAGAATTCATGCAAAACAATTCCTTCTGAATGACAAGAATAAACACTTCTCATACATCTGCATGAAGAAGAAAAAGAGGAGATAATGACAGTCAGAAAGCTGGGGATGCAAAGACAGCACAATCGTGTATAAATTCTAGGCGTGCCTGAACAGGGCATGCTTTGTGAGTCCCACTGCCATTAAGTGCTGTATGCCACAGAGCGATGCGCTTGCTTCTCTTCACCTCTATGGCACTACGCTCAGGTGGGCTGTGCCCTCCTGTCCCTCCTCTGCAGTGCAGTGGGAAGAAGTTTGTGTCTTCGTAAGCCTCAGATTCAATTTAGTTTCCAAATGTTTTTCATAAAACATCGCTTTTCATTGTTAGAGATATTTATTCAACTGTAAAGATCAGTGCTTTATTCTCAAAAAAAAACCCAACAACAACTACAAAAAAAACAACTTCATCCCAAATGGATTTGTGCTGTTTGGTTCCCTTTTTTAAATTTTATTTTTCAAAAGAAAATACAGCCTCTTTTGACGCACTTCCAACCTGTTCAACTTTTTACTCTAACTAAGAAATGTAATGAAAACACATAGTTTTCCTGAGTAAAGTTCTGGGTCTATACTCTGCTATTGTATTCTGCCAGTTCTGCATGTGTGCTGTTTTCCAGCAGCTACCAGTCCTTTAGGATCACAGGAGAATGTCTCTTTTAATCTCTCTATCTTATTCCTCTTAGCTAGGACCTACTCTTAAGGACAGCGTAAGCACTTGTTTTTCCTTTCTCATTTTCCTTCTTTGCTCTCGCAGCGTGCCTGCCTCACCCTGCTCCCACTCGTTTTCTTTCTGCTTTGTCTGCATTTCTGCGAGTGAATCATTTTTTGCATCTGTTTTTGTGAAAAGGGAAAAACAAAGCAAAACAAATGAGCTCTGTGAAATGTCAAGGAGGCTGTTAAACAACAGTCTTGAAATTGGCGCCTTAATTGCATCACTAATGGGAGTTTTTATCTAATTGAAAAGCAACGAAGTGGATCATTTTTTGTTGTAGTCTCCATTAAACACTGCCTGAGAAGTGGAGAAGGAGAGAAGCCACAAAACAAATCTCTACAAGGGCTGGGTGTTGTCAGAGAGTGGGATGTGCCCCCCTGGGGATCTGGCTGCACATCTCACTGGCCATGGGAAGCGCTGATGTTGCCTGCAAACACAGTGGTATGTTTTAGAAGCCACAGAGTGTGGGTGGTGGGCAGTTCCTGTGTACCCATCTGTGCTACCCACTCTTTACTGTGTAAAAAACTGGCTGGGTGGCCAGGCCTGTAGAGTGGCAGTGAATGGAGTTAAATCCAGCTGGTGCCTGGTCACACGTGGTTTTGCCCAGGGGTCAATATTGAGGCTCATCCTGTTTAATATTTTTATTGATGACCTGGATGAGGGGATTGAGTGCACCCTCAGTAATTTTGTAGATGACATCAAGATGGGAAGAAGTGTTGATCTGCCTGGGGGTAGGAAGGCCCTGCAGGAGGGATCTGGACAGGCTCGATCATTGGGCTGAGGCCAATGGGGCGTAGTTCAACAAGACCAAGTGCTAGGTCCTGCACTTTGGTCACAACAATTCCAGGCAATGCTACAGGCTTGGGGCAGAGTGGCTGGAAGACTGTGTAGGAGAAAAAGGATCTGGAGGTGTTGGTCAGCACTTGGCTGAACCTGAACCAGCAGTGTGCCCAGGTGGGCAAGAAGGCCAGTAGCATCCTGGCTTGTAATAGTGTAAAAATAGTGTAGCCAGCAGGAGCAGGGAGGGGGATTGTCCTGCACTCAGCTCTGGTGAGGCCCCCCCCTCAAGTACTGTATTCAGCTTTGGGCTCCTCTCTACAAGAAAGACATTGAGGCACTGGAGTGTGTCTAGAGAAGGACAATGAAGCTGTGATGAGCCTGAAGCACAAGTCTTATGGAGAGTGGCTGGGGGAGCTGGGATTATTTAGTCTGAAGAAAAGGAGGCTCAGGGAAGACCTTGATGCTCTCTACAACTGTCTGAAAGGAGGCTGTGGTGAGGTGAGAGTCAGCCTCTTCTCCCCAGGTAAAAGTGATAGGATGAGAGGGAATGGCCTGAAGTTACGTCAGGGGAGATTTAGGCTTGATATTAGGGAAGACATATTTTCAAAAAGAGTGGTGAGGATGCCCAGGGAGGTCATGGAGTTACTATCCCTGGAGGTTTTCCAAGAAACATGGATATCACATCGAGTGACATGGTATAGAGTGGTCATAGGCATGGGTTGGACTAGATGATCTTAGCAGTCTTTCCTAATCTTAATGATTCTATGACTCCAGGTTGGCATAATACCTACTTGGGATATAGAACCATGAGTTGCAAACCTCTGTTGTTTTTTTTTCTTGTAGTTAACAGAACCTGTTTTCATATGAATTTTATTGCTTCACATCACCTACTTGTGTTAGTAGCTGATGCAGGCAATGGCAGTGTAAACCTCCTTTTTTTTCCCCCAATTTTATTGAAGCCTTGGTCTTCAGATTGAAATGCACAAAAAATGTTATCCATACTTCGATAAGTATGGGCTCACGGTATCTCATGCTGACTGTGTATGCAGAGGGTGACTTATATGTATACAAGGGCCTAGATGTGTCTGTCAAGCACTACAATTACCTAGTCCAGGATGTGCTGGAGGTGCCCTCCTTTTGCAGCTCCATTTCAAAATAGGTGAATGAACAATCAACAGTTCTCCTAGGAAAAGCGATAAGCATGTGAAAACTGGTCTGTACTTGCACAGTAAGTCCTACCTTCCCATCTCAGCCTTGACTGATTTGACTGATTCCACAATCCCCAGCACAGAGACAGAAAAACAAGAAACTGGTTTCCAGCCTGCAGCAATGGCATCATACCTCCAAATTTTAATCATGTGGCCTTTTGGGAGAGCAAGTGAGGTGAGATTGCTGACCCACTTTTCTGTGCTCCTCTGAGAAAGAAGTGTTCTGTTTTGGGGGATCTCCTGGGCTCTGGGGATTTACTGGGTGGAAGCATGAATGACTCCTCTAGTCTGGTAGTTTGGCTGTTGTGCCAAGTAGCATTAGTAATCTGGCCTTGGAAAGGAGAGAGGACTTTAGCAGTTAAAGAAGATTGTTTAGTAGTGCTTCATGTCCCCCTGTAGTGGTGCACATGTTCACTTCAAGCCCAGAGTTGATGGCAATTCTGTCAGAGTTTAAGCTTAACTAAGTTCACTTCTACCTTACCAATTGAAAGAGAAATCATATAGTTTTCTTGCTCTTGAATGTGATTTCTGTCTGAAAGTAGTTGCCCCAACAAAATATAGTGGAGGGTTAGAGCTTATTCACACTGTTATTTTGGAGTGCTTATGGTGCATAAGTGAAACAAATGGGAGCCTAATTGCACTGGGTGAATACGAAGGATCAGTTCAGCAAACAAAATAGGCTCTGAACTTGTTAGAACACAGAGCACACTCAGGGAATTACAAACATCTGCTATTTCAGCAGTTTGTTTTATTCTTTGAAGGTCTCCCTACAAACTGTGTACTCAGAAAGAGCTCCCACTACACAGCTCTTTGGCTCTGCAGATTGTGTATATGGTGTCCTTAGCAGCCTGTACTACAGGTGCTGCACAATTAACCCGTATCAGATATAATCACAAATTAAGTAATTGAGCCACAATTGAATAGCATATGCTGCTCAATTGTCCAAGCAAAGAACAGATTATCTAGTGGACTGGCTGAACAACTTAGCTTGGAAATAATGTAATTCTCTGTGTGTAAAGCTGTTGCAAATAATATTATTCATTGTGGAAATGTGCCAAGGGGCATTTAGTGGTACTAAAGAGGTAAGAAAATTTGGAAATAAAATAGAATCATTAAGCTTGGAAAAAAAAGCCACTAAGATAATCTAAGTCCAACCCATCCCCACCATACCTAACACTGTCTCTCAGTGCCACATTTCCATGTTTCCTGAACGCCTCCAGGGACAGTGACTCCACACCTCCTTGGGCAGCCTGTTCCAATGCCCAACCACTCCTCTGTGAAGAAATTTTTCTTAGTATCCAACCTGAATTTGTGTCTTATGAAATAGCTCTGTGTCAGCAGTGGAACCCCTGTCTGCAAAGATGCACTGGTGTGATGGTTCTCCAGGAGAAGCACATCAGTTACTTCTTCACCTGTACTCCTTCCCATGCTATGCGCTTATTTTCTTGAGAAATATTCTTGCCTCTGTCAGCAGAACAGATTAAGCAGAATTTCATCATAATTAATAAGACTGACTGGCCAAATCAATTTTACTTTTGGAAAAAAAAAGTCCTGATTGGGATGAAAAATCCCAGTATTGACAGTCCCCTTGGTGAAATTCTGTACAATTAGCTTTTGGTATCAGTGACATTTTCCAGCTGCAGAAATCCCACAGATTTCTCCTCCTTCTGAGACAGAAGCTGCTGTGCCAGTGTTCTCCGAGCAGCCTGGCTTCATGGCAGCTGTCAGATGTGCTGCTGGGAGTTTCCAGCTCTCAGACTTCCATTCACCACTGTCACACATTGTGTCCTAATGCTGAAGTGCAGACAGATTAACTGATATCAGTGATCTGTGTCATGAGACTGTAATTCAGGGGTGGTTTTCAGAGAACAGCCTTTAACTGAATGTTATGGATGGTGACCTTGACGCAGCCTCAGAATGTAATGGAATATCGATGGGAAGGCTCACTTTCTACTGCCATACTACTAACATCTGCCTCTGACACTGTGGGCTGACATAATAAAATAGGAGGCATTACTTTTGGAGCAGCCCTATGCTATGTGTGGGCTGCTACTGATACACACTCAAATAGAATAAGTGTCCAAATTTCTCTGGAAAGAGAGTGGCAATAAATGCAAATGCTCACATTTGAAAATACTGTCCTTGATGTCTACTGAAATGCCATGCATGGAGATGCTGCTTCCAGCAGAAGGAAATGAACAGATCCTATGAAGAGGGAATTCAATTTCCAGAACCTGGTGCGTTCCCCTTAGAATAGGTGGCCCTGTGTTTTGGATACAGCCTTCACTACTGCCAGAGTGTGGCTGTGGGAGAAGTCCTGAGGCCCTGCCCAACCCACTCCTCTGCATTCTCTCTCTGCAGAGCAAGCACTGCAGGCTGGTCAATCACAGCCTCCTTATAGCCCCTTAGTCCTGTCTCAGCTCTTCAGTTTATTTTTTTATTTCTTTTTAATCCTCTTAACTATGTTCACTAATTCAGCTTTTAACCATAAGCCTATTCATGTGGATGCCTTTTTTTCATCAGCATTCCCCCTGCTAATCTGAGTTCTCCAAAATACCTTCTTATTCTACTTAAATAACTCTCTTCATTCCTAATGACTTCTATCTTCCCTGCTTTAGTTCTTTAGCAGTATTATTATTAGCTCCAAAAAGAGTCTCTTGCCAGGTCCTTTCTAACAGCATTTCCACTGTAAGTACCTCTGCAGGCTCAGCCCTTCAGCTTGAGAGGGGCTGTTGAAGGCACTTCGCTACAGGATCTGAATTGCTTCCATCCAAGGCAGTCCATTAAAAACATTATTGTTGTTAGTATGTATGATAGTGGGGCCAACACGGGATAAATGCTCTCTTGTAAAGCTCTGACCACTGTGCTGAGATGGACAGGTACAGAGAGTGCCTTAGGGTCCCTGAGGAAGCAGGGGGGGCAATGGTATTGATGAGAAAGAAGCGATTCTGCTGCACAGGGAGAGGAGAAAAGGTACTTCTGTGGCACTGTAAATGAATGATGATGGCAGCATGACTGGCACTGCAAAGGTGGGAATATAGAAAAGATAATAGAGGAAGGAGGGAGGATCGTGGAAAGCAACCTAAAACGACCCATCGTTCTCTTCACTCTTTGGGGTGGAACATCTGTGTATATGTTTGTTAAAGCCAGCCAGAAGTAGAGCATGTACCTTGAGACACCTTTTGAAGGAAAGAGTGGATATTCATTATATAAAACAGACCCCAGGACATTTTATATTCCTCAAACGGTACCTTTTTCAACAATGACTGCTCCGAAAGTAATGCCTCCTGTTTTATTATGTCAGTCCACAATGAATGTTGGCGGTTAAGGCAGTAAAGGTTGAACCTTCCCATCAGTATCCCATTACATTTTGTTGCTATGTGACAGATGGCAACACCTTTTGAAGAGAAAAATCCATGGGCAAACCCCATGAAAATATAGTTAGCATGAAATTGCTTAGTAACTGAAGTTACCTTTTTCCTTCTCATGTGTACTAGGATTGTGCTGCTGGTGCTAATAAATGGGCTCTGACCATCTTTGGGAGCACTTGGGTCCTAATCTTCCTGCAGCACTGATTTACCATGGTTTAAATTTGTCTCTTCATGTAGAAGGACACTGATTTCCAAGTGGAGCAGTCCTCTCAAATCATTGCTGTGACTGCATCCTCTGGATGCTGCAGTGCTCATATACTGCAGAAACTCTCTGAGACTGGATTGAGGAGGAGGGTGTAAGTCTTATCTCTTAAACAAAAGGCGATACTGACAGAAGTTTGACTAATTTTATTAATGCCCGTTGGACTTAGGGTCCAAGCCAACAAAAAGAGAGTTCTGGGAGTAGTTACAATGGGGATATCTGTCTTCATATATGGAATCTCTACACATTGCATGTTCATATAACCTTCGTGTTTGTTTGACCCTTGGAATAATGGACACTATTGTGTAATTAAATATGGGAGAAAAGATTTTCCTCTCCAAAGAAACCTTAAATGATGACACATATTATGTTTTCCCATTGATGAATCTCATCCTGTCCATTTACTCAAGGTTTTTGTAAACATTTGTGTCAAACTCAGGGAAATAAAGTGGTACTAAGTGAAATATGAAGGGAAATAAAGTGAACTGAAGGAAGGAGTCACAGCAAATAGTCAAGAAGAAGGAGAAATGGTCAGGATAAAGGAGAAAGTGCAACTGTGCTAGAAGATGAGACTGGAGTAGTGAAAAGGGCCAGGAGGAGAGGATAGTCAGCAAGCAAAGCCTCCAGACACTACTGTAGTAGGTTTTGCAAGATCTCTTGTCACTGCTGTGGTTGATGTGCTTTGCTGCTAACATTGTCAACAGGTGGTATTAGTGAACAAAGGCTGTCCTCAAGTTCAGCCTCAAATTTCAGGAGCCCTGTGTGTTTTCTTTCTTTGGGAGTTGTTACTCCTGCGTATATCTGCATGTGGTTCTTATTCCCATAATTTATGGCGGCTCAGTTATCCCCACAAGCATTCTGATTACTGAGAGATGGAGTTTCGCCAGTACCCTATGGCCTGTCCTAAGAATATGAAGTACTTGGTTCAAGTAGCACATGGACTAGTATGTAAAAGCAGCTGGAGATGGAGAATGCTGTTCTGAGGCGGCCTTCAGTGACTCAGAAACAACATTTTTTCTTCTTTGGGTGAAAACAAAGCCCTGTGAATACTTTTTCCACTGCAAACTGTATTGTGTTGAAACACTTCTTTTCAAATTGGAAAAGCTTATGGAGTTCTTTTTGTTTTTCCTTTTCTACTAGAGTTTATTTCCTGGTCTGATGGGAGGTTCCAGCCTGCCTCTCAGAGATCTTCCTGCCAAAAGAAAACGTTAGCTATAACTAGCGCTTCCATGAAATGTTTCAACTTTGGCAAAACACAGTGCTTCAGTAAAAATGCTTAATCAAAAATATTCTGGCCAGCTCTACATATATGGTAGTTTTCATTAGCATTGCAGAAAAAAAAAAATGCTTTCTGCAGAGCTGATTATGTTCTTAAGCTGTCATTATCCCAGCCACGAACGCCCTCCCTTTGCTGGCTGGCCCTGTGGCTCAGCTCCACTGGGGTGTAAACCACAAAACCTATACTAGCTTCAGCAATGTGCTGTAAGAAAACTTTTGTCCCCTAAGTCAGCCTACCCCAGGAGAATCTCTCCTGTTGATTTGGATTTCATTTTGCTATTCACTACCCTGCATTCCTCCTTGAGCTATTATTGCTTCCTACTTCTGCCTCTCCACTTGAGGAACACAAATAATAGAGAGCATGATTTTTTTTTCCCCCTTTGACAAACCTGATTGAGCCTTCCATTTCTTGCTTTGCTTGCTGATCCAGTGGAGCTAAGCTCATATCCTTCATAATCCGAGGCGACGTGACAAGGTTCTCTGGGGACTGCTCTGCACACTGCATGAATGAGTAGTCCTATAAATGGTCAAGTAGTTTTCCACTACTTTAACTTGGTTGTGTGGCTCAGCCCTTGGAAAAGAAGGACAATTACTTTGTTTCAGTCTCTAACATGCTGAATTCAAAGAGTTCTCTTACCAGTAATATCCTTTTCTGGACAGCTTGGCTTATTTTCCTGCTAGAGGCAAGTGTCACAGCAGGCAGTTCTGGACCAAGGATCAGACTCGCCTCTTGTTGTTTCTCTGCCCATCCAGCCATTCACTTCTTCCCCCTTGGGATAAGAAGTCCTCTACAAAACGTGTTTGGGCAACCAGCAAGCAGTCCAAGTTTTTAGCAGGGCTAAAATGGTTTGAATATGAGCCTGGATCTCTGCTTGCTGACCTCAGCCTGTGCTCCTACTGGGTGCAATATCTGATGGGAAAAGCTGCCAGGGTCACTGGATTTATTCCTTCTAATTACGCCATGCGATAAAACCAGATCAGTGTGCTTGAAGCTGTCTTTTTCTTTCCCTACTCCAGGTCTATTTTTTCCAAAGTTGTTTTTTTTCTCAAGTATTTTCTTTCTAAGCACTCTGTGGTGCTCCTTCACCACCCATACACACCTGCCATGGCTGTCCTTCAGCTGGGGGATTTTAGAGGGATTAAGCATGCAGACAATATTATCAATGTCATATTACTTCAAAAGGCCTGAAAAGCTCTATCTTCTGGTGTTTCTGTATACTTCTCACCACCTGCTTGGAGTGCCTGACCTGCAGAGACATTTTAGAAAGAGGATCAACACCATTATGTAGCTGCAGGACAGTCAGTGCTTCAGAGCTGAAGCAGGGATGCTGTGAGTGAAGCTGCAGCCTCCAGTGCTGCTCTCTGCAGATGAGCAAGCCAGCCTGGATACAGTGGAGCAAAGGCATTCCTTCTAACACAGAGAAAACAAAAGAAGAAAACTCAAGTTAAAAAGAAAGGAAAGGGGGAAAAAAGGCTTTTTGAGGTTTCTTACCTCCTTTTACTAAAATTCCCACTGTCCTTAAAGCTCAGTTACAGCGTTAAGTGTAAACACACTTTGGTTATTCCTTTCACCTTCTTTTACTGTGTTCCTGTAACAGCAACCTTTGTTGCAGCACCCTTCTGTAATCTGTAATAGGCAGAAATCATTATGGGATTCTCCTTTCCTTTTTTACAAGAATGTTCAATTTAGAAGATCTTTGAGTTTTGGCAATACCTGAAATGTCCTCACTGTGGTATGGACATCTAGAAAGTCTCAGCCTGTGTTTTACTGTCCCCATCAGTCTCCCGCTGCGTTGCTTGTTTTGTGGTACACATTCAGCCTTGGTTTACACTTAAGGAGAAAGAGCTTTTTTTTCCAGCTACTGCACTGATTTCCTGCTGGGACATGTTTGAGGTCTCCTCTGCAATAAGTTTTTTGCATCTCCTCTGTGATTCTCCCACAGAATCCTTCCCATTCCTAGATGTTAGGTGGAAATTCTTTGCTCAGAGGGTGGTGAAGTGCTGGCACAGCTGCTTGTAGAAGCTGTGGGTGCCCCATCCCTGGAGGTGTCAAGGCCAGGTTGGATGGGGCCCTGGGCAGCCTGATCTTGTGGGTGGCAGCCCTGCCCATGGCAGAGAGTTGGAGCTGGGTGAGCTTTAGTGTCCCTTTCAACTCCAACTATTCTTTGATTCTAAGATGCTTTGCAACAGTCCTAGCCATGTAAATTATATTGTACAAATGGTTTCAACTGAGAAATAAAACATCTTCTATTTTTGCTGTTTCCAGAGAAGAGCAGAGAAATGAAAACATGAGAGAGCACTGGGGTGCATCTTGTTCTTTTTTTGTAAATGAGTGGAGGGTCAGAGTGACCTTTCAGTTTCCAGTGGGCGAATTGCATTCGGCAGCATCAAAGCCATAAAGGTGATAGAGGGTCAGAGAAACATTCCTTTCTGCTCATCATCCCTCCCAGTTCTGCAGAAATTTCTCTATGGGATATTATTGCTATTTTCTGTGGCAAATCTAGGTTGCACTGCTGGATGTTGTGTAACACACACAAGTGTGGGCTAATGCTGCCTGCCAACCTTTGTGCCCAGCAGTAATACAAGACCTACTGCTGGTGTCACCTGCAGCCTGTACGAGTTCCTCCTCAGGTTGGTTAAGTGTGGGATCACAGCCCCAGGGCCTAGTAGCCCTGTAGCCCAGCACTGTAATGGTGACAATAGTGCTAATGTAACTGGAAGGAGATGATGTTGTTCAGGGAATCTTTGAGCAAGAAAGGCTCCAAAGTCCAAGATCTGAAGAGAGCAACAGGCAAAAAATCAGCATAAAGATACTCTCTTTCCTTTGGTGAGAGCAAAAAAGAAAAATAATGTGATAAAAGGTAATAGCTTGCATTAGGTCCCCATTACCTTTCCAACACAAAAGTAGAAATCATCTAGTTTGGCAAAGACACAGTTTTAGCAAGATTTAATTTTTTCCTCTTAGTCTATGGACAAGTGGAAGTGTTGAAGGAAGCAGAAATAAGTGGGGGATAGCTTTTTATACAGTCCTGCTGCTGCTGAAATTGACTATCCTTGTTCTCCTTCTGTAGCCACTGTACAAGACCTGTCCTTGTTCACCTGCTTAAATGCTGTGCCATATACACCCCATACTTCTGCAACACACAAAAAGAGTCATCCCACTTCTGAGAACAGTCTTTGCCTGTTCGTGACGTTGCAGTCCTTCTCAGCTTTGGATTTATAGTTCTAAGATGAGAATATCTTCCTGCTGCCACACTCATCATAATCTGCAGAGAAACTTGAAGATATAGTGAGATTTTTTTTTTCTCTCTCTCTCCTTCCCTTTTTCTTCTTCTTTTTTTTCTTTGATTGGAAGCCTTCTTTACAGTTGGAGAAAAAGATGTTCTCATATATTCATGTTAAGTTGGTTTTCACCCCACGCCTCCTTCCACATCTCTTCTCATTTCTTCTCAAGACAGTTTGACTGCAGGTGTGAAATACAGCATGAGGAGTCCATACATTAGTTTTCTTGAAGTAAATCAAGAAAAGACTGTCTTACTTCACAGTCATTCTGCCTGAGCTATTTACGTAGCTGTTCATAGGCACAGGCCTGGGCTGTTGGCTGGGAGATTCAGGATGGGTTGTCAGTCCTTCTCTTCTCCATTGCTTCAGTGCAGTCAATGCTGCCTATCCTAGGGTGCAAACCAGCCCAACTTTATGCCAAATGAAAAACACCACCATTATAATGCTCCTTTTCATTTCTCCAAGGAGAGCTGCAGCTATCAATTATTTGGGAAATTGAAGCCATCTGTGGGGCATGGGGAACCTTATCTTTTGCATGCTACAGACAGCAATGATATGAACCAGGAGTCCCCTAGGAAAAACACTATTATTATTTAAAGAGCTATCGGCCGTCATTGCCCTGCCCTTTGCTGAGGTTTCTGCAGCTTTCTGATTGCCTGCCTGTTTGGCTTCACACTGATTTATTGGACTTACATAAACAGGATGACTAATGTATTTTCTAAATGGCATTTTCCCACCCAACGGTAACCCCCTCTTTGTCTGCATAAGACCTTGGGTGTTGTTACTCTTCCCATAACCACCCTGGATTGCCTTGATTCTCTGGGGCTCCAGGTGCATCTCAGTTGCCTTCAGGAAGCTCTGCTTCTCTCACCCCTAATGCAGAAGTAGGCATTTATTGCTGTACAAAGAGCAGTGATGGAAGAGGGGTTCCTGAGGGTCTGTGGGATCTCCACCACCAGAGATATCCAAAATCCAAGTGGACAAGGCTGTGAGCATCCTGCTTTAAAGTTGCTCTGTCATGAGCAGGGATTGCAGCAGTCAGCAGCGGCAGCCCCTCACAACCTGAATAATTCTGTGCTCTCCTCATTCCCCAGGAACACTTGCCCAGCTCTCCTCTGCCCTACTCATTTTGTGTGGGAAGGACTGCTGGGATCAGATAGTGAGTGGAGTGGGAATATAATTCCCTCTTCCTATTAACATTGCCTGTTATGGCTGGCTTCTCCATTTGACAGGAAAATTTTCTGTAGGGAAAAAGATAAACTGAACCACATCTTGAGTTTTCTGGACTGCTTTAAATCTAGACATTCTGAGCAAAGGGCTTCTGTGCCTGTGTGGTCACACTGTGCATGTGCTACATGAAGTTCTCATCCAGATTTTGGACCAGGGCTTTCTGGCTGGATACCTGCTGGGCTGTTGAATGGACGACGGTCTTCTGCATTTATCTGTGGTTTTATCTATTAAGTGGAGTCACGAAGAGAACCAAAATGCTCACCAGAGTCATTCAGGATGGAAACCTCTTATGCCCCAGATGCTTCTCACCACCAGAAGCAGTTTCCCATCTCTTGGAGGCCTTTGCTCGATGCAGGATATAAGTGATAGTCTGGGGTAGCTGAGCAGTGCTGTCCTAAAACTCTGCTTTGTCTAGCACAAGGCATTTGAATAAATATAATAAATTGCAAGGTGTTGGTAATTGGAAAAGCAGTGAAGCAAAGTCCAAAGCAAGACCAGGCCACTTTGCAAATAATAAGAGCACAGCTCATTGCTCAGGAGTGATCTGAAAGCCATGGCAGCTTGGTGGCTGATCAGCCCTGTTTCAGGAAATGGTCTGGAGGCTTTGGGCCAGCCTCTCGCTGAAAGCACATGATACATATGAGAGGGCTACAATCAGCTACAATTCATTTGAAAATCTTCTGCCTTAGAAGATGTTTTCAGTTTTGGGCCCCTCATCACAAGAAAGGCACTGGAGCACATCCAGAGAAGGGCAACAAAGCTGTAAGGGGTCTGGGGCACAAGTCTTAGGGGAGCTGCTGAGGAAACAGGGATTGTTCAGTCTGGAGAAGAGGAGGCTCAGGGGAGACCTTATCGCTCTCTAAATCTTCCAGAAAAGAGGTTGTGGTGAGGTGGAGGTCAGCTTCTTCTCTTAGGTAGCTGTGATGAGAGGGAATAGCCTTGCACCAGGGGATGTTCAGGTTGGATATCAGGAAAAATTTCTTCTCTGAAAGAGTGGCAATGCATTGGAACAGGCTGCCCAAGGAGGTGGTAGAGTCACCATCCCTGGAGGTTTTCAAGAAAGTGTAGATGCGGCACTGACTGGCATGGCCTAGGGCAGTCACAGGCATGAGCTGATGGTTGGACTTAGTGGTCTTTCCAACCTTCATAGTTCTATGATTCTGTGTTTTCCTACTTCTCTGCTCATCTGACAGGTATGAGATGTTCCTAATTGACTTTCATCACCATCTTGCTTCCTAGCCTCCTACAAGTGAGCCCTCTCTGATGCCCTGGCTTTTGGATAGTTTCTGCAGAGGCTGTGAGCAAGTGGGGATGAAGTTGGCAGTGTGACAGAGGCAGGGTGGGCAACAGCTGAGGAACTGATGGTGTAATCAAATGGCATCTGCTGTCTGTGCTGTGGCAGCTCTGTGGGGCACTGCTCAGGTGTGCACGGCTGGGAGTGTCACATGAGCACAGCCTGCCCTAACTGTTTGCAAGAACAGCATTTTCAGAGCATCCCTGATGGAGGCGAGTTAAGGAACTATTCAGTTGAGAGAGAGTGCTTCAGACAAGAAAACAGGTTGGTGATGGGTTGAGGATGTGAAAGCCAAGATCTGTAATAACAATGGAGTATTCGTTTGTGACTACACTTATCTCCTACACTGAACACAATTTTTTTTTGTCAAGGGACATGCTTCTACACCAGAAATTAAAAATAAAAAGTAATGAGAGAGAAGAGAAAGAGAGTTACGTATCGCTTTCTTCCTTTTCCAGCCTCCCCACTGCTCACATCACAGCTGGTTGTTCTTTGCTCCAGCTCCATTTAAGAAATGTGAAGCTGTGACCATGTTTATTCATCAAAAACTGTGGGAGATTTCTTCTTTTTCCCGTCCTACCCTGACCTCACGTTGAAGCCCATGCAAGCACACACACACATGCACTGATAGCAAGATGAAAAACATGCAGGCTGCTGTCAGCGTTTCATGTAATGCCTTTATAGGATTAAATATTTGAACAGTTCAATTAATCTTGCAGTTAGCTGTGCTGAACTGCATTACCCTCCCCGGTGACAGCTGGAGGAACAAGTGCCCAAAGCTACACCACACTGCTAACGTGTTCACCCTCTCTTCCCTTTCTTGGCAATCTGATCTATGGAGCCTTTTGCCGAGCCAACATCCCCTATCTGCTTGGTCCTCACCATCCTTTGCAAACTCCTTATCAAAAGAGGTCCCACTAATTACTTCCCTTTCTTTGACTTCTGGTGGGCAAGCAGCAAGCAAATTGCAATCTGATTAGCAAACTATAGGCCAAGAAAGATGGAGTGAAATCAGAGACCTAGACAAAATTAGAGGGGATCCATCCCCACTTACCCTCTTCTCCCCGCATATCTCCTTCCAGATGGGATGCAAATAAGTGGCATCTTGCATGGTGGCATATCTAGAGGCTGTGCTTTGCTGTGCTGGTCATATGTTCTTATCACATTTCTTATCCCAGACAGCATCTGACTAACTTCTCCACCAAGGATGAAGCTGGTCTGGTTTTCACGGGCTGAGGTTCTGACTCAGATCTGCTCATCACATCTTGACTTTTCCTAGCAGTCCCTGGAATGTACAGGAGAGACAGTACTGGACATAAGAAACATGTAAATGTGGCACTGAGGAACATGTGTTAGTGGGCATGGTGGTGATAGATCAATTGTTGGGGTAGATGACCCTAGTCGTGTTTTTCAATTGTAACGTTTCTATGACTCTATGACACAAGTTAAAGGTCTTCCTCTTGCTTCTGCTTCTAGTCTAAAGATAACTACCTATATAGCAGACCTAGCTGGATACCAGAATAACAATTCCTGGTATATTTATATGAACAGAATCATTACTTTTAAGATATTTTTTCACAGAATCATAGAATGGTTTGGGTTGGAAGGGACTTTTAAGATCATCAAGTTCCAAACTCCCCTGCTATAGGCAGGGACAACTCCTACTAAACCAGGTTGCTCAAAGCCCCATCCACAACCTCACTGGGCAACCTGTTCCAGTGTCTCACTACCCTCACAGTAAAGAACTTCTTCCTAATATCTAGTCTAAATCTTTCTTCCAGTTTAAAACCATTTTTCCTCATCCTGTCTCTACCTGCCCTTATAAAAAGTCCCTCCCCAGCTTTCCTGTAGGCTCGCCTCAGCTACTGAAAGGCTGCTATAAAGTCTCCCTGGAGCCTTCTCTTCTCCAGGCTGAACAGCCCCAGCTCTCTCAGACTGTCCTCACAGGGGAGGTCCTCTAGCCCTCTGATCATCTTTGTGGCTCTGTTCTGGACTTGCTCCAACAACTTCACATCCTTCTTGTGTTGGGGGCTCCAGAACTGGGTTCAGTAGTCCAGATGGGGTCTCATGAGAGCAGAGTACAGGAGTTAAATACATACTTGTTGCTGCAGAGAGAGTCATATACAACTGAGGTCACTAGTGTAAGGAATGTGGGGAGACAGTGGTGGAGCAGAAATCCCGTACTCACACACCTGCATATAGGTAGGTTCAGACATTCACAGCATTTTTGGCTCAGTTCTTATTGCAGGACAAGAGCAGAGTATCCACTGAAATAAACTATGTGCAAGTATAGCACTGTTCACATGGGTGGGGAGTAAAGAATAAGGTTTAAGGCTTGGGTGCAAAGTACAGTCATCTGGCAGTTTTGGCAGGCTGCACAATGAACCTGCTAAATGCAAAAATAATGCACAATTTATTGTGGATCTGGAACACCTCCTGATTAAAACTGTACATTTACCATTCTTTAGAAAGTGTCATATAAGAATGTGCAGATTACATCATATTAAAAAGTAGAGAAAAAATTGCAAGCGCCATCCCACATTCCTAGGTACAGCAAACACCACTGGCATCCCTAATATGAAAGTTTTTAATTTAATAGCTTATATTCCATTAGCATCCCTCATCTATCAAACCTGAAGTGCATAAATGCAGCATGGCACACAGTGCTTTGCGTTTGCAAAGACAGTGCTGTGAAGTGCATAAGAAAATATTTCTTGAGGCTCTAAAAAACCATTTTCAATGTGATTGTGTATTTGCAAAACTAAAAATGAGCCTGGAAATGAATGGGCTGTGTAGATATTATGAAAAACCGTTATATAGTTAGGTTTTACAGACTCTCTGCAAACGCTTGTCTGCTTACCCACTGACCAAGCCATTGCCCTATCTAATGATCCATCTACTTTGTTATTGTGCTGCTCCCAAAAAATATCAATGGTGCTTGTTTAAGAGGCAAGGAAGAAAATAGTACCCACAAATGTATTTTCCTGGAGGAAAACTACTTCCTGATGTTCCAGGCTGTAACCAGTGCATGACCAAACATTAGCGGCCTTTGTTTGTTGAATCCTCTAGATCTCCATCTAGGGGTCTAGAATAGGTAATCTCATAGAAAAAGAATGATTTTTCCAGCTGCCAGGGGCTAAGTACTCTCTGGATATTAGGCTCCTTTTAGTAGAAAGTACCAAAAGTCTTGCTGCCCCAAAGCGCTGCATGTTTTGAAAAGTGATGGCTGCTTCTTTTGTAGAAGATGGATCTTTGGGATGAGCAGAAAGTGTTACACCTCCTTTCATTGATGTCAAAACTCCATTGATTTAGAATCCCGTTTCTAGCAATGCAAATGTTAGTAACGTAAGGACAGTAGTACCCTATTATGTATTCTATTTTATACATAATAGAGAGCATTCTGCAGTTTCAGATCACTGGCTCATTCAACACTAGTCAGTAACATAAGCACAAGAAGTTGCTCGATGATATTAAAGGAAGACAAAAATCCTGACATAACTATTTGTCTCAGGAGCATATAGCTGTTCAATGGGACTTTGTTGCAGAAAGTCACTCAGGCAAGCTCAGACTTTGATTAAGGACAGATACTTCATGACTATTTGAGCTACAAAAGATAAGGTAAAACTAATCACCTATGATTCAAGATAAAAACCTATTTCTACAGTGCTTCCAATCTTTTCTTCCTCTGCTTTGTATACAGCAAGCATTACAACAAGAGTTACCTGTCATGAGAAAGTGCTTGAACCATTCCCCGACGTCGTTACACAACAGCTTCTCTTTGAAGGGAGATTTCATCTGTGGTGCTATGGATAATTTGATAGTCCTTTACTCTTACGCATTCTTAGTAATAAATGAAATGAATGCTGGGAAGGTAGATGCCATGCTGAGAGGGATCACTTGATTACTGCTTAACTATTCCAAATCACTTGCTCTGTAGTCTTCAGATTCTCCTGGGAGTATGTTCCTGGCTCAAAGGGGTGGTAGATGTGTTGGACTCATGTAAGCCAGGACTGCTTGGGTACAATTTAAACAGTGAGCGAAGTGGACAGGCTCAATCTTGCTGCCTAATGACAAAGCTGGGGACCAGAATTTTCTGAGAGCTATCAGGAAGATTGTAGTTCCTGTGAGTCAGTGGGAAGTAGGAGATGAACTGAGCACTTGAGAAAGCACCTAGCTCTATGTCAAGATTTTGGGATGTTCAGGTAACAGATCTTTTCATAATGTTCTTTGTTGCTCTTCAGTACTCAGTGTTTCAGCACTCAGCCTGTATTCAAGCCAAGTATCTAGGGGGCAGTAAAAAAAAAAAGCTCCAGTTCAAGTATTCCTGAGATTTGGAGTCAGGTGAACCAGGAATTTGCACTTGCATTTTGTGCTCTCCTCTTCCTCTTTAATGTGTTTAAAATAGAAGATCACCCTGCATGTGAGAATCCCTATATGGATTTGATATAGACAGCTGCGCCAAAAAGCTGCATCCAAACACAGCCCCAGAGCACCTTCTTTTGTCTTCATCCCTGCCCAGTGGAAACAAGCAAACAAATAGTGCCAAAAATACCAAGATAAATGTAACCATTGTTATTAGCAGATTTTCTTTCCAAGAAACCAACAGACAATGATGGCACACAAATCCCAAAAGGTGCTGTTTCAAGCAAAATTACAGGTGTGAACACAGACAGCAGATGCTCTGAGATCAACCAGAAAGGGCGGAGGTCAGACAAAATCAGTTCTGTTGTGCTACTTCAGAGCCAACAGGTAGAGCTGAACACCTTGAACCATGAAATTTATAGTACCTTCCAGCAGTCATTAGCAAGTACTGACACACTGAGTCCTCCATAACTCAGACTGATGACTGCCCCTCAAATGCACTTATAGATCTCTGAATGAAGCTCTTCGTGTGCTGAGAATGACAGGAGATTTGCCAAAAGTCATATGTTCGGAATCAACTAATTCATGGTTCCATCCATTTCAGAGTGGAATTTCAGCCCTATGTGCAGGGGTGGATTTGCAGTCTCTTTTTAGGGAGTCACTGAAATCTCAATTCACTATTTCTTCTTCACAAGATGGTGGAATTATGTGCTCATGGGGTGAAGTACTGCCATATCCTCTCCTCCTCAAATCTCTTTTCTTCTAGTCTTCATCCCTAGAGGCTTCATGTGTAGCCTCCAATACTAGCCAATACTGTAGTTTGTTTTAATAGTTCTAGTCTCTTTGCATCTCTGGAATGTCCGCGTTTAGTGAATTGCTTTCATCATGCACCATACACCTAGTTAAAATCAATTCTGGTACTTAGCTTTCATGCATATGTGTTTCTTTGTTACTGTTTCTTTTCCTGGAATATTATAGTACAGCTGGTGTCAACTTCAGATAAGATTCTTCTGGAGGAAACAGATCCTAGGTCAACCTCCACTGCATTTTTTGTCTCATCTGTGGACTTCAGAGATAAATTGCCTCTACCATTTCCTACGGGATGTCCTCAGAAGGGCATAGGAGACATCCACTTACTTTCGAAAAATACAGGTCCCTGGACGCTGGCACTAGAGTGCAGCAGGAGTGTGGCAGGCTGGAATCAGAGTCTGCACAATGTTCCCGCATGAGAAAATAAAAGCACAACTGTTTACAGCACGTGCAATGCTATGTATGCAATGCTTCTTTTGCGTCACAACATGAGCAGCTGTCTTTCTCCATATTTTCCAATTTTCACTGTCCCCATTTTTAGTCTTTCATTTCTGCATGCTCCTGCTGTAATCTTCTCCGACTTTGGCTTTTGATCCCACAGAGGCCGTTATGTTATGACAGCTTTCATCCTACAGGATCAGCTTAGGTCACACATTAGAAAGAAATACTAGTTCTAGAGTTCAGGTAGAGATTAGGTTCTATAATTTAATAGTCCACAACTTTCAGTTATTCATGTATCTGTGTTCCAAACAGGAACCTCGTTAGTTGTGAATGCTAGGCTTGGATTTCCCTTGTTTAGATGTGGTGAGAAAGAACACATTGCAGATTTTTCTTCAAGTCACTCCCCTTGGGTAATGTCTGCCATGAGCCACAGAGTCCTGCCTTTCCTTTCCTTACAGATAAGCGTGCATTTGTGACAGTCCTTGGTCTTTCAGGTTTGAAAGGCAAACAAGTAAAGCCATGATTCCCTATCAAATTGAATTTAGCTGATTAATAAGATGAAGATATTTGGCTTGCATTATATAGAGTTAGTGTCTCAAAAATCACTTGCTTTTCGTCCTTGTTGCACACCCAATCAACTACCAGATCTCTTATTTTTGGAGCTCAAGCTGCAGAGGGATATCTTCCAATCTGATCCATACTGACAAATCAACAAAACATCCCTGGCAGCATGGCTACCAAAGGCTAGGATGCCCCACTCTTTCAACCTACTAACTAGAAATGCTGTACAGTGTCACAGGATCAGAGGACAAGTCACTCTGGAAGGAGCCATAGGAGATCTCCAGTTAATGCTCTGTTCAAAGCAGGGTCAGCTTTCAGCTTGCCAACAGGTTGCTCAGTGCTTTGTGCAACTGGGTCTCGAAAAACTCTGTGGACGGATATGGCAAAACCTCTGAGGGCACCCTTCTCTGATGTATGGCTGTCCTCATGTCTGTATAGGAGCAAGTTTTGTAAAGATGTGGCATCTGATTTCAGTATTGTATACTGGTTACAGACTTCAAAACAGAAGGGCATAGCTCATATCATCTGTCGGAGTCATTGTGTTTGAGGGTTTTGCTGTTATATCTGAGAGAGAAGAAAAGTCAGTGGAATAGACAAGAACTTTAAAAGCTTGCAGGAGACAGTGGCCACACCTTGAAATGTCTGATAGCAGTGGAGAAATAAGTCCCGTTTAAATGAAGTGTCACTCGAAGTGTGCGTCTTCCTGTCTGTACAGAAGGTGTATGCTTTGCAGTACACCAGACTGTTGCATTGCAATCTTGTATGTCTAATGTTCCCTACTGGACATATCTGATGAAGAGAAAAGTGTGCTACTTACAGCTGGGACGGTCATCTGTCCTGCCTGCCTGTGTCCCTCTTGAGCGGTGGGAGCAGGCAGCATTAGAGCCTGCTCCTTGCTAACCTTGTTCTCACTCCTGTGGGGTGGGGACCTCCAGGCTAGTGCTGGAGTCCAACACCTTTGCCAGTTCCTGTGCTTGGGAAAACCAACAGCTGTGTTTCAACACAAATGTAATGCCAGGCAAGAGCAAGCTGGCTGAAGAACAGCCTGAGGGGCAACAAGCAAGCAAATAAACAAATCACCACAACAGACCAAAACGCAGAAGGAAATCAGTTTCTGTTTCAAAAAAAGTTCATTAGATTAAGGTTGGCCCAAAATCACAGGAACTTATCTGCTTTCTGCTGTCTTAAATACAAATAATATTGTATGCATATGTGGCAGAGGATAAAGTGACACAAATACATTCAAATATTTATATTTATGTGCATGCATATATACATATAAATACGATTATTTAAACGTGTGATTTCAAAGATGTGAAATGTATGTATACATGCATTACGTGCCTTTGAAGCCACGCACACATATATATGTAAATATAGATGAATTGTATTTTTATATAATTCTGTTATACTATAGCAAAGTAGATCAGCTTCTATTCTTGAATACAAGTAAATGTGAGATTTTCAGAGCTAAAAAACAAAAGAACAAAGCCCTGCAACCTCACACTGCCCAGGAGTGGTTTCTAATTGCAGTCACTATTACAGATCATCTCTTCTGAGAAATGCAAAAGGGAAGAGCTGAAAGATGATGGCAGGACTGTCAGCAACTTTCAATGCAACCTTGAGTTACTAAGGCAGAGTGTGGAAAGATTTAGTGCTGAAAGGTTTTAAGTATGAAAGACAAGCAGGAATAGAGAGGGGAAGAGAATGCACTGGCCCGTCACACAGAGCCCTCAGATGAAACCTATTCATCTACATTTAGTCAGTAACGAACAAGTGAATAGCCTGAGCAGGCCCATGAATAGTTATAAGAACGTGTGAAAGGAAGAAAATAAATAATCAGAAAAATATATTTAATAATTATTCAGTACTTCCCTGAAAGATTCACACCATGAACCAGAACAGAACTGATTTCAACTATGCCAAAACAAACCTCAGTTTCAGTGTACCAGGGACATATAAGACAAGAATCCAGATTAGTGAGCCTTTTTTCCCACTTTTTTAGACACTGGGTTTATGCAGTATTTACTCTGCAGAGTTACTGCAGCACAGTGGAGTGCTGAATCAGCCTTATGGCTTTAGATATTTACAAAAGAAAGAACTTACTACGTTTGCTTATACTCAAGTAGAATTGTGATACAAACGAGTAATACCATCCCAGAGACAGAACGCAGCTACTACGATTTGTCTCTTTCTATTATTTATTTACCTTCAACTGGCATTGATTTTCTAAAGAAAAACTAGGTCTGTCCCCTGTCATCAAGTATATTACAAAAGCACAATGATTTTCAAACAGGATCTTGCTCTTCCTGGAGGCAGATGCCCACAGGAGCACTGGCTTCACACAGAATCCTGGCCAGGCTGCGTGTAGCACCCAAGGGTTAAGAAGAGAAAAGAAGGAGAAAGGGATATGAGGGTGAGGCAGGATATGACAGAGAGGGGACAGGGATCCCAGAAGCAGTCTTTACAAAATGGCTGCTTTGAAGCTACAACTGCTGCCTTTGGAAGGCTTCCATTAGGAAGATGCCCTGAGAGGGAGTTACTGTCTATGGACAACCCTTGATGAGAAACAGTCATTGGACCTTGGAAGTGGAGCCTCTCCCTCTCCTCCTCTCTCTAACCCTCTTTTCTCCCACCACCTTTTAATGTGTAGGATTAATGTTCCTTAATGTCATCCATTTAAAAAATTAGTCTGAGATCATGACCTGGACCTGTGTAGACAGTGAGGAGGGACAAAAACCTGGTACCTAAAATAAGAGCAATGAATTTGCTCTCTGTAGTGCTTTTTTTCTGTTTCAGACAGAGTGTTTAGGGATTTCAGGTGACTGTGGTTAAGAGAAATGATTCTTACCCTTAACGAGTGAGACTTTTTTTGTGGATGAACCCTCCAAAGGAATCTGACCTTTAAGACTTTCTACTTCTGACTCTCATTCTTTACCTTGAGATTGCAAGTGGCGCATCTGGGGTGTAAATGTATGAGTGGATCAGCATTCGGTTCATTATAACAAAACCTCCAGCCTGTATGGTTTAGGAAGCCCCAAAGCCCTAAAACATACTGTAACATTCTGACAGCTGAGGTACAGACCATATGAAATGGTGCCAGCTTCTTCAATGCTATGGGCTATTCTGAGCACCAAGCTAAAAGAAGAAAGAAGAGCCCATAGGGAGATAACTCTAACCCTGATGTGTTATCAGACTCTGTGCAATAAGGATGAAATCCATAAAGTTTTGAGAGCCTGAAATGGTGGCATGACACACACAAAACATTCAGCTTTACCTTTTCTTCTTTTTTTTTTCTTTTTCCTTTTTCCCTTTTCCTTTTTTTTTCCTTTTTTTTTTCTTTTTCCTTTTTTCTTTTTTTCTCATTTTTTTCCTTTTCTTCATTGCATGTCTTTGATGAAAGGATTGTAGAAATGTAACACTGCCTCTTTTGCTTTCATAACCAGAGGTAAATATTGAGTTTGTTCGTGAGGGAGGAGCTGACTGACTGTAATGGCTATTTTGCTTAACCAAAACATGGGAATTTCTAGCATATAACTTAACAGTATTAAATATAGGGAAAACAACAACAACAACAAAACTCACCAAAAAATCCCACTAAAAAAAACAAAGACAAACAAAGAAAAGGAGTTGTTTAACCATCTGTTTCAAATTCAAACACAGATGTCATAGGAGATCACGATTCATAGGATTCAGTTGTCTAGAAGCGGGACCCAGAAGCTGCGGATGTTTTTTCCATGCCAGCTTATTATGGAGTCACAGTACTTTCAGATTGAGTCAGGGACAGATGACTATGCCCAAAGATTCTTATTTAACTTAAGTCTGTCTATCTGTGGTTCTACCATATGAAGGTTCAGCTCTGAAAGAACACAATACAAATGCAGGTGCAAGAGGGAAATCTTTGTGCCGGTGGAGGCATATCTACAGTGACTTCTGCTGGGTGGTGCTTGATCTGATCTTCCCCAGTGTACAATCAACCAACACATCTATTCAACTGCAAAATCAATGACTAAAGAAACAACACAGATGGTATAGAAACTCTGACAAAAAAATTAGGGGATGAGAAACTAAGAAGAACCTTAAAGAAACCAAGAGGTGAGGCTGATGCTGTTGAAATACTTCTTTTTTTATGAGAAAGTTTGTTCTTTAAGACTTTTCCACCCAAGATGAAACTGTTATCTACCACAAAATATTGTAAATCTTTTGGAAAAGAAAAGAAGGTCCAGGCTAAAATTGTTCTACAAAGAAATCTCTGGTTGGGTGAGCCACAGAGTTTCCCAGGGAGATGCAGTTCAGAGGTAATAGCTATCAAAAAGCCCAATAACAGCATCTTTTTGGTGTTATTGCCACTTTCCCTGCTTTCTGTCCTTTCATCTGGCCTTATATTTCCCTCTTCTGTTGCTGCCATTTTCTCCCTTAACTACTGAACCTTATGTGGTCTCAGTTAAATTATCAGTTTCTTGAAAGTCCTGTGTAACAGGCATGATCATGCCCACATCTGAATAGCTTCCTTCACCATCACTAGGTGTTACAAGGGGTTTTGGCAATGTTACCTATCAGATGATCCTAAAAAAAATCACCTGGAACTGACCTGTAGTAGCAACTCTTACATTCTCTGGTTTGCTTTATCTTATTTTATTATCCTCTCTCTATGAAGAAGAGAAGGAACTGAATTAGAGAAATGTAGTAGGATATAAAAATATTGCTTCCCATCAGACTCAGCCCACAGCTACCTCTCTTTTCAAAAGGGCAAGAGGTCTTATAATTCCTGAGGGAATTTTAACGCCAGGGAGGAGTAGCACTGGAGGATGCTAGTTGGAGGAAGTGAGCGTTCAGTTTCTGCATTCTTATTGTAGAAAAGTAGGTACATCTTCAAGTGTCTCACTAAAAGGAAAAGCAGACTGCAACATCAGCTCCTTACAACTTGCTTTCCAATAGCATTTTTGAAATTAGTTTGTTGTTATACTATTTTCTACTTAATGTAGCTTGTCAAGGACTTTTCACATTATCTAGAAATAGAACGTAATGGTATGTTTTCATAAAAATGAACTAAATATCTTCCTGCTTGAGGTTAAAAACTGTCTGGTTAAACCCCTGCTATCCAGATTTTTTTTAAATAGAAAGTAGCCTGTATTGTCAAGAACCAGCGTGATTTTGATTGCTGCTATAAAGTGTGTTAGAGATTTCAGATGTGGAAAAGCAATTAGAGCTTTATGAAACATAAAGGCTTTGCTATATGTTATTGAGGGCTTCATACCAACAAGGCACAGCTAAATCTGTCTTCCTGCTCTGCGAGTGTTGAGCAGTGATCATCTGGTTGGATCCATGGGCTGAAATATTTGCTGATGTCTTGCACTGCCACCAGTGGAACAAAAATGTATTATTACATCAGGCAGTATTAGAGTGTTCTCTGTAGAGTGCACAAGGTATCCTGAATACAGGTCATCAAATCCTTCGATTTTCTTGAAGTCTCCACCCTTCTCTCAGGACTGCTTGTAACATATGCTGTTAAACAAGATACCTCCTTGAAAAACTGCCAGGCACCAGTCAGCTCCCAGAGGAAATGCCAGTTGTTCTTGTCATGATAATTCTGTTGTTCTAACCAGATGCAATACAACCCATTTTTAACCATACCAATGTTCTCTCCTTTTCGGACAGGGAGCATCTCAGATTCTGATATGTTGAAGTTTGTTCTGTTTTTGTCCTTCTGAACCTGAATTGGAGAATCTAAGATAACACAGTGATTTTTTTCAGCTTGGGTTCATTTAATCTCATGCAGTAGGATATTCCTCCTTATTTGTCATGATTTCTAGGCACAGTTCAATGATATAAATGAAGACAATGTACACTGATTGATGCACTTATAGGAGAAAATTATGATAAAAACAGTTTTACACTGAAGATCATCATCATAGCACATCATATATTTGCACCAGTGTTGTTTGTACAGTATCACAAGAAAATGATTCTCTGTGGACTCTGTGGAATATCACTTCACTTTCTGAATTACTCTGGGTAATAACTTGAAGTAGATTGAGCAGCTGATTCCCAGTGTTTCTCCGTACATAGCACAGTTGAGATACAATCACTGTCTCTGGTTTCTCTTCATGATCTTTCATATCTGGAGCTGCTTAAAAGATTGGCAACTAAATTTTGTAAGCCTTCTTCTTCCTCTTGCTTTTCCTCACTATTGCCTTTTAGAATAGAATCATAGAAGTGGAGAAGACCTCTAAGATCATCCGGTCCAGCTGTCCACCTACTGCCAGTATTTCCCAAGGTCCCTCAGTACAACATCTAAACATTTCTTGAACACCTCCAGGGACAGTGACTCCACCATCTCCCTGGGCAGCCCATTCCAGGGCCTGACCACTGTTTCAGAGAATAAAATTTTCCTAATATGCAACCTGAATCTCCCCTAGCACAACTTGAGGCCATTCCCTCTAGTCCTATTGCTAGTTATGCGGGAGAAGAGGCTGACCCCCACCTCGCCACAGCCTCCTTTCAGATAGGTGTAGAGAGCAGGATCCTAGGGGCCTACAAGCTGCATTTACCAAAGACTGAGCATCTCCCTAGCCTTATATTAAAAGCTCAACAGATACCGTATATTGTTTATTTACTGACCTCCCTAGCATGGCATAAAAAGTCAAAAGGCAGAGAGTGAAGGAGGACTGGTGCTCTGCTCAAGGAGAAATTCCCATATCCCTCTCTTCCATGCCAAATGCACAAGGATATTTTTCTGTATGTGTTTTCTCTGGAGCACATCAGAAAAGAAAGGAGTTATTTACAGACTGAGAACATGAAAGCTCCTGCCCTCTGGCAGTTCAGCCTGCTGCTGCAAAATCATCACCAGCAGCACAGTTGTGCCCTTCTTTGTCCAGTCCATGCTTCAAAGTGGAAGGGACAGCGCCCTTCACTGGAGGTACAGTGTGGGAGGACATGCAGGTACAAGAGAGGCCAGACAGGTAGGACAAGTACTAACTTTCATTAGACTGGTCTATTTAGTCAGGAAAACTGGACAAACTGTTGGGTTTTCATCAACCCCAAACTGACTGCCGGAACAAATGACGTCCTGGCACTTTTATATACAGCATTCTTCTGTGAATTTTGCTTTACAAAGCTGGAATGAGAAACTACATGGGGATAATCTCCTATTGGGATGCCTCTCAGTAAGACGGCTCCGGCTGCTCGGGGTAGCTATTGCCTGATTCTGCAATCTGCTGACTCATCTCATGTTCCCAACCCGGTACTATGATACTATGTAATCAATAATATCCCGCAGTCTCATAGACAAATAAGCACAGAAAACATACCTATCCGGCCTTGCGTTGTTTACTTTGAACTCTGGGTTTCATTATCTTGTAATTTCCTTACTTGCTGTTCTTCTGGGGATAATGCTGGATTTATCTGTCCTCAGTTTTTATAATTTGCTAAGGAAAGCATTAACAGTCAGAAATGACCACTTTTGCAATGCACGTTGCTGGTGTAATCGTGTGCTGGATTTTAATTCTTTTTTTTTTTCCTTTTTTTCTTATGCACTTTATTCTTGTGTCCCTTTATCTCAGTTTTTTTTGCAGGTAGGGCTCAGGTGGGATATTCTGCATGATGGTGAGTTTTGAAATCTCTCTGGACAGGAATAAGTTACATTTTGTGTTCCTGTCATTACTTTCTCCTACGTAGCTCTGTTTTAACACATTTAAGACATTTTAATACATTTACGATGCTTTTTTGTCTCGGAGATTATTTGTGAATAAGACATTGGTCAGTTAATTAAACCTTATGCCTCCTAGCTTTAGCAAGGGAAATAACGGCAATCTCAAGCTCAAACAAATATTAGATAGTGTCCTCTTACGATGAGTAGTCATTCACGTGTTAACCAAAGATAGTTAAGAAAAGCGACACACAGCTGGTATGGTAAGCACGAGGCTGGCCTATTATTAAAGAAATGAAAAGGAATTCACTGTGGTTCAGAACGTGAAAAACAGACTCTTGCTATTTTCAAGGAACTAAAGATCATAATTTCCCTATGGAATGGGTATTACTGTTATAGAATAACTAAAATCTGAGATAATGTTGCTGATAAACAGTCACATAAAAAGGTGATATCTTTTTTTTCAGACTACATTGGTTAGATTTTCTCTTGCAAAATGTCGATGTGAATTGCTCCCAATGAAAGCAATGAATAGATGAATAAAACCATAAAGCATCTTTACAAGGCATGTCAGAAGCAGTCATTTTCAGAATCTATGAGACAAAATCTGATCCAGTGTGATCTGCTTTTCTGAGAGTCAAACCATGTAATGGGATGCCTAAGTAGGGATGTTGGTTCTGCATTTAGATGTCTTCATTAAGGAGCTGGGTTTGAAATTCTGTTGCTCCTCTGTCAGTAAAGATTTTTACTGAAGACCTGGCTACTGAAGACAATGCATGTAAAAAACACACGTATCCTATCCGTCACTATGGGTGGTGAAAGCTGTTACTCATTTGTGTATAATACATGTGTTTTTATCCTGGTCTTTAAATGAAGTCTTTTGGAACAGGAGTGTGGAATAGAAGCTACTGACACTCAGCTGTCAAAGCCACAGCAAAGAGGATACCTGATCTAGCTTCAGAACGTGTTTGAACTTTGCACATTTATAACAGATTCAGTGAGAACTTCACAGTACAATTAATGTGTCGTTGTTCTCTGGGATAGAATCTAGCTTGGGTTCATAATTCTTATGTGCTCCTTTCAATATGGGGCAATGAACTTATTCCTGTTCTTTCTTATGTTGGTGTAAAGACAGAGGAACCCCCCCAAAATTAATACCACAATGTTGGGCAAATTCACATGGTGTCAGTGATAAAGCCATAGAAAAGAGAAGGGTTAAGAGGCTTCAAACAACATATTCTTCATCAAGCATGAGGTGCTGACCTAATCTTTATGCTTTCTGCCTGGAATAAATGTCTATTCTTCCACACCTGCCAAATAAAACTTTATCTTACACTCATCTCAGTATATAATATGCAAACAAGTTGGATTACTATTCTAGATTTATAAATGCATTGAGGTGTAATGCGATGATAGGAACTCTAGCTTGTTTGAATTTGAGAGGAGATAAGTAAATTGCCAGTCATCTTCAATAATTTAGTCTGATATGACATTATGATGAAAGCTGAATAAACTGCCAGCAGCTGTGTCCTTGCCTTCTGCACTTCTGATCTAGAATTAAGACTTTGCTGGAGATTATTTAGTGGGCTTCACTGTCTGATGGAGGAAGCTTATCTTATGGATATTATTAATACTCCATTAACAAGCATGTGGTGTTAGCTGAAAAGAACAAAGCAATTTCCCTGAGAGGAGGCAAACAAGTTTAAAAGCTCCTGCCCCCTTTTCAGTGGAATAAATGTGACAAGCTTGTTATCAACACAAAAGACAGAGACATTAGCGAGACAACAACCATTAAGCTATTAATAGTTTTCCATTTTATTGGCTAGGCTTTTACACAACACAACACGATTTATTACATCTTCTGTGATACATCTCAAGCTGGATCCTGAAACGCTTTTCACTGTTAAATAATACAACATAGTAGATACAATAAATTACAGGAAATGGTGGTGTGAGAGATGCTGCATGGTGAATAATTTACAAGAACCAAAACAGAGCAAGAAGGAACCAGTTCTGGAGGAAGAAACAAAGGGGAGAAGGTCTTAGAGGAGGTCTGAAGAGTGAATGGAAGAGGCAGACTCAGGAAGCTGTTTCAGATGGCTTCAAAAGATATTTCTAAGGCACCCGCATTTGTGGAACGGACAATCTGAGACTGTTTTAATGCTATCTTACACGTCCTCAGGAACAAGGTTATACCATGAACTTATGCTACCCTGAACTCCAGAGCTGCTACTACCATAATAAGGAATCACAGAAGCCCTTCTGGGTAATGTGCTGTAAGAGACTGCTGATGTGCTGGCCTCTTGAATGTGAAGCAAGGGACTGGCATGACATGACATGTTTACCACCACTACCAGAGGAGCAATCTGAGGTGTCATTGTGAAGTGTAATCAGTGATAAATGATTAATTAGTGGCTTTAAAATGGTCTGAGTTCATTATGCAGTGGTGAGGATGTAAACAGAGCTATTATTAAAAAATTCATATGTTCTTGGCCATAGAACTGATAAATACTCCAAAGTGCTCTTCGATTATGAAGTGGCGGGCAGTTCACTTGCATACCACTTTTCTGTTTTTAATTGCCAGTAAGGGATGGCTGTGCCGATGTTTGTCAGGCTCCCTCAAAGCACTCAGCTGCCATTTAGCACTTGTGGGCATGCTGGCAGAGTATATTTTCTTGAGTGTCTGGAGACTTATTTAAATGCTTGAGACGTAGCCTCAGTTCTCTTCACCTATTCCTCCCTGTCTCAGTCTCCTACCCTCACACAATGCCAGTCAACGGAGCACAGACTAGGAATTACGAGTCTTAGCTCATCTGCCATTTACCTGATATCTGGTCTTCAGCAGATCACAGAGACAGATTTAAGAGACTCCATTGGTAAAATGAGGGAAACGATGTAATCAGTGATCTATACAGAGTGCTTTGGTACCTAAGGATGAAAAATGTTGTCATTAATTTCTGATTTGGAGAGCTCTGCAAACCCAAGGAACCTTATTTCTGCAGTAGAGCATTAAGTCCTGTGTTTCCATAAAATAAAAGGGAAGACAAATTATAGCCAGTTGATACCATTTGCACCCCTCTCCCCCACGCTGCAGTCGCAATTTTGTACCAACTGAGAATTATACCTACTTCACTGCAATGACAGTAGGGGCATAGATTAGCAAGTAGCAACAGGATTTCCAGGTACAGATTGATAGTGAAAAGTTTTTGAATACCAGTACTTGAAATTCAGTGTGTACACTAAAGAGAATGTGAGATAATTTCTCAGAAATTACTTCTGCAGGGTACACGGGTTGTTCCTCCGAGCTGATGCCAGCTGGGTTCATCAGAAGATGCGACAGGAGCCACTGCTCAGCTGGGATTTGGGAATCCTTTGCTCCCTGAAGCTGGCTGTAGGCTGCTCATCACAGCAGTTTTGCTGGAGGCAGGGAACACAGACCTCCCCAGGCAGAGGACAGAACTGAATCCGTCTCCCCAAGACAGTTAAAAAAAAAACCATAATGTTTTAGCCATCAGCATTACTGATGCCAGGGTATATGGGAGAGAGCTCTCTGCCCCTCCAGTGCAAGCTGTTCTGCTTCTGCATGACTACCTTAAATATTCCCTGTCCCAGAGTGGCTCTACAGGGCATATGAGCGCAGAGGAGGAAAGGCAGCTTCCAGTCACTGCTCAGAAAGGGGCTTATGAAATAAAGCTAAAACTCCATGGGAATTTAGGGCAATTTGGGTCGGTGATTTGCAAAAACAGAGGTATGCCTCATTGCAGGCTGAAAGCTAGCATTGTGGGGTCTCAGAGTGTGAAAGAGGCCTCACAGCTTATTTCACCTGGCTGCTCTGGTGATGCCATCCTGGGCTGCCCAGCTATGTCAACACAGCCTGTAGCCTATTGCACATTTACTTCGGACTCTGGACTCATTCCAGCTGTAGGCAGCAGGATCCCACTGTGAAGGCTTATTTCACTGCCCAAGCAATGCTGTGAGTTTGCCACTGCTTCTTCAAAGAATGCAACTTTTCTGTTTTTCTGTTCATTGCTTTACCAATGACATTTCTTCTCCTTACTTCTACATTTGAGGTGAGCATTTTTTTTCCCCCAAACCTTTCTCCAGTCCTGACTGTACTGAAGAAGCAACAATTTACAAGGCTTACTGGGCAAAGAGAAAAACCTTTACCATAAACAAATCCTAAAGAACAGACACAAACACACAAATAGTGATAGAAGAAAGAGGTTATGAGCACTTGCCTGGGGCCTTAAGTTAGTGTTCCTGAACACTCTTCTGCTGGAGTACATGTCCAGCTGAGACTTAAGTGCTGTGCTCCAGCAGGGTTCTTACTGTTAGGGTCTAGCTAAACAAATACTGTGTAAGACAAAGGAAACCAGTCCTGTAGCATTCAGTCTTACAAATGCCCACCCTTTGTTGAAGACTCAACAAGGATGATGTGGTACCAGCATGACTGTGGTGTCCTGCAGGTGCCCTGGCTCCAGCTGAGGCTGGGGTTGGGCTCCCTGAGCCTCTGTGCAGCAGTGGTGCAGACTGTGGAAGTGTGCCAGCCACTCTGGCAGAGGCATAGGCTGGAAGGAAAGCCAGAGGACGGCTGTTCTGCATTTCCCTGGAGCTAGGGGACCCTGTGTTGCACCGAGGTACTGAGGCACAGGATGGCCAGGATGTGCTCATTGCTGTCACGCCTGGATACAGGTCCCTGTGGTGGGGTCTGCAAGGACACAAAGTGTCTGTGGTTTGCTTCTGATGTATGCAAGGGTTTTCTCTGTTTTCAAGCTTAAATTATTCCTGAATCCAAAAGGCAAGAAGGCCTCATGAGGCCTTTTTATTGCCTGTACTGTCAGTGGGAATATGGATTTCTTTTTTCCTCTTTACAATGTTCTTTTAATTTTGAGCCAGTTCTGGGTTGTGACAACATTTCTACAGCTACTGCAGTCCATGTCTGTGTGCTCAGCCTTACCCTACTGGGGCTTTGAGCCATGTTTTCATCATGACTGTGATAATTCATGTCTTTCCTTTCTCTGGTACAACCGCTTCTGCACAGGTTTGCATCATATCCCTGTGCTCGCAGTGCTTGAAGGCACAACTAACATCTCATGGGCATAGACCTGCAGGACTGGATGAGCCTCTCCAGCTCCTGCTGAAGAGTCCATCCTATTAGCTGGCTGGCAATTTACTGCACACACTGAAGCCTGGGGAGGTTCAAGAAACCGCATGGAAGAGAGCACAGCTGCTTTACCTAAGCACTGGACACACATTTTGAGAGACAGGTGGAAGACACCCACTTAAGTCCCCTTCAGCCGTGGCCCTGGGGTCTCTGTCCCTGCTCCTTGGAGGCCAAAGCACCAAGCAGAGCATGGGGTGGGCACATGACTACCTTCACCATGTTTTCAGAGACATTTAATGTGAAAACCAGAGGAGTTATGCAGCTAACAGGCGGTATACAAAGAACAACATGTGTTTTTCTCTGGCATGAAAAAGGTCTACTGAAAAAGAAGGTGATTTTTTTAGACCGTTGGCCTTGCTGTCAACATTTGCACTCTGAGGAATTGCCTTGAAATGAGTAGTGGGCTCAGCTCAGTCCTTTGGGCTGTTGGATATTTTCGCAGCTCTTGAAACCATGCATGTGTAACAAGGAGCATGGGGTTGCTTGCACAGTTGTTTCTTACAAATTTCAAGCATGTGGTTTTGGAGCCTTTATTTCTGTAGGTTTGTGCCCTCTCTGCCTATCTCTTTTAAGTGAATGAGAAAAAACTTGGTTCTCCCTTAGAAAAGAAACAAAAACAGTTTTTTTCATGTCGAAATAATCTTGGAAAATGAAATTAAGACCTGCGAAAATGCTGAAGAGAATATTACACATGGGTCAGTTCAAACCAGTTCCACATGAATAGAATTTTAAAATGTTTGCTAAGTGATGGTTTCAAAATATTTGTCGCGGGGTGTTTGGTGTTGGCTTTGTTGTAATTCAGAGCAGTCTGCAGCTGCAGATTGAACCCAAAATGGTGTTCTGGAGCAGGTTTAGATAATTTGGAAGTTTGGTATCAAGATTTGAGCTTGCTGCACTAAAGCTGTATGCCCTGGAACAAATGGTTTATCTCCTGAATTCTAGTCTTTCCCCATGGTGATATCAGCATTTCTTCATGAAGACCCTCGAAATCCTCATATAAATTGTATTAATGAAGAAAGGAGTAGCAAAAGTATTACATTTGTATGTGTTACTTATGGGAGGTAAGAGAAATATTTGAATACTTCAAATGGTCAGTGAATACCAAACCCAAGCTTTGAGGAAGCAAATCATAGTAGAGTGCTCTTTTACCATGTCAAATCCCCCTTCCCTGAAAAGGTTTTGTTCTGAAGAGGAAAATCACCAGGCAGCTCCGTAGGAATAAATTTGTTCCCTGCTGGAAAGAGCAGATGCCCAAGATACCAGTGTTGCTGCTCTGTGCATATGCTGATTTCCCCAAAGGCATGGCCTGGGCTGCTTTCCTTTTCTTCTTTTTTGGAGGGAGAAAGACACAATTATTTTCATGCCAGATGCACACAGTCATGCATGCTCAAGCCCTCATACTGCAGAGCGCTCATTCCCCTCCCATTTAAGCCTCTAGTCTCTAGAATTTCTTCTGAAAAGATTCAGTCCCTCAAGGCCTGAAGACGTGCAGAGATGCCATAATTCCTCCAGTCTTGGACATACAATTTATTCTCATCACCTTGTCCATAACCTTTCATTCATTCTCAGCTCAGTTTCAGCTCCCTCTCTTTCTTTTCCTCTCCCATCTTCTCTCCCTTCCATCAGCCTTCAAAATGAGAGACATATATTCTAAAAAAATAAAAAAGAAGAAGAAAAAAAGGAAAAAATGGAAGCCAGAACCATAATCACCAAGATTTCATCATTGATTTAGCTATGGGAGAAGTATGGAATTCCTGGGAGAGCGGGAATTCAAGGAGTACAGGGCAAGCAGGTCTCATTTATGCCTTACTGATACTTTGCTCTCAAAATGCATTGACTGCAGTAACTGTGTATCATCATCTTTGATTTACAGGGGAATTTTATCTTTTCTACACAAATGGCATCCTTCACTTCCTCATTCCCCTGCTCACAAGTCACCAGCACAGGGAAATGCCTCTAGCCTGGTCATATGGGTCAGCATGACTTGATTTTGTTTCTAAGATCTTCCTTTATGCAATCTTGATGTTGTTCCTTCTGAATAGCTGACTCCACTGTGAAAGCACATTTTTATTTGAAGATATCCCACAGAGAGCTAATGTTATAGCTTGGAGAAGCAAGCAGAACCAAGAGTGCAGGAGTTATTACTCTTCTCCTAAAACATTTGCCTTTATTGCTGTTGCTGCTGAAATGGCTGCCACATTCCTCCCCCAGAGGTGGTCCAGAGCCGTTGGCTGCCATGCTGCTTAGTGCTCTGCTTTAAGAAATACTGTAAGATTGTAGACATGATATTTTGCTCCTACCAGTGCTCACCATGTATGCCAGTACTGGATAAGCATAGAAAGCACAGAAGAGTTGGCATTTTGTGAAACATTCCTTCTGGCCATTTTTCTTCCAGGCTAGGCATACCAAATATATTGGGTCACACCTCTCTCTGCTGTAGAGGGTCATGATTTCTCATACCAATGAAAAGCAAAGTTGTTAAGAGACTTACAGGAAGGGAAAAGCAAGAAATTTCATTGCTAAAGAGAGATAAGTTGAAGAAGGATTAAGAAGGGAAAAACTGGCCCCAGGTGAGCAGACCTGTTGGAAAGCTGAGGAACTGGCTCTTCTGAAAGGGCTGACTGCTTTTTATCCACCTGAACAGAATAGGACTGTGCTAGAGGAAGCTCCACCTGAGATCCTCCTGAAGGAGCTCCACTGTGACACTAGAAGCAATATCCAACATGACCTGAAAACCAAATATCTCTTCTTTCTCAAGTAGCATGGCTTGTACTCTGCTGTATTCTGCCTCCCAATAGGTGGAGGCATGTGGCCTGTGGATACAGAGAGGGGGTAAGATTTTTTGCAGTCTCTCTGGGAATGAGGACAGCCTGATTCTGGTAAGGTCTTCTGGGGTGTCATGCACCGCTCACCTCCCACACTAGGCAAGCCTGCTGCTGAACACACTCACCTGTGCTTCCAGGGGGTATACCATTCCCTCAGTGTCCATCTTTTTAGACAAAGTCAGTGCTGGCAAAGGGTTCTGAGTTGGCAGCCCTGGAAAACAAAGCCCTTTTGGCAATGTGCTTTTGGTCTTTACTGTTTACACTGCAGTAATTAGCTGGCATGCTCTGAGCCTCTCTCCAATGGATGTTAACTCTGTAGCAATAGGTAGTGAGAGAAAGTTCAGCTATGGTGAGATTATACTCCTAATAATGACTATGGGGAGATAGAGAAGTCTTTAACCACTGTTTTACTTAAAAATAACTGGACATGTTTAATTGCTTCCCCAAACCCTCAGAAAAATCTGGGAGAGCAGCAGGAGGTGGTTTCAGGTTTTCTGAACATTATACTTCCCATCTGTACTGCTCCATAACAGCTTTACCTTTCTCTTTGTCTTGAGCTAGAGAACAGGCCAGATCCCCTCACTTCTTGTTGTCATTTTAATAGCCCCACAACTGTGCTGATGGAGATCTTTGTGGCACTCACTCTTACTCACCATCACTGGAGTTAATTTATCAGAAATTAAACTTCAAGTAGGACTGCTTCACTTAGTGTTGTGCAAGTCTGAGAATTCAGCTGCCATCGTCCCCTGTCTCTGTAATTTCCCCTGAATTCCAGGCACTCCATCCTGGAGTTCCATGAGAAAAAAAGCTGCATTTTAATGCTATCTAGAAAAATCAATGGGTAAGCAAACAAATAAATAATCATCTCTGAAAATTCACTCTTTATCACACGCACAAAAAAGTTCCCTTATAAACCTCAGCTGACAAAATGAATAGAGTGTGCTTGGAGCTTGCTCCACTTGATAGAGAAGAAATTTTTGTTTTCTTTCTGTACTATTTCTGGTATGTATGAATTATCAGAATATTTCTGGTTGAGTTGAACCTTGCTCTTACTTTTCCTCTTTATTTTTTCCCCTCTGTAGAGGCTATATTATTATTATTATTATTTTTATTACAGTTACGATGTTTCTTTTGTCAAGTTTATAATAATTCAATTGCAAGTGAAACATACAATAGGTAGGAAATGAGAGCCTGAATATTTCCATTGTATTGCTTTACAACCTATTACATTAGCTGATGTAGATGAGTGGCTCCAAGAAGGGACTGGAAGGCTGGGTATTACTCTCAGCTCTGCTGCTGAGGATTTTCAGCAATTTCTTCTACCTTGGCTCACTCATCAATAAATGCAGACTATAACACTCCTCATCACTGTTGAGAACTTTACTGATGAAAAAGGCTGTGTAAGTCTATCATATAATCAAGAGGAAACAAAGAAGGTGAGAGTGAAAGAGAAAGAAGTTTTACTAGATTAAAGAAGGGAAGAAGCAGATTGACCCCACTCTACATTGGGTCCAGTAAGTTTTGAGGGAAAGATAAGATCTGACTTTATGCAGCCCGCATACATACAAATTAAAAAAAAAATGTTTCCACAGCAATAATCCTTCTTTGGATTATATATGCAGATACTGTGGTTAAGAACTCACTTGTCGCTGCCTACAATGAGAGTTTCCTTCGTTCTTACATTTTTGCCTGGTTTAAATGCTGAAGCCAGAGCATATATATATACATTTTTTTTCACTCATTCCTTGCCTTGCCTTGATTTGCACTCACGTATTTCTCCAAAAACAGTGCCACTGGAGAAAAAGGAGTCCATCAGTGCAATTACAGATGAAGTGTAAATCCTTCCCTCGTCTCCACATCTCATCTGTCTCCTGCTCACATGATACAGTGCTTGCCTACCTGCAGAGTAGTGGCTAGGTGGTAGTAGCCCACTGGCTTTCTAGACTATACTGTACTCACTTTCACTGACCCCTGCAATTGTCTCCTGCTGTCCATTAAACCTATAGACAGCTCATTTCGGGCCAATGATTTGTGCCACTGTTTATATTTTGCTTTACTTCCCAGTCCAGCACTCATACCCATGCCTCCAAGTAGAGTCACAATCTTTTACAAATGCACCTACTTGTCTTCCGTTAGCCTCTGTAGCCGAACACCCTGCCTAATGATAAATGCTCTTCCAAGGGGCACCACTGCCTGTGTTGAGCAGATGAGTTATTAGCTTGCGTGCAGTAGATGAGATGCTCTTTCTGGTAGTCTGACATTCCACTAACTGCAGCCTTGTATTCTGTTTTGTTCTCTGCTGCCTCGAAATTAAAGCTCCAGTGTAGGATCAGTTACATGGGAAAGCTTGAGAGGGAAAGGGGGAGGAAGTTATTCCTTATATTCTATGAATATAATTCATTCCTGTTAGCTTCCTCTGTCACCTCTGCTGCTGCTTGCAGCAGGAAAGGCCACAGAAGCTAGTTTGGGGAGTCATCGCCTTTCGTTCTTATTAAGGTATTAAAACAATAATGAAGCTGTCTAGTGAAAACTCAGAGAGCTGAATAAATGATTTATGAAGTGTTTGGCATAACAACTTGTGCTGCCTGGGATGAGTCTGTCTTTCCAATTAGCCACCGAGGAATATCCTTACTTCAGTTTTGACACTGTCCAGACACAATCCTGGCAAAACCCCAGGCCATTCCAGGGTCTTTATCAGCAATGTCTGCAGGGCAGAGCAAGAGCAGCCTGAGCTGTCCTGTGCCAAGTGATGGAAGCTGGAAGGGAAAGCCAGCTGTGCCCTGGCCCTGTGGGAGCGGTGCTGGGTCTGGCTGTGAGGTAGGTCTTGCTGCCTCTCTCTGCTCCTGCTGCCTTGGGCACCAGCCACTCTGCACCATGCCCAGTGCTGCCTGTAGCCAACCATCGCATCTCACACCTCACTTTTCTGCCCCGTGCCATCCAAATATCCCATTAAATGCCACACTGTCTCTGCTCACTGTGCTACCACTCTATTTTCATTAGCGGCTCACTTTTTCTAAGAGACCCCTATAAAGAAAGCTGCACAGAAACCTCCCATCCCCATGTGAGCTTCAGCAGCTCATATTCTATGAGAGATAACATAAGAGATTCGTATCACCTAGGCCATTTCATCTTGGGGCCAAAAGCATTCAGAACGCTTTTCCGCTTAGCTGCTGGCATAGATCCCAATCCCACAGCTGTCACCACACTATTGAAGCTCTAAGCCTATAAACAGCATTAATATTTTTTTGCCTGACAATAGATGGTGCTCTTTCTATAATTATTTGTCTCCACAGCCCCTATGTGTAACTTTTTTTTTTTAAACTTAGAATGAACGTAAAAGATGATCCTTGGTTCTGGGCATTACAAGATAGCAAGCAGTAGTAGCATTAAAGTAATCACCTGTAAACAAACCTATAACAGAGATGAACTCTGTTATTTCTTATCTGGAACAAGGACTCAGAATAAATCCTCAAATATTAAGTGCTGTGGATATGAGAGACATTTAGATAAACATATAAATAGATAGAATAAGTCACAGAAACAACAAGGAATCATCCAGATGTCTTTCCTATGTTGCAGCAAACAAAATTTGTGCTGACTCAAAAAAGGCATACCTAAGATTCATCATCCTTCTTTCTTCATTCTCTGAACAAAAGGGAAGGAGGTGACAAGCTGCATTAGGCATAATTCTTTTACAGTTTCTTTTCACTACGTATTATTTTAATAGCTTGTAAAGCACAGAGTAGAATCCTTTTTATTTTTCCAGGACTTTAAAAAATCATTGTTGTAACCAAAATCCAAGACAGTAATATTTCTCAGTCAAACTCAGATAAGGAATAATCATAAAATTCCTAAAATTTACTCCTCAAATAAAACTCAGTGAAAAGCATTTAGAATAGTACAGTGACTTGTAAGCAAACACTGTGAAGTTTTAACTCTGCAAGCACGATTTCCTCCCATTCTTGATGTTATTTATACTCAAATGAAAGGCTTCAATCTGACGTGTACCTTCATTCCCTTACCATTCATGTAGGTTGCATAACGCCTCTAATTTTATTTCCAAATTGATTTCACGCTTGAACCTCCACTTGGAGTGCTTGTTCCTCAGGGTCTTAAGAGACTGAACAAGATTTCAGAGTGACTGAGAAGCATCTTAGTCCTTTTACTCAATACATTTGATCCCTCCAAAGATATTCCACAACATTTTTCTTGGGTGATAACACTACTGAAGCCCTCCTATATGCTTTCCTTAGCTAGCATTGAAGAAACTTGTGGTCCATAGCTTCTTGATGGATGCTGCTCTGTATTAGACAATAAGATAAATACCAGTGTCAACTTGCTCCCTTCTTACATGTTGTGAGCTTTCCTGCTCTGTTGGAAGCACAGCTGGGGAGACTTTGGTGGTGGTATCTCACACAGTTGGCCTCAGGTGTGTAAGAGCTTCCCAGGAGTTCCTAGCACTTGCTGCTATGCAGCATCTTCATTGCTTAAATTAAGACAAGATTCTTTCTAACCTGGTTTCTTGAGTGAGCAAGGACAAGGATTTGGAGGTGGGAAATAGCGATACTTGATTTTGGTGTTCTTTTGCTGACAAAGCATACAACTGTGTTAGCCTTCGAGGTTTCAGTGACATTAGAGATCTCATTTTTCTTCTCTCCTACAGTTCCTCTCATTTGGACAAAGAAATGGACAAGAAAAATAATATCACACTAGTGACTTAGAAATGTCATTACTTCTTACTGAGTTACCAATATTTCCAATGCTCCTAATATTCCTAATTTTCAGCAGACAGTACAGGTAGACCTTATATTTAAGGTCTAAACTGAAAAGGCCATATCCTGTTTTCGTTTATATTTCTGTGAACAGGGATGGGATTATTAAATGTATACCATTATGATTAAGAACAGATGTTGGCCTGTGATCTGTAATGCTCCATGTACACCTAATGTACCTTAACTGGTAATCACTAAGGAGTGTCTCTGAAGAAGGCACACGATGACATTTCAGTGGAGGATACAGAGGTACTTGGATACAGCAGCAGTGAAATCAAATGACCTTTCAATCAGTTTATGAGAGACTTTGTCATCTCTGCTTCTGAGGCAGCTGGAAAAATGAACAAGAGGACTTAATCTATATCCCAGAGAGCATTTGCTTCAGAGAAAAAGAGTGAAATCCAAAAATACACACAGGCTCCTCAGCTCTTGTGTCCCTGTTTGTTTTCCTTCTGTAGGTCTGAGCACTTGAGAAGCTTATGTCCTTTTTATGCTCAGGGTGGGCTCTCATCAGCCTGTCCCCATCTGTACAGTCTCTCCATTTGTTTGTAATATCCTAGAAGCAGTCCTTGAGTAAATATATAAAATGGATAAGGATTAGCACAATTTAAAAAAAAAAAAAAAGGAAGCTTCTATCTGTTTTACTGCAAATAAAGCTCATCACTGGTCTGCATGTTTGGCAGCTTGCCTTAGCAATAAAATCTTAACAGGGTCTTCCATGTTGTCTTCCTACAGGAGCCAGTGGTCACAGTCCTGAACATTCAACTATGACCCATATTTTGTCCTCTCCAAGGTAAGGCATCTCCTAGGTCTTAAAAATGTTATGGGGCTGTATTCACGGAACATAGGTTTTAAGTGTTAAGAGCCTGTGACCAGTTGGATCCCATGTAAAAGGCTCAGTGCTTTAATGACAGGTTGGGTGGCACAGTAATTTGTTCTTCTCAGAGCTGAGGCGGTGCGTGGGAGGAGCATGACCGCTACGGAAGCTCAGGTACACTCAGATGCTTCATTAAGGCAAAAGCTGAGCATCTGCCAGCTGATCCCAGGCACCAATGTCCCTGTGCTCTTGGACTCTGAGATGTGCCGTGTGGTGCTTGTCTGGCACTGACAGAGGCAGGCACTGTAACAGTTGCACAACAGACATCCTCAGCCATCCTGCTTACTTCCAGGATGAGAGGAGCTAAGTGTTGGGGTCTGCCACTGATTGGACTCCTAACCACTAAAGCCAGGGGAGCTACATTCTGGGAGAGCTGGCACAGATCCGCTGAAATGAGTAGAGCCACCGGATGTGTTGGTATCAACCCATAATTTGTCTCCTCTCAGCTTTCTCTGAGTTTGACTCAAATCACTGCTCCAGAGAAGAAATGACTCTGTTTTCCAGTCACTACAGTGATGCAATCTTTGGTTATGGGTTTCTGCTGTTCCTTGGAGAGAGCAATTTAGCCCTATGTATCTCACAGCAATTGTGAACCAGAAATTCCATTTAATCCAATAGAAAGCCCTAAGACTGGGAAGAGAAGAGGACAGGATGTAACTGAAGCTTTAATGGCAAATACACTAGATAGAAGAATGATGGAAGAAAGCAAACTTCTGTTAGAATTTCTGGCTTCTGTCATTTAGAACACTGAGAATTATTGAAGTTATTTACTACCAGTGAATTCTTAGCCACGTGAGATGTCTCACTACTGGCATGCATGCCTTCCAAAACCAGGTATTTAGCACACAGTGTAAGTGGCATGCTATAGAAAATTTGTACCAAATAGTGGCACATGAGTACAGGAATGCTAAATGCCTTCTCTTGCTTCACTTTGCAAACCTTCTTGTTTCTGCTGCTACCAGCACTGAAGAAAATGATGCTGTTACAGTGGCTATGAAAATTTGCAAGCGCTATCTCAAAGGCTTTGTTTGGTTCAATCTCAGAAGGCTCAAACCTTTCAGCTGACTTCACCTATTTAAAAAAATATATTTCCTGGGCTGAAGGAGCACCCTAACAGTTTTTTGTTTTTTTTTTCTTAACTGAGACTGTCTGGATTTTCCTGTGCTCAAATCTAATAAATTCAGGTGCTTAGAGATATCAGAAGATTCAAGGAATGTGATTGCTGCTCGTAAATAGCTAGGTGCCTGCCTTGTATAGGAAATTTAAAAGGACTGGTTTCTGAAGAAAATAATGTTCAATTTAATAATTGATCTTTTTTTACATCAAAAATACCAGCTAAGACGATGAGTCACCAGTAACTGCATCAGTAGCTTATGTTTCAAAGAACTGCCACAGAAGAAAAAAAATGAAGACTTAACATAGTAATAAAGCTTTCACAGTCCGTGCAGCTTAAATTATTCACTGGGATGCAGAACCATAACTATAAATTATAATGCTATGGATGATGGAGGGTTTCTAATGGCCACTAGGTGAAAAACACTTTGTGAAGCTAAGTCATTGTCAGACTAATTAAATGTATTTGAAAAGATCCTAATGCCCAGCCCTGAATTCCCTCATCTCTGCAGGTGTCTTTGCAAGTTAATGTTGGTTGCCAAAAGTGGTCAAGCTTGAGCTAACGTTCACATCTGTTGCTTATTGCTCAAAGCAAGCTGAATCTGCTTTCCTTAGGGAAGAGAAGGAGGCAGGAGCATTGGGTAACTGGCTGCACATCAGTGCAACTCTACGGCACAGAGTGTTTCAAGGCAGGGTGAAACTCTATTAAAAACAGCCACTTATTTCACTGGCTAAAACAGGGAAAGGATGGATTTTGGGAAAGGAGTGAATTTGCTCAATGGAGCTTTCATAGAAGTCCTACTCTTGAGTTCTAGCCCTTTGCCACTCTGGTTTTTTATTCTTCTCATGGAAATGAAAGTGATCTTTGAAAAGGGTAAGCTTTAAAGGGGGAATGACCCGTATGTGGATCTCTGAGTCTGGAACCAGAGAGCAGAAGTCCTACGTTAATGTCAATAAGGAAAAAATGAGAATATAGGAGGTGACAGGAAACAGAAACTGTGCTGTAGGTTAGAATGAAAAACAAAGGCTGGACAAGGCACAGATTCTAGCCTTCAAGGCCCAGATTGATTAAGAATATTATATGGGAAGAAAAAAGAGAAACACACATTTTCCAAGTAGGAATCATAGAATCATAGAATTACGCAGGTTGGAAGGGACCTCAAAGATCATCAAGTCCAACCGCAGCCTAGCCATAGTACCCTAACTCTAACAACCCTCTGCTAAATCATATCTCCGAGCACCACATCCAAACAGCTCTTCAACACATCCAGGGACAGTGACGCAACCACCTCCCTGGGGAGCCTATTACGATGTTTAACCACCC
>JANHGO010000027.1:23835171-23853106 GCA_024606505.1 Aquila spilogaster
CATTCTTCACATACTGAACTCAAAACATAGCACCATACCAGCTACTAGGAAGACAATTAACTCTATCCCAGCTGAAATCAGGACAACAGTTATATAGAAAGGGTGACGTTAGTTAGATTCGCACTTTAGCAGTAAGTTATTTAAAATATTGATGTGAATGTCTGCCAATGAAAGCAGTGAATACCTGAACAAAATGGTAGAACATCTTTTCAAGACATAGCAGAAGCAGGCTGATTTCAGACCGTATGAAACACAATCAGGTCCAATGTGGGTTCCTAATTAGGGCTGTAGAGTCTTCATACAGACATCTTCATTAAGAAGTTGGTTTGAAATTTTGTCATGGTCCTCTCTGCAACCTTTTTTTTGCTGAAGACCTCAGGCTGTATCAAATGCTTAAATGGCATTTAAAGAAAAAAAAAATTTATCTTATGCAGCCATCACTGTGTGCGGTAAAAGCTATTACTTGGTTCTGAATGACACATTTGTTTTTCTTCTGGTCTTCTAATGCATCATTTTGGAACATGAATGTAAAACAGAACTCAATGACACTCGACTTTCATTGCCATAGCACAGAAGATACCTTATCTAGCTCCACAAGGTGTTTTTCAATTGAAATGTTACTAGTGTGACTTTGATAACACATTTAATAGAAAAATAACTTCTTACTCAAAATAGAAATTAATACGTACTCATAACTCTTTTTTTGCTTCTTTCAATATAATGAACTTCATTCTCTTCTTTCTTACTGTGGTGTAAAGACACAGTAACCACAAAAAATTAATCCTGAAATGTTGGGCAACCTCTCACGCTCTCAGTCATTGAATTCCAAAAGGCTAAGAGGCTATGCACATCATGTCCTTCACCATGCAAGGTGTACTGACCTAGCCTTTATGCTTTCTGCCTGGTACAGGGTTCTGTTCTTCCACACCTGCCAAATAAAATTTTATTTTACAGCATGTCACTACGTAATACAAAACTACATTGGATAGTTACTCTAGATTTATAAATGCAGTGACGTGTAATGCCATGAAAGGACCTTTAGCTTGTTTGACTTAGAGAGAATATATGAAAATTGCCACTGATCTTCAACTATGTAGTCTGATATGATATTATCATGGAAGCTGAATAAAGTGCCTTGCCTTCTGGACTTATGATTTAGCAGTAAGACTTTCCTGGAAATTATTTAGTGCACTTCATTGATGGAAGAAGTTTATCACATGGATTCTACTAATACTCCATTAACAAATATGTGGCAGTACCTGAAAAAAAAGCAATTACCCTTAAAGGAGGCAAATGAGTTTAAAAGCTCCTGCCCCCTTTGCAGTGAAATAAACCTGACAAGGTTGCAATGAACACAAACAACTGAGATATAAGCAAGACAACAGCCAGTAAGGTATTAATAGTTTTCCATTTTATTGGCTAGGGTTTTTACAACACAATTCATTACATATTTCCTGATACATCTCACGTTGCATCCTGAAATGCTTTTCAGTGTTAAATAATATAACATAGTAGACAGTATAAATTACAGGAAATGGTTGTGTGCAGGATGTTGCATGTGAAATCATTTATAAAGAGTGGAACAGAGAAAGGGGGAACCAGTGCTGGAGCAAAAAAAGGGGAAGAATTTTTCACATGAGGTCTGAAGAGTTAATGGAAGAGGCAGAGTCACGAAGCTATTCCATGTGACTTAAAAAGAAATTTCTAGAGCAGAAACGGAAGTATAGTGGTGGAACGGAGAATCTGTGAATGAGGTAGAAATTGTCTAATTAATGCTTCAAAATAGTCTAGGACATTTAGAAACAAAATGGTGTTTGGAAGAAAACGTTACCAGTAGTTGTGGATTCACTTCTCTGTGTGTATCCAGGGAAGGCCAGAGAGGAAAGTATCATGGTTATTCTGCAGTCCTGGAAGAGATCACATTTTCATGTGGTCCTGGGCTAGGTTTACAGCAGCCCTGCCCGATCAACCCTTCCTGCCATCGCTGACAGTTCCAGAGACACATTGTACATCATAACAAACAGGGATATACTATGGATCAGGTTATGCTATGCTGAGCTCCACAGTTGCTTCTATAATAAAGAGATGGCAGCTCTTCCATGAGCATAAAGAGCCATTAGACACAGCTGATGTGCTGGTGTCTTGAATGTGAAGCAAGGGACTGCAATGATATGTTTATGACTACTACCAGAGGAGCAATCTGGGGGCATTGTGAATTGCAGTCAGTAATAAATGATTAAAGAATAGGTTTTATATGGGCCAACTTCAGTATGTGGTGGTGAGGCTGTTAATGGAGCAATTATTAAAAAAACCCCATGTATTCTTAGTCAAGGAACTGATAAATACTTCAAAGTGCTCTTGGATTACAAAGTGGTAGGCAGTTTACTTGCATACTGCATTTCTGTTTTTAATTGCCAATAAATGATAGTTGTGCCCATATTTGTCAGGCTCACTGAAAGCACTCAGCTTCCATTTAGAAGTTGTGGACACACTCGCAGAGTACATTTTCCTGAGTGTTTGGAGGCTGTGATATGCCTGGGACGTAGTCTCAGCTCTCCTCAACTCTGCCTCACTTTTCTAGCTTCCCACCCCAAGCTTTTATAATGTCAGTCAACAGAGCTCAGGCCAGGAGTTAAGAGATTTATCTCTTCTGCCACTTACCCGATGACTGGTCATCAACAGATCAGGAAGACATATATTTAAGAGTTACTCCATTGCTAAAACAGTGGAAGCAATGCACAGAGCACGTTTTGATATTTGTGGATGAAAAGTGTTATCATTAATTTAAGTTTTGGAGAGATTTGCAGACCTGAGGAGCCTGATTTATGTAGTAGAGCATTAAATCCTGTTTTTCTATAAAGTAAAAGGGAAGACAAAGCATACACAGTTGATTCAATTTGGACACCCTGGCGCTGCAGTTGGAATTTTGCAGTAACAGAGAGTTATACCTACTTCTCTGCAATGGCAGTAGAGGCATAGATTAGTAGCTAGGGCCATGATTCCCAGGTACAGATTGATAGTGAAACATGTTATAATACCAGTACTTGAAACTCACTGTGTACGCTAAACAGAAGGTGAGATAATTTCTTGGTAAAAAAATTGCTTCTGCAAGGAAGAAGATTTGCTCCTACAAGATGACGTCAGGTGGTTTCATCAGAGGATGTGAATGGAGCCACTGCTTGGCCACAATTTGGCAATCCTTTGCTCCTTGTATCTTCCTCTAGGCTGATCGTCAGAGTAGTCCTGCTGGAGGCAGGGGATAAACACAATCCTGTCTAGGCAAAAGAAGGAACTGAAGCCCTCTCTCTAAGTGAAAAAAAAATGGCTTCAGCCATCAGACGCCAGAATGTTCTGGGACAGAGCTCTCTGCCCCTCTGGTGAAAGTTGTTTTTTTCTGCATGACTTGGTTAAACATTCCCAGTCCCAACATGCGTCTACAAGGCATGTACACTTAGAGGAAGAAAGGCAGTTTCCAGTCGGTGCTCAGAAAGGGCCTTATGAAATCAAGCCACAAGTTTAAGAGAATTCACATTAATTCAGATTCCTGAATTGTAAAAAAAAGAGGTGTGCCTTTATGCACACTAAGAACAAGTGTGGGCTCTTCGAGAGTGAAATGAGAGGCTCAGAACTTATACGCAGTTGCTTTTGTGAATAAATCCTGAGCTGCCGAGTAGTGTTGATACTCCCTGTAGGATAGCAGGCACTTTGGGCTCTGGAGCATTTCCAGCAGCAGGGGGCATGGTCACTCTGCGGGAGGGTTATTCCCTTGTTTGAGCAATGCTGAAAGTTTGTCACTGCTTCTCCAAAGAATCCTGCTTCCCTGTTTTCCATTCATCACTTTAGTGACAGGATTTCTTCCCCTTACGTTGACATCTGGGGTGAGAAATTTTTTCAGCAAAACCATTGTCTATTCCAGATATTTCTCTTTGTTCCAAAGAAGTCGCAGTTTCCAAGACTTTGGGACAAAAAAGAAAAACCTTTACCACAACAAAAGTTAGGGTAAAAATACACAGAACTGAGAGCAGCAAAGGGACATGAGCTGCTGCTGAGGGCATTTAGTGAGTGTTGCTGCCCACTTTTCTGCTGGATGTAGTCATGTCCAGCTGAGCCTCAGCATCATGCTCTAGCAGTGTCCCTACTGTTGTCTACTTAAATAAATACTGTGTATCACAAAGGAAACCATCTCTGTAGAATTGAGGCTTAGAGATGGAAGCCATTTGTCACTCCTTCATGGACAAATGCAGGGTACGTGTTCCCCATGTGAACAGCAATGCACACACTGAGGCACAGGGAGGTTCAAGAAACCCTAGAGAAAACAGCTGAACTCCTTTTCCAATACATGTCTGTGCCGGGCTTGTGTCACAGACTCTCTCCTTTGCCTTTACAGCTTGCACATCTTTTCAGACACAGGTGGAAATCACCAATCTTGGGGTCCCCTAACCCATCATGTACTGCACAAGTGGATCTTTTTCATCACTGGACTGCAGGTGTGGATGAAAGGTAGTCATTTACTGCATACAGGTGCAGAGCTCTTCACTGTGCATTAAGGAGACCATTAAATGCGGGGTAGAAAAAAAAAGGCTAATAACAATTTCATTCTAAACTACTCTTCTAGGAGCAGAAACTTGACTGCATGAAGGAGCCTGCAGCAGGCTGCTCCCCTTGAGCTGTGGCCATGGTACGCTTCGCCCCTGATCCCCAAAGGGAAAGACAAAAAGAAGAGCATGGGGTTGGTACAGAACTACTGGGAGTAGTCTTTGAGAGACATAGGAAGTGAAAGCCAGAGGAGTCTTTGGGTAGCAGGCAAAAACCAAAGTGTGTTTAAGAAGAAGAAGGTGAATTTTTTAGAGAGTTTGGCATGATATCAACATTTGCACTCTAGAAAATTTTGTTCAAAGTAGTAGTGGTCTCAGAGCAGACCTTTGGGCTGTTGGTTATTTTTTACAGCTCTTGAAACTATGCTTATGTGATAAAGAGCACTGTGTTGCTTGCACAGTTAATTGTAAGAAGTTTTAAGCATTTATTTCTGATGTCTTCATTTGGGCCCTTTCCAAGTGCATAAGAAAAACTTTGTTGTCCCATAAAAAAAAGAAAAGTAGTTTTTCTTTTCGTAATAATCTTTGAAAATAAAGCTAAAACTTGTGAAAATACTGAAGGGAATAATGAAAATTAGGCCAGTTCAAAGTACTTCATCATGAACAGAACAATGAAATACTTGGCAGACCATGATTGGTGTTGCCTTATTTCTAATTCAAAGTAGACAGCAGGCTGTACACACAATGATGTGCTGAGCACACTTAGAGAACATGGAAATTTGATATCAAGTATTGATTTTGCTGCACTAAAACTCTATGTCCTCGAAAGTACAACTTCAGTTCTGGACTCTAGCCTGTCTTAATAAAGAGCCTTGCAATCCTCATTTAAACAGTAATGCTGAAAAAAAGGAGTAGCAACAGTATTATTTGTCTGTGCATTGCTTACGGCAGGTGACAAAAATACTTGAATACATTAGATGGTGGGTGAATGTCAGATCCAAGTTTTAAGAAAACAAGTATTCATAGAGTGCTCTTTTACCCTCCCAAATACTCCTTCTCTCAGAAGGCTTTGGTCTGAAAAAGAAAGTTACCAGGCAGCTCCAAAAGAATAAGCTGCTTAACTGCTGGAAATAGCAGATGCCTGAGATACCACAGTTGCACCTCTCTGCATATGTGGATTCCCAAAGGCACGGCCTGGGCTGCTCTGCTGTCCCTCTTCTTTCAGAGGGAGAAGTACTGATTTTCATGCTGTATGCACGCTCGAGCCCTCACCCGCAAAGCTCACATTTGCCTCCCATTTAAGCCTCTGATGTCTTTAGAAATCCTTCAGAAAAATGTGCAGGTTCTCAAGGCACGAAGACACACAGAGATGCTGGCATTCCTGCAGTGCTGGACACAGAATTTATTATCGTCACATTGTCCACAATGTTCCATTCATTTTCAGCTCAGCTGCTGCTCCGTCTTTTTGTCTCCACCCTTGTGGTCTATACCTCTATGAGCCTTCAAAATAAGAAATACATTTCAAGGAAAAGTAAAAGATGAAACAATATAAAAAAATGGAAGAGAAGGATAATACCTTTTCTGCTCCCAATTTTCCTGGAATCCCCAGCTGGACTGCAGCCTATGCGAGCAAGGCACTTGTGCAGAGGTCAGACCGTCATCAGCAACATTTTGTGTTTAATTTACCTATGGTTAGACTGGAAAGACTGGAAAGCTTTATTCAGAAGTGTAGGGCAGAAAATCAAACAGCACAACACAAGTGTGTCTCATCGATGCTCTGCTGATACTGTGGTGACAAGGAGCATTGGTTATATTTACTTTGACTGACTGGGAAATTGCATCTTCTCTTTACAGATAGAAGTCCTTGGCTTCCTTACCTCCTTGTTGAAGAATTCACCAACAGGGGAAAATGCCTCTGGCCTGAGCATAAGTATCAGCTCGACTTCATTTTGTATTTAAGATCACCTTCTTTTCTGCAGGGTCGATGCTGATTCCTGAATAGCTGGCTTCAGTGTGAAAGAACACTTGTGTTTCAAGATATCCTACGGACACCTAATGGGATAGGCTAGAAAAGCACACAGAAACAAGGAAGCGAGAGTTATACCCTCCTAAAACATTTGCCCTTATTGTTACTGAGATAGCTGCCACACCCCTGGCCCACAGCTGGTCCAAGCCTATTGGCTGCTGTACTCCATGATGCGCTGGTTTAGGACTGCAGTGTAGTAGAGTGCAAGAGAACAAACATGACACGGAATATTTGCAAATTAGTGAAATATCGCTTCTGTCCGTTTTCTTTTCCAGTTGGGGATACCAAATGTAATGTGTCACACCTGTCACTGCCACAGAGGGGTGTGATTTGTCTTGCCCATGAAAAGTAAAGTTGCTGACACTCACAAGAAGAACAAACCCAGAAACTTCCTTGCTAAAGAAGGATAAACTGAAGAAGTGGTAAGAAGAAATTGTCCTAGAGTAGAGGACTCCTCACTTCAGGCTGCAGAGCTGCTGGAAAGCTGAAGACTTGAATATTCATTCAGAAGAGGCTGAATGCATTTCACCCACCAGAACAGAAAGCAAGTGTGCTAGCAGAACCTCTATCTGCCAGAGGCCCTGCAGCAAGTCAAGGAGCTCCACTACATCTAGACTTTGGAAGCAATACCTATCATGTTCTGAAAAACCAAATGTCTCCTCTTTATTCACTTGGCTTGTACAGTATTGTCTTGTGCCTTACAACAGTGAAAGGCAAAAGGCACAAAGGGGCTGAACTTTTCTGTGATCCCCTGAGAACAGTGTCATGCACAGCTGAGCCCACTGCTGGTTATGTTTTCGTGGACAACTTGTCACTACCTGCCTTCAGTGCTAGGGTCCGGTCCATGCTTAGCTGTGCTTCCAGGGGATCTGATGGCTCATCTCATCGTTACCTTGCTAAACATCCTTTTAGAGAAAGTGAGCGCGGGCAAACGGTTCTGAATTGGCAACCGTGAATGAGCTGGCTACAGTAGTGAGCTGGCAAGGTCAGGGCCTCCATTTGCTGGATGTTAGCTGCCTCTAGCAGATAGTTAGTGGGAGACAGTCCTGTCTTGATAAGACTGTTCTTCTAATAAAGAATATGGCGAGAAAGTTTTAAAACACTTTTTTAATGGAAAAGGATCTGAACATGCTGAATTCCATCCCACAGACTTCAGAGAAAGTGGAGGAGTACCAGCAGGTGAATAGATGTCTTCTGAGGAGTAATGTAGCAGACATTCTTTCACATCTATATTTCTGCATAAGAGATTTTTCTTTCCCTCTGTTTTGCAACAGCCCTTGAAAATAGTGAAGAGGCCAGATCCTTTGACTTTTGGTGTCACTGAGAGGAGCCCCACAACTGTATTGATGGACCTCTTTGTGCTGCTAGGCGTTATGCTGCACAGCTGGTGCTCAGCTCAGTAAGGGAAATATCTAGGAAGCTTTAAATTCTTTTTCATCTGGAAATACTGATTTACCAAACATTAAACAGTATGTGGAATTAATTATCCTTTTGGACAATATGTTTGTTGCTTACATTTCAAACATCTTATGTGATTTTTTTTTAAATGGAAAAAGGTTGATCTGGGAGTAAAAGCTTATTTGAATTTTATGTGATCGCACTGCTTTTAAAGATTAAAAATTCTTGTGAAGCTGAGCATGCTATATACTCCATATACTTCCATTAGGTGATCAGATGGATGTCATTCCTGGAAGGAATTTCCCCATCATTTGCTATCAGAGTAATTAGATAACACATAGAATATTACAGAAGAGCTACTTAGGAACCTTGCTGCTGAGATGAATGCCGATATTAAAGATGAGACTAATTTTCCCTTTTCAGCCATGGCTTCCTTAGTTTTTGTCATTTAAAAGTGTGAGATCACCTACCTTGCATTTCCTTCCATAGCAGTCAAGCCAATCACACATACAGAACTGCAGCACTTGGCACTATATAAGTCTAAAAATACATCTGTCATTTCTGTATTTCTTCACAATTTCCCCTGGATCCTGACACTCCAGCCTGGAGTTCCATTACGAAAAAAGTTTAATTTAATATTGTCTAGAAAAATAAGTAGCTAAAAACCCCAAATAATTAACTGTAAAAATTCACACTTACACATGTGCTTGAGGCTTAAAAAATTATCTATAAAACTCAAGTAACAAAATGTGTACTGTACTTTCCACTTTCTCCACTTGACAGGGGCAAAATTTTTATTTTATTTTATTCTCGGTATTAATTCCAGTACTTATGAATTCTCAGGATTTTTGCAGTTGAATTGCACCTTGCTCTTACTTTTTCCCTTTCTTCCTGCTGTAAACTTTGGTATTAGTATTTTGCTCTTCTTTTTATTAGGTTTACATAGTGCAATTGCAAGTGAAATACATAATAGGTAGGAAATGAGAGTCTGAATATTTCTACTGTGTTGCTTTACAACCCATTGTATTAGGTGATGTAGACAAAGGGCTGTCTTAGGACAGGGATCTGGAGGGCTGAGTATTACTCCCAGCTCTGCTGCTGGGTGGTGTCAGCAATTTCTCTGTGTTAGTTCAATCATCAATAAATACATACTATAATACCTCTGATCACTGTCTTGCACTTGCTATTGATGAAAAAGGCTATATAACACTATCGTGTACTCAAGGTGGAAAGAAGGTGAGCATGAAACAGAAAGAAGTTACACTAGATTAGAGACGAGATGAAGGAGATTAATCCCACTCTGCCTCAGATTCAGTATGTTTCAAGGGAATATAAGATCTGACATGATGCAGCCTGTGTATCTAAAAATAAAAATAAAATCTTTCCACAGCTGTATTCTTCTTTGGATTACATATACTAATAGAGTGGCTAAAAAAAATCCTTTGCCACTGCTTGCAACAGCAGTTTGCTTTGTTCTTGTACTTGACCTGGTTTAGATAGTAAAGGCAGAGCACATGTGTTTTCACTCTCTGCTTGCCTTGCCTTGATTTGCACTCATGTATTTTTTCCTCCCAAGACGGTACCACCGAGGGGAAAAAAGAAGAGTCTGTGAGTGCAGTTACTCACGGTGCATAACTCTTCTGAGCCATGGCCTCAGAAAAGACAGGCACTCTGGCACCAATAGGCTGAAGACAGTTGGATTTCGATTGAAATGGTCTTCTAGTCCTCAACGTCTTTCAAGGAAGCTGTACACGTGAAACACCACATGCACTATTCCTTTCACGAGTGCAAAATCCATTAGATTGTCATAATAATATATTTTTTTAAAATGCCTTAAGGAAAATGATGTAGTAATCATCAAGTGGAATAGTTGTCTTTCTTTTCCCATGCTTGGCCATAAAACCAGCAGTTTCATCTTTGAGTCAATTAATAACAGTGAAAATGAAAGACCTGGGAAGGTAAGAAATGCTCTTGTGTAGTTCATAAAATATCCTCTCATTCATTCATGCCAATTGAATTTGCAGATAGGAGACCTGAAGTGTAGAAAAGTTCCTTTTGACTCACAGCACGGAGTTTGCTCACAATTAGCTGAAGGAAATGGTTTTGCACTCTGTTGCATCAGCTGTCCTCAACGCACTCCTCACAGGGAATAGACAACTAAGGGGGGGGTTCAGTGGTGGGAGAGGAAAGACAGCGGTACCCTGCTTTGCGCCTTGGCTCAAGTGCTGTTCATGGAAATAGGGAACAAATCGGCTGTTGTGCGCTTCTAGTATCAGGAATAACATACAAAGTACATCAATTGTGTCCCCTTCTTCCCCAGCCGAAAGCAATCCAGAGCGGTTTTGCCCATGTCTGTGGCCATCTCCAATGCTAGGAGGTGTTCTTCCCCATAGACTGCACTGCCTTTCATGTGTTGCACTTGGATAGCCCAACCTTTGCTGGCAGGGACCTTTAGCAGCAGCGAAAGGTCAGCCATGACCTGCTGCATGGCAAGGAAAAACTAGCTAGGCAGCAAAGAAAAGTGAGATTCCTTTCTGTTATTTCTGGTGCTCTTATCCCTGACTGTATCAGCAGCAAGCTCCGAGCTCCAATTCCAGTTACTAGAAAGCAGGAAATTGTAGCTTTGGGTATCACAACAAAGTGGCCAGCTCCCCTGTGCCCATGCTTTACACATTTCCTCTGCATCAGTTACCCAACAAAGGCTCCTTCACAGTCCGTCACTACAGGGATCAGGGGGTCTTTAACTCACCAAAGAACCAGACAAGCAAGCTTGCAGTTTCTGTGACAGCTTCCTGCTTTCCTTCATCTCCACATCCCTCATCTATTCCCTGTTCATACGCATCTGGTGCTTGTCTGCCTGCAGAGTAGGTGGTAGATGTGGCCTTGGCTGCCTGGCCCACACAGGATCTAGTTTCCCCCACCCCTTGTAAACATGTGATTTCTTGCTGGTGGTTTCGAGAAGTATCTGTATTATGCTTTATTCCACACAGCAATCTTCATGCACACGCCTCCATGTACAGGTGTGTTCTTTCATAAATGCATCTATTTGGAGGGCAAAGATATTGCCCTCCTTCAATGCCTATATGGCTGAATTTTCTGCATATAGATAAATGCTCTTCCAAGAGACACAGCTGAGTTGTTAGCTTGCATGCAGTTGATGATATGCTCTTTCTGATGGTTTGAGGTGTTCCTGCAACCTTATATTCTTTTATTTTCTGTGTGTAAAGTCCGAAGGCAGAATCAGTTACATGGCAAAATTATGAAGGAAAGGGAAAGAAGTTATTCATTTGACACCTTCTCTCCTTTCTGTTGGTTGTAGCAGACAAGGCCACATAACTTTTTCTGGAGAATCATTGCCCTTTATTTTTATTAAGGCATTAAACGAATAATAAGGTTGCCTACTGAAAATGCAGAAAGCTGAATAAAGGATTTATGAACTGTTTGGCATAAGAAATTGTGTTGCCCAGAATGAATCAGTCTTTCCAAATAGCCACCAAGGAATTATCTCCTTCCCAAACATAAATCTTGCAAACCCCCATACCACTCCAGGGGCTTAATTGGCATCTGCTGAAAGGCAGAGTAAGAGTAGGAGGCCCTAGCTTCTCTGCCCGAGGTGATGGAGGATGGCAGGCAGAGCCAGCTCTGGCCTTGGTCTCCTGACCAAGTACCCTCTCCATGTTAGATCAAGACTGCTCCCGAGCTGCTGAGTCTGGCACAGAGACAGGACTTGCTGCCTCAGCTAAACTGTTGTGGAGTTACTCTTTTTTTTTTTTTTTGGCAGGAGCCACACTACACCTGCCCCACAGCTGAGCACTGCCTGCAGCCAGCCACTGGTTCTCATGTCTTGTTTTTTTCTCCTGTGTCATCCAAATATCACATTAAACATCACAACTGTCCCTATTCACCAAGGTACAACTCAGTTTTCATTCATGACCCGCTTCTTTGAACAGGCGCCTATAAAGAAACTGGCATAAAAAGATCTTCCAACTCTCTGTAACCTACAGTGTCTCATATTTTATGAGCTACAACACGAGATATTCATATGACGCAGACCATTTCATCTTGGCGCCAAAAACATTCATAGTAGTTTTCGCTTTGCTTCTGGCAGATGACCTGCTGTAGCCACATGATTGAAGCGCTATGCCTGTAAACAGCATAAATATTTTTTTACCTGACAATAGATTGTGCTCTTTCTATAATTATCTGTCTCCACAGTTCCTGCATATACTTTTTGTTACTTAGAGTGACCATAACATATTATCCTTGGTTTTGGGCTTTATAACATACCAAGCAGCAATGGTAATAAATAAACACCTGAAAGCAAAGCTGTAGCATAGATAAACTCTCTGTTATTGGTGATCTGCAACAACGAGTCAGACTAGATCCTCAGATATTGAGTGCTCAGGTAATGACAGGCACTTAGATAGACAGAGAAATAGAAAAAGTTATGGAAATAATAAAGAATGATTCAGATGTCTTCCCTAGCTTGCACCAAACAAAGTTCCTGCTGCGTCACAAAAGATTTGTCATTTCAACTCTTTGTAAGGTACAGAGAAGAGTTCTTTTTTTTTTTAGGACTTCTGGAAGTCACAATTTTAACTAAAATCCAAGAGAGCGATATTTCCCAGTCATGTTTAGAGGAAGACTAATCATAAAATACTTAAAATTTACCAATCAAATAAGACACAATGAATAACATTTTGAATAGTATAGTGACTTTCAAGCAAATACTGTGGTTGTAACTTTTTTTGGCATGACTTCCTCCCATTCTTGATGTTACTTATACCCAAATGAAAGTCTTGAACTTGACATCTAGCTTCAGTCCTCTTCCAGTCACATTGGTTGCACATAGCTTCTTAATTTCCATTCTAAATCGATTTTATACTTGAATGTCAACCTGGAGGGTCTGTTCCTCAAGAGCTTTAGAGAGTGAAGAAGAGTCTTTAGAGACTAAGTGAGCACCATCTCAGCCCTATTCCCCAGTGCATTTGAGCTCTTCAAATATATGCCTCAAAAATATCCTTGAGTTTTCACAGCTTGCAGTATTGAAGCCCTCCAGCTAATACTTGTATTCCTTTGCAAGCATAGCAGAACTGCATGTCTGTAGCTTCTTGAGGGATGCATCTATCAGCCCTACATCAGCCAATAACTTCAATGCCACTGCTGACTCAATCCTTTCTTATCCTTTACCCCATGATGTGAGACCATGCTCTGTGGAGAGTGCAGCTGGGGAGGCCTTGGTGGCGACTCACTCAGTGGTCTCAAGTCTGCAAGAGCTGCACAGGAGGTCCTATGACCTACTGCTACACATGCATCTCCAGTACTTAAATTAGGAGGAGAGTTTTGCTAAGATGATGCTTTTGGTAAGTGAGGCACTGTGGAGTTTTGAGGGGAATGGCATACAACGTGACTCAGGAGCTTTGTGTTCTTTCTTCTTCCTTCTGTTCTTTAGCTTTTTTGCTTGCAGTTTATACTAGGCTGTTAGCCTTAGGGGCTTCAGCGATGCTAGGGATCTCATGTTTCTTCTCTCAGACTGCTTTTCCTTTAATTTGTGGAAATATGTTGCCAATTGTTTCTTATTTTTTCTCCCCCCATGTATAATAACATAAATTCTAGTAAAGAGGGCATTTTGTGATACTACTAATCTATCTAATTGTCTTTTTAGCAAATAATAGAAATATGACTGACTTCTAAGAAAGTCCTGAGGTTAACAATGTTTAGATAAAGACATTTCTATAAAATGGAGGAAAAAACCCTGCTTTTTTCATCGAAAATCTTAACATTTCTGATTGCTGGTGTTAGAACTTGATGAAAAACAATCCAAAATGCTGAAATGAATTCTAGACCATTTAATGCGTTAGGCTGGAGAAAATAAAAATATCCTATAATTTTGAAGTTATTTACCGTTGTATTATAATGGGATAAATAAATTAAAAAAAATGACAGGACAAACAGTCAGAATGACATAATAATCACTCTATCCTTATCAAAAGTTTGAATTCAGATGAAGAGGGATTTTTTTTGGAGGGTGGGACCATTCTGCTAACAAATGATCAGTTAACCTTTAACAGCCACCAGCACTGGGTAATGAAAAGAGTGTCATAGCTTAGAAATGGTACTCCTTCTTACTGAGTTCAAAATATTTCCGTTGTTCCTAATAGTCCTAATTTTCAGGAGAAGAGAGCGCTGTGCCTTAATGTAAGGTCTAGCCTGCAAAGGCCAAATCCTGTTTTTCTGTAAACCATTAGTGTCTCTGCTGAAGTCAGTTTGATTATTAAATTTATGCCACCACAATTAAGTACACATGTAGTCCTGTGGTCATAATTGGTAATCACTGAGGAGTATCTGTGAAGAAAGCACAAAATAGCATTTCAGTGCAAGACACAGAGGTACTAAAATAAAGTAACAGTGAAGTGAAATGACCTTTCAATCTCTTTATAAGAGACTTTGTCATCTCTGCTTTGAGACAGGTGGAACAACAGAAGAAGTTAATCTATATCCGAGGGAGTCTTTGCTTCACCGTAACCCAAAAATATACATGGTCTCCTCAGCTGTCATGGTCGTGTTTGTTTTCCCTCTACAGGTCTGAGCACTTATGTCTTTTGCATGCTCAGGGTGGACTCTCATCAGCCCTTCCCTAGAGAAGGATTCATTTGTAATATACTACAAGCAGTCCTTGACCAAAGATACAAAATGGATAAGGATTAGAATGATAAAAAAGAAGTTTCTTCTTTTTGTTGTAGTGCAAATAAAGCTCATTGCTGGTTTACTTTTGGCTGCTTGCCTTAACACAATAAAATCCCAACATAATCTCCCATCCTGTGTTTCAACACCAATGACCAGATCACATAAAAAAAAAAAATCACTAAAAGTCCTACTCAAATCTTGTCCTCATCAAGCTAAGGTATCTATCTCCTACATTTTAGCAATGTTTCGGGGATGTATTCAAGGGACGGAGATTTTGAGCCTTAGGAGCTTCTGACCAGATAGATCTCATACAGAAGATCCAATCCTGTAACGATGAGTGAGAGATGGACTGCAGTGCTTCGGTAATTTTTTCCCCTTGGGTGGATGGAGGGAAAACCTGAACTCTACAGGGGTTCAAACACACTCAGAAACTTCATTAAGGCAATACCTAAGTGCATGCCAGCTGTTCCTTTCTTACAATGTCCCTGTGTGTGCTCTTAAGCCACATGGTGTGTTCTAGTTTGCTGGCACAGCAAGAGGAAGGTTCTGGCATAGATGCTCAGCAGGAATGCTTGGGCTTCCTGCTCAGTTGCAGGACAAGGGGTGCTAAATGTTAGTATCTGCCTTGGTCTGGGTCCCCAGCTCCTGTAACACCACTGAAGGCAAGGGAGCCAGACTCCAGGAACGCATACGCTGGCAGAGATCCACTGAAGCAAGTGAAGCCACCACAAATGGTGGTATCAGCCTATAATTAGACTCAAATTTTCTCCAGAAGAGAAATGACCATGTTTTCCACTCCTCACAGCTAGCCAATCTTTGCTTATGGATTTTAGTTTCTCCTTGGAGACTGCAGTTCAGCCCTGTATATATCTCAGAGCAATCATGTGCACCAGAAATTGTGCTTAATCTAATAAAGGGCCCTAAGGCAGGACGGAGAGAAAAGGATCGCACTTCTTAAGGAGAAAATTAAAGCTTTAATACCAAATATACTGGGTTGAAGAGGGATGGAGGAAAGGAGGGTTCTGGTAGGATCTTTAGTTTAGAGAATTATTTTAAATTATCTACAGTCAGTGTTTTCCCAGTTGTGTGAGGTGTCTCAGTACTGGTATTGCTGCCATTCTATATCCCATATTTAGCACACAGTATATGTATGTGGCATACTATGGAAAATGGTTTTTATCAAAGAGAGGGACACTAATACAGGAGTGCTAACTAACTGCCTCCTCATGGTTCAGCATGCAAATCCTCTTGTTTCTTTTGCTGCCAACACTGAAGAAAGTGATAATGATAAAGTGGCTATGAAAATTTGCAAACACCGGGTCTACAGCTTTGTTTGGTCTAGTCTCAGAAGGGTCAAACATTTCCAATGACTTCATTGGCTGAAGATGGTATCTAACACAGTTTTTTAACTGAGGCTCAGTCTAAATTTTCTTGTGCTCAGATTCACTAGATGTGCTTAGCAATATCAGCAGATTGAAGGAATGGAATTCTTGTCCATAAATAGCTTTTACTTGCTTTGCATAGTAAATAGTTAAAAAGACATGTTTCTGAAGAGGAAAATCTTCCATTTAATAATTGATTTTTTTTACATCAAAAATAGTGGCTAAGACAGTGAGTCATCAGTAACAGCACCAGTGGCTTGTGTGTCAAAGACTTGCCACAGAGAAAACATCAGGAGTTAACCTAGTAATAAAAATTTCGCAGCCCAAGCAGCTTAAATTATTCACTGGGACAAAAAAAGTAACCATAAATTATAATGTTACGAATGATTGAGGGTTTCTAATAGACACAATATATAAAAAAAACCCACTTTGTGAAGCTGAGCCATTGTCAGACTAATTAAATATCTTTGAAAAGGTTCTAATATCCAACTCTGAATTCCCTCATCTCTGCAGGTGTCTTTGCAAGTTAACGTCTGCTGCCAAAACTGGTCAGGCTTGAGCTGATGTTCATATCTGTTGCTTTTTACTCAAACCAAGCCCAGGGAAGCCCTGTTGGGCAGAAGCTGCTTTCCCTGGGCAGGAGCCAGAGACAGGAGCATTGGGTGCTGGAGTCAGCTTGACACACTCCCTCCACAAGTGACCCTCTGTGGTGCGGAGGTCTGTCTTAAACTGGGGTGAACCTCTGTGCAGAAGGCTTCTTATTCTGCTGACTAAAGTAGGAAGAGGACTCATATCAAGAAAGGAAGGAATTTGCCTAACATGTGTCTCAAGACAGTGTGATGAGCTCTAGCCTTCTGCCAGTCTAGGTTGTACTCCTCACATGGAGCTGGAAGTCAGTGTTGGGGGAGAAGGAAAGATTTAGAGCAGGAATAACCCTCACATGGTTGCCTGAGAGCAGAACTCCTACTGTCAGGTCACCCAGGAAAAAGAAAACTTAAGAAAATAGGGACTGACAGGAAACAGAAAATGTGCTATAGATTAGGATGAAAAAGAAATAATGAAAAAGGCACAGGATAGGTGTAACAGCTTCCGGCCTTCAAGACCAAGAAAGCTTAGGAATATTTTAGGAAAAAAGAGAAACAGGCACTTTCTGCTTAGAAATCTTCTTTGAGCTGGTCCTAAATGATATGTTTTTTAGCATTTTCTTTGTTGAATAATATCTATTCTTCTGATCCTTGATGTATTATAAAGCTTTACTGCTTGCATTCATGTGGTTTTTGAATGATCTCCCATTCTATCCGAAATAAAGAAGATCTGTTGCTAACTTCCATGGCTGTGGCAAATGATTGTGACGTCAAAACCCTCATAAAATCTTGGGAAAGTAATTTAAAGACCTAGGAGTTTATTTTATCGTTAAGATTTTGGTTCCTGAGTGAGAACTTGGTCTGATAATACAGAGGCAGGTTTTCCAAGGAGAATTGGTGCTAGCAGAAGCCTTCAGCTGAGGACTTAAGTAGTACCTGCAGCCATGAATATTTAACTTTTAAGCATTTACCCCTTAACAGCATTTAAACTCTGAAGTCATGAGTCTGTGTTCACTGTGTAGTCTGTGGGGAGAGCTACGTCATGTCAGTTCCTGGAGATGGGGCATGCCGTGGAGAGCTTGCAGCAGTACGCACATCCGAGCTGCATTCTGTATGCAGTCCAACTGTGGTAGCGGGGTACTGCGCTTGAGCTAATAAACCTTGTGTCTTCAGTAGAGCTGAATAGCAGAGGTGCAGTGCTGTGCTAGGACGTTTAGCATGGGCCTGTCCCCCACGTCAGGTTGAGCCATGAGCCGGCGGGAACCAATGTGTCCCAGGAGCACAGGGAGGGTCCCAGCCACTTCAAAGGTGACACCTTACATG
>JANHGO010000027.1:23860217-23897465 GCA_024606505.1 Aquila spilogaster
GGGGGGTGAGGGGAGGGGAGGAAGAAGAGAAACAGACACTTTCCACATAGGAATCTTATGTCTGAGCTATTCATTCTAAGTGGAAAATACTGGCATATCTGTGGGAAGCAGACTTTGGAAACACTGAGGAGAAATGGTGTTCTAATGGACATGTAGGTAAATACTGACTTTCCACATTGAACCAAGCAGACCAAAAAACTTTGAAGTACAGCAAACTAAAAGGACACTAAAAAAAAAAAAGTTACTCTAAGGACTACAGTCTTTTACTTCGTAATCGAAGAAAAGTGCAAAAGTCAAGATAAACAGAAATAAAAGTGGCTATGCCAAGTCCTCTGCTCCCTTCCATCCTATTTTGGCTTCAGCCATTCAGTGGCTTTACCAGTGGTGCTGAACTGTGCGTAGTCCTCTTCTGGCCCCCTCAGCCTGATGCTGAGATGTGTGAGGAGAATTTTTGTCAAGATCATTACAGCCTAGACCAATCACATGCACAAAGTGGAAGCTGCTTTTCAATGAGAAATGCTAGCGAGTCTTAAGTGTTGGGACTTTTGACCACAGGTCCCTTTGCAGAGTCTCTTTGGAGAAGCACAAAGGCCTTTGTAGTTTTAGAGGCAGGTGAACGTGCTCGTAGGTAGGTCCCTATGCTCCCAGCCAACTGGAGCTAACATACAAGATAAACTACTCTTGTCTTAAAAAGAACAATACCATAAATAAATAATCAAACAAAACCTGAGATGGGTTCTAAATCTGTCCACGCAGTGGTTTTTTTTTTGGCATCTAAGCACTTTTATGCCACGTTGGGAAAGTTTGCTCTTTGAAAACTGCTTCAATTTAAATTTTAGTACCTAATAAACGGCCTGACCCACAGCTCTGTTCTTTAATGAAGCAGATGGAAACTGTTTCGAGTGTCAGCACTCGGAGATTTGTGGCTGTGATATCAGGAATAGTGTGTCCTTCTTACTTGAAAATGCAGTTTCTGTAGAGGGGAGTAGAGCAAGCAGCTGATCTCTGTAGCTCAGGGGACATTGACCTGAACTATTGCCAGGAGCAAGTGTAGCAGTGTCCCACGTGTGCATGTATGAGTGTGTGTGAGGCACCTGAGGTACCTGGGTGATCTCAGGAAGCAATGAGAAGAGATGTTAGGAACATGGTGATTTCAGATGGAGTAGGGTTAATAACATAGGCAGATGATCCATTTCCCTAGTGGTGGGGAAGCAGGCTCTTTAGAGAAGTGGGGAGTGTTTTGTATGGCAGATATGTGACAGGGATGCACCATGGGAATGACGGTGGTGCTGCTGAGGGCAGAGATTCTAGCACAAGAGTCTGGTGTTATGCAGATGTGTAAAAGTATGACCTGGAAAACTGTTTGGAATGGCTTTAGGGAAAGCAGGGCAAAAGCAGTAGATTTTCTGGAGCATTAACGTAGAATGTGTGTGGGGTAGTTTTTGAGGGCTGTGAGTATGAATGTGGTATCTGTAGGGCAGCTCCTGCGGGACTCAAGTAGCAACTGAGGCAGGGCAAACATGGCATATAGTTCATGGGGAACCAGCCCTGGTAGAATAGAGAGGTTGAATTTGAGGCTATGTGGGCAGTTAATACAGTAAAAACCACAGGAGGAGGGAGTTATGGCCCTGGGGGCTTTCTTGTGGCAGAAATGCTGGGTTATGGGACTACTTGCAGGATGGTGTGAGGCAGGTCTGGAGGCTGGGATATGTCCCTGCCAGGAGAGTGAGAGCTGATCCTGATCTGGGTAAGAAAACCTTGCTTTTTTCGACTGTATCATTCTTTTATTCAGGAAGAGAAGAGGCAGAAATACTGAAATTCATTCCCATTCATCCCATGTCTCTGTGTTAAAGACCCTGCTCTTCTTGCTCCATAAATCCCACAATGGTCTCTAACTCCTTGCCGACAGCCAAAAAGTTATCTGCTGAATCAAGGCTTCTGCACTGAAACTTCCAGGAAAGTGAGGGAACAGCACGATGTCTCACTCTGAAAAGGCCTGCCAATTCAGAGCAGTCAATTGAAAATGAAGCATCCAGACAGAGCATGGTGTAGTCCAGAATTAGACAGGAGAGACTGAGAAAGTTGTTTCCCCCAAAGACTTTCTTCCCTGGGCTTGCTCTTGTGCTGACTTTATTCCAAGATTTCCTTTGCATGCTAATGTAGACAGTGAAGACAGGCAGACTAAAAAGGCGTCTTTAATATATTACTCCAAGTGCCCCAGAGTCTCGTACAGATGGTATTAGTCTCATTGCTTGCTGTGCCAATTGCCTCATTGTGGGCACTGAGTTCTGGAGCCACTGTTGGAGATTTTCATTTCTTTATATCATGCAAAGTGCAGGTCAGCTCTGCTGGACCAAGACAGTAATATGCTGTGAGCTAATGCTGGCATCAGCTGCGTTTTCTGCTCTTCCGTAAGAGGGGCAGGCTATGGCGTGCTGTGGATCAAGGCAGAAGTGGGGATGGGGGCTTTAGGAGGTATTTCAGAGTGTGCTGGCATGCAGAGTATTGGAAAAAAAGTGGCTGGGATGGTAGGAGTGGAGATCAGCCCCTCACTGCTGGGAATAGCAGGAGAAAGCCCACTTCAATGTTTAAACTAGCCAACCCCTTTCCCCCCTGCCCCTCCTTTCACTGTAAGCTCATTCCTTTTATGCAGCCTTTCTGTCACAGCCTTCCCATTCAGGTGAAAAATAAGAAAGAAGATTTTTCTTTTAAAATTCAGCAGAAGTGTCAAGGCTTAGCTCTTGGCAGAATAAAAAGTGCCAGACAGTGGCACAGAAAACATCTTAGAGAAATCACATTGTTTCTTGAAGGGTAGAAGTGCTGCAGACAGATCTGTATGGAAAGAGCTGAAGTGCATGCTCGGGAAAGGCACTGTGAGAGCAGAAGCACAGCAGTGCATGCACATCCCTTCCTTCTGCTGGGAGCAGCTCTGTGGCACTCCCTCTGCCGCAGCCTTCCGTAGCTCACAAAGAGGAGGACTGAGCTTCCAGTCTGTTCTGACCATGCAGCTTCTTCTGCCACTCAGTCTGGGCTTCCAGGGACTGTAATGACAAGTATTATGAACTTTCAGATAGCAACTGTTGTCATGACTCTGTATTAATGCCTTCTCTATTGCCCATCGGACACTGTACTGAACCTGCTTCGGTGCTGATTGCCTATTACCAGCTATATCTCTTCTGCAGAGGGTGAAAGGAAAGCACTTCTCCGGTACTTTTCATTCCCTCTCTTCAATTCCACTTGATCTGCACTCAAAAATCCTCACTGTTTTGTTGAATCAAACTCCATGGCATAGTGCAGGGGCCTCGGGCCTGCTGCTGAGTGATGTTAACCCTTTCCATGCAGGTCAGAGGCACGGGCACCTGCGAAGCCACACTGATCACCTCTCAGAGGGACAGTTCTCAAAACAGACCAGCTACCAGAGCTCCAGCAATGTGTAGGATCAAATAGGAGTCACAGCGTGACAGGACATTGCCCTTGCACTGTGAGCTGTGTGGGATGCAAAACACGTTGAGAGTATTTCAGGTTGGATACAGGAAAAACTTTCCTAAAAGAGTGGTCAGGAACTGAAACAGGCTGCCTAGGGAGGTGATGGAATCACTGTCCCTGGAGGTTTTCATGATATGTGTGGATTTGGCACTGAGGTACATGGTTAGTGGGCATGGTGGGGATGGGTTGATGATTGGGCTAAGTGACCTTAGTGGTCTTTCCAATCTTATTGATTCTATGATACTAAGCTTTCCTGGGCTTCCCATCTGGGTTATTACTTGTGCTGTTAGAATGGTGGTGTAGAAGATCAGCTAGTGAGTGGAGCTGACTCTCATTTCTCTCTTCTATATGTTGAGGATGTGGGTGATTACACAATGACTGCTTAGATTTATTGCTGAATGATTTAATGTTTTAAATGAACCTTCAGCATCTGAGGTGGTGCTTGCAATGAAACTCCTGGCCCTTGAGCAGTTCTGCAGAATACTTCCCACTTTGTTATTCTGTCTGTGAGAGAACCTTGGCACAAGCTGGCAGAGATCACACTGAGGAAGTAGGGAGCAGGTTCAGGTTGCAGCTACGGATCACTGAGTTTATTCAATAAATCTAGACCTACGTGAGGTTAATGAAGAGCAAAAACCACTCCATTTCTTCAGCAGACTGAAACCAGATTCCAGGTTCCTTAGTTCAGAGCTTTTAAAGTGGAGCGAAACAAATGTGGTGTAAATGTGAACAGAATCTAGCCCCTTGCGCCCAGCAGAGCCCTCACATTCCCAGGGTTTCAGCCCAGGGAGAGAGAACAGAACGATGTTTCTTGGCTGAAATGGCCTGTTTTTTTGTTGTTTTTTTTTTTGGAAACCCAAACCAAATCCAGTTAGAATGTTTAACAGTGCTTTCTCAAGAGAAAAATCTCTGTGTGGCTGTATTAGGTGCACTCAGCCCATCTGCTGGCAAGACCTGGTCTGGGGGAGCCTGCTCCCCTTTTGCCCACTTGTTGGCTGTTGGGAAAGTTTCTGCCAAATGGTTTGGTAATAAACATTCCCCAGATGAGTGATCCCAGTCACGCAGGTTTGAGTTCATTACTTTAATGTGGTTATTCATCAGTAATGAACCGTGTACTTAAGTTGCCAGAGACAGCACGGCTAATTGAAGATGAGGCAAGAGGTTCTTTCAATATTATTATTTTTCCTCCGTTTGCTTTCAGTACCTCTTTGCTCCTCAATGAGATCTGGTATAAGTTTTAATTACCTCTGAGAACAATAACTTTACAAAGGCCCTACTTCTTTGTGTGAAGCAGTTTGCTTAGAGATGAGCTATGTTACCTGTTCAGGTCTCTGAAGGAAGTGGAGGTTGGCAGGGATGGTACATTCCCGTTACCTACTGAAAACTTGGAGTAGAATATTTTTTAAACTATTTCCATTCTGGCCCATCTGTCTTAACTTGCTGTCTATTGTAAGTATTTCTTTCTCTGTTATCTGAGTGCCATGCACAGAATGATGTAAGTGAAAATATTAATATCCCTGCAAATATTACCCTCACTTTCCCAAGGCTCTCCCTCCACCCTCGCTCTCTTCTAACATTTTGGCTATGGAAATTTCCTCCTCCTTTCATTACCTGCCCTTTCACGTTTCTCTCCTCTGCACAGGTTCTAAGTCTTCAGGCAGAGTATCTGGAGGACAGACTACAGGGAAAAGCTGAGCCCGAGCCTTTCTGCTCAGCCCAATCTCTCCCACAGTATCAGTCTAGATGTCACAGTAGTGGGTGCATTAGGAATATAAGAATGTGTGAACTGAACAAACGGTGCTCAGCTGCTGCTATAATGGCACTGCTATTTATTTCACAGTAATGTGGTAAAATGTTCCCAAACGTACAGGAAACTTTTCCCGAGAAAGCCTGGTGAAATAAATTAATAATGGAGAACTATATTTTCTGGATGCGTTCAAAACTGGTTCCATTGTATGGAGTTCAAAATAGGTTTAAAATTTCTATTTATTTATTTTTAGAATGCCATGAACGCTTTCTTTAGTCTATTATTCTAGAAATTGTTTGTTACGCATTTACCAAAAACTAAGAAATAATCTAGCAAAGATTATGGAGGAAACAAGAACTGATCTGGGTTAAAAAGCAGCCTGGCTTGTCCTCCCACCCCAAGCTTCATAGAGATTGCTTAAGTTCACAAAAGAGTTTTAAAGAATTTTTAAAACGTGGGTTTTTGTTTTTTTTTTCATCACTTCTTGTCCACTGTCAGCCTTTGCCTTGTTGTCTAGAAGCACACTTGCTCTATATCCAACAATTCCCAGCCCCACCCAAATTTGCCTCAAATCTCAAGAAGAATGTTATTCTCAGAAGACCTGTAGTCCATGACTTGGTTTTTCAAGTGCTGTAATTCCGTAGCTTCCCAGAGGTCGTAGGTAGTCCCTTCACATTGAAAATTAATGGAAACAGAGCCTTCGGGTCCCTTAAGTGGATTTGAAACTTGCAACCAAGTGGTATAAAGACGCATCCCAGCTTGAATGTTAGGCTGAAGCTGATTTTGTCTCACTGGTATTGCCCTAACCCCACTGAATGCTGCCATGCTGAATTGGGTTGCATCCACTTTGGTGGGGGAGGAAACAGTAGCAACCAGAGGGCTGTGAACAGCTTTGCTGCATTTATCCCACCAGCAAAGTCCTGCTGATCTCCTTACCTTTATTCCTTCTTTTCCTTCCATATACATTATGCTAAGTAAATGCTGCAGAGAAGTAAAGCTCTTTGCTGGCCTCTTTCAAATGACAGAGAAGTTTCTATGGAGACACAGGAGGAGGCAGCAGATTTCTGTAGCTGGCAGCAGGAGAGGACTGGGCTTGCCAGCCATGCTGAGCTCTCTACCTGTTGGCAAGAAGCAATACTGCACAGCCAAACGTGTGGCTCTAGGCCATGCATTTCCTCATTAGCTCACCCCTCTGTTGAGCCCCCGTATTTTTGGAGTCAAGTGGAACTACTCCAGGGACTGGGTGTTGTTATGAGCACAGAGGGGGCATAAATATGTATTTGGGCATTTAGAAAGCATTTGGAGTGAACATTTTCCTCTTTGTTTCAGTTTGTTGCTTTCATCGTGCTGGAGAAGACAGACAGGTGCTGGCTGCCTGGCTCTGTCCATTTTCCCCGGTACCAACTCACATCTTCATCTTTGCAATCAACAAGGCATGTATAGAACAGGAACAGAATATTTTGATAGCAACTGTGCTTAGTTTCTATCAAAATAAACTTGTTTTATGAAAATGACCCAGCTGTAAAACATATTGGGTCATTGTAGTTTCATGTCATAAGTTCTAGCAGGGAGACCAGCAGTAACATGGCAGGACCTTGCAATGTGATGATGAGTTTTAGAGCAAGGGCAATACTTTATCCAAGCTGGAGATGGTATTCAACTTGTCTTTTATTGAACGTTCAAGCCAGAGTTCTAGGGCCAGACTTAAGGCTGTATGAACCCTTCCATAGTGACAAAGCATCACAAATCATCTGTGATGACAACTGCCATTCAACCCCTCAGCCAAAGAAGGGCTTTTCCCAAAGCCAAAGGGCACCATTATTTCATGCAGAGGGCCTCAGCTAATTGAGGTTCAAAAACATGGCTTTTCATCATCACTATATACTTTCATAGTGACCCACTAAAATTGCTGATAAACCATTTGCTGAGTCTCTGCTCTCATCTTCTCTAGGGCAGCAATGAGTATGACAGATGACCAAAGCAAACTGTGACTGCCCTTGAGCCGTCACTGCTGAGAATCAGAAACAATTTACTTAAAACTACTCTGCCATGGTGGAAAAAAATGTCTTTTAGTTAATTAAGTGTGACATGTGTCTGCTCTCTTCCCAATTATCATGTCATATTGGCTCAAGCTTATAAGCCAAAGGAGTCTATCACTACACAGGGCCTTGTAGGATCAGCAGGCTTGAGAACTGGCCTGTTATTTCCACATCTTATTGCTTGAAGCTACTGGACTTTGGCATGTACTCTGACTTAAGAACACCCCTATAGCTGTCATAATCTCTTTTCTTCCCAGCCTTGTTCTGTGGAGGGCATATATGTCTTTGTTACCTTAAATGACAGGGAGTGTGAGATAAACACAGTTTATTCTGAGCACCAGCAACTCATCAGAGGCAGTTTTGCTTGCTTCCAGGCTTATCCACATGGTGGTAATTGTGGGAGACTGGGAAGTTGTAGAGTGTGAAAGTGGTGGTAGCACTTCACGGGCAGGTAGAGGCACATGATGGGGAGCAGGGAATACATGACAAGGCAAGGTGCTCAGTGGAAACTGAAGGTGGGGGGCAGGAAGTGGAGTTCAGGGCAGAAGAAAGGTTGTATTAGAATGTGACTGAGTCACTACTGGAAGATGATCGGTGCAGGTGGTCAAAGGCTTGACAAGAGCAGGAGCAATTTAACTCTGCCAATCTGCCATAAGGAGTTGGCAATGAACATAATCATCTGTGGAAGACAAAAAGGCCAGTGGCATCCTGGCTTATATCAGGAATGGTGTGGTGAGCAGGACTAGGGAAGTAATTCTTCTCCTGTACTCGGCACTGGTGAGGCCCCACCTTGAGTACTGTGTTCAGTTTTGGGCATCTCAGTACAGAAAGGACACTGAGGTGCTGGAACAGGTCCAAAGAAGGGCAACAAGGTTTGTGAAGGACTTGGAGAATATGCCCTATGAGGAGTGACTGAAGGAAGTGGGGCTGTTTAGTCTGGGGAAGAGGAGGCTGAGGGTAGACCTTATTCCTCTCTTCAAATACCTGAGAGGTGATTGCAGTGAGAGTGGGGTTGGTCTCTTCTCACTGGTGACAGGACAAGGGGAAATGGCCTCAAGTTGTGCCAGGGGAGGTTTAGGTTGGATATAAGGAAAAACTTATTTACAGAAAGAAAGTTAAGCACTGGAATAGGCTCCCCAGGGAGGTGGTTGAGTCTCCATCTCTGAACATTGTTAAAAACTGTCTGGATGTGGTGCTCAGGGACATGATTTAGTGGTGGGTTGTAAGAGTTAGGGTAGTATGGTTTGGTTGCAGTTGGACTTGATGACCTGGAAGGTCTTTTCCAACCTGAGCTTTTCTATGATTCTATGAATTGCGAAAAATGGAGGTTTGGGAGATTTTGTTTGATATCATGATTTAGCCTACACTTTTGATTTGCATTTATATATTTCTTTACTCATGGACTCATGTCATCAGTGTTAAGCTTAGAGTTGTTGAGCTTGTAACTCACTTACTTCGCCCAGCTTTGCAGCACAGAGGGGAGCTGCATGACTGTTTCAGGAAGCCTAAGAAATAGCCTATGAAATTCAGCTGAGACTGCAGATAACCTGATGAAGTATCCCAGAAATTTGGCTGGGAAACACCGTCTAAAATGAATGTCACAGTTTCTATGTAGCCATCTGCCATCCATCGCTGTCTTATGCAGTGAGACTTCCATCTAAAATCAATGGCAGCAGTGATGTTCCTAATGACAAGCAGTGTCTGGCAATTTTTCCCTTGTGGAGTCAAAAGTCTGCTTGGGGATAAGCTCTTGAGTCTGATGTATTTATGAAGAGAAGAGAGGGGAAATACACCAAAATAGTACCCATTCCTGAATGTATACTCATCAGTTACACAGAGTGTATCTCTGAGTATATTTGAACATGGTAACCAAGTGGTTTAAAGGTACAACAGGAATGAAACAAGTAGTCAGGATTTTGGTTCTGTGTTACCACAAAAGATGCCACCTCCAGCAAGTCAGTAATCATATGTCTTACAGCATGGTCAGTTCTTCTGCTTGTGGGTAAGCAAAAAGTAGTATTTAAGTCTGAGTCTGCTTGTCAGGAGTGAAGAAGTGGTGACTTCTTTGCAGGAATGCATTTCACATATATGAGATCTGATGAGGCAGTTAAACATGCTTCACACTAAGGAAACGAGAGAAGACGGTATGTCTTCATTTTCCGGCTTTTTATTTTTTTTAACATATATGTTTTATATATATGTATATATTTGCATAAACTTCACACTGTATAACCAAATAGGTAAATACTACTTCTGCTGTACATGGCTTTCAAACTTTTGATAGTTTCTTGATGGTTCCTTTTAGCCATCAAAATCCAACCAGGCTAAATCAATATTTGCTTTTATATCCTTTGCTGCAAGAAAAGATATTCCAAAACAACATACAAACTATGTCTCTTTATTGATCTATTTGCCTTTGTCTTTTGAGCTGCCAACGTTTTAAAGCATTCTTTTATTTTAAAGGTACTTGTTTCTAAATTCAATAAAACCAGAGTATATTCTCTGTGGGACATCCTATTAAAATCTGTGCACTCAGTACTGCTGGCTTGTGGTTTTTTTAAGAAACTGATTTAATTCTAAGGAGAAGAGGAAAGAAAATAAATTATCTTAATTGCTTAGGACATTAAAAAAAAAGTCAAAAGCGAGCTTTTACTTAAGTTACTAGAACAGAATAAGCTATTCTGTTCACAGAATGATAGAAATAAGAAATGGAAAAGGTCAGTAAGGATATCTTCTCCTTTTACCCTCATGATCGAGTCTTAGCAACTATGAAAAAACATTTCTGGTGCATTTTCAGCAGGCTAACAATATCTGCGTAGCAATGGGTGAAACTCAGCTGTAGGCAGGGTTTCAGCATAAAGCCTATGACCTGGCCTATGACCTCTGCCTACATCATTTAAGCACAGAGGGACGAGATCTTCATTTTGTAAACCTAATGTTATCTACAGTTTTTTATGGCATATCCAGGAGCATTATTTTTAATGATATTGGAAATTCTCCTATTTGGAATTACTTGCTCAGGAATGCACTCTCGAAGGTAAAGTGCAGAGCCTGAAAAATAATCATTTTGTTCTTGCCTTGTTAGTATGTAAGGTAAAGGCCATCATGGGTTATCCTTAGTCAAGCTGTAAATCCATAGTGCACCTTGCATTTGTCTCAGAGATGGGGCTCCATTGCCGAGAGAGGCAAATGCTCCTCAGCATCTGTCAGTGAGCTCAGACTTGAGTGGATTAGACTGTTCACAACTTATTGGATGTAGGTAGATCTGAGTTCTCTCTACATTTATCTACAGCTGAAATTCAGTTCATCCCAGGCACTTTACCCTAAGGATGGGAGAAAACTTTTTTGCCTATCATACAGAATGATAGTTGGTTTTAACAGAAACCACTATATATATTCAGCATGGATCAAATAGCAAAATACTTTCAATTTCCATTTCATAATGAAGTTTGCATTCAAGCAATGCATGATAGGATTAATCAAGTTGTTCAGCTTATATTTCAGGTCTGTGCAAATTCAGTGCGTATTTCCTGAGTGTGAAGAACCACACGTACCTCTCATTCATAAACACTTTCTTCTTCACTCCCAGGAGCTAAAAACCAGCCAATGCCTTTCACCTGGGATTTGATTTGTTTATGTTTAAAAAGCATTAAATTTGCAGGTACTGTACCTTCTTGTAATTCTCACAGTGATGCTCATTCCCTGAAACTGTACAGAGAACGAACTCATTATTCTTTTCAAAGTAGCAATTTTTTTTTCCCTGAATACAAACTAACCTTTTCCGAGGGTCTGCCCATGCTAGACCAGCTTCTATAACTGGCTCTGTGTAGCCCCACCTCCTGAAATACCGCTAGTTAGGCTGGAGGGAGTATTTCCATGCTGACCCAGAGAACCCAAAGCACAAAGTAAAATAACTATTTATAATTCTGACCTCCAGAAGCATTCTATGTCAATGAGTTCCACAGCTGTATTGTATTCTTAAGTAAAAAACATCCATGCATTTGTTTTAATCTTGTCATAAGGCATCTGGAGAGCATCCTTGTATTAATAAGAATATAAGATTTCCTAACGCTCTTAGACAACATAGTCATATCTTCCAAATTTATTTGGTAACACAACATAGTTTTGATTTCTATTGTTTAATTTCAAGTTTGCCTCATAAATTAAAAAACAAGCAAGCAGACTTACAACAGTAGTCTGGCAGAGGGTTAAAAGAAAGAATTTTTTTCCCCTAGGATCTGAGCAGTAATCTGAGAGAGAACTAAATCTGTATCACACATGGAAGTTCATTCAGAAAATGCATGGATTTATGCCCGTACTGTGTATTTTTTGCCACTTTTCAATTAAAACTGTATTTTCTGGTGAAAAAAAAAAAGTGCGAGAATTAATGAAAGCACTGTTTTGCATGCGTTAAGGTCCTGCTCTGACCCTGATGCTCTGAGGATGTAACTATGGAAAAATTGCTATTAATGGAATATGTTTCACAAATAAAGCAGTGGAGGCTTGTGGTGTTTTGTGTACATAATTTGAACTGTGGCATCAGCCACCAGAGTTTCTTCTTCATTAGGAGCACATGAAAAATTAAAACAAACAAATTTTCCTGAATTCTCCCTGAGGTTGAGTTCAAGTTCACCTTGTGAGTACAAGAAAAGTTTAGTCATTTCTGACTTCTCTGTGACTTGCTTGCCAACTCTGGTCCTCCCACCTGTCAAGAGACACCTAAATATAGCCTCTTACTAATGAAGAGGATCTGCTGCAGCAGAAGACCGGGATTGCTCACATCAAGTTTAACCAGCAGCCTGGGGCTACTCATGTTCCAGGCTATGTTTGAAAAACACCATCTCATCTTCCTGAAGGACCTCCTGTCTCCCGGCTGGTTGTTTCACAAGCGAGAAGTCCTTCTCCCTAAACATAGCAACATTATAATTCCCCCAAATCTGAAATATCCTCCAAGTATCCGCTATGTGTCACAAGGACATGGCTGTGCTCTCTCCAGGAAGGCTGTGCTGATCAGCTATAAACAGGCGTTGTCAGAAATATCTGGTGACTATGAAGGTGGCTGTTGGGAAATGATCTCATTTGAATTGGAAGGCTAAGAGGCTGTGGGAACAAGTGGGGTAAGGGCAGCCTGGCAGTAATCTCAAAGCCACCTCTTTCATCCTGGAGAAACCCAGAGCCGCGGTGAAGAACTTGAACTGCATTTACAGTGGTTATTTCAGCTCACATATGCTCTCTCATGTACACACTCTTCCAAACCTGGGTTATCAATGGTCCAAGGATGTCCACGTTGAAGTGGTATAATTCTAAGAAGCTTCTGGACTGATCTTCATTTTCTTTTTTCTTTGCTTTGTTTTGCTTATGACTATATCTGTCTGTAACCTGTTATCAGACAGATTGCTTGGCCACGTACTGCCTGCTGGCTTTTGCAAGTACCTCAGTCACAGCGTGCCTTTACACTCGAGAATGGTGTCTGCTTCCTCAGTAAGATGGCCTTTTGTCATTTGTCAATGATGTTATTCTGCAGTAACTCTCTCAACATGCTTAAAAGCTTGAATATCTAGGGAAAGGAGATCATTTTGAGTGATCTCAGATTGGCAGAGCTCTGTCCATTTAGCCTTCTATTCTGTGATTGATGACAAAGAGCAATGCCCGCACAAGAGTCTGTACAAGAAAGTACAGAGTAATCCTTTTCCTTTAGTATCTGCTCAGCTTCCATCGCTTTTCCTAGCAGTGAGGTAAAGCAAAGAGTGGTAAACTTTATCCTATTCGCAAGATCTTCTGAGTAAGGCCTTTCACAATTTCTCAAACTCTGCAGCACAATGCCACTGTATTCTGCCACTGGAGGCTAACACATGCCTCCTTAGTTCTCTGCCTTTCTAAATAATCTGCATCTCAGTGAGCAGCCCCTCTGGAAGTTAATTAAAAGACAAACTGCAGCACAGATCATTAGTTTGCACATGGGCCAGAAATGAAAGATCACTATGGCCCTGCAAAATTAGGAACAGATGCCCAAACAAATCTCTAAGCAGGCCTAACTAGCAAGCCCTGGCAACAGATCTTGTCTGGTACAGAGCACTGCTTCACTGCAGCTCAGGCAAGAGCAATGGTTCTGGCTCTCTGTTGATTTCTCATTGTGCAATGTTATCAGTTCAAACAAAGCATATTCACTGAAAACAGAGCAGGCAGAAAAATGTCATTCCAGGCCTTTAATGTGCAGAAAAAAATTCACCTGCTTTCTAGATCAAAGAAAAAGGCATGTAACAGGGAGCGGTAATGGGAAAAAGTGACCAACAGCCTCCTGCTCACAGAAGTTTCTATCTGCAGACGAAGTGCAACATAAAAATTCCTGTAGATCCAACTGGCCCAGAGCGGCAACCCTCAGTGCCTTTAAGTGCCCCACTGAGTATCTTCCTGATCTTATCCTGTACTCCCCATGTGTGTGAGAAGGGAGAACTTTACGTAACTATCTATTTCTTGGCTCTCCATCTCAACATTTCTGCAAGCCTCTCCTGGCTCTGAAACCTAGAATAGTTTTCAAAACCCAGAGAGGTTTTCTGAGACTTGCTGCTACCTTTAGCCCTTTCTGCTCTGGTCCACTTCTCTCTCTCTCATTTCTCCTACTTGTCCTCCATTGATTTTGGAATCTCTTTAAGCCAGGAGCTGCATTTTAGGTCAACATGTACAGCAGTTACACATCTTTAATCACTTACAACAGCTCTTCATATTGGAAGAAAGCGATACTGATGGGAGAAAAGCCCCACTGCTAAGGTGAAGCTAGCCATGAAATCTTTCATGCAGTACAGCATTACTGCCTCTTTCTCTCATGCAGCCCCAAGTGCCAGGGACAAGTAGCTGGTTGACAACAGTGCTCAGACAGTCTGTGGTGCCTGGTACTGGCATGGTGGCTAGAGAGAAAATGTGAAACTGTGGGGTCCATATGAAAGCAGCTCAGTCCTGGCTGGGAGGGAGCCAGCTTGGGGACCCTTGTGCTCAGTGCACAAATAGGGAGAGGAAGCTCAAGTCGACCAGAGTCCTGGCCCAGGACTGGTGTTCCTGAGCTCTGCAGAATGATGAGACAGCAACTAAAACAACAAGATCACAGACTGTGGTGAGTGCAGTTTCATTGAAGACACCAACACTAGGAAGAAAAGCAAACTTGCAGTGCTCAAACTCATGTGCATGCCATAATTTTGTCTGGGAAGATGCATGCCCTCATCCCAGCCCTCCTGAACCAGTAAAAATATAATGGTCAGCCCGAGTGAATCTGTGGACAGAAGTCTTTCAATGAATTTTCATCTACTCAGGGGACAACAGGCAAAAGGTGGAAGGTGAGATTGTTATGACAAACTCAACAGAGCACAGAAATCTTTGGAGAGGCAGAGATATTGCCTTGCTATGAATATTGCTCTCTCAGCTAAAAACTCAGACTGAAGAGGGGGAAAAAAGCAAACTTTGAACAGCTTGCAGGAACAAGTCAATAAATGACTGCTTTCTATTTCCTAAGAAAGAAATACCCCAAGGAAACTACCTAGCTCAGTGTCTACTAAATAGCAAACAAGAAGAAAAGGAGGAACTAGAGAAGTATTTTGATAGCTCTTTCTTATGATTGAAAATGATAACATATGTGGAAAGGGATAATAAGATTAGGCTGAGGTGTGATGAGGAAAGAGAACTAAAGCCCTTTCTGCAAGTCATGTCAGAAAAGCAGGTGAAAAAGGAAAACAAATTTGAACTATACTGGCATAAAGCTATTGTAAAACAGACAAGAGTTGGAAGAACAGGATTTTGTCCACGTGCAGTGGCAAGGCCAGGCCATACCTCCAAATGGGAGGAGATCTGCAGGAGTTAATTAAGGCTGCTCAACACTGCTTTTTCTCCCCTTTCCAATCTAAATCTGTCCTGCTATTGACTGCAAATTCAAAGGTTTATGAGACAGCTAGCACACCCTGGAGGAAAGCATGCATACTCCCTAGTACAGAGATGGGACTCAGCCAGAGAATCTCTGGAGCCAGGAGTTAGAAGAGTTTCTACAGTTCAAACATTATAAATTAGTGGTCAACTCTGACTTTGAATCTCTCTGGATTACTACTGCACATGGTGCAGAGATCAGACTGACTCTGCTCCAGAGCAACATTTAGATACATAGGGAGAGGAACATTTTCTTGCAGCAGCTAAATCCCTAGGTATTTGCATAGGGATGTTGCTACAAGGATGAGTCTAGGGGACTCTGGCCTTGGAGAGCTTACTTTTCAGCTCTTAAGATGAGTTATAACCTTGCAAAGTTGGCAGAAAAACCATCAGACTGAAGCGTTACGATTCTTCTACGGTGGTATTTTATGCTGAGCTAAACGATGGCAGTAGACACGAGGCAGAGAGAAACAACCGTGCTGTTTTGCTGTTAGAGCAATAGTAGGTCCACATTTTCTATCATGAAGAAAGGTACAGTTAGAGAAAGTTACAATGAAAGTGAATTTGATGGAGAAGATACTAAGCTTGGCTCATGTGCCACATTCCCAATGAGTATAAATCAGTAAAGCCCTGCTAACTTTTGTTCACTTACAACAGCTGATAAATGAATCAGAAATATTTCCATTTGATTGGGAGAGAAAAAAATACGTATCAGCGATACTCTTTAGCTGAGCTAAAAGAAAAGGGAATGTATTTCCAATGTTGACAGTTTTTTAGATATAGGACGGATTTTTTTTCGGGGTCCTATTCATACAAAATCCACAAAAGCAGCAACTTGCAAGAACAGACCTTAGACTGAGCAAAGCTATGAACAGAGTCATTAAGAACAGGATGTCTTCAAACAAGCAAAGAGTTGAAACTGTGCAACCAGCTTAGAGAAGAAATCCAAAACGATGATGTTTTCACTGCAGTAAACAAAAGGGCTCACTTGACATCTGCCATTATGAAAACATGAAATGCCACAAATCCCAAAAGGCTGAGCACATGTAATTGGACAGATAGCAGATAAAGCAGCTTGGACATTGCATTAGCACAAGCTGCTTAGAGAAGAGCTTTGAAAAGGAAAATCATGACTACAAACAAATAGAGACAATAAGTGAGAGCGAGGTGGGCTGCTGAAAAAGATAGAACAGAGCAATGAGTTGCTACAAGAGACAAAAAAGAGGCAGTGAAGTCACAGAATTTCAAACAACAGACAGAAATCATGTCTGGATTTGCTGTAGCATTCAAAGGATCGGTGCCTTTGCTCTGTGTGAGCGAACTCTGTATCTGCTGGTGCCAGTGAAGGCACACTATAGTGTATGGGCTGAGGATCAGACCCAGTGCCTGGAAGCATGTCCCCAGCAGGCTCTAAATAGCCCTCCCAGAGAACATCCTGTCATAGTTTGCATTAGACTCATGGCAAAGCAAAACACATAACAACAAGATGCTGGATAATGAGATGCTAACAAGGACTACAGTGTTCAGAGGCACTTGTGAGGCTCCTTCTGGGATGAAAATTAAATAACCATTTCCTACCTAAACTTCATCTCTTTGTTCAACGCAAGGCTTTTTCTGCATTTCAGGATATGTCCTTCAGGCTCAAGGGAGACATAGAAAATGACCAGAAGGTATACACCCATCCTAGGCTAATACTAGTGGTGCCATGAAGACATTACGCTTCACTTTTGCTTTATGTAAAGAATTAATATCTGGTAGTGTACTGGTGTTTACACCGATACAATTCAGTAACATTTTAGTAGGTTAATGAAATGTAACCTGTTTTATCTTGTTCCTGCCCTCTGAGATCTTATGAAGGAACCAATGTTTTGTTAGAACTTCTGAAAATGCCATGACAACTAGCAAGGGAGATAAACTACCTCCACATCAGAAAATAGCATCTTTCTGGCAATCTTATAAAATGTGACTACATAGAGTAGCATACAAAGTATACGTGGGCTGAGCAACTAATGAGGAGTTGTTTATGTGTATAAAAATGGCAGCTGGGAGGCCTGATTTGTATAGATGCTGAGGATATTAAAAAACACACACACAAGCCCCTGAATATCATCAGAAATGTCCCTTTCACCTCCAGGAGTCAAAACACTTAATGCTGAATTTTGGAGACTTGTTAATAGTTTGTGACTAGGAAATATATATAAATATATATATAAAACCTTAAGGATTTGTTCTTCCTGAAAACATTTACCACCTTGAAAGCAGCTCCTTCCCTAAGGTCTTAGCACTATAAAGAAGAGTTTGTCAGAGAAATTTTTCTTTCAGAATGTCACTTTCTGAATGGTTTGTACTGAACATAAAAGCAATTGTATGGCTTTTGGATGCAAACGTAGACAACTTGCTCTTATTTATACTTCTTGAAAACTAGATTTAAAGCAGTTTAAATGAAAGTGAAATCTGGTTTGCTGAGTCAAAGGAGTACCAAGACTACCAAAAAAATGTGAGATCCCATCTGTGTCTTCTCCCAGAGAGAATAATTACGATTTTTCTGCATATGGAAGGAAAGATAGATAGCTTTGAAAGTGTAAAAAAAAAATGTGATAAGCGCAAACTACAGAGTATCAAGCAGTAGCAAAACTAAACAGAGTTCAGGTAGCATCAGTTTCTGTCACAAGGTCTTTTAGACCTTACTCGTGCTGCTTTTGTCACAACATTTGTAGGTTACAGAGAGGCTCCAAAATACTTAACTAACCAACCAAAGAGACCGTCTCTTTTAGGCGTAGCTTGTACCTTAAGGAAAGTCAGAAGGTAAGATAGGCGAAGGAGTGAGCTGTGCATCTCAGTGAACCCTGCCTGTACATCTAATAGCACCTGAGATCCGTTGGAGCTTCTGGTGACCAAGATTGGAGTAATGATTGGTCAAATTGAGCCTATTCCTTCCCATACCTGGAACCACTGCTGCAGAGTTCAACACCTCTTAGCCATGGATGCTGAGGTTAAAGCAGCTTATCCAGAAATAGTTTATGCACATAAATGCAATGGTCTGTATCACAGTTGTATACTCCAGAATATTAGATTTTCTTTAAAAAAATCTGCAATATCTCAAGCCAAGTGTTCATGTTCGGTACGGAAAAGAAGAGCTTGAGAAGAAGCATATCTAAATTACAGTCCACAGTAATGCTAGTCTCTAACATTTCTTCAGTCCAAAGTATTCAGCCCTGTGCTGACTATGAAGAAAGCTGCAGCTGCTCATCTACACCTGAGCCTTCAGCTGAATGCTGTTAAATGTATTAGCATTTCCACCTGGTTGAGCCAGGAAAAGAGGACTGGAAAAGTTCTTGGTTTGTTTGTGATGATAGGCAGAATGTACTTTAATACTGAGTTGGATCAGGGGAAACCTCCCAGGGAAAATTCCTGAGAATTCCTTTTCTAGAGACTGAAGGAGGAAGGTATTAGAAATGCACCAGATCTTCTGGGACTTGTGATAAGGTGCTATTAGCAGTCAAGATAAAACTCTCACAAAAGAAGAAGAGGCTTTGTTATTCCACTGAGCTTGAAGCCTCTCTAAAGACTAAGGTCTCTTTTGAAGCCTTGTGGCCAGGCATTTGTACGATGCTTACAGGGGAGGTGATGTGAACAGCATCTTATGATCTAATTTAAGATACTGGCTCCATGTCACACTCACTTTGAAGCTTTTTTTTTTTTTTTAATTCATCACATTATAAGAAAGTAAAGAGGACTTTAAGCCTAATCCAGCAATTAAAAATAGACAATGTATTGTTTTAGCTAGAGATTGCCATTGAATATGCATTTGCAGGTATAGTGAGTTAAGAAAACTAAGATGTCAGAATTTGCTAATAGTATAATAATTATTAGAATAATACTGCTATGCTATGCAATAGCATTATTATAATACCGCTATATTAACTTTAATAATTTCTACACACTGATAACATCCATGGAAACAGATACAACAATATTACCAATTACTGCCACAAAAAGTGTGGCTTTGTGTTTCCAATGCAGGTAATCTTCTCTTCTTCTCCTTTCCCCAAGTAAACCTTTGAAAAAACACTGTAATTCTTTATCAGAGAAGGGTTAATTGAAGTCAGCTCCTCAATTGTTTCAACTTGAATACGCAGCTCTTTGAACGTGAAACTTGATTATTAAATTAGTAGGAAAAACAAACAAAAAAGGTATTTTTCAATATTTGGTGTGAGATGCTATTGTTGCATGGGGATTATGGCTCCTAACTCATCAGGAGCCAGGAGCTGCTGCCTTGCGCAGTAGTGAGACCTCTCTGATCAGGGCAGATAGGAGGCATCTTGGTACCAAGCATAACTTCTCCTCCTACTGAATTCTGCTGAATGAAAATAGACAAACTCTACCTCAGTTCCATGCAGATTCAAAACTCAGCAAGAGCTAGAAGAAGGTAAGGCTGTACCTCAAAAGAAAAAAGAAAGACACTGCTCTGTTTCTCAGAGGAAAAATCTCTGCCTCACATACAGTGAGCTCCTCTCCTGGCATGTGCAAAGGACAGATGGATCCTGCTCAATTTGGACTCAAGTTGTCACCCAGCTGCTGACTGGGATGTGTTTTTCCCCTTAAACTTCTCCTGGACAAAAGGTAGGAATCCAGCTCACTGTGATAGATGGTGACTTATACCGTGTTTATTCTCTTTTCACTATGCCTCCTGTTACATGCATTCCACCAATCACTGCACATTGCTCAAGGGATTCTATTATTGTAATATAAAATTAGAAGATTATCCTCTGCACAATCCTGTTCCACGCATCTTGCAGGCTACAATCTGAGCTGGCTAGCAGGTAGCTCCGTATAGGGGTCAAGAGCTGAGCTTGTGTTCAGAAAGAGCTCCCTTCCCTCCACTTATATCCTGCTGGCCAGAAGGCGTGTTGCCAGAGCAGAGAGAGCTTGAGGAATGATTTCTTGCCCTTGTCTAAGCTACAGATAATGAGGAAGGTCTTTAGTCTCCGGGGCTGTCAATCTGGCAACTTCTCATCTGCATTAAAATTGGTCAAAAGATGTTTTTAAAAGAAAATATAATGAGGGGATGCACTTAGGAAAATGAAAAGCTTGGCTGCTTTTTTATCACTCCTCAGGCACTTTGTGTCCTTCTCTGATGAGAGCTATTGTCATTCAGGGCAGCTCGACGGTTCCTCGTGCTGGGAGTAGATATGGGCTTGGCACTTTCCTCTCTTGGTGACAGCCAGATATACACTCCGCTCATTTCCTCCCAGATAAGCTTGCCATCCTGCTTCAGCAGCTTCTCATATTTCATGTGGTTTGTCAGATAGAAGCCCCTGGTAGAGTCCATTCATGGAGATTATTTTTTGCTTTGGCCTTATATTAGCAAAGGAAATTTCTACATTGCCTCTCCCCTCCCCCATTCTCCTTATTCTGGCTAAGCATACGAATGTTGTAACGCCTTTTATCCAGGGTTCTTCCAAGTGCTGTTCGAAGTGCTGATGAAGTCTTGCTACTCCCTTGCATAACCTGTGTGTGTTATTATATGAAAGTGTAACTTGGGTCTGAATAAGTGGGTGGCCTTATTTTCAGTAGTAGCAGTAGTTGTTTTCTGTTTTCCTAGGGTGTTGATCTTGATGCTGTGGTCAGGAGTGATGTGACTGAGACTACCAAGCTAATCCATGACTGCTGCAAATAGCAATTGGAGATCAAAACTGGATACTCCTCCCATAAAATCTTTTTTTTTTTCTTAAGCGCAGTCAATTTACACTTGGAGAGAGACAAAAAAAAAAAAAAGGATAACATGTTCCCTTTTATGGAATGTCATAAAGAATGGTTGTCTGCTTCCAGAGGCAGAGTTCAGTGTATATGTGAATGGAAATGACTGAGCAATGCCTGGGTGCAGCATCACTTACTATGGAAGAAAAGTGCTGCTTGGAGAATGCCATGGAGATATCAAATCCTGGCAAGACAAATAAAAGCCATGTGGCAGGAGAGAAGAAAGCAAAGGCTGGAAAGTTGGCATTACCTGTGTGTGTTATACTCTGGCAGAGAAATGAAAATGTGCATTGGTGGCCATCTTGGATTTTCTGATACATATATTTAATGAAAAACTACCATTACCATTTGCTATTGAAATATTTCTATTCACAGCAAAACTTGGTCCGGAAATGTGCATACATACTGTTGGTAATTAATTCAGGTAAATTGCTCAGTCTGCTCTCTATTGCTTACTTGATCTCAAGTACTTGTTTTCTGAACTGATACTTTCTAATGTAAACTGGTGTGAAGGAGGTTGGCCCCTCATGGCTGTTCTTTTTTACTATGTGTAGGCAACTGCAGTGGGTGCTGGTACATCTTCAGGCAGAAGACCTCAGCCCCTTACCGTTGGAGAAAGAACCTCTTTTGTGAAGCCCCAGTACTGCAAAGGGCTGGCTGGGGCCAGCACTGAGGTGCAGAAGGATAAAACAGGGGGCAAAGGGGAGGCAAGAACCTGCCTCCTCCCTAACATCAAGTAAATCCTTGAGTAGAATAAAGCAACCTTGTTTCACAGGGTTTTGCTGGGAAGATGGGATGAATACTGTGATTGTGAATCTATCACAGAGTATGGCGATAATGGTCCTATAAGAAGAAACACACAAACTGAGTAGTTAGGATAAGCGCTGTTAACAAGTTCTGCTCCATAATTATTCAGTCAATATGCTGTCAAATTATAAAAATAACTTTTTCATGATGGTTTTTGTGCCCACACTGTCACAGAGTGCTACTGTTCTGCTCTAACTTAAGATCATAGAATCACAGAAACATAGAGAATCTCCTGAGTCGGAAGGGACCCATAAGGATCGTTGAGTTCAACTCCTGGCTCTACACAGCACCACTCAAATATCAGACCATATGTCTGAAAGTGTTGTTCAAATGCTTCCTGAACTCTGGCAAGCTCAGTGCCACGACCACTTCCGTGGGGAGGCTGTTCCAATGCCCAACCATGCTCTCAGTGTAGAACCTTTCCCTAACCCTCACCTGACCCTCCCCAACACAGCTCCATGCCGTTCCCTCATGCCCTGTCACTGTCACCAGAGAGCAGAGCTCAGTGCTGCTCCTCTGCTCCCTGTGTGGAGTGTAGGCCACCACGAACTTCCCCACAGCTCCTCTGCTCTGGGCTGAATAAACTCAGGGACCTCAGCTGTACTTTGCCCAGCTTGCCTTCCAGACCCCTCACTGCCTTCATAGCCCTCCTTTGGACACTCTCTAATAGTTTTATGTCCTTTTCGTACTGTGGTGCCAGATCTTCCAAAATGCTAGTTGCTTGAGGGCTAACTTTTAAAGATGCAGAACACCTGTAGTTACATGTAAAGTGAGAGAAGTTAGAACTAAGCTCAGCCTGTCTCACTATAGTCAGCTTTGGTATCACCAGTCTTTTTGTCTGAACGTTTGTCTTGCGGTCACACTGAAAGCATTTTCTGTTTGTTTGAATGCAAATGGCAGTGTGAACAGGTCTGAGACGATGAACATTATTTTTCTGTCTGACTTGTCCACTATGTGGAACACTTTCTTCATTATTGGTATACCAATTAATTGACAGACCACATCAAGAGTGACAGGAGCAGACAAAAAGAGAGTAATCAAACCAGATAATAGTCACTTTTCAACAGCATCAATGTCTTTCCCCGCCTGTAAAGGTGGGATGTTCTGAATGAGCTGCTCACTCTACTCACTACAATAGAGCCCATTACGGAGAACTATGTCTGCCATCATTAAGGTACCCTATGAAGCCATCATGCAGCAGAAACCAGGTTTTGTCTGAGCTTGAGAGCAGACTAGTCTCTATCAGAACTGAGGAGGGATGTACTGCACACAAAGTGGCAGTGACCATGCCTAATGACTTGGAATCTCTGGCTAGGAGCAGTGTTTGTACTGGCTGTGCCAGCTCTAGGTAGGCTGAACGTCCTTCTTGCTGGGGAGGTGCTGGGGGGTATCATGTGCAATCACAGAGAATTAAGGAGTCCTTCAAGAAACCAATCTGATAAATATCCAGTTTTCATCTTGTCCCCTCCTCTTCCTGGAAACTGTTGCTGTGCATAGAAAGCAAATCTAATTTAAAAAATGGTTCTCTTTGTAGAAGAGAGTGGGGTTTTACGAGCTAATAACTTTGAGTGCTGAACATTTCAACTTTCTGAATTTTTGATGTAAGACTTTGATTGTCCCTAAAAGTAGCTGCCTCTTTATGTTTAGCTACAACTACGTTGCAGATACACACACATGCACACAGTATGCTCTTTCTGTAAGATTCATGTCCCTTCCTTTTTGCTTTCCTCTTGACTGAATACTGAGGGGCTGTTCAATCTTTGACCTTTCATGTCGCTATACTGTTGGGCACTGTTGTAGGGTTGAAGCTATAGGGATGTAGATAACTTACCACTCCCTGTGGTAGCTTTCCACACTTGTTTCACCTTTCTTTTTTTCCTTAGGCTTTCTTGTCGACACACAGCAGTGAGGGAGCACAGAAACAGGCAGAGCCCCTGACTCTCAAAGGAACAAGATCTAGTCATAGGAATTGTCTCTGTTCTCCAGGCAGGCTGCCAGCCTAGCTCCAAGATTTCTCAGCTGCAGCAGTTTAGACTTTGTCAGGGATGAGTGACTTCGGAGTTGGGTGCTAGCCAAACCACCCTAGGCAGCTCATTGCACTAATCCAAAACTGTAATTGGGTGGTAGGAGGGGGCAGTGGGAGAACGTCTTATCCCCACCGCAGTCATGAGTTTTTGTTAACTTAGGATTATAAGAATAATGAACAAACCCAGAAGCTTGTCTCCTTTATTTAGTTAGTTTTGGGGCTGCAGCTAGCAATCCATTATTGTCTATGTGATGTGTTCCCAGTCCAGCCTCTTATCAGAGGTGCTTAGCTATGCAGTGCACATAAGGATGCCCATCAGTATTGATATATAGATTCCCAGCACATCTATTGTGTTTTACATGCCTTGCAATTAGCTTTTGCTTTATCTACTGTGTGCCTACCTCGCTGTAAGTGTGCCAGGAAAAAGAAAAGAGTCACACTGGGAGATGGGGGATGAATAGGTCTGAAGAATTACTGAGGGAAAGTAGAAAGCAATTTGCACTCTGATGAAAGCAATGCAGGACCAAATCCTGCCAAATGCTGATGTAGTGCAGAGCAGCTGTAGCTCTGTACTGCCCAGAATGAAGCCTGCTGTGGTGAAGCAATATCAGGAGTTCAGTGAGGTGAAGAGTCAGTATGTGCAGGTTGGAGCAATACTGTGAACTTTCAGAAGCAGTGCTGGCATGTTACAGTGATCACAGGGCTAGCAGAAGGAAAGAGACATGAAAAAGGAATGGAGAAGATAGTAACTGGTCTTGATGCTGTAAAAGAGTGAATTCAGACCACAGCATTTGGTATCAATGAAGGCAAATAGCCCACCAAAATGGGTCTTATCCAGGGTGTCACCATTTGCACCCTGCAGATTTCCTCTGTGGATCCTACTCCTTCCACCAACTACTGGAGCACCCATGTTTCCTTCGTATGGGTTTCTTATTGCAGCTGTGGTCCTCAGGGCCTCTGCTTGCAGGTCTCCCAAGTGACCTCAGCCCATCTTGCTCAGAGCATCTTGCTGTTTGTTTGCTTGAATGAAGGAGGGCCTACGAGAGGCATGGATGCAGACAGGCGCTTTCTGGGCACGTGGCACCTCTCCATCCAGGCCATTTCCTCCCTGATAGTATGTCTCATGTTCACTGTGCTTAGTGAGATAACCTAGACATTACTAAAAACTCTGTTTATACAGGGAGGAGTCAGATTCAGGTTGTAATTTTACAGACTTAGTTCTATACACTTCAGTTACCCAAGAGTCAACTTCTAGGTTCTCACTGAGGAATAAACCTCAATAGACTCCAAGGAGTTTGATGACATTTGAAACTCTAGCTGTCAGGCTTAGCTCTGCTGAGAAGCTCACCCTGTGCTCCTTACATGGAGCTCGAACTGCTCCTGGGGACAGAACAAGGTGACCTTCCGCTGACTGGATGCAACCCTTTTCCCTTTTTACCATCAGCAGACAGTTGGTAGGCACAGCTGTGCTGCCTTTAGCTGCAGCTGCCATACACCCTCAGAAAGAAAAAGGAGAAAGGGGCCAGAGGGAGTAGGGAAAGGAGTAGTAAGTACAGCTGAAAGGAGCGCTGCTCCATCAATTTTTTCCACTTCTATAAGCTTGCGCTGTTTCTGTACATCTTTTAATTTGTGCCAGGGTGAGAGAGCTATAACTGACTCCATCTGGCCCTCTTCCTTTAGTTACCTCACTGTCACTGTTATTCATTTGCTATTTGTTACCATTCCACACCATTCACAACCCTGAACACTGATGTAAGGAGCGGCTTCTCTTGTCTGCAGGAGACACGTGATTAGTATACAGAGGAGGAAAGGGTGAGTGGCCACCACCTGAAAAGTGGAGGAAAGAGTCATGAGAACAATTTGGAAAAGGTGTTGGGAAGTCATGGAGGATATGCAGGGGGATATTGCCTATGGCTACTGCAATGTCTCAGTAGTTTTTTCCACTAAGAAAGATTCAGTTCAATTTTACAAGCATTACACGCCTTCATATTATTATCTAGTACATAGTATATGAAACATCCACCAAATTATCTAAAGGGAAATAAATCTGTAAAAGTCCATAATAAATCCCACTGCAACATCTTCAACAGCCTTCTTAACTGCCAAGGACTATAAGAGTACACTTACCCAAAGGCAGAAATTAATTAATGAATAAATACCATATTAATATTGAATTCCACTAATAAATCCACTTCCATTTCAGCAAAAAAATCAATAATTTAATATTTCTCATTCTTCTTGTTTTAAAAGTTCACCAGCTGGGCCGGACTACAAACAAAATTAGTGTATTTTAGAAGGAAAAATAGAAGAGAAAAAGAAAAACAGGAGGCAATATTTTTGGAGCAGTCTTTATATTTTAATCCCAAAACATGATGCATCTGATATTTTGGAGCCTGTTTAATATATGTCAGAAAAGACTGGTCTTAGGCAGTACAGAACGTGGGTTAGGACTTGGATTACTCAACTCTATTACAAATTTTCAACTCAACTCTATTACAAATTACCTCAATAACCCTGGTCAAAATCCTGCAATGCTGAAGAAGATGAGTCTAAGAGAGGCATTTACATGCATACACGTCCTCTAAAGAGAGTAAGGTAGTCCTTAATCATCACTTAGTAGTCAGTACAAGAAGTCTTGCTGGACATGAGACCTGTCTGAATTTTTTCCTATTCATGAGGTAAAGGGCTGCACAAGAAGTATTCCCTTGGATGAATGATACCGGAGTCCTTCTCTGTGCAATTCCATCATTTCTGAACTGCTGCTTCTGCTCTCCAGTGCTGGCAAAATGTAAGACACCTGGGTTTGATACTCCTGTGGGATGCAATCCCACACGGCTTGTTTCCTAAGACTTGGTCTTGTAGCAACTGGCCTGGGGAAAGACATGGAGTACAGATGCAAAGAGGTGATTGTCCTCTTCTCTGAATTTGTTTTTCTCTGCGTACATTATGCACTCTTAAGTTATCTTTTGTAGTCCCAAAAGTAGATGTTGTGTAGGTGTTTTGTATCACTTGTTTTAATTCATCAGCTAACTTACTGATTTTATTTCCAAAGAACCTTTTTCAGATCTCTTCACTTGCACTGACTGCATTAGGTCTATATCTGTCCTTCACTGTAGGCAGCTCTTTTTTATCTCTTGTGTCCCATAATGTGCCTTTGCTGCGTCTTATTTCATGTGAGGGAGAGACCAGCCAGCCACAAGTTCTGTTCTCACTTCTCTGTCTCCATCTGTGAAATGGAAATTATGGTGCTCTCCTGACTTGCAAACATATTATGGGGATAATGTACTGAAAACCTTCAGGTACTGAAGCTGTTTTCACAAAAGGATCTATACAGGTTTCTGAAACTTGGCAAAAAATGGGATCTTTTATAGCAGCAGTTTGTTGAATGAATCTTTTTATATCACCATAGAAGATTTTGCATTGTCAAAGCCCCTTTTAAACATGACTGCAAGACATCAAAGCCAAAAGAAAAATCTCAGCAGTGCTGATTAAAGACAAATTAGCAAATATTAGTTACTCTTTTAGTGGAGGTCTTTACATTTCAAACTCAATTTCTGACAATCGTATTGACTCCTGCTTATAGTTTCCTTGCCTTTCTTGAAATACTGACATTATTAAAAAGAATATTTAATTCATAAATCTTCTCTGTACTTCAACAGCCCAGTCAAACGAATCCTTTTTTCTTTAAGTAATGTATTTCTTACATAACTTTAAAAAATATTTGGTTGGTTAATATTCTGGGCTATCTGAGATTTTTTGCTCAATTTAGACCGTAACGTTAAGATCTAAATAGAATCTGAAAGTATTATTCTCCTGATGCTGTGGCATTTCTTTCCCAGGTCTCCCATGCCTGCTTATTCCTTCCAAATGGCAGATTTAACTCATTCTCAGCTTTGACTTTGGTTTAATCATTAGAGCTGGGTGGGAAAGTGTTTTTCTATTATTTCACTGGGGTTCAGAGCAGATATAAACATCCAGCCAGGAGAGTCCAATTACAAGATCATACACTTGTAAAGTCTTTTCATTACCTGTGTGAACACTTCCACGGTCTCTGATCGAGGCCTCTACACAATCTTCTAGTGAAAATAATCTAACAGGGTCCATTTCATTCCAACTACGAGCCTGCATCTTACTGCCAATAAAGTCTTCTTACCCTGAAATGGGTAGAAACATCTGTCTTTTTTCTCTTATGAGTGCAGGATAAAAAGAAACCCTTCTGCAAATGGAAGTGTCCTCAAGAGTCTTGCCTGGGAAATGATAGATATGTGCCCCTCAATAACTGTGAATTTGAGAGGAAGAACAATCTGCTTATAGGAGATTAGGTCTGATGAGAGGATACTGAGAAAATTGTTCATGAGGACAGGGAAAAGAGAACCGACTTTGAAAAGGAACAGTAGAATGGACTGTTGAACAGCTTATGCTATGCAAAAATAAATGATCTCACACAATCTCATCTGAATGGGAATGTTTTAGTGGTCTTTAGGAATATCTATGTCAGGTTAGAGAGCTGCTCAGAAAGCATTGCTTTTGGTATATACCAGCTGCTGATTTTGCTGTGCAAATGGCAGAACCAGATCTCATCTGAGTTTTGGTTAGAGCCAGTTCAAGTGAACAAAGCCTGAAGTGTCCTCCGTATACACTGCTCACATTATTGAGCCACTACAATGACCTTGGCATTTTTCCTTTGCAGAAAACTTCTTGGTCTGCTTTTAGGAGCCAGAAGGTAATAAAATTTATATGCAAACTCCTGAGCTTCCTGTTAAGAACTAGAGTGCTGGAGCAGACATTGTGGTTTTCTGCATCCTCACGTTGACGGTTTCAATTGAGGTGGGTGAATGTTATGGGAAATCATCAGCACCCTCACACCTTTGGTAACAGGGATAGTTTCTTCCTCCACACGTTAGGATATGCTTAATGTCATTTTCATGTGTTGGTAACATCTTTTATCCCTTGTTCTTTTTCCATTGGTCTGGAGATCCATGTTATGTCTAGATCTACTATATTTGGAACATTTTGCATGTATTACATACTTGTTCTCCGTGTTCTGTTTTTCTCCCTAAACTGTGTTGCTCAGCTCCAAGACCATATTTTTTGATTGTCCACTACTGAGTTGGCGTCTCCAGTGTCTTCCTTTACAGTGTCCTTGTACCCCATGTCTTATCATCTCAAACCTGTATTCTTCTGTTCCTGCTATTATACCAGGCCCGCACACCTCCACACTGCAGCTTTACAGTAGTCATAAATATTTAATTTCACATGGAACAATTAATCGTAGCTGCTATCTATACAAATTATGATTATAGCATACAAAGATGAACAAAAATAAACAACACAAAGAAAGCATACTTATAAAAACTGCTGTAATAGCTGGAGAAGGTAAGATAAAACTCCCAGCAGCTTAAGACAAATTCAGACAAAGAAAACTTGTCAAAACTCAGCTTTGAGTTTTGTCAGCACAAAAGCTGTGACCTGTTCCTGGCAATAGTGATGTTCTCTTTATTGCTATATAGATCTTCAGCAGCATTTATTTGGTGCAATCTTTGATTAACTTTTGAACTCGCAGTTTATTGTTATTGCCGTATAACTGCTGAGCATGGTTCTGAGTGAAAATACAGCCAGCAATTTGTAAGAAATAACACAACAACCACAATAAAAATCAGCAGAATAGTAATTTATGCTAAAATGCGGTGATTCATGATCAGGAATAAAACAGAAATCAGTAGGACAGTGACAGTTTGTGAAGAGATATAATGGGGTTGGTGAGGATAAGCTTTTTCATGTTGCACAAAACCAATATATTTGCCAATTATTTTATCTACCACCCTTATTAGCACCAGAAAGACATGAAGGTCACCAAAGAGTATCTAAGTTCTTTTACACCAATAACTTGCTGTCACTGTGAAAAGTGAGCCATCAAGCATTTTACAGCACTGTACAACCTCAGTAGTATCTCAGTAACTGTGCTCTATTCCTGATACTGATATACAGGGCTGGGACAGCAGAGCGTTTGCTGTCACACCTGACTTGGTAACACAACTGGTGTTGCAGTAGCATAGCCCAGACTGCAGTGCTGGTTAGAAATAGCCAGGGAAATGTGAGTACCTGAGTCAGCCTACCTCAGGGCAAGGCAGTTATCACTTGGCTTCATGTTGTGTAGCACAACCACAGCCACACATCTGAGATAATGAAGTCATGAATTGGTCCCACCTGAGTTTTCCTTTTCACACAAAGGGAAGGAGAGTTTCCCTTCATATAAAGGGAAGAATTAAGCATGAAAGCTTAGTCATGAATGCAGGTGACCTTGCTTTTCCTTTCTTCCTTCTTTTTTTTTTCTTTTGTTATTTAAGAAGGTTATTTAGCTCCTTGCTTAACAGGGAAGTGACATAGAAGAAAAAATGCATTGCTTGAAGCTGAGAAGAGCTACAAAAGAACACTACAGAGATAGGTTTTTCCCAAGTCTTGAAGAGATTCCCTGTTTCATCCCTATGCCTCCCACTTTTTTTTCTCCTTTACAACATCCTTACTAATTTCTACTTGCTTGTTTCACTTCCCTTCTAGAGAATGGCATGCAAGCCAGCAAGCAGAAGGGTACAAAGTCTGTGATGTACTGCTGGAGAGCTGAGCAGAGACATCCTGACTTATTCTTTATTCCTAAAAATGCTAAAGACTGGAAACTAAGTCAGAGTCTTTTGCAGTACAAAAAACCCACCCAAACTCTTCAAGGTAGAATGACAGAATCACCCTCTTCAGACATTGATGTGATTTCTTATAGTCTGGCAGAAGTGAAAGGAGTGGGAATCCAGAGCTAGCCCACCACTGTTTCCATTTATGAGTTTTCATTTCAAGATGTACAGAGCAGCATACTAGACTGAGAGGAACGACATGAAGAATACGAATGCCACAGATTCTAGAGGAAGCTCCCTCTTATATGAATTCCTTCCTCTCTCGTGCTTCTAGCAGCGTAGCTAGAGGCCATTTCCTCCAGCGTTCATGAGATGGGTGCTGACCAGGACCCATGATTTAGCCTAGGAGTTCACTTGGGGCTTGATGCCCACCTGTGTTATTGACACTACATGTTTCCATTCTGCTCCCAGCCCTCCCCCTTGTAAGTGCATTAGGAGCTTTTACAAGGTGTTAGGTTGACTCTGAAGGAAACCATAAGACAGTTCCTGTTTACTCACAGGGCTGGTGGAGCAGGATTGTGGCAAAGTAGGCTCCTACTCTAACACCTGCTAATCTGTTCTCTACAGCCAGCTCTGGCAGGGCTAACTTGCCTCCTGCCTATTTTTTGCCTTATATTGTCAAAGAGATGACTGCTTTCAGGTAGTAGCTAACTCCCATCTACTGGACACTAGACATGGATGGCTCTGTTAGCCTTCATTCATAGTCAGGGAAAGAGCCTTTCCTCTCTTCATATAAATCTGTAACATTTCCCAGAGGCTTGGACACAGGTGATCTCCCATGACCCACTGTGGAGTTCTTCATCTGCTGAATTCTTAGGGCACTTGCAGCAGGGGTATTTTTTCTCACTAATCTCACCTCTCTTTCCTCCTGTCTCCCATCTAGACAAGACACAGCTCTTTCTTGTCACCTCCTATTACCTTACAATCAAAGGAAATTAAGAAGAAAATAATCCCAAGTTGTTATGTTCCTGAAGCTTTTAATAAGACTTCAATCTGAGACTTATCATTTGAGAAGTACATTTGTATAGTAGAGCCTGGGGTCGGTCTGTGTTAGTGATGTTTACCAGATCCATGCATCCAGAAAAATTAATGTAAAAAGTTCTTTAAGATTCAAGTGCAGGAGGGGCAATGTAAGATGAAGCTCCCTGAGAAAGAGCTGACAGATAGTACAGGAGAAAACTCCATCTGCAGAGAGCTGGGGAGGTGACCATGGGAGACAGATTACAGCTGCACATCCACCAGAGACAGAGATGTCCATGAGGCTGAGTTTGTCATTTAACAAAGAGCTGAAGCCACAACGTCAAGAAAACAATATCTAAACAGTGGGTATTTGAGATAAATTTCCTCCCGAAGCCATCATTCTCACTTCAGAAGAACTCCAGTTCAGGAACTGGGCTATAACTGATCGGAGAAACCTGGATTAGAGACAGTTTGAGGCTTCCTCTTCTGGACTATCTTCATCTTGCCCTGATGTAAACAGTCCAAAACCTGCAGCAGATAACCTGCCTCTTTTCTCTCAGCCTGTTAAGGTTAGTAGCAGCCCCACCACTGTGTCTTCATGTGGCATCCAGTGGCTAGGGCAGAAAAGATACTGAGGTTCCTTTTTAATTTTCCTCTCACTGAAAATCTACTCACTTTCTTTTCTCTGATAAATTAGGAAGGAGTTTTGGCTGATGGCTCTTACCTGTTTCTGCACTTAAATCCCAGGGCTACTGAGCTGTGACAATTTAAATGAGTGAGATTTCTGAAAACAGATGAGTGCAATTTTAAACATCTCCTTGAAACACATAACCAAATCCTCTTTAAAATTGCCTGCAGGATGGCAGTGCTGCTCTTTGTGGATGGATTGGCATTTCTCTCACTGTAAGGAATCAGATTAACTGAATAACACTCTCGATGCCTGTGTTCTTTATCATGGACTATCTCTAGTGTAGACTGCCAATAGCCCTTAATATATCTGTGCTGGCACTCTGGAAGCACCTATTTCTGGTTGGTAGCTCAGCCGCAGAAGCCTACATTTTTTCAGGTGAACACCATCCTCTCATCTAAGCACAGGCTGGCCTATGCTCTCCAAAGTTTCAATCAGTGCCTCAAGGTTTGTGGCAGATAAGATGTTCAGCTCTGAATCTCTGTTCCCATTTCATACTTTTTCTCTGGGAACAGGTTCAGTTTGTGCCTATACCTCATTTACACTCAGGTGTAATCACAGACTTACCATTCTCTGAGAGTGTGGGAAGGATTTAGCGATTACAAAAATAAGACCGATATAACATCTCAGGGAATACTAAAGATGGGACCAAGAAAATGCTGAAAGTGCTGAAGGAGGAGGAGTGACTGACAGTTGAGAATTTGACCTAACTGGGACTGTGTGGCAGTAGGAAAAACATTTTTTTTCCCCATGAAATTTCTTCAGCAAATATTGCAGGGTCATTTATCTTTTTTTTCTTTTCTTTTTTTTTCCTTAGTGAAGCAACTCAACATTGAATACATCTTGGAGACTCAATCTGTTAGAACACTTTCCTTGGAAGAACTTTTGTCTTGATAACAAGCACTTCTTTGGGGCCTCAGAGAGATTCAAGAGCATTACTCTGGGATCAATTTCTGTTTTGTCACCAGTAAGTCATCTTCCTTTTCTTTCACTTTCCACCTATTACAGGATTGATTTGTTAAGTACTGACAGACAGATTTACTTTGCCATCTTTGGGCGGAGGTCATGGCCTTGAGTCTTGATGATTCTGAGGTCTCCAGAGCAGAAGAAATGAGACATGGACTCTGGCAGACTTTGCATAATATGGTTGTTCATGTCATAGCCACACTCATCTTGCAGCTGCGTACCGTAACTACTTTGCTGTGGTGCTGGCAAGCATTGCACTGTACTTTCAGGAATGTGTCTGGTGGCTGCACAATAATTTTTGAAGGCTTAAAGTCTGGGGAATAAAACTACATGACTGTTAGATGAGCAAATACAATAAATGATAATGCGCTGTTACTCATATTTCTTTTTCACTTCAAATACTAGAACTATGACCCACAGGTCCAAGGGAAAAAGACTGAGAATTTTTATTCCTGCTGTTCCTGTGCTATCTCCGGAGACCAGCAGTCTGTAATTGAGGCATTATTCACTTCAGTAATATGTACTGAAGTGAACCTGCCTCTGTTAGTACTCAGCACCTGAGCCGCACAAGTAGAGCTGCATAGTCAGCAGCAGAGGGAACTCTAATAACAGCCTACAAACGATACATAAACTCTACATCAGTAACTTCGTTTTACATCTGCACTGGAGATGGGCAGGAACACAATATATTGATGTAATTTTCAGAAGCATCCAGCATCTATGTTTAAAATAAAAACTAGAAATATTATGTATATTTTTTAGAAACAACTGCAATTTTATGTGGATCAGCTGATGCATTTTGTTTGTGTCTTTGAGCTCTGACTTAATTTAATACATTCAGATTTATTTCACAGATAAAGATAATGCTCACGCATCACTTTGCATTACTAAATGCTGTAGAAATACCAACCAGTGTTTAGATAATGCACGGTGAATAATTCATTAGATGAACCGCATCTAGGATTTGTTTTTTTTCTTTTCCTGCTCCTGAACTACCCTCAGACAATGTATTTTTTTTTTTATTCATTTGTTTGATGGTGAATAATTTCTTTAAATAATTTTTATTCTGCATCATTTCTGTGATCAGCTTGCCAGAAATATGCAAAATTTCAACTATATGCATATTTTAATTGGAGACATGTCATGTATTGTTATTCCGTGCTCTTCTGGCATGCACGCACATTGCTCTGTTTCCTCTAGTGATCTTATCTCTGAAGTTGCTTGTGAACAACAGGTGGGAAAGAAAATGAGGTGAATTCACTTAGTCATCTTTTCTATTTATATTGCAGAACGCTTTAGGACTCCAACATAATTCACGATTCACAAAGCTAGATATTATACTTACACACAGTAGGAGGCAATCCCTACCAAAACACTGCATGAAGTAACTAAATGATTTAGAATGGTATCACTAAATAGAGTGGATAATTTTATTTCTATTCCAAAGCTGGGAAGGTGAGACCCGTGAGTTGTGCCCACACCAAGCCCGTCTCTGTGTGAAGGCGTTAGATGATATGTGAGGTTGCAGTTGTTACACTGATGTTGTTGGTCGGCAGGAAGCTCACAGCCGAACTGTCCTTTTCCTCTCCCTGGATTTCTCTCTCTGATGGTGTGTGGGCAGTGCAGATAACTGGGAAATTTGGTCCTGAGTGCAAATGTGTATTCTGAGTAATGCAGACATGCTGAAGGGAGCAGGCTCTGGCACCACAAGACATTTGGTTGCTGAAGGAGTGAAGCTGAGCATGGGGAGAAAAGGGTGGTGGTAGTGGGTGTTGAGAGTATTGTTTTAATTTGTATTTATTTCTCCCTATCCAAATCTATTCAAATTATTCATATATTAAATTAATTATCTCCAAGTCAAATCTGTTTTTTCACATAGTGTTTATTTGTAACTGACCTTCCTTGATCTTGATCCACGACTGTTTTTTCACCTTATCCTGTCGAGGAGTGAGAGAGGAGCAGGGAGTTGTCTTGCTGCTAGCCCAGATCAGTCTCCACAGAGTAGGTTCAGTCTCATCCAGGGTAAAAAATCACCAGGATTAGCGAAGAGCAAAGTAACACATTCAGTAAAGAAACGAGAACAAAAAACCATCTTCATTTTCCACAATGAGAAACTTCAGGGAGATGAGGTCTCACCTGGGAGCAGCAGCCTATATCCTTCACTCCCAGCTCTGTCACAGATAGTCTTTCTTCATATCCCACAGATTTTGTGTTCCACAGCTAAGAATTAGTTCCAGAGTCTTCTTCTATCTCAGTGGGTTTAAATCTACTAAGAAATGGCTTGGTATGGAGGGAAGTGGAAGAGGAGTGAAACAGTGCAGAGGTCCATGCTAGTTGATCAACCCAAATTTCACTCTTCTGTAGACTGCTGAAGTTGTCCCACTTCCCATGAACTGAAAAAAGATTCCTTGGGCCAGAAGGTGAAAGGAGGCAAGAGCATAATGTACGTGTTAGGAGAATTATGTAGGAATGACTCAGCCCCACCTAATACTAGTTCATATGAGCTAGTCACAAACCCTTCAATGTACAATACAGAAATCACGCTTGGAAGAGGGACTGAAACCCTCCCAAGAAAGCCATTAGCTGGAAAGTCAGTCTTACAGATACTTTCTTTTCTGGTCTTGGGAATCTTTTATTTATACATGCCTAAAGGAGCAGCTTCAACAGAAAGGCTGCAGAGAGCTCAGATACATCCTTGGTCTGTGTTTTGGTTGTTGCCCTAGAGCTATGGAGATGCGGCTCTGAGGCTGTTCACAGAGACTTCCCATGCTGGGTGAGTGTTCACTGCAGAGCTTCCCCACCATCATCTGGAAGAAAGTGAATTGCTTTTCCTTTCCCAAAGGCTGTTCTGGTAAACGTTTTTGCAGTGCTTCTTTGAATCCAGATGCTTTGGCCAGGCACACAGAAGACAGTCAAGCTTCTGGATTCTGGTGGCACATCAGCGTAAGCCTTGTCAGGACCATGTCATCTCTGGCCAAGATGAGAAGCAGGGCTTGGGAGTGAGAAGAAGATTTAAATATTGAAAACTGAGAAACCTCTCAATATATGAAGTAGCAGATGAGTGGCAGTTTTGAGCATTGCAAAATCTTCCTATGTCCCACTTTAAGTGCTTATGTTCCTTTTTAGATCTGAGCAGAATTAATTTACGCAAGGTCACATAAGGAAAAGAAACTGAATCCTCATATCCTTAGCAGTAGCCCAGTTGTTTACACATAAGGCTGCTCTTGGAATATCTGTGGAATGTTTTTGATGCTATTGCTGCAGCTCCTTTCCTAAGTAAGAAGCAAGGAGTTAGAAAGTACTGAAGCCGGTGGCAACAGCAAGCACAGAGAGAAGGACTACAGTTCTCGGTAGCAAAAGGAAGAAGAAGAAAGAAGATATGAGGTTGAGACCAATTCTCTCATGAAGGCAGAAATGTGTGAAAGGTAGCTGTTTCCCTCAGTTAATAGTAAAAACAATGCAGCATCAGTATCCCTGGCGTCACAATGGTGAGAAAAGGCACAGGATCCACAGAGAACTCCATCAAAAATTAGAAAAAAAAAAAGCACAGAATCAGTAGAACTGAAATCCAGAATCCACAGGAATACTTTTCTGAAGAGAAATATAATACGAATTACCTTTGGTGATGATGGCAGGATGAGTGCCAAAAAAAATCTGCTAAATAAAGTTGGGTATTCTATCAGGAAATATTGACAGGAATCCTGCAATGTTGGGATATTTTTCTGAACTCGACCTATGAAATTCCTGAACAATTGATAAATATCGATTAGAGTTGTGCTGGGAGGAAGAACGTAAATCAGAAGCAAAGAAATACCCCTACTTTCATTGCAGTTTGCAGTAGGATTCAAAGAAGTGGCTTCTTAGGAGCTTGAGAGCATCTGCTGGCACATTCCAGGTGGTTAACAAGGAAGACTTCCCTTTTGCCTATCACTGACTGACTAATTATATCTGCATAGTTCAGATGAAGATGTTCTGAGACATCCCTTCACAGGCAGAGCTGGAATGCATGCCTCTGTTATTTGATCTGTACTCCAACAGTTACGTTTGGTATTCATGAAAAGGAACAGCAGGTAGAGCCAGAATCAGCACAGGTAAATGCTACCCTCCTCATCCTCCTTCATCTTCATCCTCCTCCCTCCCTCCTCATCCTCCTCCATCTTCATCCTCCTTTCTCCCTC
>JANHGO010000027.1:23897565-23924665 GCA_024606505.1 Aquila spilogaster
AGCTGCCCCGGCTATGCCCCCCCACCTCCCAGGTTCCTGTAAAAATTAACTCTATCCCAGCTGAACCCAGGACAATCTTGCAAACACACTCAAAGCATTTCCTGTTTGTTTTAATGCAAAGGGCACTGCGTATAGGTCTGAAAAGTTAGGCATTATTTTCCTGTCTGAATTGTCTGCGCTCAGTATGAAGGAAACTTTCTTCATTACTGGTATACCAATTAACTGACAGATCACATCAAGAGTGACAGGACTACACAATAAAAAGAAAGTAACTGAAGGAGATAATAGTAGATTTCAATGGCATCACTGTCTTTCCCTGTCTGTAAAGGTGGGATTTTCTGAAAGGGCTACTCAGCAGCCCATTAAGGAAGACGATCTCTTCCCTCATTAAAGTATATTTCAAGCCACTGCATGGCAGAAAGTAGAATGTCTGAGCTCAAGGGAAGACCAGTCTTAATCAAAATGGGGAAGAGCTGCAAACCAACATGGCAGTGACCATGCTGAATGACTTGGGAGCTCTGGCTATGAGCAGTGCCTGCAATGGGTCTGCCAGCCCCGGGCAGGCTGAGTTTCCTTCCTGCTGTGGAGGGGCTGGGAGATGCCATGTATCATCACAGCCAGCTTAGGAATCGTTCAAGAAAACAATATGATAAATATCCACATTTCATCTTCTCCTTCTAGTTACCATCTTCTCCTTCCCTTCCCTGGAAACTTTTGCTGAGCATAGCGAGCAAATATAATTAAAGAACCTCTGCTGACTTTGTAGAAGAGTGCAGGGTTTTAAGAGGTAACACCTTTGAGTGATGTAGCTGTTCTGACACTATCTGAATGTAAAATCTGGATTGTCTTTAAGAGTAGCTGCCACTTTACATTTAGCTACAACTACAGGACACACACGCACACACTGTGTTCCTCCTTTAAGATTCTTGGTGTTTTTTCTTGTTTTCCCGATTTCCTCTTGACTGAATATCAAGGGGCCGTTCAGTCTCTGTCCTTCTGTGTGCATATACTGTTGTAGCGGTGGAGCTATAGGGATGCAGGTATCTCTACCACTCTTCATGGTGGCTTTCCAGAGAGTCACTTGTTTCATCTATTCCTTTCCGTCAGTTCTTCTTGCTTCCCTTGCCTGTGGGCACATGGCAGTAGGGGAGGACAGAAGAAGGCAGAGCCCCCAAATCTCTTAGGAGCGGGATATAGACATAGAAACTGCCTCTGCTCTCCAGGCAGGCTGCCAGCACAGCTCCAAGATTTCCTAGCTGCTGCAGTTCAGACTTCAGCAGTTGTCAGGGATGAGTGACTTCAGAGCCTGGGTCCTGGCCAAACCACCCTAGGCAGCTCATTGCATTAATCCAAAATTGTAATTGGGAGGTAGAAGGGGGCAGTGGAAGAACATTTTATCCCCACCACAGCCCTGAGTTTTTGTTAACCTAGGATTAAAGAATAATGAACAAGCCCAGAAGCCTGTCTCCTTTATTTATTTAGTTTGGGGGTTGTAGCTAGTAATCCATTTTTGTCTGTGCAATGCATTCCCAGTCCAGCTCCTTATCGGGGTGCTTAGCTATGCAGTGCACATAAGGATGCCCATTGGTATTGATATATAGATTCCCAGCACATCTATTGTGTTTTACATGCCTTGCAATTAGGTTTTGCTTTATCTATTGTGTGCCTACCTCACTGAACGTGTGCCAGGAAAAAGAAGAGTCACACTGTGGAGGGAGAGGAGAAGGTCTGAAGACTTACTGAGGAAAAGTAGAAAGCAATTTGCACTCTGATGAAAGCAGTGCAGGGCCAGATCCTGCCAAACAGTAGCTGTGGGGAGCAACAGTAGCTCCTTACTGCCCAGGATGATGCCTGCTCTAATGAAGCAACATTGGAAGCATACTAAGTCTTGTGGAGAAGTTGGGGTGTGCAGGATAGAGCAATACTGTAACTCTTCAGCAATAGTGCTGGCATGCTACAGTGATCAGAAGGCTAGAAGAAGAGAGATATGAATGGAGAAGACAGGGATTTTTCTCCTGATGCTCTGAAATATGCCGAATTTAGGCAGGTTGTATCCATGGAGACAAATAGCCCAGCCGGTAGGACTGATCTAAGGAGTCACCATCAGCTTCTCCTTCACAGTCACTGCAGATTTTCCCTGCAGACCCTGCTCCCTCCTCTAACCACTTGAACACCCAAGTTTCCCTCACATGGACTGCTTTCTGCAGCCCTGGGTCCTCAGGGCTTCTGCTAGCAGATCTCCCAAGTAAGCCCAGACCCTCTTACTGGGGACAGCTTGCCGTTTGCTCTCTTCCACAGAGGAGGACCTGGCAGAGGCACGGATGTGGGCTCGCAGTAGGAGGGCACACCACTGGGATATTTCCAACACCAGTGTGCTCCTTGGATGTACCGCACTCCCTCAGTGGGTACTTCATAGGTTGTGTTAGGCACATGCACCTTCTCCATCCATGTTTTTCCCTCAGTAAAAGTGCATGTCATACTCTCCATGCTCTGTGATATGAATTAGGCATCACTGAAAAATCCAGGCCATGCTTACATCTGGAAGGGTCAGATTTGGGTTGCAATTTTACAGGCATAGTCCAATACACCACGGGTACCTAAAAGTCTATTATCAGAGCCTCACCAAGGCATAAAACTCACTGGACTGCAAGGAGTTTGATATTGGTAGAGGATCTAGTTGCCAGCCTGGGTTCTGCTGAGAAGCTCACCCTTTGTGCTGTGCCATGGTGCTAGGACCACTCCTGGGGGCACTACTTAATCATTCAAATCTGTCTTAAGACTCTCTGCTGCACTGATATCCTATAAGAGAAGAAGTGGGCTGCATTTTGCAGCTAATTAGGGCTTGCGCCAAAGCCTCCGGCAATATGCTAAGCAATAAACACAGTGTGGATGGTGACTTCAAGTCATTTGGCCATTCCTGCTCTCCTTTGTGCTGGCAAATGAATAGCACTGGAATAAAGCCCCAGGGACCTGGGAAGGGCTTGGGGCAGGGTACTGAAAGAATCCCCTTACAGCACGGTGGCTCGCAGCAATGGAATCCCTCTGCTTTATACACTGTGTTGTCATTCACATGTGGCAAAGCAAGAATGTACTGCCAGCAGCCCGTAAGGGGAGCCTCTTACAGATATACCCTTAGTGTTTCTGAAACTGTGTCAGGCAGGGGAAAAACAATTGGACTGACTGTATTACTACTTTCACTTGGTGTGTGGAGAACAGCATTCATCCTGTACTGCAGTCATCCACTCTTTTTGCCCTAAATGTACTTCTAGGATGTGCCAAACTTGTTCTCAGCTGTGGTGTTGACCCTGATACGCTCCTCTTGGTATTGTCAGAACTGGCTAGTAATCAGTCATGGTTGGTGTTGAGGTGACAAGGAGGAGAAGGTGGACCTCCAAGATCTCCTACAGTTCCCATGTGAGCAGAGCAAGGTGACTTTCCACTGACTGGATATCATGCTTTTAACTCTTACCATCACTCTGCCAGCAGACAGTTGGCAGACACAGGTGTGCTGCCTTCACCTCCAGCTGCCACATACCCTCAGAAAGGAGGATGGGAGAGGGGCCGGAGGGAGTACAGGAAGGATTGAATCCAGCTGAAAAGAGTGCTGCTGCATCTATTTTTTCCTCTGCCATAGGCTTGTGTTGTTTCTGTGCATCTTTTGATTTGTGCCAGGGTGAGAGAGAGCTATAACTGGCTCCATCTGGCCCTCTACCTTTAATTACCTGCCTGCCACTGTTTTTCATTTACTATTTGTTACCAGTCTACATCACTCACAACCTTGGACACTGATGTAAGCAGTGATTTCTCTTGTCCCCAGGAAACAAATGATTAGTAGATACAAGAGGAAGGGGTGAGTGGTCAATGCATGAGACATGGAGGAAAGAGCCAGGAGGAGAGTTTTGAAAAGGTGTTGAGAAGTCAGTGAGGATGTTCAGGGTGAGATTGCCAACTGCAATTGCAAAGTCTCTGTAAATTATTCTACTAGTAAAGACCGTTCAATTTTACAAGCATGGTGTCCTTTTATGTTATTATCTAGCATGCAGGACATAAAACATCCACCAAATTATCTAACAGTAAATAAATCTTTAAAAGTGCATAATAAATCCCACTGTAACATCTTCAACCACCTTCTTAACAAATGGTCCAAGTCTAAGTGCCAAGGACTATAAGATTACACTCAACAAAAGACAGAGATGAATAAATAAAATATTGATCTCAAATTCCACTAACAAATACACTTCCATTTCAGCAAAAAAAATCAATCACTCAAGGCATTAACAGATTTTTCATTCTTATTGTCTTAAAAACCCACCAGCTAGCCCAGACTACGAACAAAGCAGGTATACTTAAAAATGCAGAGAGAGGTGAGGAGGAGAGGAAAAAAAAAGTCACAAAGAAGAAAGATGTATGAGATCTTCACGTGTATATCAGCTCAAGGTCTCCAGGTTAGAATAGTTTGTTCTTTCTGGTTGTTGTGGTTTAACCTCAGCCAGCAACTAAGCACCACATAGGCACTGACTCCCTGCCCTGCAGTGGGATGGGGAGAGAATTGGGAAAAAAGTAAAACTCATGGATTGAGATAAGAACAGTTTAATAGAACACAAAAGAAGAAACTAATAATGATAAATAATAAAATGACAATAATAATAAAAGAATTGCAATATACAAAACAAGTGATACATAATGCAATTGCTCACCACTCACCAACCAATGCCCAGTTAGTTCCTGAGCAGTGATCCACCCCCCCACCAATTCCCCACAGTTTATATACTGGGCATGACGTCAGATGGTACGGAATATCCCTTTGGCCACTTTGGGTCAGCTGTGTCCCCTCCCAACTTCTTGTGCCCCTCCAGCCTTCTTGCTGGCTGAGCTTGAGAAGCTGAAAAATCCTTGACTTACTTAGTCTAAACACTACTTGGCAACAACTGAAAACATCAGTGTGTTATCAAGATTATTCTCATACTGAACCCAAAACACAACACCATACCAGCTACTAGGAAGAAAATTAACTTTATCCCAGCCGAAATCAGGACACTGTTCTTTTTCGACTGCAAACAGGAATGGACAGTCTAACACTAGGGAAAAACCAGGGCAAAATTTTCCAAAGTCCTGGTGCGTTCAGGCACATGATTTCCATTAAAATTGATGTGAACTAGATAAGTCCCTACCTGGCTTAGAAATACTTTAGTCCAAACTTTCTATGTGTCTGATATTTGCAACCTCTTTATATATGTAGAAAAAGGCAGGCCTTACATATGAAGGAGGGTGGTTTGAGGCTTGGACAACTCAATTTCCAGCCTGTGCTCTTTTATGAACCTCCTTTATAATCCTGGGCAAGTTCCTGAAAGCTTGAAGAAGATGAGGGGCATTTACATGCATAGACATCCTCTAAGGAAAGTGAGCTAGCTCCTAATCTGCACTTAGTAGTCGGTATGAAATGCTGGGCACAAGGCCTGTCTGAATTTCTTCCTTTTCCTGGGGTGAACAGCTGCATGAGGAATATTGCTTTTGATGAATGATCCTGAAGTAGTCCTCTGAGCAATCCCATCTTTTCTGGGCAGCTGCCTCTGCTCTCCAGCCTAGTTGCTGGCAAAACGTGGGACACCTGTGTTTGGTACCCTCATGGGATGTGATCCCACCCATACCCTGCTTCCCAGGGCTTGCTCTTGTAACTGGCTTGTAGGTAGATACAGAGAGGTGCTTGTCCTCCGATCTGAATTTCTTTCTCAATGCAGTAGGCACTCTAAAGACACCTTTTGTAGTGCCGAAAGTGGATGTTGTGTAGGTGTTTCCAGGGTTAGGCTGGTGCATGGTGTTTTGTGTTGCTTGTTTGAATTAATCACCTAAATTTCTGATTTTGTTTCCAAAGAAAGTTCTCTGTATCTCTTCACTTGCACTGACTGCATCTGTTCTACATCTGGTCTTCACTCCAGGCAGCTCTTTTTTAATTCTCAGGTCTGGTAATCTGCCTTTACTGTATCTTATTTCACGTGAGGCAGCAGCTGGCCATCAGTCCTGTTTTCACTTCTCTGTCTTCACCTGTGAAATGGAAATTACAGTGCTTTCCTGACTTTCAAATATATTATGGGGATAAAGCACTGAAAATGTTCAGGTGCTGAGATATTTTCACAAAAGGACCTGTACAACTTTCTGGAATTGGCAGAAAAGGTGATCTTTTACTGCAGCAGTTTATTGAATGAGGGTTTTTTTTTTAAATCACCGCAGAATATTTTGTATTGTCAAATCCCCATTTAAACATGACTGCAAGACATGGAGGCCAAAAGAAAAAGATGTCTCAGCAGCACTAATTAAAGACAAATAAGCAAATGTTAGCTATTCCTACATGGAGGTCTTTATGTTTCTAACTCAATATCTAACAACCATATTGATTCCTGCTGATGGTTTCCTTGCCTTTCTTGAACTATTGATATTACTAAAAAGACTATTTAATTCATAAATCCCCCTTATACTTCAATCTCCTAGTCAAATAGATCCCTTTTTCTTATATAACTTTAAAAATATTTGCTTGGCTAATATGCAGGGCTGTTGGAGGATTTTTACTCAATTTAGACTGTAATGTACAGATCTGAATACAATCTGAAAATATTCTTCTCATGATGCTGTGGTATTTCTTTCCCAGATCCTCCATGCCCATTTATTCTTTTAAATGGCATTTTTAACTCGTTCTCGACTTTATCTTTGGTGTAAGCACTGGAGCTGGCTGAGCATGTGTTTTTACCTTACTTTACTGGGATTCAGTGGAGACATAAACATCCAGCCATCAGAGTCCGATTACAAGACCACACACTTGTAAAATGTTTTCATTACCTGTGTGAAGGCTGCCACAGTCTCTGATTGAGGTCTCTACACAATCTTGTAGTGAAAATAATCTAACTGTGTCCATTTCATTTTAACCAAGAAACTGCATCTTACTGCCAATAATGTCTCCTTAGCCTGAAACGGGTAGAAACATCTGTCCTTTTTCGCTTACCAAAACAGGATAAAAAGGAGCCCTTCTGTAAATTAAATTTGGTCCCTGAGTGTCTTGCCTGGGATGTGGTAGATGCATGTCCCTCAGTAACTGCAAATTTGAGAGAAAGAACAATCTGCTTATAGGAGATTAGGTCTGATGAAAGGACACTGAGAAAATTGTTTATGAGGACAGGGAAAAGAGAAGTGACTTTGAAAAGGAACAACGGAAAGGACTGTTAAACATCTTACGCTGCATAAAAAGAAATTATCTTATAGAATCTTGTCTGAATAGAAACGTTTCTATGGTCTGTGGGAACATCTGTGGAAGGGTAGAGAGGTGTCTGGAAAGTGTTACTTCAGTATAAACTCAGAGGCTGAGTTTGCTTTCCAAATGGCAGAACCAGAGCTCATCTCAGTTTTGGTTACAGCTGGTCCACAGTAACACAAAGAATACAGTATCTTCTACATTTTCCTACCTTGCTTGCATTATTGAGCCACTACAATGACATACATTGGCTTTTTCCCTTCTCAGAAAACTTCTTCACCTGCTTTTGGGAGCCAGAAGATAGTAAAATCAATATACAAATTCCTAAGCTCCTGGTTAAGATTTTGCACACTGTCAGGCACCAGGCAGACAGCCAAACCCTCCGACTACTGACGTTAGCAGAGAAGGTCATTCCCTACCATGGCCACGACAAATGTTTATAACTGTCTATCAGAAAAGGTATTGCTGTGGTGCTTCTTAGTCAGAGGTATGATTGTGGAAAGACTGGTGAAGATTCTTTTTGCAGATTCGGTACTATTGGAAAAACCTGAGTTATTTTATAAATCAACTTTGTGGGCCCAAAATCAAACCTGAGATATCCAGATGGGCTGACTGCTGGACTGCAAGCCAGGGGTTTCTCAATGCTCTTACTATCTCTGGTGTCTATTCCTGTTGCGGCTCTCAGCAGCTTTCTTTACCCCTGGTTTCTTCATTGGTAAAGGCTAGTAAAAGTTACTAAAGCTTTTTGAATCAGTTGTTACATATGAATAAATTGTTTAATTTAACTTTTTTCCCGGTAAATGAATTCTTCATAAAACAAGCCTGATTGATTGTATTAGTTATTCATAAAGTATTCCCTGAAGAGTTTATACAAACAAGTTGCAGCCAGTGAGGCACTCATCTCTCTGTTTTAGTTAATTATACAGACCCTAGTTATGGAGGTTTTGAGAAGACCTCACAATGTTTACTGAGTATTTAGCCTCAAAATCTCTCTCTCAAAATCAAAGTGAGATCCACCGACGTTACAGGTGTAACAGTAACACTACCATGACTGTAGGGCTTGTTAGAAATAGCTAGAGAAAAGTGAATACCCCAATCAGCCTGGCTCAGAGAGACACAATTATCACCTGCCTTTGTGTTGTGCAGCACAGCACAGCCACAGCCACACATCCGTGGTAATGAAGTTGTGAATTGGGACTGCTGAGTTTTCACTTTACACAAAGAGAAAAGGAGTTTAAATTTAATTAAGAAGGCTTAGTCGTGAACACAGGTGGCCTTGGTTTTCCTTTCTTCATTTTCTGTTCATTTATGAATGGTATTATCTCCTTGCTTAACAGGCAAGTGACACAGAAGAAAAGTCTTATTTCCTGCAGCTGAGAAAAGCTGGAAAAGAACACTACAGAGACAGCTATTTCCCGAGTATTGGAGATATGTCCTTTTTCCTCCCAATGCCTTCCACCTTTTTAGTCTCTTCTACATTCTTATTAATTCCGACTTGGTTACTTCACTTAACCTGTAGATATTTGTTTCTTTCTGGCAACGCTGTAAAGGTTTATATGAATTTTAAACATCTTTATGGTTAAGGCTATGCCACCATTGTCACAGTTTATGCTGGCCTTGCTCAGTCTAGACAGTCTGCCTGCAAGGCAGCATCTTCAGGGATTGGGCAATAGCATGCAAACAAGTGAGCAGCAGGGTACAAAGCCTGTGAAGCACTGCTAGGGAGCTGAGCAGAGCCACTGCAACTTGTCCTTCATTCCTAAAAATGCTAGTGACTGGAAACTAAATCAGAGGATTTCAGAGCGCAAAAAACTCCCAGCCTCTTCAAGCTGGAACCACCGTCTTTGGACACGGCTGTGATTTCTCATGGTCTGTGGGAATGGCAGAAGTGTGCTTCACCTCTGCTTCCCATTTATGGATTGCCATTTCAAGTTGTACATAGCAGCACACCAGAGCCAAAGGAATGAGAATGCAAACGCTAGACATAGAAGGTGCCCTCGTATTCATATTTATCCCTTCCTATGCAGTCATTCCCAGCACCATCGCTGGGGTAATTTCTGCCAGTGCTCGTGAAGTGGGTGCTGCCCAGGTGGCACACTGCTGCCCAGGGGCACTCCTACAGCTTGATACTCAGCTATCTCACCGGCATTAGGCATTTGCATTGTGGTCTGAGACCTCCTCCTTGTAAGTGCATTTAGTGCTTTTACAAGGTGTTAGATTGTCTCTTCTGAGAAAACCAGAAGACAGTTCCTGTTTATCCATAGGGCTGGTGTAGCAGGGGTGCAGCAGTATCTGTTCCTGCCCTGACACCTACTAGTCTGCTCTCTACAGCCTTCTCTGGCAGGGCTAACTCGCCTTCTGACTATTTCTCCTCAAGCTGCCAAAAAGGTGCCTCTTTCCAGGTAGGAGCTAACTCCTGCCTACTGGAAACTAGAGAGTGGTGGTTCTCTTAGCTTTCATTCACTGCCCAATATTCCTATACCCATTGCGATCATGTTCAATGATGCAATGGCAATTCCCTGAGTATGGGAAAGCACCTTTCCTCTCTTCATATGTACTTGTGATATGTCCCAGAGGTTTGGGCACAGATGATCTCACATGCCACACTTTACTGTTGTTCTTTACCTGCTGAATTCTTAAGACACTTGCAGCAGGTATTTTTTTCTCCTCATTCATCTCACCTCTCTTACCTCCTGCCTCCCATCCAGAGAAGAGACACTTCTTTCTTGTCACCTCTCACTACCTTACAGACAAAGGAAAGTAAGAAGAAAATGATACCCAAGTTGACACATGTTTCCCTGAAGCCAGAGAGTCAAGGAAAAAAATCTATACAGTGGGCTGTTTAGAGACATTTGCTCCCAAATATGCTAGATTCACCCTTCAGAAGAGCTCCAGTGCAGGAGCTGAACTACAGCTGAGCAGAGCAACCTGGATTAAAGCCAGTTTCTGTCTTTCTCCTTTGAGCTACCCTTTTTTTCCTTTAGCTAACCCTGTCTTCCCCTGATTTCACTAGCACAAAAAGTCAACAGCACATAATCTGGATTCTTTCTGTCAGCCTGCCAAGTGTAGCAGCAGTCACACCACTGTGTCTTTTTGCTTGCCATCCAGTAGCTAGGACAGAAAAGATAGTCAGGTTCTTCTTTTTTGTATCTTTCACTAAAAATTTGCTCTCTTTCTCTTCTCTGATAAATTACTAAGGACTTTTTGTGGATGAGTCTTACCCTTTTCTACTCTTAAATCCCAGGGCTACTTTGCTGTGACAATTTAAATGAGTGAGATTTCTGAAAACTGATGAGTGCAATTTTAAATGTCTCATTGAAACACATAACCAAATCCTCCTTAAAGCTGCCTGCAGGACAGTGATGTTCCTCTTTGTGGATGCATTGGCATTTTTCTCATTGTGAGGAATCCAATTAACTCAGTGAAACTCATAATGCCAATGGGCCATCAGTCTCTATTGTCTGTCATGGACTATCATCTCCAGTGGAAACTAGCAGTAGCCCTTTAGATATCTGTGTCGTCGTGTGATATTCAAATGACAAGATGTAGATCCACCTTTCAAATATTTCAGTGGTATGCAGATTTAGATGCTTATTTTTGTCCATTTGTACAATTAATTAGTACCAAAGCACCAACTAACCTTGCCTGGAATTTAATCTTCTTCTTCTACCTGTTTATCTGTACTGAGTACTGAATATATTAAAAAACACCTTATCCCAAAATGTTCCATGTCTACATAGACAAACCATGCAATGGTAGGAAAGAAGACTTTTTTCTCCATGTTGAATAATGGGAAATTATTATTTTGTGGGACTGGAGGAGTTTTTATCTGTCTCTGCCAGGGGCTTCCTCTATAACCTGAACAAATCCCCCAGGACTAAACTCAGGTCACTTATTTCAATGAAGCAGATGCTTAGGTGCTTCCCATGCCTCCCCCCGCCCTGCCCCCAAGTTCCGGGCAATGCCTGATGCTTCATTGCACCTTCTCTCCACCACTGTGTCACTGTCTAGGAACACCTCCACAGCTTCACTGAGCAGCAGCTCCCCAAGGATGGAGAGGGAACATTATTTGTACTGCCTGGTACAGGTGCCTAATGAGGATGCATGCATAGCCCTGGTGCCATCAGAGCCTAGGGGCTGGATTTATCTTACTAGCTCTAGGTGCCTCTGCTGTGTAGAAACCTACATCTGCACAAGTCCTGTGTTATATGTCAATGTAGAGAACTAGACTCTTTTAGCCCTGCTTCACCTGGCTTATCTCATACTCCTTTAGGCTGAGAAGGATGGCACTCTGGAAGCACCACTTTCTGGTCATTGGCTCAGCCTCACATGGACATCCTCTGTTCAGCTGTACACCAAGCAAAAAGCACAAGCTAGCTTATGCTCTCCAGAGTTTCAATACGGTGCCTCAAGGCTTGTGGCAGCTGAGACTTGCAGCTCTGAATCTCTCTCTTCGCATGTCATCCTTTTTCTCCTGGGGTTGGCTCAACCTGTGCCCATGCCTCATTTGCACTCAGGTGTAATCAAGGACTTCTCATACTCTAGGACTGTGGGTAGAAGTTAGTGATTACAAAAATAAGAAAAATGTAACATCTCAGGGGCAACTAAGGATGAGACCAAGAAAATGCTGAAGAATGAGGAGGAGTGACAGACAGTTGGGTTAGAAAGTATTTCCTTGCATTCAGGAGCTGGCTAAATTTTACCTAGCTGGGACTGCATGGAAGTAGGAAGGGCTTTTTTTTCTCCTTGAAATCACTCAAGAAGATATTGTTGATTTCATTCAAGGGCCATTTCTCCATCTCCCTTTATTTTTTTTTGCTGGAAGCTGGTGAAAGTGAAGTAACTCAACATTAAATATATCCTGGAGTATCAATCAGATTCTCTTTCCTGGGAGACCTTTCTATCTTGATCACAAATTAAAAGGACTCCTTTGGGGCCAGCATGTCACAGAGGGTCTTAAGAGAGTTACTTTGGGATCAATTTCTGTTTTGTCATCAGTATGTCACCTCCTTTTTCTCTTGGTTTCCCTCTTTTACACAAGTCATTTATAAGTGCTGGTGGGCAGAGTTTGCTTTGCCTTCTTTGTTTGGGCAGAGACCATGGCCATGGAGTCCTGATGGTGCTGGGCAGAGCATGTATTCAAGTGCTTGCTGGTCTCAGGGTGAGACACAAACTTGCAGAAACCCAACATCCTGCTGGTCCTCCCAGTTGTTTCCAGCCTACCATGGGGCTGCGCTGATGAGCCCAGTGGGGTAGAGGTCAGTCATCACCTTGAAACAGTGTCAGGATCTGGTAGAAAATTCAGTGAGGCCAAGCAAGAGACAAATGGACCTGAGAAACACGCTCCACCCCACCTTGGAGCTTAAAAGAAAAGGGAAAGGATATTTCTGCTTCTAGTATTTTCTAACTCCTAGATCCTTAAAAAAAGAAATGAGGTACAAGCTCTGGCATACATTGTCAATTATAGTTGCTTGTGTAAGTGTCACTCTAATCTCACAGCTGCATACCTTAACTGCTTTGCCAAGGTGATGGCAAGTATCGTACTGTACTTTCAGGAATGTGTCTAGTGACTGCAAAAGAATTTTTGAGGGCAAAGTCTTGGGAATAAAACTGCATGACTGTTAGATGAGCAAATCCGATAAGTGATAATGTTTACTCATATTTCTTTTTCACTTGAAATATCAGAACTATGACCCACAAGTCCAGGAGCAGAGTCTCAGGATTTTTATTCCTGCCACTCCTGTGCTATCTCTGGAGACCAGCAGTCTGTAATTGAGGTATTATTCACTTCAGTAATATATACTGTTGAACCTGCCTCTGTGAGTACCCAGCACGTCAGCAGTACAAGTAGAGCTGCATAGTCAGCAGCAGAGGGAACTCTAATAACAGCCTACAAAGGACACGTAAACTGCATCAATAACTTCCCTTTACATCTGCACTGGAGATAGATAGGCAAGAAAATAGTATATTGATGTAATTTTCAGAAGAATTCAGAATCCTGGTTTAAAGTGAAAAAAGAATTTTTTCAACAATTGCAATTTTATGCAGGTCAGCTGATGCATTTTGTTCATATCTTTGAGCTCCGATTTGATTTAACCAATCTAGCTTTTTTGTAGACAAAGATGATGCTTGCACATCTCTTTGTGTTACTAAATTCTGTATAAATACGGACTGGACTTTAGTTAATTCATGGTGAATAATTCATTAGATGAACAGCATCTAGGATTTGATTTTTTCTTTTCCTCTTCCTGAACTACCCACAGACAGCATTTTTTTCTTGGTTTTTTGCTGGTGCATAATTTCTGTAAATAATCCTTAATCTGGATCATTCTCTGATCAGTTTGCTAAGAATACGCAAAATTTCATCTAAATGCTGCTTTTAGTTGGACAGATGTCACACATTGCTAAGCCATGCTCTTCTGACATGCATGGACATTTCTCTGTTTGTTCCAGTGATCTTGCCTGTGAATTTGCTTGTGAACAGCAGGTGGGAAAGAAAATGAGGTGAATTCACTTAGTCATTCTTACTATTTATATTACAGTGCACTTTGGGACTCCAACATAATTCATGGATTCACAAAGCTAGATATTATCCATGCACATAGTAGGAGGCAATTCCTACCAAAACACTTTGCATGGAGTAAACTAAGTTGTTTAAAGTGGTACTACTAAATAGAGAGGAGAATTTTAATTCCTATTTTATAGTGCACGGCCCACAAGCTGTGCCTACACCGCACTTGTTGGCTCTATGTGAAGGCGTTAGCAGCTCCACAAGGCTGGGGCTGTTGGAGGCTCTGTTGCTCCAAATGTTGGAGGCTCTGGTGCTCCAAATGTTGGAGCAGAGATTTCCCTGCAAACCATGGAGAGCAGGTATTTCCATACAGCCTACGGAGAGGAGGAGTGAGAGAGCGGGTGGCTGGCTGCTGGCCAAGGTTAACCCACCACAGAGGAGCACAAAGTTGCTGGATGAGACTAAAGACAACTGCTAGCCTCAGCAAGGAGCCAAGTGAGGCAGCCAATAAAGAAACATGGAGAACAGGGAAGCATCTTTATTTTTCTCTCCTCTGTGGAGCTTATAGCCTAGATGTCAGGATGTTTACAGAGGAATGTCCCAGCTGCACTTCATACTAGTTCTGTGGGTTTGTCACAACAGAAATGCAGAAACTGTCCTTGGACGAGGGACTTAAACACAGGATTCTTCCCTCCCATGAAAACCATGAGCTGGAAAGGCAACCTCCTTGTTACTTCCTTTTCTGGCCCAGTGAATCTTTTATTTATTCATGCCAGAAGGAGCAGCTTTGATAAACAAGCTGTAGAGAGCTCAGCCACTCCCTTGGTCTGTGTTTTGGGTATTGCCCTAGAGCTAGGGAGAGGTGGCTCTGACGCAGTTCACAGAGACTCCCCTTGCTGGGTGAGTGTTCACTGCAGAGCTTCCCCGCTGTCATCTGGAAGAAAGTGAATTGCTTTTCCTTTTGCAAAGACTGTTCTGGTAAATGTTTTCACAGTGCATCTTTGAATTCAGCTTCTTTGGCCAGGCATACAGAAGACAGCTGAGCTTTTGGATCCTGGTGGGGCATCAGCATTAGCCCTGTCAAGACCATGTTACATCTGGCCATGCTCATAAACAGGACTTGGAGTGAGAAGGGGATTTAAATATTGAAAACTGAGGAACCTCTCAACAGGAAGCATTGGACAAGCAGCATTTTTGACCATTGCAGAATCTTCTTATGTCCCACTTTAAGTGCTCAGCTTCCTTTTTAGATCTGAGCAGAATTAATTTATCCAAGGTCACACAAGGAAAAGGAAAGTGACTCTACGTATCCTGAGCTGCAGCCCAGCTGCTTATGCGTGAAGCTATGCCTAGAGTATCTGTGGAATATTTTCGATGCTATTACTGCAGCTCATTTCCTACGTAAGAAGGAGCAAGAAGACAGAATGAACTGAAGCCAGTGGCAAGAGCAGGCGCAGAGAGACATTACAATTTTTGGTAGGGAAAGGAAGAGCAGAAAAGAAGATATGTAGCTGAGATCAATTCTCTCTTGGAAGCAGAGATGTCTAAAAGATAACCATCCCCCTCAGTTAAAAGCCCCTGGCACCATGATGCTAAGAAAAGACAAAGGAGCCAGAGAGGGCTGAGGACCCCACCCAAAATACTAAAAAGTCCAGGATCAGCAGGCACAAACTCAGCAGCATCAGCACTGGAGGTTGTCAGGAAATGTCCACACATTCAAATACTTGTCTGCAGAGAAATTTAAAAACAATACTCATCATGGGGGGTAGGAGGGTGAGAGGGGTGGGGGAGTAGTATGTAAAAAAAAACTATACAAACAAAAATTGGGTTTTCTCTTGGGAAATGTTGTCAGGATAACATTTTTCTGAACTCTGCCTTTGAAGCTCCTGAGCAATTGATAAGAATTAATTAAGAATGTGCTGGGAGAAGGTAGGTGACTGTCAGAAGGAAGAAAACACACCTACTTTCATTGCAGTTTGTGGCAAGATTAGAAGTGATTTCTTAGGAGCCTGAGAGAGCTTCCACTGGCACGTTGCAAGTTATAAACATGGAAGATTTCAATTCCTACCACTGATAGACTAATTATATCTGCATAGTTCAAATGAAGATATTCTGAGACATCCCTTCGCAGGCAGAGCAGGAATGCAAACCTCTGCTGTTTGATCTCTTCTCTTACTTTTTCATTTGGTATTCATGAAAAGGACCAGTGAGTAGAGCCAGAATCAGTACAGGCAAATGCTTGGCCAGCTCAGCCCATGCAGCCCTGCTGTGGCATTTCAGCCCTGCTCTGCGTAGGCAAATGCTGATGTGACCTGCCCTCAGCTCCTGTGCTGAATTGTACCTTGAGTCAGCAACAGTATTTTCAGTTCAAAGCAGGCTACAGTTAGTCCCATAGTAACTGTGAGCACCATGTGCAATGTTATTTGGAAATATAGAAAGTCAGAAATGCTGGAGAATGTGTGAATAAGAAAGTTTTTTGTCTTGTTAAAGAAACATACTTAAACTGGAGCTGTGTTCTGTTTGCATTTTGTCTTCCAACAGGCAGACCGTCTGCTATGCCAAAATCCAGACTCTTTTGAGAACATAACATAAAATATGGTGATTCACTGTGCATGTTTGTGTGCATCAGAAGCTTCAACAAAGCTCAGACACACCCACTGCCAATGTACACCAGTTTTGAGTTCCCTTGGAGGGAATTCTAACCCATGCAATATTTGCTTAAAGCATGCAATGTGTGTCAGTATCCAAAACTGCCCAAGAGGAACGGTACTGTATTAAATTGCGAATCCTGCAAAGGACCTTTCCATCTACCTTTGTAGAAAGACTCACAACCAATTCCTCTCCCTCCACTCTCTTCTTGTCACCTAGCTCCTGGGAGCCTTACAGTAACAGCTTCATTGTTCTCATAACAGTACAGGCAAATATTATTTCTGGAGTGAGTCACTTTGGTTCATATGCTGATTGTTGTCTTATCGCAGGCTCCAGTCAGAACCATTTTAATAATTCTCAAACAGCTGAGTTATTAAAATAAACCCAGAGGCAGCCAAGAGTAAAGGATTTGGAGTCAGTTGAATAGAGAGGGCTGGAGCACTGCCCTCCTCCTCCTCCCAGTGCCGGTGTGCAGTGCAGCTGTGGATGCTGCACTGGAAGAACAGGCTAATGCCTGCTGACTCTGGGAAGGGCAAAGAGCTCCTTGAAGACCAGGGTATGCTGCTTATAATCTCAGCATTAAATTGTATTTAGGGGGTCAGTAGAGTCTTGTCCCACAGCTTGGCCCCCTTGACTGATGCAGTAGTAAAAGTGTAAAAAGTAAAAATATGGTTCTGACAGAAAGGCAAACATGTTGTCCCTGTTACAGCAAGTTACCGGACTACAAGGGCTTGTGACACAGTCTCGTGATTACCTATTACTACTCTGGATAAAAACAACTTTCTTACAGGCAAAGTCTTATTATAGCTAAGCTGAGATCCTTCTTTGGTTTATTCCTGTTGTGGTTTAACCCTAGCCAGCAGCTAAGAATAACACAGCCACTTGCTCAGGGATGAATTTTACTCTGGAAGTACTAAATTCAGCTATGCAAGCAGAAAAGTGTTGTAGTGCATTGCAGTGCTTACATGCGCACCTGCTCCCTGCTAACCCCATGGCTGCAGGGAGGAGAGTGAGGACATTCCCAGATTCAGTGAGGTCTTGCACCACCAGAATAACTGTTTGTGGAAGGGGCAGGTCGGTGATCCTGGATATCCATTTGTGAGTGTCACAAATTGTGTACTTCCTACACAAAGCAGGAAAGGTCTATGTTTATGTCCTATAAAGGGACTGACATTTTGACTGGATCTAGCAAAACCTGAAACTTCTGCTCTCATGGGAGATCACAATATTCTTCTGAGATGGTGGCACTCGCTAAGAATGAGAAAAAGAATTTGCTCTCCTATTCCAGCTGAGGTCCTCCCGAGATCAAGGTCTGAGCAAATTATAATAACACATCTGTCTTTGCAGTGGATGTACAAAGGTTTATGCTGCATGATTCACATGAAACAGGAGGGAGGGTAGGAGTGGCATGGCCACTTCCCACTTCATATAAGACTTTGAAAATGTAGGGGACTGAATTAAAATAAAACCTGTGGATCTACAGGAGAAAAGTCCATCTTACCTCCTTTAAGAAAAGACATATTGCTCAGCCTGTAAAATCTTCTCACTTGCACTTAATGTTTAAGTGCTTTTGTATGTCACAGGAAATTGTTTCCCTTTGTAATCTTCTTGCCTATAGGTAATTGAACAGCAGATCTTCACAGTAAACCCTTCAAAAGGAATTACATGGATTACGTATCTCATATTCACCTTGTTTCACCCTTTGCAGATGTTGAATAAGAGGCATCAGTTTCTTCCTAATCCACATAACTCAGATATGTGGAGTTTTCTGCCAAGACACCTTCCTCCTTTTCCTTTTTTGCCTAGCAACAGTTTCAGGAAAGAACCAGCTGAACTCAAAAAGTTACAGAAAACATAGCTTGAGAAGCAGACATTGCTCTTCAGGAGGCAAAAATGAGGTCTGAAGAAAGAAGAGAGGGAAAGTGGGAAACAGATATAGAGCTGAGTCTTAGAGGACTTGGCTGGTGAGAGAAGATCATGGTCTGATCCATAGGCTGATACACATTAGTCTTAGTATTTTCTGAAATGGGCTAAAAGCCAGATAAACATGAATCTCTCCACTCACTGCCAACAAACCTGGAGTAAAGAATAGAATGTGGTCACAATCTACAGGTATTTAATGGCTGCAGATGCAAAGGAGAGCAGTGAATTTAATTAATGAAGGCACTTTATGGAGGTAAACTAAAAAAACCCTTGATTTTAAAAAAGGAAAGGAGTTTCCTGAATGCCCTAAGCCACTGCCACTAAGATATTTGTCAATGCATTTACCTAACGGATTACAAAGTCTGTTATCTCCTTAGAAACTGGAAAACATACAGTAGGACTAAAGTTGGAAAATGTTTACCTACATAAGAAAACATAGGCAATAAGGAAACTTTTGAAAACAGTAACTTTCCCCTAAACCACCTGCCAGGAAAAACATACACATTATTTAAAAGCTCAGAAAATGCAACTAGATTGCGTCTCTGTGGGACAACATTACAGATCTGCTCCGCTCCAGAGTTTGCAGTAGCACAGGAAGGCTTGCTTGAGACCTACTGAAAAGTCACAGCTTAGATGAAGTCAGTGGAGATATGACCTTTTATAGGAACTAAACATGCCTGCCCCTGTGCCAAGGAGTACCAAAGGTGCATTCAGTGACGACAGTGTTGGTGTAATGTGAATGAACAGAGCTTCCTACAAATGCAGAGGGTCACATCTACTACAGAAGGGCAAAGGGATTCCTGATTTTGTTGCATGTAAATCCACTGAATTGATAAGGCCATGGGAAGCCAGGTGTATGAGCCAACTGGCAGCAGTTCACAAGTGTGACCAGGCTGCTTTCAGGACCTGACCTGCCACATGCTGCATTGTGCAGACAGCTCCTCAGATGGCTGTGTTTCAGGAATCCCTCCCTCCTTGATGTGAGATGTTTGCAAGCTGAAGTCCTGTTCAAAAGGGATGTTGGAAACACACACCTGAGCTAGCAGTTGATCATTTTCCCCAGCATAAGCTGAGCAGCACAGAGTTTTGCCTGAGCTGATTGCTAGGTCTTCATTCACTCTGAATATTGCAGCTCATGATGAACTCAGGTCAGCTTCAGTGATGGTGAGCTGATTCCTGAGCCTGTCTAGCTTTAGCCAGTCTATAGATCTGTAACTACCAGAGTGACTGTATTCACCATAGGTGATGTCTAAATCAGTTAGGAAAATAGTACAGAAAGTCAAGAAAACAAGGCTTTTCAGAGCTAGGTCTCTTCTGAAATATGGATTTAGACTGCAGAATGGTTTAGAAGCTTTTGGAAATGTTCTCTGATGAGCATTTTTACCGTGGGAAGAGCATAAGAGTATTTCTGTTGACCAGTATTTCTTTCTAATTCTGTTTTGCTTTCACTTCCTATTCAATTTTTTTCTGTAGTGTCAGCCTATCTCCATATTCTGGCCAGGAAAATCTTACTTGTGCTTTACTTCCTCTGTTTGCAGGAAATAACTAAGCCTTTACTTCCCCCTGACAAATAGAGATCATAGCCTTTTAGCCCTCAATTTGTTGTGGTGCTATCAATTTCTTATTCATAGAGTTGCTGTCATGCTAGTCCAACAGCTGATATTTGGGTAAAAAACTGAGGAAAGTATAAAAACTCAGGACCCGATCCAGTTTACTTTAAATGGAAATTATAGAGGTCAAAGAGTGATCCTTCTTAGGAACAATTGGGGTACAAACCTGACACTAATGGTAAGGGCTTCATACCTCATATATGGTGTATGAAATTCTTCAACGTGGGTCAACAAAGTTGCATCATAACAGAGATCTCTGCAGGTGGAGAACAGGAGTGATGGTGGTTTGATGGTTCCCTGACATGTCACACAGCTTGAAGGTCTGATCATTTTAAAATTGACCTGTAGAAATAACTTGTACTGTGGCACTATCCTGCCATGTGGAGCCAAGATGGAACTTGACACCACAATAGCAAATGGTCCAAATTCAAAAGGTAACCATTGTTTTAGAGGCATTTTTGTTTTCTCATTTACTTTCTTGTTGTGTATTTATACGGATCAGAGGGACATCAAAGCTCTAGCCAGCTGGAAGTTCTGCCTACAGATGAGTGGATAGCTAGATTAGTAATTTACCAGTAGCTGGTTTTGAGAGTGTAATTGCAAATTTAACAAAAGCCTGGATTTTCACATACTCGTGTGATTTTAATAAAATAAGTATACAGCATAGTGTTGCTCATGCTCAAAGAATTGCAAAGCTAAGAAGTCATCCCTTGTGCCCATAAGAGATCCTCATGGAGTTTTATTTTTCTGTATTAGAGGGAATACAGGAAGCAGAGCATAACTCCCCAAAAGACAAGCTGTCTGGGAAGCAAGGCTGCATATGTTTCTGTCACTGTATCATGCTCATTTTAATGTACGTAAACTTGAAGATGTGACCCAGAATTACCTATGATCAGCAGTAGGCAAGAATTCATATTTCATCATGTGCTTGTCTACATGGATCCATCCGTTGAGCTCAGAACAGCTCAGGAAAACAAGGTAAGTGTGGCTGAAAGACAACTTGTACTTGTCCAAACTGGTATTCGAATTGGGGAACACAGCAAAGGGCTGACTTCTGCGGTTCCATGAGTGTGCCCCCAGTTTGTGCCAGGCTCTTTCCCTCCTTCATTCTGTCCCTATCTTCAGTGGTATGCTCTTTAAATGAAAGAGTTGGGTTGAAGAATACAGTTCTGAGAATGGAAGCTTCATGCAATCCTGTGAATGCTAGGAAAGTCCCTATATATATCTGTGGAGGAAAAGTCCTTTTCATGCAGTGCAAAGAGACAGAAGTAGGGTCCACTGTCTAAGCCAGTTGCCTGCATCTCTTATGAGTATTTGGACTGTGTCCTTCACCCTGACAGGAATAGGTTCTACGAGGAAACGGTGTCTGGTTTCTGGTCCGGAGCATGATTTTATCACTACAACCAGTTGCCAGTCTGCTGGAAACATGTCATGCAGAACCTGTCTCTGAGGAGTATCAGTGACAGACGGAAAAAGAAATGAAAAGGCATATGCACATGGTGCTTTCCTTGACAGTCTCTGCGCTCCATACTGGAGGTAACTGTCACTGAGGTGAGATCAAGGGCGCTTGACAGCTGACATCCTGTTTGGACTTTGCAGTGATTGCACTTCTTACATCTTCAGCATTGTTATTTTACCTTGAATGCACATCGTATTTAATGCACTTTCCTGATATCTATGGTGCAGCAGTTCAGCTCTGTCCCACTTGTCTTCATGAGTATGAGCTGCACACCCAGCCTGCATGTACCACTGTCCATCTGCAGAACAAGAATTGGACTTCTCTCCCTCTGTACCCTTGAGAGGAGAAAGGAGAGATGAGAGACTTTATGATCATGAAATATCCTTATATGTAGACAGATAGAAGTATATAGAGATCTATGATTAAGGAACAACAAGAAAGTTGCAAAGTCAAGCACTGAGAAATCAGAAAAAGTCAGCATCAGAAATGCTCATGCAATTTTAATTTGCCCTGCTTGTGAATATACATTATAAAGTCTTTAATTATACAGCTACATCTTGTTTTGTTTCCTAGACCCTGTTTTTGTCAGTGTGCAGGGCAGTCAGTGTTTTCTTGCTGAGCTACTAGTCAATACTCTCCCTTCCCCTCGTGGCTCAATGGGTAAGATTAGCCTTTCACTTACCATGTGCTGATCAAATCTGAAGACAGAATGGACCATTTCTCTCTCTTCGAGAGTTGTCACTACTCTCATATTTCAGTGTTTTAAAAATGGTTAACATGTATCCCGGTAAAGTGAGACACTACATTTGTGTGCAGTGACAAAATTTAACTCTGACACTCAGCGTCCATGCTCCAGATATGAAACTCTGTATTTGACCCATTTGGTGGAGAAAGTATTCCAAAATACAACTTGTACAATAGCATCACCTCCAGATTCCCACAATTTTTAGGAGGGAGGCAGTTGAAGTAGGTAATAGCAGAATCAAAAAGTTTCTAACCTAATGCATGAATGGATGAGGGGAATAATTTCGGTTAAGCACACTGAAGTAACTCAGAATTATTACAAAAATGGTACCATAAACATAATGCTGTTGGAGTCGATGTTTACTGGAGTTCATGTTTATTGTCCTTTGATGACTTTTCTATCAAATGCACTCTGTTTATAAGTAGCACTGAAGTATTCAATAAATACACAGAAATCTCACCCTGAATGGCAAGATGGACTCTTTCTGGCTCCAACATCATTGTCAGTAATAGGCTCTGGGAGGGGAGCTTCATTAAGCATCTGTTGACAATTCATTTAGCACATTGTAACCCATTTTCCTCTCCTGTGGCTGTTTGGACTTGGCAAGCCAAGGGCTCAAAAGGTCCTGAAGCTCATTACTCGGTGAGTGGGACTCTGAGCAGGAGTGGGGAATGGAGTATTTCAGAACAAACACCACTGGGAACAAATTCCTAGTTAGGGTGGGAATCATCTTACTTATCTTCCATCCTCTGAATCTGAGGTATCTTGATTAAGGTAATCTTTAGGCTCCCAGAGAGGGAGAAGTTAACCACCCACAAGTCATCCTCTCTCTGTTAGATGTTTTATGAAGATGGATGCCCATTTTGGAGGCACCTGTCTTTATCTGTTGACTACAGGGAAAACTTTGAGATTACATGAAATGTACAATGTTCAGATAGCTCAAATTCGGGGAGAGAAATGTGCCCTAAGGGCCTGATGGAACCTGCCTCAGTGTTACATTTTCCATTGAAAGCACTAAGACACACTTCATCTAACATTTTCATCACATTCAACCTTTACTTGTATAACATCCAGCCTTTACTCAGATGGGAGGAAGAATCAGCCTTACTGGAACCTGAAACTTCCTATTATGCATCAGCATAGTATAGGTCCCAAACCTCTTTTTTTTACTGGATGGCTAAGTGTCACTAACTGTATTGATGAGGGGGAAAGAGAAAGGTAAAAAACTATGCACAGTGATGCTGCAGCTACTTTAGTTCAATGTTAACTCTGTCAGACTGTGTTATTGGCCTGCATAACTACAAAAAATTCAATATATAGTCATATGTATATCTATCTGCCTGCATTCTCCTTTCAGTAACAAGGAAAGAATGAGTCTCTCTTACCCTTCACCACCAGCTTCCTTTCATACACATATACTCATGGGACACACATTTTTTACCCTTCAGGCTGACAATGAAAATACTAAAAGCTCAAGAGAAAATCAACTGGAGGACAATGCAAATCTTCACACAAACAATAGCCTGTGTTGTGCCTGACAGTCTCTCCTTTTTCTGTACCCTGACAGATGAAAAAGGAGTAGCATAAAAGTTGGGAATTGAAAATGAAAGCAAGAAGACAACAGAGAGGAAGAAGCATAGTCTGAATTAACAAAACACAGTGATTGATAAAATAATGTAATATTACGGTGTTCATAGAAAAGAGTTCTTGGAACTGAAATTATTAGTGATTTCTGAGCTGCATATTTTGAATGTGTGAAAATAGAGCTGCCTTGAAAAGGAAAGCTAAAGCCAAATTATATATCCAAAGTCTGTTTAAGGGAGAACATTTTTTTATTCCAGACTAGGTGGTCATAACTCTCCAAGATTAGTGAATTCTAGCAGGGTTGGAAGGCATCAAGAGTAATGTTAAAAGAGCTGCTGTCAAGTGCTTTATATAGATTTTAATTTCTTTTTCTTACCTCTGACTGTCTATAATAGTGCTTTTGAACAAGAACACAAGACTTGCCTGCTGGGATTATCCTCAACGATGTAGCACACACAGCTGATCCCCTTTTCCCTCATCCCCACCATGACTCATTCATCACATCAGAGAGCCTGGAATGTCTCTCAGTTTATGTTCCTTCTTTCTGAACACAGGATTATTAATGAAGGTGTCAACAGAGACACGGTAAGAGGCAGAAAATGCCCTACAGAGCTGAACATCCCCAGAAGGTAGCGCAACAAACAGCAGGGAGCTGCTCTCAGCCATGTTCATTGCCCATTCAGAGAACTCTGCTGCATTATTGATTCTGTCATAGATTTTGAGCATTCTTGGTGCCTCCGCTTCCTCCTTAATAATAATGATGATAATTTATGTCAGTGCTGGAGTCCAAATAGAGCAATAGTTTTCCTAATATTGTAACTGAGGGCTCTCTATACAGAGGGGGGTGTGAATAGCAGACACTAGAGCCGTTTGAGTGCTGTCAACAGCAATTCTCTGGTTTTTTTTCTTCATAAATGAATAGATACAGGTTGCATGCACAACCCTTTCAGGATTATTGTCAGCAAACAGCAATAAGGTAAAGTTTTAATTGTATATTCACTCACAGAAAACAGGTTTGAAACTTCTGTGCTCTTGCACCTGGGGAAAGTGAAGTATTTGTATTGGATAACTCAGGCTTACACTTCTGCAACTGGGGAATAGAAATACTACAACTAGTCATGGTGTAACTACATGGCTTTCTTGTGAAAAGCGAGCTGCCGATGAAAGCAGTCTTGCAAAAAAATGTCATCAAATGATTTTGAATAGCAAGCTGTTCTAAAGCAATCAGAATCTGCTAGTGTCTGTCTCTACAAAGCACAGAGAGAAGACCATCAAGAAATTATTTACTAGCAATTATTCAGCCAGATTTACTGAGAAATGATCTCTCAGAAACTAGAGCTCAGCATAACGGCCTTCATTTTATGATTTAATTTATCCCCATGTACTGCCATTTCTTGCACTTTTTCCTCACCTCTGAAATCCTTAACCACAGGATTTGGTTAAAAAAACTTTACTTTGAAGTAATTAGTAGTAGCACATGTACGGACCTTAAAGTCCCAAATGTAGTGGTTGTCTGCAGCAGATGAGGTATGTACTTATTTTGGGTGACAGTCCCAGCTCTGATCTCCCTGATTAGAATGGGACTAATGGACTTACACTGCAAAAATAGGAAGGTTGTCATATTTGCTTTTCTATTTCCAGTCCAAGGCTCACAAACAGTTAAAACTTCTGCAGAAGAATCCTAAGAAAGCAAGGAATGGCTTTCAGATATCCTGCAGCTGACACTGACACCTTAGTTACAGAACCATATATCTTAGAAACTGAAAATAAAACCAGAAGAGAAAAGAAATACTCCCGGGTCTTCTCCCACTCTTCTCCAACTAACATATGGATCACAACACTCTACGTGCAGAGAACTGTTTGTTAGAACAATATGACCTAACACAGCTTCATCATATAGAACAGTCCTCCTCCCTGCCCAGACCCTCCTGCCTTGAAGAATTGGCAGAATTAAAGGAATAAATGGTAATGGAACGGAGAGAACAATGAAGAGATTGTAGTAAAGAACAAAAGGGAAGTTATCAGCTGGGATTTGCAATGAGGGGGGAATCAAGGAACTTAAGAGAAACAGCAAGTCTGTTATCTCACTGACTTCTCAGAGATGTACAAAAACAGTGCTCAGGGACACAGGGAGTCAAGACCGGGAGGCAGGAGTCTCTGAAAACAAAGCTTTAGGCACTGGGGGTAGTTTTGAGTTTTGTTATCTACCCTGTATTGCACCTGCCCTTTAACAAGCACAATGAGGCAGGATGCTGCCAGCAAAAAACTGCTCCTGCTCTGAAGGTTTCCAGGAAACTGTGGTGTTTTCTTCTTCCCTTCTGGAGCTACAGGATGCCTGAGGCGCTGAGCATGAATGTGTCAGTGCAGAGAAGATGCTGGTCTGCATGTGCTTCCCTGATCATTAGAGCCAGCCTGATGGTCTGCAGTGAGTGTCAACTTCCTGCTGTACTACATCCGTGTGCTTGTTAGCATTTCATTTTGGAGCCCAAGAGCACTTCAGAGGCTCCTTGTTTGAGCAGTGAGGACCAAAACCAGTACACATCAAAACAAGACATGGACGGGGGCAATAATCCGCCTCTGGAGATTGGACATCCTTCTCATCTGCATGAGTTCTTGCAGCCTGTTAGTTCCCACGACTAAGATGATACTGTAGGTATTAATTATTATAAGGAATACAGTTCTGACTAGCTAAATGCTTTCCTGTAGGCACTTTGGAGATGCAGATGATGTAATGCATGGCTGCTGATTGGCACTCCTGGGGGCAACAGGTTTCTGCTTCATTTCCAGTTCGCAGTGGGCTGTGTGTGACTGAGCAGTCTGGTTGCTTCCAAGCTGAGCATTTGTAGTGATCCATGGGTTGTCTACTCTAAGCTGAAGATGTTGATATGACTGCAATTGTGAGGGTGCCTAAAAAAGCCATCAAGTGGAAAAAGATTGTCACTGGTGAGTTTTCCATGCACTTACAAGGAGTTGAAACTGCTGTGGTGAAGTGGGACTATTTTCAGAGATATGTTAAAACTCAGTGCATCTGCTCCAAATATGATTTTACTATTAAAGCCATACCATTGCGACTGCTAATCCAGTACTAGATGCAGAGCTATCAGAGGGGCAAAGGACTCTTCTGTGCTATTTGAACTGTGATCTGTGTACAGCCTTGGGAGGTCTTGCTGGCAAAGCTGTGGGAGGGTTTGCAGTCAGAAATCCTACAACATTTGTAAAATTAATAGTTGAAATAAAGAAAAAGGTAACACTTCTCCAAGTTTCTGTGCCCTATATCCCCCAATTTCTTGTCCTGGTTTCAGCTGGGATAGAGTTAATTTTCTTCCTAGTAGCTGGTATAGTGCTATGTTTTGGATTGAGTATGAGAATAATGATAACA
>JANHGO010000027.1:23924765-23937746 GCA_024606505.1 Aquila spilogaster
CCCACCCCCCCCCCCCCCATCAGCATTTTAGCCCTGCTCTACACAGGCATATGCTAATGTGCCTATGTCCTAGCCTCAGCTCCAGTGCAGCCGCATTGTGCCCTGAATCACCAGCAGTGTTTTCAGTTCAAAGCCCCTTAGTCCCCTGATACCATATATCATGCTATTTGGAGATACAGAAAGTTAGCAATGCCAGAGAATTTGTAAATAGGAAGGATTCTTGTCTTGTTAAAGCATCACCCTTAAACTAGACCTACGTACTGTCTGCTTCTTGTTTTCCTCTGCTAAGCTGAGATCCAATCTCCTCTGAGAACATATTATACATGTGGCAATGCATTATACACATTCATGTATTAGCTTCTGGTTGGAATGGAGTTAATTTTCTTCATAGCAGTTAGTATGGTGGTACATTTTGGATTTGTGACCAAAACAGCGTTGAAACACAACAGCCAGGGCAGATGAACCCAGCTGACCAAAGGCATTTTCCACACCACATGACAATAAAAGCTGGGGAAAGGGAATAGTGGGAAATGTTTGGAGTTATGGCATTCTTTTTCCCTGTTATGCATGATGAGCCTCGCTCTCCTGGAAATATCTGAACACTGTCCTATTGATGGGAAGCAGTGGATGAATTCCTTATTTTGCTTTACTTGCATGTGAAGCTTTTGCTTTACCTTTTAAACTTTTTTTTAAGCCTTTTTCTCAACCCATCAGTTTTTGCACTTATACCCTTTCAATCTCTCCCCCATCCAACATGGGGGAGAGTGGGTGAGTGGCAGTGTGGGGCAGTATGCATCAGAGCCTTCGGAAAGACTCAGACATGCTGGTTTTGATTTTCCTTCGGGGGAATTGTAATCCATGAAGCATTTGCCTGAAGCTTCCAATGTGTATTAGTATGCAAAACTGCCCAAGAGGAAAATGTACTGTACTAAATGGTCAGTCCTGCAAGGTCTCTTTCCATCCATCTTTCTAGGAAGACTTACAATCATCCCCTCTCACTTCACTCTGTCCCTGTCACTTGCCTCCTGGGAGTCTTACAGTAGTGGTTTCATTATTCTCATAGAAGTACAGGCAAATATTATTTGTCGAGTGAGTCACTTTGGTTCATATGCTGATTGCTATCTTATCACAGGCTCCAGTTAGAGCCATTTTAATGATGCTCAGACAGCTGAGTTATTAAAACAAACCCAGAGGCAGCCAGGTGGAAAGGAGCTGGAGTCAGCCAAAGAGACAGGGCTGGAGCACTGCCCTCCTTCTCTGTGTCGCTGTGCAGTGGGGTGAAGGGGGTCCTGGTGCATGGGTGCGGTGTTAGCATAGGAAAGCCAAGGCCATCTCTGTTCATTCTTTTCCAGAGATTTAGCGAGGGCTTGTACCACCAGAATAGTAGTCATTTGTGGAATGGTTGGGTAGGTGATTCTGGTTATCCATTTGTGGGCTTCACAAACAGTGCACTTCCTACAAGAAGCAGGGAAGCTCTGTGTTTTTTATGTGCCACAAATGGACTGAGATTTTTATCAGCTTTGGATCTAGCTAGACTAGAAGCATCCTTTGTTCTGATGGGAGACCATAGCATTCCTCCAAGATCCTGGCATTCCTTGAGACTGAGAAAAAAAACTGCTCTCCTATTTCAGCCCAGCTCCTCCCAAGATCAAGCCCTGAGCAAATGATAAAGGCCATCAGTCTCTGCAGTGGATGTACAAAGGTTTATGCTGCATGATTCACATGGAAGAGGAGAGAGGGTAGGAGTGAAATGGCTACTTCCCACTTTGTACAAGACTTTGAAAATGTAGCGGACTTAATTAAAATCAAACCTATGGATCTATGGGGGAAAAGTCCACCTTTCCTCCTTTACAAAAGACAGCGCTCAGCCTGCAAAATCTTCTCTCTTGCACTTCAGGTTTAAGTTCCTTTGTATGTCACAGAGGAAATTCTTTCCCTTGATAATCTCCTTGCTGGCCCATAGGTAATTGAACAGCAGATCCACACAGTAAACCCTTCAAAAGGAATTACAAGGATTACATATCTCATATTCACCTTGTTTCACCCTCTGCAGATGTTGAATGTGAGGCATCAGTTTCTTTCTAATCCATGTAACTCAGATATGTGGAGTTCTCTGTCAGACACCTCACCCATTTTCCTTCTTTGCCTAGCAACTGTTTCAGGACTGAACTCAAAAATGTATTAAAAAGTTAGCTCAAGAAGCAGACATGGCTATTCAAGAGAGAAGTATGAGAAATGGCTACTCAAGAAGAAAGGAAAGGGGGAAAGTATGAAGTAGGTGTAGAAGAGAGTATTAAGGGACTGGAGAGGGAAGACTGACTTGATCCATAGGCTGATATGCATGAGCCATTCTGTGGGGCAAAAGTCAGATAAACATGAACCACTCTGCTAGCTGACAACACACCTCGAGAAAAGGACAGAATGTGGTGACATTCTGCAAACACTTATTGGCTGTAGATGCAAGGGAGAGCAGTGAATTTAATTAGTGAAGGCATTTCACAGAGGTGAACTAAAAAGTACATTGATTAGAAAAAAAAGTTTCCTGAAGAGGCTAAGAAAATATCTCTAAGAGATCTGTCATTAAAGTCCCCTGGCAGCTAAGAAAATATGCAATCTCCTTAGAAACTAGAGAAAAAATGGTATGACTAGAAGATGGAAAATCATTACCTACTTATTTTTAAGTAGATGTAGATAGTAAGGAACATCTTAAAGGCAGTATCTTCCCCATAAACTAGCCGTCACAGGATACATGCACCATATTTAGAAACTAATGCAACTGGAGTTGCATCTCTGTGGGACAATGCTGCAAGTCTGCCCTGCTCCAGTTTGCAGTAGCATAGGAAGGACTGCTGTTTTGAAGACTATTGAAAAACCACAGCTTAGATGACATCAGTGAAGATGGGATGTGTAGCAGGAACTAAGCATGTCACACCATGGGAAGAACATAAAAGCACCCATGCTTTCTCTCATTACCTTTTCATCTATAGTGTCAGTCTACTTCTTATCCACTCAGTATCTCATCCAGTTTGCCTTAAAGGTAATTTCTTGAGGTCAGAGAATGGTCCTTCTTAGGAACATCTGGGATTCAAATCTGACAGTAAGACAAAAACCTCAATACCTCATACCATGGCGTACGAAACTTCAACATGGGTCAATAAAGCTGCCTCTTAACAGAGATCTGGTCTGCAAATGGGTAAGAAAGAAGTGACGGAGATATGATCCCTGACATGTCACATGGCTTGAAGATCTGAACATTTTAAAATTGATCCACAGAAATTCCTTGTGCTGTAGCACAATGCTGTCAAGTGGCAGAGGAAAAAGGTAATAGTCAAATCAAAAAGTGTCTAGCCTAATGCATAAACAAATGAGAGGATAATTTCAGTCGAGCACTCTGAAGTGAGCCAGAATTATTACAAAAATGGCTCTATAAACATAATGTTGCTGGAGTCAATGTTTATTTGAGTCAGTGTTTATTGTCCTTTGATGACTTTTCTATCAAACGTACTCTGTTTATAAGTAGCACTGAAGTGTTCAGTAAATACACTGGAATCTCATCCTGATTAGCAAGTTGGATTCTTTCTGGCTCCAACATCATTGCCAGTAATAGGCTCAGGGAGCAGAGCTTCATTAAGCTTCTGTTGACAATTCATGTAGCACATTGAATCCTAGCTTCCTTTTGTATGGCAATTTGAGTTTGGCATGCCTAGAGGGGTCAAAAGTTCGTGAATCTTCTTACTTGGTGAATGGAGCTCTGAGCCATAGAAGCTCTGAGCCATATTTTGGAACAGATATGGCTGGGAGCAAGTTCTAAGTTCAGGTGGAATTCATCTTTCTTATCTTTCCCTGATTGAATCTCAGGTAACTTGATAAAAGTAATCTTCAGGCTCCTGGAGAGGGAGAAGTTAACCAACCACAAGTCATCCTCTCTCTGTTAGACATTTTAATAAATGGATGCCAATTTGAAGGCATCCATCTCTACACCTTGACTATAGGGAAAACTTAAGAGATTACATGGAATGTGTAACTCAAATAACTCAAATCTGGGGAGAGAAGTCTCTTGTAAGAGCCTGCTAGAGACTGCTTCAGTGATAACTTTTCCACTCAAAGGTCATGCTTCATCTAATAGTTTCATAACATTCAACCTTTACTTGTATTACATTCAGCCTTTACTCATATGGGAAGAATGAATCATGCATAGCAGAACCTGAAGCTTTCTATTACATATCAGCAGAGTATTAAGTCCCAAAACACTTTCTATTGAATAGCCAAATGTCATTAATTGTATTGATGGGAGAAGACAGAAGGGTTAAAAGCTATGTACACTGATACTGCAGTTACTTTTGTTTAGTGCTAACTCTATCAGAGTGTATCACCTTCTGCATAACAAGCAAGATGAAATATACAGCCATATGTATATCTGCTTTCATTCAGCTGTCAGTAACAAGTAAAGGACAACCCCTTTCTACCCTTTCCCCTAGCTTCCTTCCATATACTCATGGTATACACTTTTTTTCCTTCAGGGTGATAATGAAAATTCCAAAAGCTCAAGAGAAAATCACTCAAAGGACAACACAAATCTTCACACAAAGAATAGCCTGTGTTTTGCCTGACAGTCTCTCCTTTTTCTGTATCCTGACAGAAGAACATGATGCACCATAAAAGTTGTGAACTGAAAATGAAAACAAGAAGACAGAATAGAAGAGTCTGAATTGAAGAGAACCCAGTGATCAATACCATAGCATAATATTACAGTGTTCATAGAAATAAAAACCCTTGGAACAGAAATTATTCATTACTCCAGAGCTGCATAATTTAAATATGTGAAAATAGAGCTGCCTTGAAGGGGAAGGCTATAGCCAAATTATATGTCCAAATCTGTTTAAGGGAGAACATTTTTGTTCTCTGGGCAGGTTGGCCATAACTTGACAAGATTAGTGAAGACTAGCAGGTTTGTGAGGCACCAAAAGTGAGACTAAAAGAGATGTTTGTCATGTACTTTCTGTAGATCTTAATTTCTCTTTCTTACATCTGGCTATCTACAGTAACCCTCCTGAAGTTTAAGGATACAACATCTCCCTGCTGAGATTATCCTCACCCAGATAGCACATACAATTTATCCTGTTTTACCTCATCCCTGCTGTGTCTCATTCATTACATCAGAGCCTAGACTGTCTCTAACTTTTTGTTTCTTCCTTCTGAATGCAGGATTATTACTGAAGATGTCAGCAGAGACACAACAAGATGTGGAAAAAGACCAACATAGCAGAACATCCCCAAATGGGAGAACAGTGAAAAGCAGAAAGCTGTTCTCAGCAAAATGCTTTGCTCATTCAGAGAACTGTGCTGCATTATTGGCTTTGTCATAGACTTTGTTGGCCCTTGATCACCTAATCATTTGGTGCCTCTACTTCCTCCTCAAACTAGGATTATTCTTAGCAATGGTGGTAATTTACAGCAGGGCTGGAGTCTGAAAAGAGTCATGTTTTCCCGCTACTGCAACTGAAGATTCTACACAGAGGGCTGACACCTTCCTTTCTGGTTTTCAGCTGGAGCTCCCATCTCCTTCTTAAAAGGAGGATATGAACAGAAGGGACTAGAGATATTTGAACACCACCAAAAGCAACTCTCTGTAGGATTTTTGAGTTCCCAAATGATTTGATACAGGCTGCAAATACAGCCCTTTCAGGATCATTGTCAGCAAACACCAATGATACAGAGACTTAATTGTATATTCACCCACAGAAAATCAGTTTGAAGATTCCGTGTCCTTTCATCTGGGGAATGTGAATTTTAAATTCACCTTTTGGAAGTATTTGTACTGGATGATTAAGTCTTACACTCCTACAACTGGGGAATAGAAACACTACCTCTCATCGTGGTGTGACTTCATGGGTCTCTTTACAAGACAAGCGGTCTTGTAAAAGTATCATCAAATAGTTTGGGATAACAAAGTGATCTGTAGCAATCAGAATCTGCTAGTGGCTGTGTCTACAAAGCACAAAGAGAAGACCATCAGGCAAAGATTTTACTACCAGCTATTCGGAAATGATCTTCTCAGGAACTGGAGCTCAGCCTAACAAGTCTCTTCCTTTTACAATTTAAATTTTCCCCATGCACTGCCATTTCTTGCACTTTTTCTCTCTCTCACATCTTTAAATGCAGGATTTGGTTGAAAATCTTCACTTTGAAGTAGTTAAAGCTCCACTTGAATGAGATCTTAAAGTCTCAAGAAGAGTGTCTGTCTGAAGCAGATGATATGTGTACTTATTTTGGGTTACAGTCACAGTTCTGATCTCCCTGATAGCACTCAGACTAGTGGACATAAACTCAAAAAATAGGAAGCATATATACTGGCTGTAGTGGAAATGCTGAGTCATGGCCTGAACCAGTGATGGAGCACCTGGCGGGAAGGCGGGGCCAAGCCAGGGGAGCTCAGGTGCATGCAACATACCTGAGTGACCGGAAGGGGTGGAGCCAGGATCCACCCCTTCCCAGACCTCATTTAAGGGCTGGCAGTGGAGGTGAGGGCATCTTTTTCTGGAGATCCCTTCCTACCTGAGGTCTTCTAAAGGTAAGTGGTTCTTTTTCTTCATTACTGTGTCTGTGGCTGCTGTGTTTAGGCCTGTCCTCGTTTACTGCAGCCAGACTTTGCTACCCTGCTGTTATTGCAGTACTTTCCTTGGCATTATGGCATTACACTAGCACATATGCTTTGCTGCTTCTGGTTTGAGGCTTACAAACCATTCTATACTGTACTGATGCAGCATCACTTTGAGTACTGTGTATGGTTTTGATTTCTGCTGTACAAGAAGGATGTAAAACTATTAGAGAGTGTCTGAAGGAGGACTATACAACTGGTGAAACATCTAGAGGAGAGAAGATGTATGAGCTGTGACTGAGGTCCCTGGGTTTGCTCAGAGCAGATGAGCTGGGGGAAGGCCTGATGGTGGCTGCAGCTTCTCACAGGGAGCAGAAGGCAGTGCTGAGCTCTATTCTCTGTGACAGTGACAGGGTCTGAGGGAATGGTATGGACCTGTGTCAGGGGAGGAACAGCTGGGGCATGGGGACAGGTTCTTCACAGAGAGCGTGGTTGGGCACTGGAGCAGCCTCCCCATGGAAGCGGTTGTGACACCAAGCTGCTGGAATTCAAGAAGTGTTTGAACAAAGCTCTCAGTCATATAGTCTGGTTTTTGGCTGGTGCTATGTGGAGCTAGGTGTTGAACTCAATGATCCTTATGGGTCCCTTCCAACTTGGGAGATTCTGTGATCTTCAGAAGGAACCTTAATAAAGCAGAGAACGGCATTCAGATCTTTTGCAGTTCCCACTGCTGCCTTAGTTACAGGGTGACATATCCTCCTTAGAAACTGAAAATAAAACCAGAGGAGAGGAAAAGCGCTCCCAGATCTTCTCCCACTCTTTTTCTCCAACTAACGTATGATCATGACACTGTCCTTGAAGAGAACTCAGTTACAACACTGTGACCTAAGACAGCTTTATCTTAGAGAACGTTCCCTGCCTCTGTCCACACCCTCCTCCCTCAAAGTAGTGGCAGAATCAAAGGGTAAAATTATATATGAAGGAAAAGAACAATGAATACATAGTAATACAGAACAAAAGAGGCTTGCAGGGAGAGTGGGGAATCAAGGGAATTAAGAGCTGTCTGCGATACACAGCATAAGTGTGTCAAGGCAGAGAAGATGCTGGTTCACTGGTAATCCCTGCTCATTAAAGCTAGCCTGATGGTCTGCAGCGAGGGCCGTCTTCCTGCAGCACCACATCTATACTTGTTATCATTTCAGTTTGTAGGTGGAGAGCACTTCTACTTGTCTGAGCAGTGGGGACGATGAAAGGTGTGTGCTGAAACAAGAAGTGGACAGGGACAATCACCCACTTGTGGTTTGATGTCTGTCATCTGACTGGTTTTTACTGCCTGTTAGTTCACAAGATAAAGTTGATAATGTAGGATTAATTATTTTAGGGAATATGCTGCTGACTAACTGTTCTACTATAAGCGCTTTAGAGATGCAGCTGATTTAATGTATGGCTGCCAACTGGTGCTCCTGGGGGGAGCATGCTTTGGCTTCATTTCCAGACTGCAGTGGGCTGTTACAGGTGGCTATATGTGACAGAACTGCTTCTAGCCTGAGCATCTGTAATGGGCCATGAGTTGTCTACTTGAGGCTGAAGATGCTGATGGAAGTGCAGTTGTGATTAGTACCTACAAAAGCCAGTGGGTAGAAACAAAACTGTCACTGGCTAGTTTTGCGTGGTCTTACAAGAACTTGAAATAGCAGTGGTGAAGTGGGACTGCTTGAGAGGTATTAAAACTCAGTGCATCTGCTCTGACTATGACTTAAATTAAAGCCAAACCATGGCAACTGCTAATCCACTGTATCTAGAAGAGCTCTTGGAAGGACAGAGGATTACTCTCTGCTGTTTGAAGTGTGATTTGTGTGCAGTCTTGAGAGTTTTGCTGGCAAAACTATTAAAGGGTATGGAGTTCTACCACCTTTGTAAAATTACATTAAAACAGTTAAAACTCACTCATGTCTTCCCACAGCTATCCTCCACTGCCTCCCCCCCCGAATGTACAGTACTCTGTTAGTAATCACTGTCAGTTGTCACTGAGACCTCTCAAGCCACCTTTCAGTGGAGTGTTATTTTGGGTTTGGGAGTTTTCCTAGGGGTTTCTTTCCTCTCCTTTCCTTTTCCTGAGCTCTTGGCTGAGCTCTGAGTTTACCACAGAAGGCTTGCAATCTGCAGCTGCCACAATAACTTTTGCATTGTCTGCAAGTATCCATCTCCTTCATATCTCTCCACTCAGCCAACTGCCTGCTGTGTGCACTTTATGGTTATTTCTGTTTTCATCTTGCTCCACTTAGCAAGTGTTTGCCCTGGCCCATGCTAACAATAGCTGTACTGAAAAGCTGTATTAAAAGTCATGGAGGGAAAGGTGTTCAGTACTTCTCTGGGAAACCTGTTGGTAACTCACTTTTTGGCATTTCCATGTCATTATTGGTGGCTATGAAAGGAAGAATATGCAAAGGACTGCCTGTGGAGGAGTGGAGAGAGAAAGGGAGAAGTGGCAGAAAGGGAGGTGTGGGTTGCATAGGAAGGGCAAGAGTTGGAGTTTATTGTGGAGCTGTGGTGGGCTGAAGCTGGGGTGGGAGTAGCCATGTTAAACTGGGAGTCCAATATGTAAGGGCTGTCTGTGCATTGTACCTGTGATAACAGAACCCAGCTTGAAGCACCATGGAATGGTCTCTGCCTTTCACTGGTAAAGAAAGGCCAGGGAAAAGTAATAATTAAAAAGGAAACAAACAGGAAATAGACATAAAAAGAAACTGGCAGTTGGGAGCAGGTTGTGATTGTGGGTGTGACAGTCTGAGAGGAGACTTGGGCTCAATAATGGCATTAATCAGCCCATGCTGAAACCTGCTGCAGATGGTGTTGCATGGTGAGCTGAAAGGGTAAGTAGAAAACAGAGCCCAGCTTGGACCTGGGGACTGGCTGAGCAAAGGGGACTCTGAGAGTGTTGACTCATGCTACTTTTCAGCAGCTGTGTGCACCTGGGCTGTCATTTACATGGCAGAAGGCAAGAGAAAGCAGCTGCCCTCTGCCAGGAGCTTGTGTGTTTGTCCTTGGGAGCATCTCACCTGCTGATCTTGCAAGAGGCCAAAGAAAGAGCATGTCTTCTCTCAGCTATTATAAATTTCGTTTTTAACAATGTCCTTTTAAAAATAGTATAGCAGAAATGCTAAGTCATGGCTTGAACCAGTGATGGAGCACCTGGTGGGAAGGCAGGGCTGAGCCAGGGGAGCTCAGGTGCATGCAGTGTACCTGGGTGACCCGACCTCATTTAAGGGTTGGCAGTGGAGGCAAGGGAATCTTGCTGGAGATCCCTGTGAACCTGAGGCTTTCTGGGAGTAAACAGACTTTTTTTTCCTTTGTGTCCACAGCTGCTGCATTTGGGCTTATTCTCCCTTGCTGCAGCCTAGGACTTTGCTACCCTGCTACTGTTGTTGTGCTTTCCATCGTGTTATAGCGTTATGTGAAAGGAAAGAATGTCATTGGCACATAGGAACCCCACATTTGGTGCCTACATTTTCATATATGATGTTTTACTGGGGAGTTAACCAGGAATTTAGGACCTCTTCTGGCATAATTCAGTTCATGTAAGCCTAAGGATAGGTGTGATTTACACATGCTTGGGAAACAAGTGCACGTAAGGATTCACCTTGTAACTATGGGGGGAATCAAGTAGGTAAATGAATGAGTTTTCTTGAATCATCACATTCAAAAGGCTTCCCTGACCCTCTCATTAGCAGCTAATCTTCTCTTCTATCGGGGCTGGAAAGTGTTTAGAAGAGACATTACTCTTCCTCCCCTTTCTAAGCACCCCTCACCTTCTCTGCCTTCACTGCTTCTGAATTTGCTTGCTGCAGCGGGTCGTCCTACTATATCTATTGTCCTATCTTGACTGCATCTTTAGTCTCTGTTGGGCATTTTCTTTTACAGCCTTCTGTTCTGTAGGTATGCAAGCACTTATAGTCCCCTCACAAGGAGCTGAAGCATCTCTTAAATGTTGAATTCCATCACGACATCCATATTAAGATATTATTAAGATATAAGTATGTCCTTGGTATAAAGGGAGAAGAAAAGCACAGAGGAGTGAAGTTGCACCTCAGAAAACTCACATCTGTGCTATTCCAGCATGTAGTAGGTAAAAATGACAATGGAACGTTTGCAGTGACTGAAACAGTCACTGCAGGAATCCATCTGGTTAACTGAAGTGGTCAGGGTTGCGTAGGCTATGGTCGTCTGAGTGGGAAAATGAGGGAAATGGATGATCTGAGGTCCCGGAGACAGCTTTACTTTGAGTCAAATCAATCTTTCCTTCTCCTGAGCCTGTGAAAGCTGCTTGATGAGACACTGTTCTGACCGTTCACCCATGATAGAAAAAGGGAAGACAAGTGCTTAATGAGTGCTAATATATAGTGCTTTATTTCCATGGTAACACTTATACCATTAGACAAAGTCATTTCAATGAAGAAAAATGGTCCTTCTCAAACAGATGAGTGCGTCAAAGATTCACTTCTCTTAACTGTAAGCGCTTATCCAAGCTATGTTCTTTAGGAGTTTTCTTGCCCCAAGTTCTGTCAGAAGTCAAAGTGAGTTAGAGAGACCACTAGAGATGATTCAGGTGAACTAAGGTGTGGATTGTACCATGAAAACTGTACAGTGGCTGTGGACAGAGGAAGTGATCTCAAACTATTACACATCAGCTGGGACCCATCCTGGGTGTGTGGGTTCTGTCTCCATCTGGCATTTATCACTCATGCTCTGTAGAGTAGAAGTGCATCTTCACAGCAAGAAGTTAAGTGTTAGTATGGATGTGTTGCTTTTGTTTCTGAAGGAAAATGAAGATCACAATTCCTTTGCATTTCTCTACAGGCATGGTCAGTGCTTAAGGAAGACAAACACTTGCATTTTTTTCTGGAGTAGGTGCTTGATGAAGAGTATATGAAGCTTAAAGACATCTGTTGGAAGAAGTAAGCCAGTATAATGGGGAGGTACCAATGTAGGCAATGGTAACTAAAAATCAGTAGTTCTCTGGAGAGATTTTTTTATCCTGTAGGTTTTTTGTTGTTGTTTTTGAGTTGAGGGAATTCTATCTTGGACCCCAAGATGGTCTGTGGACTTACTTTTCAGGTAAGTCTTATGTTTTTTTTTTCTTGAAAAGGCTTTTGGAAGTGTTATTGCATTTATATTATTTTTGCAATCACACTTTGGGAGAATGGAAAACTGAAGAGAGGGCTTTGGTTTCCCAGAGGTACTGTGCTGTCATGTCCAATACCCCTCTGAGACTTCAGGTGACATAAATGTGTCACAGGACCCTGCCACTATTTTCAGAGGCTTGTCACCACAGCATGTGATGGAAGTGGAGCTAAAAATGTTAGAGAAGAATATACACTGCAGTCCCTCACTGTGTTTCTAGTTTCTAATTCTTTAACTATATGCACATACCTCTTAAAGCTTGGTTTACTAGTATGGAACAGGATCCCTCTTAGTGATTTTGTATAGGGGCATATGTCCATGTCATTGAAGACTTGCTGTGCTGAAGGACCTTTGAAGCTTAACAAGGTTTCTTTACTGGAGAATGCACTTACATGGCTCTTTTGTCAAACACAAGATTTTTAATTTGCAATCCTTTTCACATTCTCCAGCCTGTGCTCCTGATATGGCTATTCAAGTACATTCAAATTTAGGATCTGAATAATAAAATACAAGTAGTTTATTTGTCTAATGTGTTAGTCAGATAGTATGAGATAAGGGAGAAAAAAGGAAATGGGGCTTAGAATCCAGCCAGCTTCCATTACTTCTGGTCCCTCATCCCCTAAAGCTGGCACTTCTCTGACTTCTGTACACCCATGTGACTGAGAAAGCAGTAGTCTGCACTTACCTGTGGGCTTGAGAGCCCTCCTATATTGCACCAGGAGTGTGCAGAGGATCTGATATGCAGTTAGGAGGATACATGGGCCAGACGCAAATCTCATCAGTAACAGTGGGGGGGAGGAAAAAAGGAAGTAACTCATTTTGCTATAAAGAAACTTTCTTCTGAGCTCAAAATATTGACTTTCTTTCTTTTCTTCATTTTTCTCCCCCCATTCCCCTTTCTTTCCCTAGACTGTACAACTCTACAGCAGAGAGTAGTTCAACTCCCTCTTACAAGTAATGCATTCAGATTACAATTTTCCTAGAAAGGAAAGATGAAAATATACAGTGTGTCAAATCATATATTTTATCTGTCATCTAAACTGTACAATTTTGTAATATCCTTTTATATTTTAAATTATCATGCATTTTAGATACTGTGCCACATACTTCAGACACCTGCTGTCTGTGATGTATTATGCTGGATTGACTCATGCTGTAACAACTTCTCAGTTATTTTTATCATCTTGTAAGAGGATAAGACT
>JANHGO010000027.1:23937846-23947979 GCA_024606505.1 Aquila spilogaster
GACCCAAACTGGCCAAAGGGGTATTCCATACCATGTGATGTCATGCCCAGTATATAAACTGGGGGAAGTTGGCCTGGGGTGGCTCAGAAACTAACCTGGTATCGGTTTGCAAGTGATGAGCAATTGCATTGTGCCTCACTTGTTTTGTATAGTCCCATCCTTTTATTATCATTGTAATTTTATTATTGTTGTCATTATCATTATTAGTTTATTCCTTTCTTTTCTACTAAACGGTTCTTATCTCAACCTGTGAGTTTTATCTTTTTTTCCTGATTCTCTCCCCCATCCCACTGGGTGGGGGGGAGTGAGTGAGCAGCTGGGTGGTGCTTAGTTGCTGGCTGGGGTTAAACCATGACAGTTGTGCAATACCATCTGTGTTGGTAGCCACAGTCAGCTATCACTGTGACAAGGTAAGCCGACACATCCATGGGTACTGTAAGTCGTCAGCAGAAATGGAAGCCTGTACTTATGGCACCAAAAATGACTTGTTTCCTGCAGTAAGAGAGCACGGCATGACTAAGTTGTAGGTCCTTGTGTCTGCTGGGGCCAGATATGAGCCAGCTGGGGATGTCTCCATTAGAAGTTCTCTGCTTAGTGCCCTGCTTACATTTGGTATGGGAAAGTCCTGGGAAAATTCAGCTCTGCCATTAGGAAAAATAAGGCAGGGAAAGGAAAAGTTGCTGTTTTGCCAGTGTTGTCCTTTGACTGACGCAGGGTGCAAGTAGAAATTATCTGTATCTGCATGCTGATGTCCATGAAGTCCTTGTGTTATTAAGCCATTAGAGATGCACCATAAATATTCTGCAGCACCTTTCAGCAGAAGATTATTTTGGGCCTAGAAGAATTTTTCTAAGGCTTTGCTTTCCTCTCCTTTTCCTAAGCTCTTGGCTGGACTCTGAGTTTACCACAGAAGGCTTGCAATCTGCAGCTGTCACTATAACTTTTGCATTGTCTGCAAATACCCATCTCCTTCATACCCCTCCTGCCAGCCAACTGCCTGCTGTGTATGCTTTATGGATATTTCTATGTTTTCCTCGTGCTCTGCTTAGCAAACATGTTTGTCCTGGCCCGTACTAACAATTTCTGTGCTGAATAGGTATAATGAAAGACATGGAGAGAAAGGCATTCAGTTCTTCTTTGGAACACCTGTGGCTTAACTGCTCATTGCTGTTATTTCCAGGTCATTATTGGTAGCTATGAAAGTGCATGAAGAAAATGCAAAGGGCTGCTTGTGTTATACCCTCTGTGGGTCTTCCCCAGACAACACAGCTGAGGCTGGCTGGGAAGGCACAGCAGAGTGGTGCATTGCAGTGTCTATCTGTAGGCAGCAGAACCACCAGCAGGAGCACGGCAGTGTAGCAAGACTGGCTCTCCCCAGACCTCTCTGCCACCTTGCCGTACTCCCCAGAGAGAGCCATGTGCCTGTAACGAACAGCAAAGCATGTGCTTTTGGGAAGACTTGTTTTCCCCGCAGTTTTCCTCCTGAGGGTCTCAGCTTCTTTTCCTTCATGCCCCCAGCAACTCATGTTAAAAGCAAAGAGGAAAAGGGAAGCATGCACAATTGCCTAGGCTGAAGGAAGTCAACACAAAAGGGACACTGGAGAATCCAGCGGGGGTGGATGAGAGAACAAAGGCACACCAGCAGAAAAAAGTAGGGGTGTATTACAACAGATTTTTTTAAGGAAAGGAGAATATATGAAGCATACCTGAGAGTGAAGGGTTCTGTAGGGAGGAAGGGAGCTGTGTGTGCATGAAGGACACTCACAGATGAAGGAAGGGGCTGTGAGGTATAAGGAGTGGAGACAGAAAGGGAGGTATGTAGGAGGTGGGGGTTGCATACAAAGGGTGCGTGTTGGAGCTTCCTGTAGAGCTGGGGGTGGGATGGAGCTGGGATGAGAGAAGCCATGGCAAGCAGAGATTAACATAGGTAAGGGCTGTCCGTGTGTGTATGTCCTACCTGTAATAACAGAATGTGCCTGGAAGTGCTGTGGAATTGTCTCTACCTTTTATGAGAAAATAAAAGTCTGGGGAAGTAAAAATAATAAAACCCCCAGATATAAAAAGAACCTGGTATTGGGAATAGGCCGTTCTTGTGGTTTTGACAGAGCTTGAAAGAAAACATTGGCTCAATAATGTTATTAATCAGCCCATCCTGAAAGCCACTGCAGATTGTGTTGGATGTTGAGCTGAAAGGGCTGATGCTCAGCTGCAAGCTGCTGGCCCAGGCAGAGGTCAGTGTTACCTGATTCTGCCAGTCCCACTCCCAAAACAGAGCCTGGCCTGGGGACTGGCTGGGTCTCAGTGCTGCACGGGCAGTGAGAGGGCACAGGGGGATGTCAGAGAGGGCTCCATCCTCTGTTTCTGCAGTCTTACAAGCCTGTGGTGTTACTCACCTGGGAGAAGGCAGAGAATGCAGCCACTCTCTGCCGAGAGCTTGAAGTGTTTGTGTTTGAGACCTCCTTGCCTTCTCATCTCATAAGAGGACATGCTGCTTTCTTTGGCCTCCCTCAGCCTTCTGCTTACTTGGACCTTGTAAAATGAAAATAATCTTTTTTAAAAGGCCATTTTTTAATGAAAGGAAAGGCAATATCATTGTCACACAGCAACCCTGCATTTTGACATGACTGCCTGTATTTGGCATCTACGTTTTCATATATAATGTTTAACTGGAAAACTAACCTGGGATGTAGGACCTCTTTTAGCACCATTCAGTTTGCATGGCATGAGTATAGGGATGATTCGTACGTGTTTGGGAAGCAAGTACCCATAAGGATTCACCCTGTAGCTATGAGGGCAATCAAACATATAAATGGATAAATTTCTTTGAATGGCTACACTCAGAGGTCTTCCCTGAACCCCTCATTAGGAGCTAATCTTTTCCTCTGGCAGGACTGGGAAGTGCTTAGAAGAGACATTATTCTTTCTCCCTTTTCTAAGCACCCTTCGCCTTCTGTCTTTACTGCTTCTAACCTTGCCTGCTATGGGTCACTTCTATTGCACCTATTTCCCTGCCTTGACTGCATTTTTAGGCTCTTCTGGTCATTTTCTCTCACAGCTTTGCCCACCATTCCTCATTTGGTTTGCAGACACTTACATTCCCCTCACAGGGAACCAAAACCATCTTCTAAATGTTGAATTCTATCACAACACCCAGCTTATTAAGATAAAAATACCTCCTTGGTATAAATGGAGAAGAGAATGACAGAGGAGCAAAGCTGCTCATTGGCACCTAAGGAAACTCACTCAAACCTGTGCTATTGTAGCATGCAGTAGGGAAAGGAGATAGTGAAGGAAGGCTTACAGCAACTGAAGCAGCATTAGGAGTCAGTTCTGATGGCTAAAGTGGTGAGAGTTGTGCAAGGCTATGGTCAGTTTGGTGGGGATGCCCTTAGGTGGGGGCTGGCTACACTAGAGAAATAGATGAGCTGAGGTTCCCCTGCAACTTCTGTCTCCTGCTGTGCTGGTGCTTCCCAGAGAGCTTTAGTGTTGAATTAAATCAATCTTCTCTTCTGAGCCTTTGAAAATCAGGTGAAGAAACTGTTCTGCCCATTCACCCATGATAGAAAAAAGGAAGGCAGGTGCTTAATGAGTGTTAATAATAACACTTTATTTCTGTGGTAACATTTAAGCCATTAGGCAAAGACATTTCAACAAGGACAGATACCCCCTCTGAATCAGAAGAGTGCAGCAAAGATGCATTTCACCTAACTATAAGGACTTATCTGAGGCATGTCCTTTTGGAGCTTTCTTGCCCTAAACTCCCTCAAGAGTCAAAGCAAAATAGAAGGATCTCCAGAGAAGATTCAAAATAACTAAGGCGTAGGTCTCGCCATGAAAACTCTCTCTCTCTCTCTCTCCAGTGACTGCAGACAGAGGGCGTGATCCCATAGGACTATCCTTCTTTCCCAGGTACTGCATATTAACTGGGATGGGTCCCAGCTGAGTAGGTTTTTGTCTCCACCTGGCATTCATCACCTATGCTTTTTTGGAGTGGTAGTGCCTCCTCGGAGTATTCTATTGGGTATTACCATGAATACTATGCTCTTGCCTCCAAGGATGATCATAATAGCTCCTTTTTTGTTTTTCCCCATGGGCATGGTCAGTATTTAGGAAGGGCAAATACCTGTGCTCTGCCCAGAGCAGGTGCTTGATAAAGAGTGCATGACTCCTAAAGACATCCAAGAGAAGAGCTAAGCCAATATAATGAGGAGGTACCAATGAAAGCGCCAGTAAACACAGAAAGTAAGTAGTTCCCTGGAGCTGTTGTTTTATCCTGACACTGTTTCTGGGATGAGGGAACTGTATCCTATCCTTCAAGATGGGCTGGGTCTTAGGGACTTGCTATGACCCTATATGAGTTCACAGATATGCTTCATGTATTTCTCTTGGAAAGACTTTTGGAAATGTTATTGCATTCATTTTATTTTTGCAATCAAACTTTGAAAGAAGAGAAAACTGCTTGAAGTGATGGCTCCGGCTTCTCAGAGGTACGATGCTGTCATGTCTGATGTCCCTATAAGACTTTAGGTGACTTAAATGTGTCACAGGACCCTGCCACTCTTTTCACAGGCTTGTCACTTTGGTGTGTGATGGAAGCAGAGGCAGAAACTAAAAAAGTTTATGAAGAACGATAAACTGCAGTCTCTTACTATCTATGCTTCTAATTCTTTAACTGTATGCAGACTCTTCTTGAAAGCCTGGGTTTCCAGTACAGAATAAGATCCCTCTTAGTGCCATGTCATTGAAGAACTCATTCTCTTAAAGGATATTTGAAACATGACAAGGTTTCTTTATTGGAGAATGCAGTGATGTTGCTCTTCATTTGGCAAACACAAGATTTTATTTCTAGTCCTTTTCACATTCTCCAACATGTATTCCTGATGTGGCTTCCCAAGTACTTTCAAGCTTAGGGTCAAAATAATGAAACATCTTGATTTCTTTGTCTAGTTTATTAGTCAGTTACCATCAGCTGAGATATCAAGAATGAAATGGGGTTCATATTCTAGACAGCTTCCTGTGCTTGTAGTCCTTCAAATTCCAGAGCTTGGCCTTCTCTGAGTATTGTGTGCTCATGCACCTGCAAAAACAGCAGTCCACACTTACCTGTGTGCTTAATAGCTGCACTCCTATATTGTACCAAAAGTGTGCAAAGGATCTGATAAGCAGTTAGAAAGATACATGGGCCAGATATAGCTGTCATTAATCAGACTGAAAAAAATGGAGTAACTCAGTTTGCTACAAGGAAACTTTCTCACTTGTGAACTCAAAATCCTGCCTTCATTTCTTTCTTTTTTTTCTCTCCTGTCCCTTCCTCCTTCCCTTGTTGTCACTAGATCGTATGACTCTGTTGTAGAGTATTTCAACTACCTCTTAGAAGTAATGCATTCAGATTACAATTTCCATAGAGAAGAAAGATGAAAATATATGGCGTGTCAAATCATATATTTTATCTATCATCTAAACTGTACAATTTTGTAATATCCTTTTATATTTTATAATATTACCATGCATTTTAGATACTGTGCCACATATTTCAGACACCTGTTGCATGTGATGTATTATGCCAGATCAACTCATGCTGTAACAACTTCTCAGTTATTTTTACCGTCTTGTAAGACAATGTAACTTACAGCCCTTGGCTGTTGCTTGACTTGCCTTGTGTTACCTGGTGGAAGCCATGGGAATAGACAAACGGTCTTTTCCATAACCATGTGGCTAGAAAGAGAAACAGAAGGTGACCTGAATCAGAAAGAGGCGGTGCATCTGAAATAGTGTCATATTCAGTTTCTCAGTTGCCAGGTATCCCAAAACAGACGTCTTGCACCTATCGTGCATCCTGCGCACCGTAAAACAGTTATACTCTCTTGGGTTGATTCAGCACAATTTGCTGGGAGCTTAATTTGGCCCATAAGTCCTCTCTCATTCCTCTGTGGGAACAGGTGCGTAGGGAGAGATGCTCATATGAAACAGCTGTAGGACTTGTGCTGAATGCTGGACTCTTAATCCATGTAAAGCTAAGGCGGTCTGATTTGTACAATGCAGTACATGTGGATTGCACTGAAATCATGGTCATGTTGGGCTGTTGATGGTGGAAGCCCCTAATTGTACAGGGCATGTAGCAAAATTGATTGGCAGTGTTTTAAGGCCACTCTGCACAAGTGAAAGTGGTCTGGCACAGTAGAAGGCAAAGGGGAACAGATCTGAAAGGACATATAATTGCCTTGCTTGGTGGTGGCCTTACTAGGAGCTGGGGTAACTTACCGTCTCCTTGATGTTCAGCTCTGTGGCCAGTAAGAAGGGCAGAGCTTTGGTGCCCTGTTGGTGAGATCCCAGACAGATGCATGGTGGTTGTAGCTGTGCCTTGCAGGGAGGCATGAGACTGAAAGTTCCTCATGTCTGTAGTTCTGTTTATAGCCAGACAAATGACAAGGCTGGTCTGGCCTTTTGCATATTCATCAAAGCCTCCTACTAACTTGAAATATTCATGTCTTTTGAGATTAATTGCCACAGGGAGATGTAGACAGCTTGAGACACAATAAACAGAAATTTGGCCCTTTCTCTAGGCAAATCCAAAATGCTTCTAAAGTCCTAAAACTCAATTTAAGTTTCAGTGGTTTCAAAGCAAGTTTCTTCTTAGTTTCATCCAGTTTGAAATATCAAGAAGAAAATGCAAGGTTAGCTATTTTTGACACATGAACGTTCAAAGTACCCAGAATTAATTGAAAGAATAATTTGCTGTAACATACCCGGCCAGTCTCCCATCTCAAGAGACATGAATCAACACAACAGCTTTGGGATAGTTTATTAGAGTTCAATCATACCACTGAGATGCTTGTCCATCTGTGGTGTAAACCTGGATATAATAGGTACAGATGATTCTATTTTCCTGTTTAAAAACACCACATAACACATTGCTGGGTAGACTTTAGCCATGGAGATAACAGCAGTTGTCATTTCCATTTTGTTCTTTTTAGACAAAAATAAAAGTGGACGGGGACATGTGATTTCAGGGGCACACGGCAGCACAACCCTGGAGATAAGACACCAGGAGTGCTGACAGAGCAAGCACTGCTCAAGGGATAACAGGATGACTAGCTTCTGCCAATCTGTTTCCACGCCTCAGACAAGTCTTGGCCCCACTCCGACATGCTTTGTAGTGGAATAAACAGCTCTTCTCCTAGGAAAGATGGAACAAGCCACCTGGCTGCTTCATGTGAATGGATTGCAGATGTTAAGAGCGTTCAACAGCCTTTCAGTTCATCTGGACTATTAGAAAATTTTGTCTCTCTTCCCCACTCCATTGGTCAACTGATGCACCACAGCTGACTCTGGACCCTGTCCTCTCCTGTCCAAAAAGGAGAAATTCTTTGTCCTTCCATGTGACATTTTGCAGACAGCTGCATTCTTGTTTGCAAGCTGCAAGTTCATACTTAGACTATTATTCACCCAGCTGAAAAATGAGAATTCAAATTGGAAGTGTTTAGTCGATTTCTAAATGTGTGCCCTGGAGGACGTTCTGCATTTAGTGAAATCTGCCAGAAAGCAAAACAACAACTCAGAGACTCCTATATAGTCTCTGTGGGCAGGTGGGCTTTAGACAGCATGAAGATTAAACTGCAACACCTAATGTGATGATGCTTTTTTATTATATACAAAGTAATTTTTTGAACTAGCTCCAGAATTTTACTTTCAAAGAAAATATAGCTTATTTTAAAATTAAAACAGATGAAGTTAAGTGCATCTGGGAAATACATACCAGTACACATCTACTCTTCTAATATAGATTATTTCATGCTGTTTAAGCTGGCTAAATAAAAGAGCATGTAAATATCTCCATCAATGTACACATTATGGATATATTGCACAGAGGAAAGAAAAAAAAGTGCTTGAACAGGCAAATTCCTGAAATAAAATCAAGCTTTCAGTATATGAGCAAGATATGAGCAAGGATTAGGATAGCAAAACTGTCTGTCTGTTTGTTCTTTTTCACAGGCACTCTTCTTACAACATCAGATGCCCGTGTTTACTGGCTATCTTGTCTGAAGATGGACATTATGTGATCAGAAGTTGATAGACTTTATAGCTGATGTTTGTAAAACTGCAAAATGAGCACGTCATTATAACCATTGCAGGACCAGTGGCACTTTAAGGAAGGTGTAATGAGACAGCATTTGCGCTGTTCTTCCCACGGGTTCTGAGGTTGTGATGCCAAATGGAGATGGAAGTGGTGGGGTAATGGGCTCTCACATGCTGATGAGTAATAAGCAATAGCAATATATGAAATGGCTCGTATGCGACTTTTGTGTCATTGCTGCACAGGGAGTCTGTACACCATAGCCTACTGTGCCTGGCTGCTGAGGGGATGTATGGGGTTTCTGTGGCAAGGTTTTGGTAGCAGGGGGGTTACAGGGGCGGCTTCTGTGAGAAGCTGCTAGAAGCTTCCCCTATGTCTGACAGAGCCAATGCCAATGTCTCCAAGACAGACCCGCCGCTGGCCAAGGCTGAGCCCACCAGCGACAGTGGTAGTGCCTCTGGGATAACATATTTAAGAAGGAGAAGAAGTTGCTACACAAGAGAAACTGCAGCAGGAGAGAACAGTGAGAATATGTGAGAGAAACAACCCTGCAGGCACCAAGGTCAGTGAAGAAGGAGGGGGAGGAGGTGCTTCAGGCGCCAGAGCAGAGATTCCCCTGCAGCCTGTGGGGAAGACCATGGTGAGGCAGGCTGTCCCCCTGCAGTCCATGGAGGTCCACGGTGGAGCAGATATCCACCTGCAGCCCATGGAGGACCCCACACCAGAGCAGGTGGGTGCCCGAAGGAGGCTGTGACCCCGTGGGAAGCCCGCGATGGAGCAGGCTCCTGGCAGGACCTGTGGACCCGTGGAGAGAGGAGCCCATGGAGCAGGTTTTCTGGCAGGACTTGTGACCCTGTGGGGTCCCACTCTGGAGCAGTGTGCTCCTGAATGACTGCACGCCATGGGACCCATGCTGGAGCAGTTCATGAAGAAATGCAGGCCGTGGGAAGGACCCACGTTGGAGATGTCTGCGGAGGACTGTCTCCTGTGGGAGGAACCCCACAATGGAGCAGGTTAAGAAAGTGAGGAGTCCTCCCCCTGAGAAGGAAGGAGAGGCAGAGAGACACTGTGTGATGAACTGACCCCAACCCCCATTCCTCGTCCCCTGGTTCTGCTAGTGGGAAGGAGGTAGAGAACTTGGGAGTAAAGTCAAGCCTGGGAAGAAGGGAGGAGTGGGGAGAAGGTATTTTGAGATTTGGTTTTATTTCTCATTACCCTACTCTGATTTGATTGGTAATAAATTAAGCTAATTTCTCCAAGCCAAGCCTGTTTTGCCTATGATGGTAATTGGTAAGTGATCCCTTCCTGTCCTTATCTCAACCCATGAGCCTTCATCATATTTTTCTCTCCCTTGTCCAGCTGAGAGGGGGAGTGATAGAGCAGCTTTGGTGGGCGCCTGGCATCCAGGCAGCGTAAACCCACTACAGGGGAACTATAGCCTGTGGGGATGGCCAAGGTGTGGGGAAATGACACTCTGCGGGGACAGCTATGGTGTGGAGGGCAGGCACATGAGCCCATGGCTGTTTGCAGAGTCCTTGGTCTTGTTTCTGGCCTTGGTGATCTCTTGCAATATAGCTCTGTTTTGGGGTACACTCTGATCACATGGCTTCATTATTTTTTTACAAGAGCCTTTTGAAACTTATTAAATGAGTGAGTAGTTACAGGAAATTAGGTGAGTTTTATGTTCCAGCACTAGGTGAGGCAAGATATTAATTTGACAACTGGGGTATCCCTCCATTGATTTTTAAATTCCAAGTGTAAGTAAGTGCTGTACTTTGGGTCACGGTACAGTGCACAGGTGCTGAAGCTCTGTTAACATGCTTAACTGTGCTCAGCGTTGACTGTGAAGCAACAGTTGACGCCTTTCTCCTCATGATAATAACACAGACCCTGCAAACAAACACCCTGAATTCTGGGTCTGTGTCGTGGTTTAACCCCAGCCAGCAACTAAGCACCACCCAGCTGCTCACTCACTCCCCCCGCACCCAGTGGGATGGGGGAGAAAATCGGGAAAAAGAAGCAAAACCCGCGGGTTGAGATAAGAACAGTTTAATAGAAC
>JANHGO010000027.1:23950749-23960762 GCA_024606505.1 Aquila spilogaster
TCAGCTGCCCTGGCTATGCCCCCCCACCTCCCAGGTTCCTGTAAAAATTAACTCTATCCCAGCTGAACCCAGGACAACTGGATCATTCCTTCAACATCCCTAGTTTCAGCTTTTGCCACTTGTCAATGCACGTGCCTAGCAGCAGCACTCAAAATACATTTATAGCCACCCCTCTTAAATGGCTGTCTGTCATCATGGAAGCTAGCTTGCAGGACCTAGATCCCTGTGGTACTTTGTCCTGATCTGTTCTTGTTACAGTAAACATTAAAGGATGTCAGACCAGCAGACTTTGCAATTTACACAAATTCTAGGAAGATTAAAAAATAAGACTGTTGTATGAACCCTCTGTACTGCAATTGATGTGGCAATTGCATGCTGTATTAGAAGAAAAAAAAAAAGGAAATCCGAACACACAAGTTTCCAAACAGCAATTAAGAAGAAAAAAAATCAAGAGCTAGTGGTTTCCCAGCTGCCAAATGCTAAATACTATCCAGCAGTTATTGACTATCTGATTAGAATGAAATGGAGCTGAAATGCAATTGATTCAAGAATAAACAGTGTATCTATTTAGGGTGATGGCCACAGAAAGTGTAAGTGGTGAAAGAGTCCCCAGTCAATTTATCAGGGGTTTCTATAGCAGTTGCTCATATATATTCAGTATCTTCTCTCAGAATATACCTTCTTTCCACTCTGTACAAAAATGCACCTTCCTACTCAATCTTTCTGAAATTGAAAAAGGCTCTGTATACATCAAAGTCACTCATAATCAGCAAGGATTCTACTTAGAGCAAGGAATATAGCATTAGCCTTAAAGCTAATTTGCTTACTTGCTCTGTACCTCTTGGACTACTGGCTAAGGCAGCATTTTCTTGCTCCATGAACATTCAGTTTACTTGCCCTCACATATTCTTCTTCTCTTCCTTGTAAACAATCTGAAAGAATAGATGGAATTTAAGGGTCCGTGCAAGACACTTCTTCCTTCCAACTTATGTTCCTTGCCTGGAAGACAAGTTTTGCTTGGATTATCCATGTAAGACTCCAGCATCCTCTTTTCTCTGTTCACAATGAGATTATGGCTTCATGGCCTGCTTATGCTGCTCTTATAACCCTTGTGCCAAAACTCTGAACTTGCGCAGCTGAGGGAGAAGTCATGTCAGCTCAGAGATCCCACAGGAAAATAGTTTCACCAAAGCATGTTTTCAACTGCATTAGCTCTGTGATGTAGCTGGCTGTGTGGCCAAAGCAGTGCTCATGTCAGGGCAAGGACTGGGCAGGGGCAGGAACCACAGGACTATCTTTTTCAGCATTAGTGACTGGCTTAAGCCATTTAAGTAACTACAGCTTAAGGCTTCCAGGACCATTGCTACCTGATTTTCCTGAGACGCATGCAGTCTCTAAATGGTGTAGGTGTATTGAGCTTCACTTAGTAACAACAGATCCTATTGCCCTATATTTTCCCTAACTGATTTTATTAGGAGCAGGTCTCCTACTTTAAGCTTTGTATCTGTCAAGCTGCAATTGGACAGTTAAAGAAGACAAAGGTCTTTTGGTGAGGTATTTCTCAGCTTTACATGGCCACTTGTATATTTATTTTTAAATTGATTGATATTCTCATCTGCTGGCCCCTAAGCTCCTGGGCTTAGTTTATGCTAATGACTGACAAGTTTTGGAATTCATCAACAGCTAAGAACAGACTGTATTTGGTGAAGAGTTCTGCTAGCAATCTGTATTACTCTTTCCCCAGGCTGTTTTCTTTTGGGTAGGAAAGAATTAGAAAAATTATGCTTAAAATCTTAGCATATCCCAGTAGTTTAGAAAGGGCTTTGTGCTACCATTGTTAGTATTTTCTTCCAGAAAAACAAAATGAAAAAAAAGATACTTTTTAGTTTGTATACCGTGACCTATTGGCTTGTGGTTTGAGTGAAAAATAGGAATCTTATAAAGAACAAGATCTAGCACAGTTTTCATAAGATGCTGATTTAGAAAAGTGGATCATAGCAGACAACTAGCTGGGTGATTAGCTGGTGACTTACAAAGCAAATGTAAGATATCTATAGGTAGTGGAATCATAAAGAGAAGTAAGGCCTTGGTTTTACTACCTTTTGTGGCATTAAGGACGTTAAGATAAGTTTAGAGGGTGACCTGCACATGACAGTAGAGGTTTATTTTAATCTAACATAGGGAGGTGTATGGCTATTTACCACCTGAAAGATAAAATTAATCAAATTCAAACTACAAACTGGTTTTTGGGTTTTTATTTTGCAAAGAGGTTAATTAACCACTGGAAGAATTTAGACAGTTCTATGATGTAATCAGTATCTCTTGAAGTCTTTACATGAAAAGCTTTTTAAAATGTATGTAACTAAACAAAAGTTATAAGCTCTGTAGAAGGACCACTTGATGAAATTTTGTGGCTTGCATAAGTTAGACTGCAGAATCATGAAGGTGGCCTTCAGACTTTAAGTTTGGGCTATGAAGCTGCAGTCATAGAAGCTGAAGACTTCATTAAGTGCAAAATGTTGTTCCCAGAACCTTCTCAGGTCAGAGATTGTCATAAATGGAGTCAGCATTGAATGAAACAGAAATAAATGCTTATTTCTGGGGCTTTTTAGGAGTTAGGTTAATAGGAGGATGACTACATTTTAGGAAAAGAAGCATAGAACTTAGGGTCTTACAGCCCTCAGTCTTCATTCAGGTGCCTCCACCTCATCCTGTGGAGGGATCTTCTGCTGAATGCTGAAGCTACAAATGTAGCCATGGGAGCAGCAAGCCGATTCCCCCTGGATAAACCGATTGATAACCACCTATGAGTTTTTAAACAGTCTGTTTCTGTGAGCTCCTCCTTTCCAAGTCTCTTTGTTGGTTTCTGCCTTGTGGATTGCAAGAAGAGGCAAGTTTGGAAACAGCTGAGCTCCATGAGCAGAATGCTGTGGGACCCCAAGGAGGTGTGAGGCTTTGCCTTGGGAAAAGGAGGACCTAAAGGGGTTATGCAGTCATGCTCAGAAAGTATCATCTCAAGTTGAAAAGCACAAGGGACAGTGAAAGGGGGGGGCCTCATCTGTCACTGGTTGCGTCTGTCCATGCCAAAGGCATGTGCTAATTGTCCCAGTGAGATAGGACCAATCACACTTTCCCTTACATGTATTTTCTTGTATTTGTTTCAAGAATAGGAATTACCTTATTGAACATTATTCCTGAGCCAAAATCCAGTCATTAATAAACTGTTTCCACCCGAGAGATAGGTACATTAAAAGACTTTTAAGAAACTGATGTAATTGGGTTTTAAAACGGACTTCAGGCATTTTGTGCCTCGCGAGGGCCTCCTCTACTTATGAAGCGGTATAAATAGGTTTCCTTCTAAATGAGAATGTTATTTTCTTTTTAACAAGAAAAACTTCTGGTACCATGCAGAGACTTTTTAAGCATTATGCTCTCTGAAGGACTTTACTGGATGCAAATGAAAGAAAAATGAGCTTTTCCAAACTGGGAAAAAAAAAAATCACTTTTGAATTCCAAGCATTTTAATGTTTCTGTTTTGCTTGTTTTTCATCTATGCTTAATAATATTGGAGAGGATTTCTATAATGTGGTTGCTATGGTAAATGCAGACCTGTATCCCATCGCACAAACCTTGAACCATGATTAACTGTTTAATGTTACTGGAGCAAAGGAAGGCATGAATAGCACGTTAACACCTTCAGAACCAGCAGCCTTTCATCCTAATGGTGCTAGGCATAGATCTTCCCTTTCATTAGGCAGATTTAGGGCTGTTCTTTAGTGCACATCAAGTAGCCAGATGGATACTGACAATGCTTTTCAGGCTATCTTGCTGAACTTATAAATTCATGCATTTGAGGGCCAGAAGGAGATCTGTCTGGAATGTTTAACATAGGTTATAGAGTTTAAATGAAGAAAAAATGATAACTTATGTTTGAATGACTGCTTTTCTCAAGAAATACATCCAAACTAGTTTTTAAGGCTTCAAAGGTTGGAGAATTCATTGTGTCCCTTAGAAAGGAAAAAAAAAAGACCAAAACACTAAAACCTAACCAACCAAACAAGCCACTATTATGCTGTTTAATTAACCTGAGAGCTAAAGGAATGAAGGCAGAATGTTTTTTTACTTCAGCTTCTGCCAGTTGGTCTTTTTGGGCCTCTGTTACCTAGACTTGTTACCTAGAAAACCTAACAGCTTTCTCTCCCTGTCCTTTCTGGTCACTTTTCTGTATGCAAACCTGCAACGGATATCAGTACAGTGAGAGCAGACTGGGACTTTGTTGCAGTGGACGGCTTTCCACTATGCAAAAAGAGATGGTGTCTGTTCTTGGATACTTATACATCAGGGACAGTAATCGATCTTAGTGAACAAAATAAATCACTGTTGTCAGTTGCAGTATCAGGTTGTTGACAGCTGATTTTGTTGTTGCTGGGGTTTTTGTTCATTTGTATTTAATATGTATATTGAATTTATTTAAGAAAAAACAACTAATGATCTAAGGAGAATCATTTATGCCAAATTTTGAGATGTTATAGATCAGCACTGTACCACAAATTGCAATGAAGTGACACAAATTTCAGTTAGCTAAAGATTTCACCTCTTGCCTCTTTGAGGAGGCAACACCTTTTGAAAAGACAGGATCAAATGCTTCTCAAAGTACTTTATTTAAAATTACTGTAAATTCACAGGAGAAGCTGGCTAGGTGCCCATGAATGACCAGACATTTTGCATGGGTTTCACTATAAAGTATGAGATTCTCCTAGTGTATAGCCAAATTTCTTAGTTTAGGAGGTGTATATCTTTCTTTCTTGCTTTCTACATTTCATCATCTTTGAATAGAACACTGGTCATCTGGAATTGCATAAAAATTGCAGCTTCCACCAGTGATACCTTGCTACATGTTCCACCCTTTGGAATGGAACTAATTGTTTAGTGTTGTAGTCTCTAAAATAGTGCTTTGAATTCCTTCTCTGATTATAGATTTTTAACTCTCTTCATATCAGTCCTCCAACATTATTGCTTTTTTACACAGCTTTATTCCACTCCTACTTGTGGAACTTTGCTTCATGTGTGTTGAATGAACTCCACTCTAGCTGTTTATTTCTGCATTTGATTAATAATTAACGCTGGGCGAGTTTTTTTTGTGTAAAACATACTCTTTATTTTCTACTGTAAGAAATATCTTTATATTTGATTCTTCTGACAGGCTGCAACACAGACTTCCCTGTATTTCAGACTCTTTTAAATTGGAAAAAAAGGAAATTCAGCAGTAATTGTGTCTTATGGATCCCATGTGATGCTTTATGGCCCTAGGACACCCAAGGCCCAGTGCCACGAAGTGTGGACACATGCACACAGCCAGCCTATGTTATTTGACCTCAGCACTGCTTTATTTAGCAGTATGGACATAATCACTGCCTTAAATTGTGGTCCAAACTTCGGAAACACAAGAGGAAGATTAACTTCCACTTCTGATTGTAATATGTGAGGGCTGGGTTGTGCTATTTGTATCTGCTCATTATTCCTGCCCATGCAGAAGAAAGGTTAGTCTCTAAGTTATTTCAGAAATACCACAGTGGTTGCATGACTCTATCAGCTCAGAGATGAAGGAAACTCTTGTACATACATGCTTATATACATCCATATTCTCTCCAGCTACATGCAATACCATTCCAGTGTACCTCTGGGTCTGGGCTTGACAGTTAGGCAGGAGCTTGCTGAAAAGCCTGTAATAATAAAACTGTCAGCTTGTGACTGCAAACATCTCTGTTATGCTGCTGCTAGAAGACCAAGGCTGATCTAGCAATGTAGAAAGCAAAATTCAGAGAAGCAATTAAAGCAAAGCAGTCCAGAAAAACATTATAGGAATTCCTTCACGCAGGAGAGAGGCCTTGATTTTTTCCTTTACGTTTTCAGTCATCTAAATCAGGGAAGGTACCCTTAGTACTCTTGCACAATACCCTTAGTTGTGCAAGAAGAAAATAAGATTTGGGGAGGAAAATTATTTTGGGAGCAGTATAAATAAGCCTACACTGAGGCAGTAACAGATGCACCATCGCGCTTCATGCTGCTGACCATGCACTTGGGTGAAGGGCCTGTTAGCTAACACTGACGAATGAACAGAAGGCATATCTCATTAAGCTTGGACTTGAGGAAGAGTTAAAGGACGTTATAAAATCACTGAGGCAAAAAAGGGCCCTAGAACAAAGGCCTGAGAACAGACGGGGATTTCATAAAAGAAGGAGGAGGAGGATGATATGAGGAAAACTTGCTTGATACTTGAATACTGGTGTAGCATTGCAGGGGAAAACTGAATGAGAGCTGAGAAATCGTTCACCACAAGATGGCAAACGGTCACAGTTGCAAGACTATCTCAGTTGGAAAAGGCTGCCCTAGCATGTACCCTGTTTCCTTTCTCAGGCTGATTATGGATCTTCCCGAGGCAATTCCCATAAAGCAATTGGGATAGTCAGACACTCAGGGGTTCGGTGGTATTAATGCAGTGTGAAGGTCACTGAGCAGCCCAGTACATGAGTCGGTAACAAGCAAGGGCTTACTTAGTCTGAAGGCACTGAAACCAGTAAAGTCACTGACACTAAATTCAATGGGCTTTTGATCAGCTCCTCAGCAGCCCAGCAAAGCACATTAAGCAGTCACTGTGCTGCTGGGGGAGTTTCAAGTAAGGCATACATTTTGGCTAAGGGCACCCTTAGTCTGAAAACTGACCATTAGCTCTGCTTACCAGAAAGGTTTCATTTGACTTGCAGTCCGTGTTATTTTGCAACAAAAGATGCCCGGGGCGATGGATGGTGGGTCCATCACCCCTTCTTGAGGAAGTGGAGCTGATCAGCTACATGTGTTACAGTCCCCTTGCTGCTGGTTAGCAAAAAAAAAAAAAAAGTCTTCTGTACCTCAGATGGATACGTTTCAGCCCAAACTTACACAGAAACTGATGTGCAGTTATGAGGTCTTTGCATACTTACAGCATGTAAGGGAGCAATGAGTTTGCTGTTGAGAAGTATGTGTTAAAATACATGCAAAGAAAGCAAAGTGAGCTGTGCTCTGTAAATCCCTGTTAAAAGATTTTTAAAAAAAATCATCAAAAAGTGTAGCCTGATATGAGCCACATTAAGGAAGATGTGATTCTCAGGTGAGGATTAAATACCTTACACTTATAGTTTGATAATAATAATAAATAAATTAAAAAATCCGAACGTTGTCCTAACCCTCTGCTATTCCCAGGTGCAGAGCACAGCTGCACATTTAGATCTCCAGCAAACTACTCTCTGCCTTAAAAGAGCTCACCATCTGCTCAGTGCCTTTGCCCAGCCACTAATGGCCCTCTCCAGATCACCCCATGGGATTAGAACGGATCTCCCTTGCTGCCATCACCACTGGGATTGCTTCTGATCTGTAACGCTTGACAACTGAGATGTTAAGTTTGCTACTTAGCCAAGAAACCACCTCCATGTATGCTGACCAAGCAGCCATCTGGCTTGGGAGGACAAAGTGGTTTTAATTTTGTTTTCCTCCAGCTTTGAGTTTTACTATCCAGGGACTGGCAGCAGCCAGTTTTTATCCCAGTGGTGTGGACCATACTTCTAAACAGGTTTTGGAAGGAGCCCAGGTCTCTGAACAGAAGGGCAAGGGTAAGACACCGACATAAGAGAGGTGGGGGGAGAAGGAGAATGAACCAGCTCAGGGATCCTCCAGAGCCACTGCCTCACCGTGGGATTATTAGCACAACCCCCTTGGGCACCTTGTCAGGTCAGAAGGTCTTTTCCTTCCAAATACTGAGAAAGAGCCTATGAAACAAAGAAACAAAAGCTCACTGTTTCGATTACTACAAGCAGTTAAATATATTATGAAGGCTTCTGCTTGCCAACCTCTTTCCCACAGACCAACGTGGTGGCAGTGGTGGTGTCCAGCTCTGAAGGAATGATCGATTCGCAAACAAAGGCTAATTTTCTCTGCTGCAGTTGGGGGATGTTAAAACTACACTGCTGATAATAAGGTTTGAGTGCAACAGGAGCAAGATGTCAATAGCATTACAATAACAGTGAGGCACTGCAGCAAGCGAGGCTTTTTGTCTGATAAAGTGCAGTTTCCTGGCAGAAGTTGGAAGCTCTGAAATAAGCATGGTATGAAATTGTCACTGCTGAATGTCAATTTATTAACTCCATGTAGCTTGCTGGAGACCTTAAGTGTTCCTTGCAAAGAAGAATTTACACTTTAGTGCATATTACTAAAATATATAACTTATATTTAGATGGCATCTTTCATCTTGAAGGAACCCTAAGCTCTTTGCAGATTGTCTATAATGGAATCGCTCAGCCACCAGTGACATATTGTCATCTCTGGGGCATAATGAAGCAACAAAACTGTTATAGGGAGAAAAGAATAACTTCTATTGAAAGCACATGGGAATTCAGGGGGCTAGAAGGTAATTACGCCAAAATGAAGATGGTTGCAGACAGTGCTGCGAAGTATAGTTAATACTTTGGGAATAAGCCAGAGTCCCGGCCACAGCTCTCTGTGATTTTTGCTGAGGCAGCAGAACAACAGCAGCAAATGCACCACTATAACCCCCAGCTGGTAGGAGCTTTCACCTCAGTAATCCTCTGAGCCAAAGCCTACAGCCCCTCTGGGATTTGTTGACGTGAATGTGCAGCGGTCAGCCAAAACGTCTGTCATTAGTAAGGAAGGAGAGGGCCAAGCCTTTCCCAGGTGCAGCCGGGTGGGTTTGTGCAGTGAGGCAATAGCCCATGTCCAGGGACATCCCTGCAGCCCTTGGAGGTCGGTACAACTGCTGCCACCCTCCTCACGCAAGCCAAAAATCAGAGAGCATGGCCTCTGGGCTTCCCCCCATGTCTGCTAGCTTGGGAGCGCAGCACATTACGCAGCAGAGTACTTTGCCATCTGCTCTGCTAAATTCAGCCCCTTAAAATGAGTTTGATAATGCAGATGGTGACCTTAAACATGTGAGGGCAAGGCTGGGCAGGAATGCCATTTATGAGTTTCTGAACCCTGGAAATGACACTCAAGGCAGCCCAAATTACACATATCTGTATCCTTGATACAAGGTATATTTTGTAATAGTGATAATAACAATTAGATTGTTTTGGGCAAAATGACTGTAACCGCGTAGCTTTCCTGTTCCTGCTGTTCAAACTTCACCAGACCCAGTTTGTTACTCGTTTCATAAATACTGAGGCAGAGTGCTGGAGCAAGGGTTTGGCCTTGTAAGTTTGAAGTCTCTTGTCCTCAGGTTTCAGAGACAGATGGTGCCAGTCTGACATTTAGTCTATCTTTGACAGTAGAATTTGCAGCTTTTGAGAAAAAAAAAAGGCAGTCTGAATGAACAGGATTTCTGTGATTTTCATTCTTGACAGTTGCTAGAGAATCAAATGGATGTTGGGTGAAATTTTTTCCTGGGAATTTTTTTTTCCCAGTCAAATATATTTATTTTAAAACAAGGTTTTGCCCATTCACTTTTCTTAATTTTTGCTGTATCAATAGAAACACTTGCTTCTCCCTTCTGAAAAAAAATCAAAATGCCTGATATTTGTTTTGACATTTTAAAAATTAAATTTTCCACTATTTGCATTTAGAATGACTGTTAATATTCTCTTCTACATTTTACCTTAATTTTTTAAAACAATCTCCAAACTGAATTAAAACATTGACTTGATTACTCCTTTAATGAATTTCTCAAATCAACTTTTCAGTTCAATGGAAAAATGAAAGCATGTCAGACTTGGCAAAACAAGCAATTTCCCTGATGTTTCGGGACTTACAGAAAACAGGAAAAAGCAAGAATGTTGTTGTGGTTTAACCCCAGCTAGCAACTAAGCACCACACAGCTGCTCACTCACTCCCCCCCCACCCAGTGGGATGGGGGAGAAAATCGGGGAAAAAAAAGTAAAACTCATGGTTTGGGATAAGAATGGTTTAATAGAACAGAAAAGAAGAAACTAATAATGATAATGATAACACTAATAAAATGACAGCAGTAA